>JBBPBP010000001.1:29881425-29902204 GCA_037974735.1 Cicer chorassanicum
GGGGGGGGGAGTGAATTAGGTGTTTGGAAATTTTAGTTGTTTTCCGAATTTTAGTGATCGATTTTTGTGTTTAATGATGATAGGTGAAAGAGTAAATAACAATAAGAAAATGAACACAACAGATTTATCCTGGTTCCCCTTATAACCAAGGGTACATCCAGTCCTCTTGCTCACCACAAGAGATTTCCTTCACTATTGTCAGAATATGTACAAGTCCTCACCCTAGGACCTTTGCTACAATCTTCTAACAAACCTTCTATGATAGCACACTACTATCTTAGATAAAACACTTTAAAGAAAGTACAACTTTCTTTTACAAACACTTGTGATTTGATAAGAGTATAGGAGTAAGAAAGAGGTAGAATGATAACAATCCAAGATTGATTCAAGTACGTTGAGAACCTTAGTTAAGGATATGAAAATGATATGCAAGTACTTGAATTTTATGAAATGACTTTGAGAAAAATTCAGAAAAGTTTGTTCAAAGTCTTTAAAGTTGTGTAGTAGGATTGTTGTTATTGAATATGAAGTTGTGACATATTTATAGTCCATAAACATCTCTTCAGATTCGTGGCCATTGATCCAAGAGGTTTGAGGAAGAATTACAATGTTTTAGATTCGATTCATAACTGAAAAATTGCATTGCTTCAAGTTGTATTCGAATACAAAGTATGTGTATTCGAATACACCTCTGTGCAACGTTCAAATTTATTCAAATTTAACACTGTGTAGCCGAATACACTTTGATGTAGTCGAATACAGATTGGACAATTTTGCCACTGACTTGCTGGGTGTATTCGAATACATCAGGATGTAGCCGAATACAGATGAAGGGTTTTAGCTACTGACTTAGCAATTTTCCATTTGTATTCGAATACATCAGGATGTAGCCGAATACAGATGAAGGGTTTTAGCTACTCACTTAGCAATTTTCATCTGTATTCGAATACACCTATGTTGTATTCGAATACACTTTTGTATTTTGTCAAAAAAATTAATTCTAATACTTTGAAAATATAATTTTGGACTTTTGAAAATATTGTTTATGCATATGCAAAAATGTAAGGTTCTCTTTGTATTTGAACTATGGGTTGTATCATTTACCTTTACATAAACATTTATGAGAAGCTTTTAATACATCAATAGAATGTTTGGAGACTTCTTCTTTTTGAGCTTGTCGTTTTGAGCATGATCATCATTGGTCTTTTGTATCATCAAAAACATGTATTTTACATTCTCCCCCTTTTTGATTATGACAAAACCTTTTGTTGTTTACTGATGACTCCCCCATACTGTATGCGCAACATCATATTCCCTCGTAATATATGCATACTTCGGTGTTGGAGAATCAAGGGAATAAATGTGTTGAGTACCTACCTTGATAGTTTAATGGACAACAAAATACCATATATACCATATTTTCTCCCCCTTTTGACATGATCAAAAAGAAGAAGACTAGCAATAATAAATAAAACATGCAAGTAATGAAACAGAAAAGAGACATAATAAAGTCAATATCATCACAAAAGAAACAAGTACGCAGATAATGTCACAGAATGCAAAATACAAAACCAAAAGGTAACATAAAGTTTGAAGGAAATTATCAAAACATGTAAAAGAAGTATAACTGAGACAACAAAATGCCAACTATGCCTAGTAAAGGAAAGGTGAATCAGTGATGGCCAGACGGGAGATGGAGATGATCAATTTTGTCGGCTAAGATACATGGTTGGTGGCGATGGTGGATTCGAGAGCTTGAAAACGAGCATCGACAGAAGTGGAGAATCCGGAGAAGCAAGTCTGGAGAGAGTCAAGTTTAGCCATAATCATGCGATTAGACACATGATCATCATCAGATGCAGTATCTTCGTCAGCATCATCTACAGGGGCAGCATCAGGGGCAGAAGTGTCGTCAAGAGCAGCAGCAGATGTTTGACCAAGGTAACTCATATGGATGTATTTTTGAAGCGGTTCAGTCCAAACGATTTTCATGCTCGAGAGGACACTTAAATCGAGTAGATTATCCTTAGTAATGGTATACACAACTTCCTCAAAGAAGTCCGCCCCGAAGTGTTCAAGAATGCGAGTGACCTCCTTAGCATAAGGCAAACCAACAGCCTCTCTGGATGTAAACATGACTGATTTAACAAAATAAGCCCAGTTGAGGGGAAGGCCTTCGAACAGGTAGTACATAATCTGGAGTTCAAACTCGGAAATCTGGGAGTAGTTACCGACCTTAGGGACCAATATGTAACTTAAGAAGTAATGGAGCAAACGATAATCAACATTAAGATTGCCAACACCAAATTGTTGCTTCGCAAATGTTGAGCCGACCTGAATTTTCTTGCGTTCCATAGTTTGTTTGTCAAAGCGACAAAGAGCCACATAAGCATCATATTTTGAAACACCAGACCATTTACATAAGTTAGTTGGACTAGTTTTCTGTCCTACATCGGGAATTTTCAAAATGGCACCAATAATATGGGAATCAAGTTCAATAGTTTTCCCTTTGACACGAGATATCAGCATTTTTCCATCCCGATGCAAATTGCAATAAAAGACCCTAACTAAATCGGGATAGATAAGACCCTTATATCCGATAAATTCCTCAATACGTTGAGCTCTAAGTAAAGCAGGAAATTTAAAGGCAGAGAAGGAATCTAAAGTACCGATTCTGGGAATGATAAGCCTCTTGTCGGAGTAGAGTGTGCGAAACCGAGCAATTTCGTCCGGTGTGTGTAAGAGACGAGACAAATCTGTGATATTAGTACTCTTGGTTCGTTTCTTTGAAGGACCCACTGAGGCATGCTTAGTTCTTGGCCCTCGTTTGCGTGCATCCATGACAGTTGAAGAGGATTTTGACATTTGGAGAGAAATTTGGGGTTTTAGGGTTTGGGTTCGTGAAAAATAAGGATAGGAATGAGAAGAAGTTTGAGTTCGGGTGAAAGTGGGAATGAATTCGTAATCAATTGAATAAAACGGATTTGGAAAAAAAAATTGAATGAGATAGAGATTCGCGGATACGATGCTGCAATGGAAGAGAGATGTAGTTCCGAGTTCGTAACCAAGTGTAGTCGAATACCTATTTTCAGAAGATCTGTCGCAGCCTTATATATGACAGAAAATTGAGAAGATGTAGTCGAATACACTTACAGTGTATTCGAATACAGGTGGTTCTGGAAAAATGTATTCGATTACAGACTGATTGTATCCGAATACAAATAAATCTGGAAACATGTATTCGATTATCCAGTTGTTGTATTCGGCTACAACTTCAAATTTTTAGAACCAGACATGAATTTATCATGCAGAGCATACCAAAGACTTTATATAATCACAGAGATAATGACAAGTAAACATTTTTGATAATAATAACTTGATGCTAATAAGAGGAATCTTATAAATGATGACAAAGTACCTTGTAATTAAAGATCATTTTCACTTAAGATGCCGAGTTCGCGTCGAATTTTGTCAAATGATTCCTTTGGAAGTGGTTTAGTGAAGATGTCCGCCAGTTGGTTATGAGTATCCATAAAGGTTACTTTAACATTTCCTTTAAGCACATGATCGCGCAGAAAATGATGTCGTATATCAATGTTTTTAGTTCGTGAGTGCATGATTGGATTCTTTGAAATATTGATAGCACTAGTGTTGTCGCATCGTAACGGAATGCTTCCGAGATCAAGTCCATAATCACATAGTTGTTGCTTGAGCCATAGAATTTGTGCACAACAACTTCATGCTGCTATGTATTCGGCTTCAGCAGTACTGAGTGCGACACATGCTTGCTTTTTACATGACCATGATACGAGTTCATTTCCCAAGACATGACAAGTGCCGCTTGTGCTTTTACGGTCTATTTTACATCCTGCATAATCTGAATCAGAATATCCAACGAGACTACAGATGCTACCTTTCGGGTACCATAGTCCTACATTGATTGTTCTTTTCAAATATTTCATGATTCTTTTGACGGCTACAAGATGTGATTCTTTCGGATCTGCCTGAAATCTAGCACATAGAGAGACACTAAACATGATATCTGGCCGACTGGCCGTTAGATATAATAAAGATCCAATCATACCTCGATATTTTGAAATGTCTATAGACACACCGGTTTCATCTTTATCAACATATGTTTCGGAACCCATGGGAGTTGCACTTTCCTTGCAATTTTCCATTTCAAACATTTTTAGCAGTTCTTTGCAATATTTTGCTTGATTGATGAAGATGCCATGCTTGAGTTGTTTGATGTGAAGGCCAAGAAAATAGTTTAATTTTCCCATCATGGACATTTCAAATTCACCTTGCATCATCAATGAGAATTCTTCACATATTTCATTGTTTGTTGAACCGAATATGATATCGTCAACATAAATTTGGACCAGCAAAGTGTGACCACTATTTCATTTAATAAATAATGTCTTGTCAACCTTGCCTTTTTCAAAACCTCTTTCACACAGGAAGGCACTCAATCTGTCGTACCAAGCTCTTGGTGCTTGTTTTAGACCATAGAGAGCTTTCCTTAGTTTGAATACATGTGTAGGATTCTTGAAGTCCTCAAAGCCGGGTGGCTGTTTGATATATACTTCTTCATTGGTGTATCCATTTAGAAAGACACTTTTCACATCCATGTGAAATAATTCAAAGTTCATAGAACAAGCATAAGCAAGTAGTAAACGTATTGCTTCTAACCTTGCGACCGGGGCAAATGTTTCGTCAAAATCAATTCCTTCTTCTTGATTATATCCATGGGCGACCAATCTTGCTTTGTTGCGAACAACTATACCGTTTTCGTCAAGTTTATTTTTAAACACCCATTTTGTACCAATTATGTGTTTATTTCCTGGATTAGGAACTAGTTCCCAAACTTCGTTTCTTTCGAATTGGTTAAGTTCTTCTTGCATTGCAAGTATCCATTGATCATCTTTTAGTGCTTCACCAATTTTGGAAGGTTCAATTTGAGAAACAAATGCCATGTTTAAGCATGCATCTTGTAGTTTAAGTCTAGTTGTAACTCCTTTGTTGATATCACCAATAATGTTATCAATTGGATGATCTTGATGGGTTCTCCATTCCTTTGGGAGTTTATCATTTTCCTTTTCAATGTTGACTTCATTGTCTTGACTCGGTTGATCAATTTGATCTTCTTTACTTGGATCAC
This sequence comes from Cicer chorassanicum, assembly GCA_037974735.1. Lineage (NCBI taxonomy): Eukaryota > Viridiplantae > Streptophyta > Magnoliopsida > Fabales > Fabaceae > Cicer > Cicer chorassanicum. The sequence continues at coordinate 29,886,590 of JBBPBP010000001.1, forward strand.
TACTTTCAATATCATCATCATCATAAGAAATAGCTTTGTCCTTTTGCAAGGGGTTAGTTTCATCAAAAGTTACATGTATTGATTCTTCTACAATTAAAGTTCTTTTATTGAAAATTCTAAATGCTTTACTAGATAATGCATAACCAATAAATATACCTTCATCTGCTTTTTCATCGAATTTTCCAAGGTTGTTTTTTCCGTTATTTAGCACAAAGCACTTGCATCCAAAGATGTGGAAGTGAGAGATATTGGGCTTTCTGCCTTTGTAGAGTTCATAAGGAGTCTTCTTAAAAATTGACCGAATGTTTACTTTGTTAGTAACATAGCATGCCGTGTTTACGGCATCTTCCCAAACATACTTTGGTAGATTTGAATCACTTAACATAGTTCTTGCAAGTTCTACCAAGGATCTGTTCTTTCTCTCAACAACCCCATTTTGTTGAGGTGTTCTAGGTGCAGAAAAATTGTGGAAAATTCCATTTTCTTCACAGAATTCTTCAAATAAGGTATTTTGAAATTCTCTTCCATGATCTTTTCTAATTGATACATTTTTGGATGATTGTTCATTTTGGACTAGCTTGGCATAATTTTTAAATGCTTTAAAAGCTTCGTTTTTACTTGCCAAAAACAAGGTCCATGTGTACCTTGAAAAGTCATCAACAATCACTAGTCCATATGAATTTCCACCAAGACTCTTAGTTCTTGATGGACCAAACAAATCCATGTGTATTAATTGAAGTGGTCTTGTAGTTGATATAACATTTATAGCTTTGAAAGAAGTTTTTGTTTGTTTACCTTTTTGACAAGCGTCACATAATTTATCCTTGACAAATTTCATTTTTGGTAATCCAACAACAAGATCATGCTTGACTAGTTTGTTTAAATGATCCATGTGGATATGTGCAATTCTTTTATGCCATAGCCATGCATCACTGTTGTCGCTTACCAAAAGACATTTCATTTTCAAGGATAAATCGTCAAGATTAAGTATAAAAATATTCTTGAAACGTTTACCGATAAATTGAATTTCACTTGTTGCTGCATTTTGAATGATGCACTCTTCTTTGTTGAAGACTATCTTGTGTCCTTTGTCACATAGCTGGCTAATGATTATGAGATTATGCTTTAGGCCTTCAACATACATAACATCTTCAATTGACGGAGAAGGTGTTGTTCCAACTTTTCCAATACCTAGGATTTTTCCTTTATTATTATCTCCATATACTACATATCCTTTTGATTCAAGGGTCAAGGCTGAAAATTTTGTTATGTCACCCGTCATGTGTTTGGAGCACCCACTATCTAAGTACCACAAATTTGAAGTACTTTGTGTGCATACCTGCAAAATTGAAATCAAATTTTATTAAGTACCCAAAGTGCTTTGGGTCCTTGGGGGTTAGTACCTTTCTTGACCCATATGCAATGCCCTTTAGGAATGCTAATGTTTCTTATATGACAAGTATTAGGTGTGTGTCCATGAATACCACAATATGAGCAAGTAGGAATTTTACTAGTATATGTATGAAGTTTATTTTTAGTAATTCTCTCCTTATAAGAATGACCTTTTTATAAAATTGTAATATTTCCTTGATTTGTTTGAGTACTTGATTTGACAAAAATGGTCTTATTTGTGCTTGGTTTGTCAAATTTAGAAAATCCAAGACCACTTTTATCGTTTGAATATCTTTGCATGTTTAGAACATTTTCCAATCCTATATGTCCTTTTTCATATCTTTCAATCACTCTATTTAGTTGAACAATTTTAAATGTAAGGGAATCACATTTGTTGCATGTAAAATTCTGCTTTGATTTTTCAGCATCTTTTTTCATAATGTCAATTTTTTCTTTAAGATATGAAATTTCTTTCTTTTGTGTTGATACTTGTTTAAGCAGATTTTTACATTCAACAAGAAGTTCCTTTATAGCATTTTGGGCTTCATTGTATTCTATGATTAATTCACTGTTAGTTTTATTATAATGAAGAGTGTTTAAGTTACTGACCTCTTCGTCATCTGAATGATGTGAAGCCATTAGTGCAACATTAGCACATTCATCACTTTCAGTTTCTGATGATGAACTTATATCGTTATCTTCCCACGCTATATATGCTTTCTTGAAGTCTTTTCTTTTACTAGCATTCTTCTTGATAAGATTTGGGCAATCTGCTTTGATATGTCCTTGTTTCCCGCATTCAAAGCACGTGAAATTTTGGTTGGAAGTAGAGCTATCTTTCTTTCTAAAGTTCTTCTTTTTGAAACTTCTGTCATTTTTAAGAAATTTACCGAATTTCTTGACAAGGAAGTTAATGTTTTCATCTTCATCAGAAATTTCGTCCTTGACTACTTCCTTTGATTCGGTCTTTAGAGCAATGTTTTTGCTCTTCTTTTCTTGGGTTTCATTTTGCTCTAATCTTCCAAGTTCAATTTCATGTTTTTGGAGTTTGCCAAATAATGCGGAAAATGACATTTTGGATAAACTCTTCTTTTCTGATATCGCTGTCACATTTGGTTGCCACGCCCTAGTTAGTGACCTTAATACTTTTAGATTCAGTTCATCGTTGGAGAAAACCTTTCCAAGTGCCGTCAAGTGATTTGTTAAGTGGGAGAATCTTTTCTGCATGTCTAGTATAGATTCTCCGGGCTGCATACGAAATAATTCATATTCTTGAGAAAGAGCATTTAGTTTAGATCTTTTTACCTCTACGGTGCCTTCATGGGTTACTTCCAATGTATCCCATATCTCTTTGGCTGTTTTATAGTGAGATATACGAAAAAATTCATCCATACCTAGTGCTGATTGTAGAATTTTTTAAGCCTTTTTATCAAACATCACTTTTCTTTTATCGTCATCAGTCCAAGAATTCTTTATCTTAATTTCTTCTTTGTTGTTGATGACTGTTGTTGGAATGTAAGGACCATTTTCAAAAGCATCCCATATATCGTCTCCTTGTGCTTCAAGATACGCTTGCATATGTATCTTCCAAAAATCGTAATGCTCGCCAACGAAGCATGGTGGATTGTTACTGCTGCCACCGTCTCTGAAAATAGGTTATGCGAAAGCCATGAATTATTGATCGAGGAGTAAGTTACCTTGAACCTGCTCTGATGCCAATTGTAAAATTAGATGTGCACCTAAGAGGGGGGTGAATTAGGTGTTTGGAAATTTTAGTTGTTTTCAGAATTTTAGTGATCGATTTTTGTGTTTAATGATGATAGGTGAATGAGTAAATAACAATAAGAAAATGAACACAGCAGATTTATCATGGTTCCCCTTATAACCAAGGGTACATCCAGTCCTCTTGCTCACCACAAGAGATTTCCTTCACTATTGTTAGAATATGTACAAGTCCTCACCCTAGGACCTTTGCTACAATCTTCTAACAAACCTTCTATGATAGCACACTACTATCTTAGATAAAACACTTTAAAGAAAGTACAACTTTCTTTTACAAACACTTGTGATTTGATAAGAGTATAGGAGTAAGAAAGAGGTAGAATGATAACAATCCAAGATTGATTCAAGTACGTTGAGAACCTTAGTTAAGGATATGAAAATGATATGCAAGTACTTGAATTTTATGAAATGACTTTGAGAAAAATTCAGAAAAGTTTGTTCAAAGTCTTTAAAGTTGTGTAGTAGAATTGTTGTTATTGAATCTGAAGTTATGACATATTTATAGTCCATAAACATCTCTTCAGATTCGTGGCCATTGATCCAAGAGGTTTGAGGAAGAATTGCAATGTTTTAGATTCGATTCAGAACTGAAAAATTGCATTGCTTCCAGTTGTAATCGAATACAAAGTATGTGTATTCGAATACACCTCTCTGCAACGTTCAAATTTATTCAAATTTAACACTGTGTAGCCGAATACACTTTGATGTAGTCGAATACAGATTGGACAATTTTACCACTGACTTGCTGGGTGTATTCGAATACATCAGGATGTAGCCAAATACAGATGAAGGGTTTTAGCTACTGACTTAGCAATTTTCCATCTGTATTCGAATACATCAGGATGTAGCCGAATACAGATGAAGGGTTTTAGCTACTAACTTAGCCATTTTCATCAGTATTCGAATACACCTATGTTGTATTCGAATACACTTTTGTATTTTGTCAAAAAAATTAATTCTAATGTTTTGAAAATATAATTTTGGACTTTTGAAAATATTGTTTATGCATATGCAAAAATGTAAGGTTCTCTTTGTATTTGAACTATGGGTTGTATCATTTACCTTTACATAAAACATTTATGAGAAGCTTTTAATACATCAATAGAATGTTTGGAGACTTCTTGGAGACTTCTTCTTTTTGAGCTTGTCGTTTTGAGCATGATCATCATTGGTCTTTTGTATCATCAAAAACATGTATTTTACAAGTCACGATTTAGAAATTAAATCCAGTGATAGAATTTGTGACTGGTTTGAAACTCTCGAATCAGTGGATTAATTGTTTTCTTAATCTGCCCGAATCAAATTTGAAACCCCCCTTAATTTTAATTCTCAATTCGGTTAATATAATCAGAAGTTCTTGCGAAACGACTCAAGTTATTACCCTACACTATATTTTATTACTTGGATTTAACCCGTGTGCGACAACATATCAACATTATAATAATAGTAATAATAATAATAATAAATGTTGTCGTACTCAACTTGTTTAGTCTTTTTCTTATATTATAATAAACTCTATGTTCTAAAATAGATTTCGTATTTGATTATTTCACTCAAATGGAAAAAATTTAACAATAAATGTAAGAAAGAGAATGAAGATTTTACTAAATTATTTTTATTAATCACTAGTGTATTTTATTTTTTTTAATAGATGATAAATACCACCATAAACTCACACACAATTGTTCAGTCTCAACTTCGAATTCGTGACAATACGTTCAACCTAATAATATCGGCATTTGTCCGTTGAATTAAGATTTAAAAATACTAGTGTACACATAATATTAGATGACACAATTGAAAAAAAAAACAATTAAAATTATATTAAAAACTAAAAGTGTTCCATTTTTTAGACAAATTATTCTTGTAAATCTGACCATTATTAAAATCTCATACTATGTGGCTTTTGTATTACTTAGGGTGTCTTTTGCAGAGTAGACTTATCTGGGGTTTAAAAGAAAGATACAATCTATTTCATATTATAAGACAATTCATTTTTTTTTATAATATTTTTTTGAATACTATATGACAAGAAATGCACTTTTGCTTCTAGGATGCTGTTTCATTTATCAATCTAGTCATGGAAGCCTTTTGACTTAATTTCCATTTGTTTACTTCAGGATCAATTCACTTGTTCATTTTTCAAGTCCAAACAATTTCTTAGAGAGATCCAAAAAAAAATTCTTTAGAGGTGTTTTCTTTGGTTGCTACTAGTCTTCTTCGGTGTTGATTGATCAGCTACTACTCTCTACGGAATATTAGAATAGGGAGGTAAAATTTTATTCTTTTAATAAATAAATGTTAGAAGTTAATATGATACGTAACTTAGGTTACTGAACTAAAGCTTCTCGCAAGATTAATATTAATATTACTGAATTTAGGGATGATTTCCATTATACAAATATTAATATTACTGAATTTAGGGATATCATTAAGCAATGTAAATTCTTTTTTCACTTACTATAGAACATCATGTGTGGAGTTTGGTATTATTCTCAATGAAATGCTATAAACACCTTTTAGTAAAAAAAAATTGTGTTAGTATATAGAAAATATATGAATAAGTAGAGTTTTTATTTTGACCATATAAAACAAGTAGAATTAATGTTGATAAAAAGAGTGAGATTTTTTTATAACTTTATTGAATAAAATATGCATGAATATTGGTAAAAAAAATATATGTGAATATGTGTTAGTAATAAAATACTAGATGAAGAAGGTGAGGAAACCAAGCGGGGTTTGTGAATTGGCAGAGTTGCCATGAAAATTGTTACATACAAGCGCTTTTGCACTGTTTAGATGCAATAATGTGATGCTTTATAATGATCAATGTGTCATAAATTTAAATTAAAATCTACAACCGTAATATTAAGTGGATTTCTCAAGTGTAAGCTCACACCAATTTAAAGAAAAGAAAAAAATATATATATTAGCGTGCGTGTGATTTGGGCATTACCCATGTGTGAATAATAAAAGAGAATTATCTTCCTAGATGCAAATTGTTAGCAAGAGTAGCCGTGAGTGAAAATTGAGAGGCGACCAACGTCTCAAACGTTCTAATAATTTTTTTGGGTATTGATGGTGAATATTGGTTCGACAAACGTTCTCAATTTCGGTTGAAATTTTAGTATGTTGTTCATTCCACTGAATTTGTTATTCTAATAATTTTTATTAGTAGTGTTGTCTTCTTTGAGAGTCAGTTTGTGATACCCACTTTTGTGGAGGTGCTCTATTATTGTTTAGTTTTCATCATAGGGTGATAATTGTTGTTCACTAGTGTTACTAGGTGAACTTTTGGTTGTACTCATTATTTGATACAGTGAAGTTATATCTTTGGTCTGAATGACTCGTGGTATTTACCCTTGGTTTGAGGGGTTTTCAATGATAAAATTTAGGATGTCTTATTTATACTTATTTTACTCCTTTTATTGTTATTATTTTTCGTAATGGTTGTGGTTAATAATTTCTGAGTTCAGGTTCCTCCACAAGAAATAATTAATTTAACGAGCTTCTGTTGTGCGCTATGGTCCCAATAACTGACATCATAGCTTCGGTTCTCTTGTGGTAATATTTTGTGGTAAACTATGGAAGTCAATACAATTTGTTTGATGACCTTGAATGAATCAAATTATGCCTATAGAAAAGTAAGATGTAGTAGCTGCTTTATGTGAAGAGTTTTCACCAACCTGTATTCGATGCAACAAAGTCGGACAATAAGACTGTTGATCAGTGGACTCTACTACATAGATAGGCGTGTGGATACATTCGTTAGTGGGTTGGTCATAACGTGTTGAACCACATTAGTGGGGAGACATATCATAAATCCTTGTGGGTTAAGCTTAAGCAACTATATGCAAAATAAACAAGTAATAATAAGATGTTTTTGATAAAGAAGTTGTTAGCTTTGAAACTTCAATAAGGGACTTCGGTTGCTGATCATTTGAATACATTTCAATTAATTATAATCAGTTGTGTGCTATGGGTACTAAATTTGATTATGAAATTTAAGGGTTATTTGTTCTCGATTCCTTGCTTGACTCGTGCAAATTTTTTAGAATGTCATTGTCTAATTTAGCTTTTGATGATGTGTTGTCAATGGACATTGTTAAAAGTATTGTGTTGAATGAGGAGGTGAGAAGAAAGTCTCATGAATTTCTATCAGAGTCATAGGTATTGGTTACTAAATCAAAGGAGAGAAGTAATAACCGATATTCGAGAAATAGAGACCAAAGCAGAAACAACTCTAGAAACAGGTACAAAGCTGTTGAGTGCTACAACCATGGTAAAAAGTGACATATTCAAAAGAAGCGTTGGTTTTTGAAAAAGAAGAATGAGGACAAAGGTAAATGAAAAAAGAAAGAAGATTATGATGAAAACAATACTAACGTTACATCCCATGACGACTTGCTTCTTATTGAAGAGCATGATACAATTAGTATTGTTGATAGTTCATCTAGTTGGGTAATTGATAGTGATACATCAGTACATGCCATTTCCAAAAGAGATATTTTTCACTCTTATACTCAAGGTGAATTTGGTGATGTGAAATTGGGTCATAAAGGTGTGTTAAAGTGTGTTGGTCATGGATAGTTTGATTTGGAGATGACTAATGATACCAAGTTAACTCTCAAGGGTGTGAAACATGTTCTGGACATTCCATTGAATTTAATTTCAGTGGCTAAGCTTTGTGATGAAGGCTAAGATATTTAGTTATCGCGGGACACTTGAAAACATACCAAGATTTCTATGATTGTTACTAGAGGTACGAAATCTTCTACTCTTTACATGACACATGCAAAAATAATTAAAAATGTTCATGAAGTTGAACTAGTTGAAAAAGTTGAGTTATGCCATAAGAGGTTGTGTCACATGAGTGAAAAAGATATGATTAAGTTAGCTAAATGAAATGTGTTTTCGAACATGAGAAATCCACACTTGCAGTCCTTTGAAGACATAATGCTAAGGGAAGTGCATGTTTTATGACGTTTATTGATGTCTATTCAAGTAAAACTTGGTTCTACACTTTGAAGAGTAAATATGATGTTTCGAGGTTGTTCAAGAAATTTAAGATCTCAGTTAAGCGTGAAACTAAGAAGAAGTTGAAGTGCCAATGCACAAATGATGAAAATGAATATTTGAAACCATTTGACGCTTATTGTAGAGAGGTGGATTAGATATCAAAAGTCTCCACAGATGAATGATGTTGTTGAGAGCATGAATAAGACATTGGTTGAAAGAGTTAATTGTTTGTTGTTGCAAGCAAAGCTTCCACAATCATTTTGGGTGAAGCATTGAGCACAATTGTGCATATCCTAAACCTTTCACCATGTGTGTCTCTACAATATGAAGTACCAAAGATGATTTGGTCAAGTAAGAATATTTCTTATGATCACCTACGTGATTTTGGATGTAAAGTATTTGTGCATACCCTTAAAGAGGATGTTAAAGGTAATCATTGCGTGTTCATTGAATATGGTCTAGATGGAGTTGGGTACATGTTTTATGATTCAATTACGAAGAAACTTGTCAGAAGTTGTGATGCTAAGTTTTTAGAAGAGTAACAGTTGAAAAACATTTTTAGTGCAAATGTCTCATGTGAGCCTAGACAAAAATCAGAAAAACTTGGTGTTTCTGATCAACCAAATGAAGTTAATTGTGATGATCTAACTAATGATGAAAATTGTTGCAACAATCGAATGCAATAAGATGTTGAGCCTGATTACATGTTTTTGATGAGACAAAGATCAAGGATCATGATGATCAAAACAACAAGCTCAAAAAGAAGTCCAAATACCATTGTTCAACTTTAATTAAAACATACTAGATGTTCAATAAATGTAATGGTAAATGATACAAACAAATGTTCAAGTACATGAGAACCATGCATCTTTACATATGCATAAAAAGTATTTTCAAATGTCAAAGTTACATTAACAAAGTTTTAAAATTAATATTTTTGACAAAATGCAAAGTGTATTCAAATACAGAAGCTAAGTCAGTAGCAAAATCTTGACATCTGTATTCGACTACGACCTGCTGTAGTCGACTACAAACAACAAGTCATAATTCTCTTTGATGATGCATGAGAATTTGAAATGTCCATGATGGGAAAATTAAACTATTTTCTTAGCCTTCACATCAAGCAAATCAAGCATGGCATCTTCATAAATCAAGCAAAGTATTGCAAAGAATTGCTAAAAAGATTTGAAATGGAAAATTGCAAGGAAAATGCGACTCCTATGGGCTCCGGAACCTATGTTGATAAAGATGAATCCGGTATTTCAATAGACATATCCAAGTATCGAGGTATGATTGGATCTCTATTATATCTAACGGCCAGCCAACTAGATATTATGTTTAGTGTTTGTTTGTGTGCAAGATTTCAGGCGGATCCTAAAGAATCGCATCTTATAGTAGTCAAAAGAATTATGAAATATTTGAAAGGAACAACCAATGTAGGCCTATGGTATCCAAAGGGTTGCATATATAGTCTCATTGGCTATTCTGATTCAGATTATGCAGGATGCAAAATAGATTGTAAAAGCACAAGCGACACTTGCCATATCTTAGGGAATGCATTAGTATCATGGTCTTGTAAAAAGCAAGCGTGTGTTGCCCTTAGCACTGCTGAAGCTGAATACATAGCAGCAGGAAGTTGCTGTGCACAGATTCTCTGGCTCAAACAACAATTATATCATTATGGACTTGACCTCGGATGCATTCCACTAAGATGTGACAACACCAATGCAATAAATATCTCAAAGAATCCAATCATGCACTCACGAACTAAACACATTGATATACGACATCATTTTCTACGAGATCATGTGCTTAATGGAAATGTTGAAGTGACTTTTGTGGATACTCATAATCAATTAGTGGACATGTTCACAAAGCCTCTTCCTAAAGACTCATTTTACAAAATCCGAAGAGAACTCGGTATTTTGAGTGAAAACGATATCTAAATTGCAAGGTACATGTACTTTGTCATCACTCTTCAAGATTTACAATTTCCTCTTGATAAGTTGTTAGAATTAAGTCATTAAGGTTTATTTGTTCTTAAATATTTTTATTTGTTCTTAAATATGTGAATATATGCATTACTTGGTGTATTCTTTGTTTGAAATTCGTTTCTTTTGCAAAAATTCAAACATGTAGTCGAATACAGTATGAATGTAATCGAATATACAGTCCCAAAACCACTTGTATTTGAATACAACACAAGTGTAGTCGAATACAAGCTCGGGTTTTGCCTCATACATAAAGCTTTTTCAATTTTAGGTCATTTTTACACATTTTGTAATCGAATACAGCCGGTTTCTTCATCCTCCATTTCAAAATTCTCAACTTCTCTCCCTTGCAAACGAGTTACCCAAACAACATTCCAACTCCGTTTTCTCAAAACCTAAAATCAAATTTTCCCCAAAATCCGTAACCCACCTTGCAAAACCATGGACGCACGCAAGCGAGGACCACGAACCAAGCATGCATCAGTAGGCCCCTCAAAGAAAAGGACAAAAAATTCCAATATCACGGATTTATCTCGTCTCCTACACACACTGGAAGAAATCAACCGATTTCGCACAATCTACTCAGACAAGCGGCTCATCATTCCCAAATTTGGTACATTAGATTCCTCTTCTGCATTTAAATTTTCTGATTTACTCAAAGTCCTGCATGTTGAAGAGTTTATCGGTTACAAAGGTCCTGTCTATCCTGAGTTAGTTAGAGTCTTTTACTACAATCTCTCCAAAGATGGAAATATGCTAATTTCTGGAGTCAAGGGTAAAACCATTCAGTTAGACACTAAAACCATTGGTGAAATCTTGAACATTCCTTTTGAAGGTCAAAAACTTAGGCCAGGAAACTTGTGTGAATGGGCTGATATCACTAAGTATGATGCATATGTTGCTTTATGTCGTTTTGACAAAAACTTTATGGAACAAAAAAGGAATCAAGCTGGTTCTGAATTTGCGCGGCAACGGTATGGAGTTGGGAATCTCACTGTTGACTACCGCATTCTACATTATTTTTTAAGTTACGTCTTGATTCCGAAGGCTGGAAATTACTCCCAAATTTCAGAATTTGAATTACAGATCATGTTCTTCATGCTTGAGGGATGTCCACTAAACTGGGCATACTTTGTTATATCTGTGACGTTTGCGTCAAAAGAAACGATTGGGTTACCGTACGCTTAATGTTCCTGAATATTCCGGCCGCGTCAGGGGGAAAGGATTTGGAGTAACTCCTAAAAGATATTTTTCACAAGAGAAACGCCAAAATCCATCTAATGAGGAGGTATTAGAGAAGATCAAAGTCCTAACAGAGCAAGTGGCGCTCTTGGTGAAGACGAATAAAGACAAGAATCTTCCAGATCAGCTCTAACGTGAAATACAGATTGAGAGTGAAAACGCGAATTGCAACATTGGTCTCAAAAGTCTTCCCGAGGTAATTAATTACTTAATAAATTAGGAAATTCATTCAACCTAATTGTTTCACATACTTATGTATTAACAATTGATTTAAGGTGTCTCTCCTTGCATGCTCTATTTATCCTCCCCTACTCATCGCAAGGTTGGAAAAGGAAGATTGTACAATACTTTGGGAGAAGTATTGCACAACACACCAATCCCTGTCGGCCATGTCAAAGTATCACTGGTGATTGCTTTGGAACCAAATGCACTGTTGCCTATACCGGACAATGATGCAGATATGAAGTATTTGGGCGAAGCAATAGGTATTTACGTGGCGTGGCCCAAACATCTTGTTGCCCTTGATAAGGTATGTTTAATTGAAATGTATATTTAATTGATATGTATATTTAATTGCATGATATATGATTATGATTGATTATATTTAATTGCTGATTTTTTTTCCGCTGTTAACTTTAATTTCACATTTATTTAGATTCAGACAAAGTCTAAAGGGAATGATAAGACGATTCATAGAACTGAGTCACTCACATCACCTTAAAAGGTTTGTTATATTTATTCAGTAAGGTTTGTCATTTTTTCAGATTCAATAAACTAACAAATTGATTAACTTCATTTTTTTCAGATTCAATCCAATAAACCACTCGCACAGCAAACCAGCTGCCAGAATAAATCAGCTGCCGCACCACAGCTCGATGTTCGTGGTAAAAATAAAGCCGGCAAACTTCAAATATTGGAGGGTAATAAAGCTGGCAAACTTCAAAAGCTGGAGGGTAATAAAGCTGCCAAAGTTCAAAAACTGGATCGAGGAAAATCAATTGCTGCTCCTAAAATAAGCAGCCACGCCTTGCTCGATATGCGACTTTTCTTGACATACATGCAAAAACGAATATGGACAGCAATAATTCACGCATCATACGCATGGATAAAGCTATTTTTGGAGATGAGTATGAAGAACTACTTTAAAAAGAGCACATATACGAACTTCTCAACCATAAGGAGCTGAGTGCTACTGTCATCAGCTTATATACATTAGGTAAAAATTACTTTTAATTGCATTTATTGGTAATTAATTTAATTTATTGGTAATTAATCTAATTTGAAATTTTCATTGAAGGTATTTGTATGAGAAGTTGGTGTGCACGTGCAGATTGTCAAATAGATTTTCATTGTTGTCTACGCATAAGCTTTCAATGTTTAAACTCGATCCAGTTAATGTAAAGAAATACGTTGTAGATATCCTATTAGGAAATAAAGAGAAGGATAAGTTTTTCCTTGCACCATATAATTCAGGGTAATTATATATTCTTTATTTATATCTTTTTTAATTTATGAGATCTTAATTTATTAGTTGTGTAAACAAATTTGCCAACCAAATTTTTGTTGTTGTAGGGCACATTGGGTGCTATTTGGAATCAATGCGACCTCTGAAGTTATATACTATTTAGATCCCTTGCACGGCCATTACAACAATCACTCGGATATAAAGACTGTGTTCGACACGTAAGTAATATTCATTTATTTCTTACACATATATGTAAATAATGTGTTTGTTAATGCTATAATAATCACATTTATTTATTCGATAGTGCTTTACAAGTTTTCTGAGCTCAAAGCGGTGCTACAATGTCGAAGCAAAAGTCAAATAACATCACATGGATTCCAATAAAGGTTTGAAATATATGCCTTTAAAATTTCATTTACAATCAATGCACAAATATTTATTGACTGCTTATATGTTTTATTTTATAGTGCCATCGTCAAACTAACAACATAGACTGTGGGTACTATATACTGCGATTCATTATTTGATTTTCATATATAAACTATGTATATATTTGATTCTAACTTATGTTCGATTTTTATATCGCACAGTACTTTGACAATTCCAGTCCAACATACTCTGAAAGTGAACGAAATGAAGATGATTTGATTCGCTGGGAAATGACATGCTGCAAGGGATAGTTATATGAATATATGGTAGTTCTGTTATGTGGTGTAGTTCTGATAGTTATATATATATGAATAGGGCACATTTGATTTGTTGTGAATATGTAGTTATATGAATATGTATATAGTTCTGTGTTGATGTCAATATGTGAATATGTATATGAATATGTATTTTGTTCTGTGTTGTAGTTTGTTGTGAACTGATTGTGTAAATATGTAAAGTTAAATTATAAAGTTATCTAGTTCTGTTGTTGTGTATTGATTGTGAACTGATTCTAGAAGAAAACGATTTTGGGGAAAAAATTAAAAGACAACGCTTTCTAAAAAAATGTCATAAAAACCTCAAACAAGAGTTATTTTAAAAATTTCATTTACAGCGTTTTTTAATAAAACTAGAATAAGAATGCACCTATTACAATGCTTTTTTAAAAAAGCGCTGTAAAACGTGCATAAGAATGCACCTATTACAGCTCTTTTTTGAAAAAGCGCTGTAAAATATGCATGATAATGCATCTATTGAATGCACCTATTACAGCGCTTTTATGAAAAAACGCTGTAAAACGTGCATAAGAACAAGCAGCGTGTTTGTAACAGGGATTTACAACGTTTTTTCAAAAAAGCACTGTAAAACGAGTATAACAAGCGCACAATATATCTGCCGCGTCCGGTTTGTCCGCGAAAAAGGAGTCGCCACCAATTTTATTTTATTCAAAGGAAAAATTGGATAAAACCTAAAATAATGATTTTTGAACCAAAAATTCGGATTCGGGAGTCGATTACGAGTAGGGAAAGTATTACCACCCTACAACGTCCGTTAAAACGGTTACCCTATAATTAATTGTATACAAACTATTTATTTATTTATTCATTTATTTTTACCCCAAAAAGAATACTAAAAAAAATAAATTATTCACATTAATAAAAGAAAAAAATATATTTTTTATTTAATTTGGTTTGACAAGGAAAAAACCTTGCTCCTACGTATCCCCAGGTGCAATGGAGAAATCAAAACACACGTAGTTCTTTGGTAGAAAATATTTATGTGTTGATTGATTTTATTATTAATGTTACTTTATATATATACATATCAAAATAAATTAACAACATAATAGTGATAATAATAATAATAGTAATAATGGTAATAGTGATTATAATAATAATAATAATAATAATAATAATAATAACAACGAAAAAAAAAAGATGAGATGTTTGTTCACGGATTGTATCTTTTTATTTTTGTTTTAATGAAAAATTAATTTTTGTTAAATAAACAACGTAACAAAAATATAATAATAACAAAAAAAAAGAGGTGAGATGTGGCGAGGCGAGCGAGGATGAATTTCATCCGGTGGCAGCGACTATTAATTCTAATCCTAATGGAAAAAACTATTTAGTTGTTGTTATGATCTTTTTGTTATTTTGATAGATACGTGATATGAGCTATACATTCAATATTACGATGCGGTAAAATTTGTTTTCTTGGTGATTGGTTTATAAGCATCAATTAGTTATATTTTTCTAGCATTTTGTGTTGCAAAGAAAACAATTTTAAAAACAGACAACCTTAGAAAAATGAAAGCTTAACACATGAGTTTATTTTTTGTATAAATAGAAAAAGAGAAAGAAAAAAAACATTTTTTAAAGGGATGCAATATAAAGACTAATAAGAAGAAATTTAGAGAAGCGATACCTTACTACTGAAGTGGTTTCTTGTTGGACTGATTTTCCCAAGACTAGATTATCTGCTCCTCTCTCGCCTGTTATTCTCTATTCTTTATTTTTTGTGCTCTCCAAAATGTCCTCCCATTCCACTCTTACTATCGATTATTTATAGGCCTTTCGGGTGTAGGTTACAAAAGACAAGGGAATAATTGCCAATTGATCACCATTTTATTACTATTAATCTCTTTCTTTGTGGTTTCTTTTCTTTCAATTGATTATCATTATACCGATTTTTATGACCATCAATCCATTCAATTGATCCTCATTATACCGATTTTTATGATCATCAATCCATTTCTTTTCAGTTTCTTTCACACAATTATGTATATTTATTTTT
>JBBPBP010000001.1:29902409-29914419 GCA_037974735.1 Cicer chorassanicum
TTTATTTTTTTATATATTTTTATATATATGTTTTTTATTTTTCTATTTTTTAGAAAAGAGTCTAAACAAGAATTAGAGGCAAAAAACTGGGAACATATATGATTGTTTAAAGTTTAAAGCCCTAATTATTTATTTTTATTTTTATATTTCTATACATTTATTATTATTATTTCCCTTTTTTTTAATAAAAAGTAAAAAATAAATAAATAGATAAATAAATAACAAGCGGACAAAATTAGGTGTCAACAATATCCACCTATTTTACAGCGCTTTTTTTATTTTTATTTTACAAAGCACTGTTGTATCGTTTTACAACGCTAGATACTACAACGCTTATTTTTTTTTTGAAAAAGTCCTGTAAATGGCTTAAAAAAAGCGCAGTAAAATAGGTTTTTTCGCGTAGTGTACAACGAATTTTACATTTCGAGCATATTTTAAACCATAGTAAATAATTCGTTTGAGAAGTTGCGAATCGAAAATTGGTTCGTGAATACCGACCGGTTCACAATACTTTTGCATATTGATTTTCATAAATTTTCCTTGAATTTGCAGAAACTCACGAATCAAAAAATTTGAGCGAAGGGAAAAGAGACTCAAAGTGAAGATGGAACTCCAATGTAGAAAAATTTGAGAGAAGGAGAATCAGATTAAAACTCTTCAGTGAGAGAAGGAAAATAGTCTCTTATAATAAAATAAAATAAAATAAAAATTATTGAAAAATAAAAAAGTTTGAAAAGTGGGTATTAGGTAAATAGTGGATACAACTGACTACTATTATTTCTTTTAATCAAAATATTGAAACTATTAAGGGTTAGTACAATTTTACGAATACAAAATAAACTATTAAATGTTATTTTTACATAATAACTATTAAGAGTTTTTTTTTTACATAATAAGAGGTTTTTGGTATTGGACGAGTGTTGGCTTTAGAAAAGACAAACAATAAACTTTTATAAATATTTTGTAATTAATAAATGACACTATTATACGAACCAACACTTACATCTTTGAACCTCTATCGTACGTATCAAATTCTTCACATGTAGCGTATTGGGAACCATTGTGACTTTGTTTTAAACTGCGACACTTGAAATACATGTCAATTGCATGAACATTGGCAGTGGAAGCTTCGTTATGAAAACCCATTTCATAAATCATTGCATGAACTTGTCTTGTCTCCAGTTGTCACTACGCCAAAAATTGCATTTTATAGCACTCCTTTTATAACGCTTATTAAATAAAAGCGCTGTTGTATAATATTTTAAAATTAACAGATGATACAACAACGTTTTTTTGACAAGCGCTTTAAAAAAAGCGCTGTTGTAGGGTCATATAGGGTCACATAACGCTTGCACATAATGTTTACGACCCATTTACAGCGCTTCTGATAAGCGCTGTAAAATACAAGCGCTTTCACTTAATAAAAGGACCTATTAGAGCGTTTTTTATACAAGCGTTGTAAAATCACTATTACATAGGGTCTTTTAAAGCGCTTTTTATAAAAGCGCTGTAATAGGGTGTAAAAAATTTAAGGCCTTTTAAAGCGCTTTTCAAAAAAGTGCTGTCATAGGGTATTTCTAATTTTTTAAGTATATACACACATAAGTGGTTTTCTTTGTTTTTTTTTTCTTTTAAAACTTAGGATTTTCTAAATCACTATTTCTACACAGAAATTTTCCTTTCTCTCTAGGATTTTCTAAATCTGAAAACCTCTTCTTCTCCACCAACAATTCCATCACTCCATCCCTCATTTCTCTTCCATCTCCAAAAACAACAACTTTGAAGAAGATTCTTCCATCACGACGAATAGGGTTATTGAAGACGACAACAACGACCTTTAAGAAGATTCTTCTGCCACGACGAAGACAACTCTTTCGCCACTTCCAAATCCCACACCACCGCCATCGTCCATCAACCTCACCCCCTCGAGAATTCTTCAACCTTCTGGTTCGATAACCCTTCCGCCAAATCCAAACAAGCTGCTTGGAGTAGTTCTATTCGACCCATCTACACTTTCGCCACTGTTGAAGAGTTTTGGAGGTAAAATTTCAATCTTTTTATTTTAGGGTTCCATTAAAAAAAAACGTTTTTTTTTATTGTTTCTTGAATATTTCTTGTTTGTGAAATTTTATTCTTTGTTAATTTTGAATCTGGTGGTGGAAACCATTTTTGTTAATTGTGAAACCATTTTTTTGTTAATTTTGAATACTTCTTATCATTAAAGAAACCCTAAATGGGAGGACCCCATTTGTTATAACGGTGGAAAATGGACTGTGACTTTTCCGAAGAGAAAGTCTGATACTACTTGGTTGTATACTGTATGATTTTGAATCTGTTATGAGGTTATTGAATTTGGATTATTCTCTTTGTTATAAATAAAATAAAAATTGATTTTTGTGTGTTTGTGTTCTTGATGTATTAAGCTGTTGGCAATGATTGGAGAACAATTTGATCATGGAGATGAAATCTGTGGAGCAGTTGTGAATGTTAGGAATAGGCAGGAGAAAATTTCTATTTGGACTAAGAATGCTTCCAATGAAGCTGCTCAGGTAATTTTTTTTATCCTATATTCTTTCAATTTTTTAGTTTCTCAATTCTTATATAGGTATTCTTTATGTAAACTAGAATAATCATAACAATAAAGATAAACTAAAAAAAAAAAGTCTATAATAATCATTCACTAATACTTACTTGCAGAAGATCTCCTATGTTGACAACAAGAGCTCCATGAACAGGAGGAACATTAAACGATTTATTCTAATGAAGAACTTGAAGACCACCAATTTGGTCCTGTTAAAGATAGTATAACATCCTGTTAGTATCTTTGAACTTGATACACAATGGCAAGACCAAATAAAAGCCATTGTATTAGTACTGATTTGATAAAACAGTTCTATGAAAACAAACACTTTATCATCTATCTTCTAGTATTATTTGTACCTGTGGTTTTATTGGTTCTATTCTTGTAAGGATTGTTTCAATCTTAGCTTAATAGCTTGTTATGTGTGTGATTAGTTCTCTATTAACAACACCCATATAGCATTTTAAAATATTAGTTAATTTTCTTGTGAAAAAATCATATTAGACAATTTCTTTATCTAATATAGGTATATAAATTATTTTATTATAACATTTCATTTATGTCTCTTATGTTAGTTATTTTATAAATGATTAACAAAAAACACATTTCATGACTAAAAATTCCATTAAAAAATGTCAATCCGGTTTACAGCGCTTTTTATTAAAACTAGTATAAAAATGAACCTATTACAGCACTTTTTTGAAAAAGCACTGTAAAACATGTATAACACTGCACCTATTACAGCGCTTTTTTGAAAAAGCGCGGTAAAACTAGTAAGAATGCACCTATTACAACGCTTTTTTGAAAAAGCGCTATAAAACATGTATAAGACTGCACCTATTACAGCGCTTTTCAAAAAAGCGCTGTAAAACGAGTATAACAAGCGCGCAATATATCCACCTATTTTACAGCGTTTTTTTAATTTAAAGAGCGCTGTTGTATCTTTTAACAGCGCTAGATACTACAGCGCTTATTTTTTTGAAAAAGCGTTGTAAGTGGCTTAAAAAAAGCGCTGTAAAATGCTATTTTTTGCGTAGTGTGTTTATATCCATTAAACCAATGCATGTTTTAAGAGCAATAACAAAGATGAACTTATTACCAGTTTTAAGCTCGAGTGAAGTACAAACAATCTTTTGGGTGGAATTACTTTTCAAATGTAACCCACCAATTTTATTAATATTATTATTATTATTGTTGTTATTATTATTATTATTATTATTATTATTATTATTAGTATTAGTATTGTTATTATTATTAAAGAAATAAAAGAAGAAAAAAAGAATCAAAGTGTTTTATTGGACTTGACCCATGTGAGGGAAAAATAAAAGGGATTTAGAAATCCCTGAGACCAGCAACAGTACCGCACAAAAGTAGAAGAAAACTTGCTCCGTTTGATATACAATTTTAGTATGTTATTTCTACCATTGAGTTTGTTATTTTAATATACAGTCTGAGTAGTTTTACCTTCTCTGAGAGTTACTTTAGAATACCCACTTTAGTGGAAGGTTATAATGTTGTTTTTATTGTTGGTTGATGTTCTCTAGTACTATTAGGAAGACTCTGGTGTACCCATTAATTATTATAGTGGAAGTTTTTATTGGACAGGTCCCGTTGTTTTTATTCTCTCAATTGAGAAAAGTTTTCCATGTTAAAAATTGTGTTTGTCTCATATTTTATTTTCTGCCAGTTATTATTGTTTTTGAAATTGTATTTTCTGTTTGGTCATTTATCTGCACAGGTGAGAGAAAAATATTCCGCATTATTGAGATAGTTATATCTAATTATCTCAAGTTTTTCCCAACAAAGTGGTATCAGAGCTCGGTTGATTTGATTTGTGCATTTAAATGGAGGAGGAAAATAAAGGTCCGAATATGATTAAACTTAACTCTTCTAATTACACACTTTGGAAGACTCTCATAGAAGACATGCTATACTGTAAAGATTTGTATGATCTTATTGAGGGTTACACTGCTAAATCCACAGACATATCTGACGTTGACTGGAAGAAGATGAATAGAAAGGCAGTGACGTTGATCAGACAGTGGTTGGATCTTAGTGTATAACGACATGTTGAAACAGAAATATATGCTAACAAAATGTGGGAGAAATTTAAAGAGTTATATGAACGAAAGAATGTACAAAATAAAGCATTTTTAATTCGGAAGCTGGTGAATATGAAATACAAAAATGAGGATTCAATGGAAGAGCATATGAGTATTTTTCAAAATACAGTGAATCAATTGACAACTGCAGATATTAAATTAGATGATGAGTTGCATGTGTTGTTATTGTTGAGTTTCATGCCTCATAACTGGGAAGTCCTTGTTGTGACATTGACCAATTTAGCTCCAAGTGGAAAGTTGAAAATGTCAACACTTAAAGAGAGCATGTTGAATGAAGAAGCTCGAAGAAAGGAACGTGGTTTGATTGGTTCTTCCTCAAAGTCAGAAGTACTAGTTACAAAGTCACGGGGGAGAAGTCAATCTCGAAACTTCCATAGACGCGACAACTCTGAAAGTCGTAGCAAATCAAGAAGCAAGTCAAGGACTAGAAAAGAAGTGATATGCTATCATTGTGGCAAAGTAGATCATATAAAAAGAAATTGCAAGTTCCTTAAGAGAGATCAATCAAGACAAAGAGAAGAAAAATGATAAAGATACGACAACTGTTGCATCTGATAGAAATGTCTACATTGTTTGTGATGATAATTCGATAAACCTTGCATGTCATGATTCAACTTGGATTATTGATTCGGGTGCCTCATATCATATTACTCCTAGGCGTGATTTTTTCTCATCTTACAGTGTTGGTGATTTTGGTAGGGTAAAAATGGAAGATGAAGGAGTATGTAAAATTATTGGTATGGGAGATTTTTGGTTTGAAACTGGGATTGGTTGCAAGCTTAAATTAAAGAATGTAATACATGTTCCTGATATTCGTCTCAATTTGATTTCGGTGAAAGCCTTGGATATTGAGGGTTATCACACTTACATTGGTGGTGGTGGTATATGTAAAATCACCAAAGGGTCCCTAGTGGTTGCAAAGGAGCAAAGTTCCACTTCCCTTTATAGGATGCCTACGAAGCTATGCAAGGAAGAAGTGAATGCAATGGAAGATGCATCTTTTGATTTATGGCATATGCGCCTCAATCACTTGAGTGAGAAATGACTCAACATACTTGCGAAGAAAATTTTTCTTCCTGTGAAAGGTACGTCTCTAAAAATTTGCACTAATTGTTTTGCTGGAAAACAACATAGAGTTTCTTTTCTTAATACTGGTCTTCATATGAGGCAAAATATTCTTGATTTAGTTCATACTGATGTTTGTGTGATGGATAGTAAATCTCTTGGTGGTGCATCATATTTTGTTAATTTTATTGACGACCACTCTAGAAAAGTGTGGGCTTTCCCTTTGAAATCTAAAGACCAGGTACTTGGAGTCTTCAAGCACTTTCATGCAAGTGTTGAAAGAGAAAAGGGAAGGAAATTAAAATGTGTTCGATCAGATAACGGTGGTGAATACAGATGTACGTTTGAAGAGTATAGTAGAGAACATGGTATTAGGCTTGTGAAAATAGTTCCGAAGACACCTCAGCATAATGGTGTTGCAGAAAGAATGAATCGTACGGTTAATGAGAAAATCAGATGTATGCTCTCTCATGCAATACTATTGAAATCCTTTTGGGGGGAAGCAATGAAAACTGCATTGGATTTGATCAATCTTTCTCCTTCTATTCCACTTGATGGTCATGTTCCAAATAGTGTGTGGACAGGGAAATATGTCTCTTACCGTCATTTGAGAGTTTTTGGCTGCATATGTTTTGTTCACGTTCCAAGAGATGAGAGGTCCAAGCTTGATAGTAAATCCAACTAGTGTGTATTCGTCAGTTATGGTGATGAGGAATTTGGTTATAGATTGTTGGATCCGGTTGACAAGAAAATTATCAGAAGCTGAGATGTAATATTTCTTGAAGACCAGACTATTGAAGATTTTGATAAAGCTGAGAAACAGAAACCAAAATCCAGAAGTTACATTATGTTGTGCTTAAGTCCCCTATAGAAAATTTTGTTGATTGGGGAGATATACAAGTAGATGATGAGAATGTAATTAATGATCATGTACCTCACCATGATGAGAAGGTTCCAGCTGAGCCACCAATCGAGATTGAGTTGAGAATATCTATTAGAGAACGTCAACCTTCTCAAAGATATCCTCCACATGAGTAAGTGATGATCACTGATAGTGGAGAGCCATAGTACTACCAAGAAGTTATTACAAATGTTGATAAAGAAAAGTGGTTGAAGGCCATGCAAGAAGAGATGAATTCCTTGCACGAGAATCACACATTTGATTTGGTGAAGTTGCCTAAGGGCAGAAAAGCACTCAAGATAGGTATACAAGATAAAGGCAGAAGAGAATAGTTCTACACCAAGATACAAAGCAAGATTGGTTGTGAAAGGTTTTAATCAAAGAAAAGCATGAGTAAGTGATGATCACTGATAGTGGAGAGCCAGAGTACTACCAAGAAGCTATTACAGATGAATTCCTTGCATGAGAATCACACTTTTGATTTGGTGAAGTTGCTTAAGGGCAGAAAAGCACTCAATTACAAATAGGTATACAAGATAAAGGCAGAAGAGAATAGTTCTCAACCAAGATAAAAAAACAAGATTGGTTGTGAAAGGTTTTAATCAGAGAAAAGGTATTGACTTTGATGAAATTTTTTCACCTGTGGTGAAGATGTCCTCTATCCGAATTGTGTTTGGGTTAGCAGCTAGCTTGAACCTAGAAGTTGAACAACTTGATGTGAAAACTACATTCCTTCCTGATGATTTGGAGGAAGAGATCTATATGGAGCAACCAGAGGGTTTCAAAGTCAAACGTAAAGAGCAGCTTGTGTGTAAATTGAAGAAAAACTTGTATGGGCTCAAGCAAGCACCTCAAAAATGGTACAAGAAATTTGATTCTTTCATGGAGAAACATGGGTACGGTAAAACTAATTTTGACCATTGTGTGTTTACCAAGAAATTCTCTGATGGTGATTATATTATTCTCTTGTTATGTGTGGATGACATGCTGATTGTTGGTCATGACACTAAGAAGATTCAATCTCTAAATAAAGATTTGAACAAATCTTTTGCAATGAAAGACTTGGGTCCTGCAAAGCAAATTATGGGCATGAGAATTACTCGTGATAGGAAGAATAATAAATTGTGGTTGTATCAACACAATTACATTGAGAAAGTGTTAGAGAGGTTCAACATGAGCAATTGCAAAAATGTTTGTACTCCACTTGCTACTCATTTTAAATTGAATTTTGATCAGTGTCCTACACGTGAGAAAGACAAAGAAGAGATGAAGAAGGTTCCTTATGCATCTGCAGTTTATAGTTTGATGTATGCTATGGTATGCACAAGGCCAGATATTGCTGATGCAGTTAGAGTTGTTAGTCGGTTTCTCTCTAATCATGGTAAAGATCATTGGCAAGTAGTGAAGTGGATTCTTAGATACCTTAGAGGCACTTCCAAAGTGTGTTTATGCTATGGAGGTGGTCAACCTGTGTTGGATGGCTACACAAATGAAGATATGGCAGGTGATCTTGATTATAGAAAATCTACTTCGGGTTATATGATGGCAATTACAGGGGGAGTTGTGTCTTGGAAATCAAGATTACAAAAGTGTGTTGCTTTATCCATTACTGAAGTTGAGTACATTGCAGCAACTGAAGCTTCCAAAGAACTTTTGTGGATGATGAAATTCCTACATGTGTTAGACCTCAAGAAAGACAAGTTTTTGTTATCGTGTGATAGTTAGAGTGTGATCCATCTCAACAAGAATCCAACTTTTCATGCAAAGTCGAAGCATATTGAAGTGCGGTATCATTGGATACAAGATGCACTGGAAATGAAGTCATTTTCAATTGAAAAGATTCATACTAATGAGAATGGTTCACATATGATGACGAATGTCTTGCCTCTATCGAAGATGATATGCTATAGAAAGAAGACTGACATGGTTGAACAGTACCTTCCCACTTGAGTCGTGAGGGGCAGATTTGTTGGGTGGACTCACTCTCCAAGTGGAACCCACAAATTTTATTATTATTATTATTATTATTATTATTATTATTATTATTATTATTATTATTATTATTATTAAAGAAAAAAAAAAGAACAAAAGGATCAAAGTGTTTTATTGGGCTTGGCCCATGTGAAGGAAAAATAAAAGGGATTTAGAAATCCCTAAGGAGACCAGCAACAATACCACACAAAAGTAGAAGAAAAAGTGATGACAATAGTGAAAAAGGAAAAAGGAGAAGAGAAGAAAAAGGTTTGGTTCCGGTGGTGGTAACTGTAACATCCCGACCCTTACCGTTATCGGCAATGTTAGTCACGATCTTCTCGCTCCCCCCCTTTTTCCCACCTGGAAATTAGCGAGTTTTTGCCTTCTGTGGGATTCAAGCCCGGTACCTAGGGGATAAGTACCGCCTCATCTCATTCCCACTACCAATTGAGCTAGTAGCTCATTTGGTAGTGGGAATGAGATGAGGCAGAAGGCAAAAGCTCATTATTTCCACTGGGTGGATAGGGGGCGAGAAGGTCGTGATTAACATTGCTCTATTTGATCTACAATTTTAGTATGTTATTTCTACCACTGAGTTTGTTTCTGAGTAGTTTTACCTTCTCTGTGAGTTACTTTGAAATACCCACTTTAGTGGAAGGTTATAAGGTTGTTGTTATTGTTGATTGATGTTCTCTATTGTTATTAGGAAGACTCTGGTGTACCCAGTGAGGGATCTTGCACAAAATATTGGGGGAGCCAGGGAGCGACAAGTATTAATTAAAATATTATAATTGAACTTCATAAAAGTCATGTAGTTTTATTTTATTTTTTTTAGAATTTCACACAATTCATACATAGTCGACAAGTTGAAAAAGTTAGAATTTCAATTCTCACAAGTTTTACAATTTTCACAAGTTACACAATTCACACTAGTTTTTAGAACTTCATACAATTGAATCAAATAAAATATATCCACTTTACAATTTTCATCTTTGTCGAAAACTTTCTTCTTGAAAAATCCATCAATTTTCTTATGCTTAAATATCGTGTCACTCCTAAAAAATACACAAATTAATTAAAACAATTCACAAGTAACAAATATGATCACACTATATCATATATCAATGGTTAACATGTAAAAGTTTGTTAACATGTAGTAGTTGAATTGCTAACTAGGGTGTTAGAGTTTGTCTATTCGAGATAGTAAGTTTATCATTCGATATTAGGTAGTTTATCTATATATAGAGCTTGTTGTATTAATTTTATTATATTTTATTAATATAAATTCTAATAAATGTCTACCTCATTTTTTGTTTATCTCTTCAATTGCATAATTTCTAATATGATTAGGTTGTGATTTCAGAATTGAATAATCTCTAATTACATTGAGGTAAACATAATAGGATTATTGCTAGAACCATTGACATTTGTTTTTTACTGTATATGTAAAGAAAAATGATTTAAGTAAAAAAGAAAAAAAGAATAAGAATCTGTAAAATATAATCAAGACCAAGCTGGCGGCGACTGAGAGGGAGAGTCCACTTGAGGGAGAGCAAATTAGAGAATAAATGTTTGAAGATAGTTTAATAATTTATCAGTATTATTTTAATAATTTATCGTTATTATTTATAAAAAAAATACTAAAAAAAATACACGGATGGCGTGGCACCTGCTCGTTCCCGAGAAGATCCGCCACTGGGTGTACCCATTAATTATTATAGTGAAAGTTTTTATTGTACTACGTCCCGTGGTTTTTATTTTCTCAATTTGAGGAAAGTTTTCCACGTTAAAAATTGTGTTTGTCTCATGTTTAATTTTCGGGCAATTATTATTGCTCTTGGGATTGTATTTTCTGTTTGACCATTTATCTGCACAGGTGAGGGAAAAATATTCCGCATTATTGAAATAGTTATCTCTAATTATCTCAAATTTTTTCCCAACACAAACAACTATTAGAGAGTCAAATTTTATTTTGTGTCTTATTCCAGCTCTCTAGACCAACATAACATCAATTAAAAAATGTTGTTAACAAAAGGATTTATGTGAGTAACATTTGATTGAGTAGGCAACTAATTTGAAATATTGATATAGTTAAAGACGTTTTTGAAAATTCTTAAAGTCAAATACCAACTTGAGCACTTAACTCGTCATGTTAGCGGTGTTAATGGTGTCATCAAACATGTGTGTATAAAGAGAATAAATTGAGTAACGTTTGACAGAGTCAGAGACTATTTTAAAATATTGTCAAAATGATTTATGTTTTTGAGAGGCCATGATCGGGAACCAACTTGATAGTTTATTCTTTTCATTTAACGAACAACAAATCATGGAAAAATGTTTATGAAGGACAATTAAATGGTGTACAATTAATGAACATTGATTTGAAATATTGGTACAATTTATGAGAGAGGATGAGAACCACAACAGCTGCAACTAGTCAAATTCACAGTCAACAAATTTGCGGATACACCGGTGTACTGATATAGAAAAGGAAATCAATAATTCAAATGCACTTGGCACTCTCTCTATAACTCACATTCTACTTGACACTCTCATATAGATCTATACAATATTAACACAATCATGCAATTCAATTTTCTCTTAATTATTAATAAAAATATTATATTCTAAATTTAGAAGGAACAAATTGTACAATATAACAAAAACCTCTCATAATAAAAAATGAAATTGTTAAAATTTATGAAATATTCAAATCAATCAATATTTTGAAATTACTAAAAAATGGGAAAAAAAATAAATAAATATCAATAATGTAGACATAACCATGAAAACACTCTGTTTCAAATTTATATATAAAAAAATAGTCTATATATTTACTACCAATTTTTCAAAATAATAAAATTCTCCTATAACAAATTTAAATTTTTTTAACTATTTTTTTAATTAATCAATAATATATATATAGACTATAGAGTGATAATTTTCTAGTGAACTCTTTTTTACGAGTCACTCTCTCAATAACTCAAATCCCACATGACACTATCTCAATAACCTACATTCCACTTGACATTCTCACATAGATCCATACAGTAATTATCATGTAATCATGCACAAATATTTAGAAGGAAATATTATTAATAGGAAGATTCTATTCTAAGTTTAGAAGGAAAAAATTGCACAAATATGCTACTACATTTTTCAAATATAACAAAAAACCTCAAAAGAAAATTAAATTTTTAAAATTTATGAATTACTCAAATCAATTAATATTTTGTAATTATTAAAAAATGGGAAAGAAAAAAAATAAATATCAATAGTGTACACATAATGATGAAAATGCTCTGTTTCAATTTTTTTATAAAATACTATATATTTATTACTATTTTTTCAAAACAATAAAATTCT
>JBBPBP010000001.1:29914798-30008030 GCA_037974735.1 Cicer chorassanicum
CAATCCAAAAATCAATAAAAAAAATTCTGAACCAACAAATATAATAATAATAATTTATTTTAATTTATTTATTATTTTTAAATTTATATTATATAAAAAACATTTACATGAAGAAAACATTAGTTCCGGTGTGATTATATTCTTTTCATTAATTACATGATAAAAATCTATATTGTATTAAAATAATATTACATTTCTTTTCGGTATACAAAAACTGAAATTTTAAAAATAAAATCAAAATTTCATTTAATAAAATATTTATTTCAAAAATTTTGTGAAAAAAATGATTTAAAATCCTAATTTTACATTAAGTGAAATAAAAAATGTCTAATTCGATCGAACATATTTAAACGAGTAAGTAAATAAAGAACAATCAGAACTTCTGCATGATATCTTCTACATAATTCATGACAACTTTCAATTGTCAAATTTTCAAGGTTTGGAAGGCAATGTACATAATTGGGGAGCAATATCAATTTTGGACAATTTTGAATTGCATGTGTATTGAGAAAAATCATAGTTGATAACCACTCATGAAGTTCATGAAAATTTTCATAAACAACATTACCAAAGTGTGTAATGTGTTCCCAGACTGAGGAAAAGTCCCAGACTGAAGAAAGGTTCATTGTTGGCTCCTATTGGAAAAAGGATGGATCTCAGTCCAGTGGGAATTTGTGTTTGGTCAACCATATCATTTTTAATAAATGACAAATGGAGGACATTCTCAATGATGCTTTCATTATGGAATTTCAACGATTGAAACTCATCTCTTGCATAATTCTTGAAGAAAAGATCTTGATCAAAGTTTATTCAAAAATTGATTGCCAATAATTTCCAAGGTTTTACCCCTATTTGGTGATGGAAGAAAACCAAGTGCCTCCAAAGAACAATAACATGAAAATTCGAAGTCCTTTACAAAGAGGGAGAAGCAAGCAAAACATTGTTTTAAATAAGAAGGTAATTGATCATAACTTAATTTTATCCTAGGCAAAATGACATCCTTCTTTTGTGATAAATTCCAAATCATCAAATAATCAAACCCATGTCTTCAATGAAAAAGGATCATCTAGACTCTTAGCGCAAATGCACATTTGATTTACACTTCCTAGAACATAGATTAATAAGTATGCCCTTTCAATGTATTTATCGGTATTTATGAAGTCCAATCTTATCAGATTAAGTCTTGAAGACAATCACATGTATTCTTTGATATGCATATTGAAGAAATGTAGAGTTGTATTCATTATGATTAAATCAGTACATTATCATTCCTATATATGAGAGGCTTAGTGAAGAGTTAGTTACAAAAGTGGATAGTTAGTTACTAAATCTCAAACTCTTACAATTGCATAACTAATTGTATGCACATTGAGGCATACTAAAGATGACTATTATTGACTGTCTCTATTAGGCTATCTCAAGATCAACGTGGGTACAAGGAAGCAAACACGTTGAGCTTGTCTCCGAACATAGAAAACCTATTGATTGATAGTGATTTTGACAGAGCATCAGCTACTTGATCAGCATTAGGTACATGAGGCATAATAAGTGATTTGACATCTACCTTTTTACGCAGGAAATAGATATCAAGTTCAAGATACTTAGTCCTAACATGTTAAATAGGATTGTGGGAAAGAAGAATTGCACTATAAAAATTCCAAAAAATTCACGCTCAAAATCTAAAATTCCTTCATTTAGACCACTTTTTAATTTTTTTTTAATTTTTTATATCTTCACAAAACTCAAAAAAAATTCATATCATCTTTATTTGACTTTTAGATATTTTATGTGTTGTTTTATTTTTTTTTTATAGGGTTTTTCAATTTTGCATTCATATTACCTTACTAGCTTTTATGATGCATGACTAGGTCCAACTCTAGCATTCTACAATCTTTTGATCTTGAAATAGAAATGACTTTTCATAAGTTTAATAAGGCTAGAACTAGTAATCACAACGTGATATTGATAGTGATAGTTGTAGCATTTTCAGTCATAATTCTTTGATTATATTCTCTATTGACAATATGACTGCAAGAACACTTAGAGAGCTTGCTACACCTGATGTTACTTATAATTCTTTGTGTATCAAATATCTTGATGCAAATGTAACATTTGAACTTAAATTTGGATTAATTCATTTACTACCCAAGTTTAATGGCCTTGCAGGTGAAAATCCCCACAAACATATGAAGGAGTTCCACATTGTATGCACCACCATGAAGTCGCAAGGAGTTCAAGAAGAACACATCAAACTAAGGGCATTCCCCTTTTCTCTACAAGATGCCGTAAAAGATTGGTCGTACTACCTTCAACTAGGTTTTTTCACAAGTTGGAATGATCTAAAAAAAATTTCTTGAGAAATTTTTCCCTGCATCGATCAGAAAAGAAATTTCTTGCATCAAGCAGTTTGATAAAGAATCCTTGCATAAATACTGGAAAAGATTCAATAAATTTTGTGCAACTTGTCCTCACCATTAGATTTCTAAACAGTTGTTCATCCAATTTTTTTATGAAGGCTTGTTACCTATGGATCAGAACATTGTGGGTGCTGCCATGGAGGTGCACTTGTGGACAAGACCCCAGAAGCAACAGGAAGTCTTATTGAAAACATGTTCATTCATTCTCAACAATTAACTACTAAAAGCAATTTGGTGGTATTGAAGAAAGATGTCAACGAGATATGTGTTGAACGCATTAAGTTGGTGAAGAAATTGGCAGTAAGCAAGACTCACACAACAAGAGGTTTTGGAGTTTGTACCTTCGCAGAGCACCCTATACATTCATGTTATAAATTTCAAAAGGAAGATGAAGAAGATGAAGATACCCCTCCATCCTATGCAGCAAACATATTCAACAATGATTTGTCCTCTAACAGGTACAACCCCCATTGGAGAAATAATCCAAATCAGAGATGGGGAAATGCATCTTGACAACAACAACAATTTGCCAAGCAGTCAACCCAAAATAAAAGCAAAAACAAGCTTCCAGTTATGAATTGGAAGTTTTAGTTAAACAAATGACAGTCCAAAATCTTCAATTCCAACAAAGAACATATTGCCTGCTTCAAAATTTGGAGGCCATGATTGGCCAGTTAGCAACCTCAATAATTCAGATACAAACTCAAGGTTCTAACATCACTGCAATCATTCTCTGATTCGTCAAGGTTGTTGACTCTCCAAAAGTTCTAGAAATTACTGCCCCCGCTTCAGGTGGTAAAAATTTAATAAATCGAATTATGCCCTTGTTCATGCCACAAAAGAGGATGGTGAAACATCATCAAAACCATTTCCCTTCCATCAAAGAGCGTGAAAACCAAGAAGATGGATAAGGTAGATAAAAAAAATGAGATCCTGGACGTGTGCAGGAAAATCGAAGTGAATATTCCTCTACTCGAGGCAATCAAGAAAATTCCAAAATATGCTAAGTTCTTCAAGGAGTTGTGTACACACAAAATGAGGCAAAAGGGAAACGAGATAGTTAACATGAGTCACAATGTCTCTGCATTCATTCAGCTAACGATGCTTCATAAGTGCATGGATCCTAAAGTTTTCACTATCCCATGCACCATTGGCAATAGCAAATTTATTAATGCTATGCTTGGTTTAGGTGCTTTCATTAATGTTATGCCTACCTCTATTTTTAACTCTCTTGCTCTTGGCCCTTTGCTACATACATGTACTGTCATTCAGTTAGCAAAGAAGAACAATACTCACCCTACTGGACTTGTCGAAGATGTGCTTATTAAAGTGAATGACTTGATATTTCCAGCATATTTTTATATTTTAGACATGGTAGGAGAGACAAAGTCCAACAGGAACCCATCATTATGGACAAGCCATTCCTGAAAACTGCAAGAACCAAAATTGATGTCCGTTCTGGAACTCTTTGTTAGAACCAAGTTGGTTTTACATTTAGAGTTTTGATGTTAACAAAAGTATTTTATGAAAACAATATATTTGACTTTAAAGAATATGAAAGAAGAGTCATGTTTGTGAAGAATATCTAAAATAAGATTTGATTCAAATTTATAATTGAAGAAAATCTAAAATAAGATTTGATTCAAAATTATAATTGATGAAAATCTAAACTAAGATTTGATTCAAATTTTTTATTGATGAAAATCTAAACTAAAGATTTGATTTATATTTATAATTGAAGAAAATCTTTGACCAAGTTGAAAAGAAGATACGGTCAACATTTTAAGAAGATTTGAAGAATATTTGATCAATATTTGAAGAAGATTTGATCAACATTTGATGAAGATTTGAATAAGATTTTATTTGAAGAATTTACAAATTCAATCTACACAAAATAGGAACAGAATCAATCTGAAGAATTTACAAACTCAATCTACACAAAATAGGAACAAAATCAAGATGAATAATTTACAAACTCAATCTGAACAAGATACAATTCAGAATTAAATAAGGACTAAATTGAAGTCCAAATTTTCACTATAAATAGACACTCAAGGCTAAAGGAGAAAAGCATCGAAAAGCAGCAAAGAGTAACTCAAGCTCCAAATTCTCAATTCATCTTAAAGTTCAAAGAGAGAAACACTTGTTCAGGTTAGAAATATTTTCAGAGTGTTCTTTTCTTAGAGAGTGAGAGTTATTATTATTATCAGCTTTGTTAGAAGCAACTACTCAAGTTCCAAACTTTGTATCCAACCCGATAGTGGTTTAGTTCCTTCTTTAATCTGGGGTTGTCAGGTTGTTAGGAGAAGTTTTGGCTTGTAGGGTCAAGGTGGTTAGTTCCTCAAAAGTCTGGGGTTGTCAGGCTGTTTGGGAAGACTGGCTTGGAGGGTCAAGTGCTTTGTAATTGAAGGTATTTGAATTAGTGGATTAAAGCCTTATGAATCAGGGGACTGGATGTAGCCAAGTTAACGGTGAACCAGGATAAAGCTATGTGTCAAATTATTTATGCTTTCGTTGTTTGCTGCTTCTGATTCTGATTGCTTTTACTCCAAATAAGTCACCAAAACCAAACTAGTTTTTTTTAATTATTTATGAATTATCAAAAAGTTATCAACTTGGGCAAACACAATTCGACCCCCATTTCTCTTGTTTGAACCTTCAATTGGCATCAAAGCTCGGTCTCAAGGTTGAGCACTTTACAGTGTTTGAGAAAAGATCCAAGGGTTCAATATGTCTGGATTCAGTGAAGAAGCTGTTGGAAGAAACATCAATTACCACCTCTAGGACTTAGGACTTGGTGGAAGATGGTTATATTGATCCAAAGAATAATGATGGTATTGAAATTCCAAGAAAGGAGATGAATGCTGATCAGAAGAAGATGTACAAGATGCATCATAAGTCCAAAACATTCATGATAAATGCAATCACCTTCAAGGAGTTTGACAAAAAGAATATTTATGCTGATTCTAACCTATGAAGGAAGCAAGCAAGTTCAAGAAGCAAAAGCCAAGCTCCTAGTCAAAAAGTATGAGTTGTTCAAGATGGAAGAAGATGAAGACATTGAAACAATGTTTTCGAGATTCCAAACCCTGGTCTCAGAATTAAAGGTTCTTGAGAAGAGTTATACTACTGCTGATCATGTGAAGAAAATTCCTAGGAGTCTGACAAGCAAGTGGAGACCTAAGATCACTGCCATTCAGAAAGCAAAGGATCTGAATATTCTAAACTTGGAAGAATTAATAAGCTCTCTCAGATCACATGAAATTGATCTTGCAGACGATGAGCCCAAGAAGAAGCAACCAACCGTGGCATTGAAATCAAAGCAGAAGAAAGTTCTAAAGGCAACAATTGAATCAGAGAATGGTTATTCAGATGACCATAATAAATACTTAGAGGAAGAGGAACTGGTGTTTATATGCAAAAAAGTTCTGAAGATGTGGCACAACAGAAAGAAGAAATTTCCCCAAAGATATTCCAAGCGATCCAATAGAGAAAATGATGATAAATATAACAAGAAAAACATCATCTGCTATGGATGCAATGAACCTGGATATATCAAGTCAGAATGTTCAAATATGGAGAAAGAGAAACACCAGAGGAAAGATTCCAGACCCAAGAAGAAGAGTATGATGGCTAAATGGGATAATTATGAGGAATCCTTTGATGATGAACAAGAAGATTTGGGTATGATGGCTCATACCAACTCTACCTCTGGATCCAACACAGATTCTGAATCTGGAAGTGAATCAGTAGATGAAGAAATTGAGGTATTTTCTAAATTTACTCAATCTGATTTAATTATTGCTATAAACGATTTTTTAAATATTAATTACAAATTGTCTTTAAAACTGAAAACACTTAGGAAAGAAAATATTAATCTAATTGAAAAAGTTAATGTTTTAAAGAATCAAAGTACTGAATTTGAAACAAAAAATACAAATCTAAAAACTGATATTACTGAACTTAAAATAGTGAATGCAAATATGAAAACTGATAATACTGAATTTAAGACAGATAACGCAACTTTGAAAACTGATATTATTGAACTTAAAACAGAAAATGCAAATATGAAAACTGATATTGTTGAACGTAAGGCTAAAAATCTAACTCTGAAAAGTAATTATAGTTAAACATCAATTGAAAATACCACATGTAACTCTAATATGCATGAAGAGGTATTTCAAGATTTTATTGATAATGGAATGGAAAAAAGCAAGTATGCATCTATGATTTATGGGGTTAGTAGGAATGGTAAAAGAGGAATAGGATTTCAAGAAAAAGTAATTGAATCTAAGTTTATTCCCTCTAATGATTTATGTACTATTTTCTATAAGAAAAGTCACACTAAAATATCTTGTCCTATGCTAACCACATGTAAAGACAAGAAATCTTTAAGATCTAACAAACCAGGACCCAACCAAATTTGGGTACCAAAGGATAAAATTGTTTATGTTGCAGATGTTCTAAGCAACCAAATTGAAACACCAGTCATGGTGTCTTGTCAATGGATGCTTGCAATATATGAAGACAAAAAGGTCTATGTTCCAAGACCTAACAAACTGAAGCCAACTAACTCTGGTGGAAGAAGGACTAATCAGCACAATGCCTATCAGAACCAAAACCATAACCATATGATGAACCAGAAATATATGGAGTATCAACAGACTCAAAACTGGCAGAGAAATCACACATATTAACAAAACCAGAACTACCAGAAGAATTAGAATTACCATTAGAGAAACCCGATACATCAGTAGAAACAAAAGTGGCAGATTAAAAGTCAGAATCATGAGACTTCTTTGAACACTCCAATCAAATTCATAAAGACTACAAACCTAGATGGGAATTCAAATCCCTTCTTCCAGACTCTCTAATAAGAGAATATGCAAACTCAGAATCTAAAACCAGAAAAGAAGAACTAAGAGGGTTTTCATAGTGAAACTCAAATTGTTAACATATAGGTGATATCTTTCTTTAAATTTAATTATTGTCTGATATTATGTTTATTGTGATAACAAGAAGCTTGATCAGAAAAATTAAAGCTAGATAAGTATTTTGCAGGTTATCAAGAATTTAAGAGGAATGATGTTTGGGATCTAGTACCTAGACCAAAGAAGAATATTATTGGAACCAAGTGGGTTTTCAAAAACCAGTGAAGTGGTCAGAAACAAGGCAAGACTTGTTACACAAGGCTATAGTCAACAAAAGGGCATTGATTAAACTGAGACATTTGCTCTAGTGGCCAGGTTAAAAGCTATTCGTATTCTACTTTTTTTTGCTGCAAATAATAACATTACATTATTTCAAATGAATGTTAAAAGTGATTTTCAAAATGATTATATAAGTGAAGAAGTTTATGTTAAACAAACCCCAGGTTTTGAAAGTTCTAAATTTCCAAATCATGTTTTTAAACTTAGGAAATCTATGTATGACCTAAAACAAGCACCTAGTGCATGGTATGATAGAGGACAAGTAGATAATACACTTTTTAGAAAATCAATAGGAGATAACATTCTTATAATTCAAATTTATGTGGATTACATTATTTTTGGATCTACTAATGGCACTCTTTGTCAAGAATTTTCTAAGTTGATGGAGCTTGAATTTCAAATGAGTACGATGGGAGAACTTAAGTTCTTCTTGGGGAAACAAATTTTGCAAAGTCAAAAAGGTATATACATTCATCAAACTAAATATACAAAAGAGCTTCTTAAGAAGTTTAAGATGAGTGATTGCAAACCTATAGCTACACCAATGCACCTTACATGTTCACTTGAAAAAGATGATTCAGGCGAAAAAGTTGACAAAAAAAAACCTATAGAGGAATGATAGGATCCCTACTTTACCTTACCGTTTCCAGACCTAACATCATGTTTAGTGTATGTGTATGTGCAAGATTTCAAGCTGATCCTAGGGAATCACATTTAACTGATGTTAAGAGAATCCTTAGATACCTAAAAGGCATTACCAACCTCACCTTGTTCTACAAGAAATCTCCTAAGTACAAACTTAGTGGATACTGTGATTCTGATTATGCTGGAGATAAACTTGAGAGAAAGAGCACCAATGGCAACTGCACATTTTTAGGTGACAACTTAATATCTTGGTCAAGTAAGAGACAAAACACCATTGCAATGTCAACAACAGAGGCTGAGTACATTTCAGCAACTGGCTGCAATTCTCAACTACTTTGGATGAAACATCAACTTGAAGACTACAACATCCTAGAATCCAACATTCCCATCTATTGCGATAAAACTTCTGCCATTTGTCTAGCTAAAAACCCTATCTTACATTCTAGAGCTAAACACATAGAGATCAAACACCACTTCATTATAGACTTTGATCAAAAAGGGGTACTAAGCATTCAATTTGTAGACACTAAACACCAATGGGCTGACATATTCACCAAACCACTACCTTAAGATAAGTTTGACTTCATCAAGAAAAACCTAAACCTTACCTTCATACCTGACTGATGTTATGATAACTTTAAAGTAGTTTAGTTTTACATTAGTTTATATATTTTCTTGTACTATATTATATTCTTGTTATTGAAAAAAGAAAAGAAAAAAAAAAGAGACATAGTGTTACTTTCAATTATTTTTGTCTGATGACAAAAAGCGGAGAAAGATATTTGATAAAGTGGAGGGAAAATGAAACTAAGACTTAGGGGGAGTCAAAGAAATATAAAGAAAAGTTGTTATAAAAAATACAAGTTTTGTCATCATCAAAAAGGGGGAGATTGTTAGAACCAAGTTGGTTTTACATTTAGAGTTTTGATGTTAACAAAAGTATTTTATGAAAACAATATATTTGACTTTAAAGAGTATGAAAGAAGTGTCATGTTTGTGAAGAAAATCTAAAATAAGATTTGATTCAAATTTATAATTGAAGAAAATCTAAAATAAGATTTGATTCAATATTATAATTGATGAAAATCTAAATTAAGATTTGATTCAAATTTATAATTGATGAAAATCTAAAATAAAGATTTGATTTATATTTATAATTGAAGAAAATCGTTGACCAAGTTGAAAAGAAGATATGGTCAACATTTGAAGAATATTTGAAGAAGATTTGATCAACATTTGATGAAGATTTGAAGAAGATTTTATTTGAAGAATTTACAAATTCAATCTACACAAAATAAGAATAGAATCAATATGAAGAATTTACAAACTCAATCTACACAAAATATGAACAAAATCAATATGAAGAATTTACAAACACAATCTAACAAAGATACAATTCAGAATTAAATAAGGACTAAATTGAAGCCCAAATTTTCAATATAAATAGACATTCAAGGCTGAAGGAGAAAAGCATCGAAAAGCAGCAAAGAGTAACTCAAACTTAAATTTCTCAATTCATGTTCAAGTTCAAAGAGAGAAACATTTGTTCAGGTTAGAAATATTTTTGAGTGTTCTTTTCTTAAAGTGTGAGAGTTATTATTATTATTAGCTTTGTTAGAAGCAACTACTCAAGTTCCAATCTTTGTATCCAACCCAATAGTGGTTTAGTTCCTTCTTCAATCTGGGGTTGTCAGGTTGTTAGGAGAATACTTGGCTTGTAGGGTCAAGGTGGTTAGTTCCTCAAAAGTCTGGGGTTGTCTGGCTGTTTGGGAAGAATGGCATAGAGGGTCAGGTGCTTTGTAATTCAAGGTATTTGAATTAGTTGATTAAAGCGTTCTAAATGAGGGGACTGGATGTAGCCAAGTTAATGGTGAACCAGGATAAAGCTATGTGTCAAACTATTTATGCTTTCGTTGTTTGATGCTTCTGAATCCGATTGCTTTTACTCCAAGTAAGTCACCAAAACCATACTAGTTTTTTTTATTTATTTATAAATTATCAAAAAGTTATCAAGTTGGGCAAACACAACTCAACCCCTCCTTCTTGTGTTTGCACATTCACTCTTTCCATGGAGTTTGAAGATAACATTGTTAAATTTAACATTTTTGATGCTATGAAACACCCCATGAAAGAACGTACCATGTTCCATAAAGAATTGCTTGTTGATTTACTTGATGAAACTTGTATTGACACTAACATTTTCACATCAGATTTTCCTTCATTATCGAATTTTAATGACACATACACTTGTCATAGTTGCATTGAGGTTCAATTATGTTGCGCTCATTCTGATGTTCATGCACTTGATGATGTTTTTATCTCTACTAACATCTATGTTGCTATAGGTGTAGTTTTGTACACCAGTGCGGCAACAACAAAGGAAAGTTATCCCATTGATTCTGGATGTAGCGGAAAAAAAGGTGACTAAGCTCCGACAAGCTGGCATTATGTATCATATATCAAATAATTATATTGGAACGAAGTTGGTTTTCTTCTTGTGATTTTGATGTTAACAAAGATATTTTATGAGAACAATTTGTTTGGACTAATGGCTTCATTAAGTGTGAAACAATTAGAATAAGAAAATCATGGGAAGGTACCAGAGGAAGATACTAGAGGAAGTCACCAGATAAAGTGACAAGAGGATGAGACCAGAAGAACACAAAAGCATACATGTCTGCCTCTAAACATATGCCTGTATAAGCAACGCGCCTCTAAAGGTTACGAAGACTGCCTCTGATGTTTGGTACTGAAGTTTGGATTTGAAGACTGCCTCTGATAACTGGGTCTGAAGACTGGCTCTGAAACTAGGTCTGAAGACTGAATTTGAAGCATGCCTCTAAAGCCCTCGCATGTCTCTGATGTGCACAAACTCAACATGCATCTGAAGAATTTATATCAACCTATCATTAACTCTGAAGAGATTGTTCAAGCCATGCATTCAAGGCTCATATTCCGCTAATTAATAGTTGCAAAACACTCAAAATGCTGCTTCTGATATGCAGCCTTAGATGTTGCACCGACTTCAATGATTCAACAATGTGATTTGCTCAAAGCCATTAATTCTAAGTCACGCAATTCTTCATATGACTTTTATTAACCAAGAAACATATCATCTCATTCCAACAAGAAAATCAATGGCTCTGATGGAAAGTCAACGACTCTGATTGAAATAGTTCATTATGAAGAAAAGACTTACCTGAATCAGAATTTCTAAATATTTAAGATCATACCCGAATCCATTCCCGCTCCAATCAATCTAGAGTATAAAGTAAGATTCACGTAAATATGTTTTTGAACACAATATGAAATTAGATACATTTCAGAATTATAATTGAAGGAAATCTTTGACCAAGGTGAAAAGAAGATATGGCCAAAATATTGTTCACAAGAAGATATGGTCAAAAAATTGTTCACAAGAAGATATGGTCAAAATATTGTTCATAAGATATGGTTAAAATATTGTTCACAAGAAGATATGGCCAAAATATTGTTCACAAGAAGATATGGTCAAAATATTGTTCACAAGAAGATATGCTCAAAATTTGTTTACAAGAAGATATGCTCATAATTTGTTCACAAGAAGATACACTTTGAGTTATTCATACGAAGAAACACTCAGAATTATTCACATTGAAGATACACTTGAAATTTGTTCATAAGAAGATACATTCAAAATTTGTTCACAAGAAAGATATGATCCAAATTTTACAAGGACAAAAGTGAAACCTTAATCTATTCTATAAATAGATACTCAAGGCTGAAGAAGAAAGCATGAACTCATAAACTCATAAATCCATAAAATTAAGAAAAACTTTTGAGACCTCAAATTTCTTAAGTATTCAAAGTTCAAAGGTTTAAGTTATATAGAAGCACTTGCTCAAAGAAATATTTTCTAAGTGTTTTAGTGTGAGAAATCAATTGTAACAATTTTCTTAGTAGAAGTAAAACACAATGTGTTCCAAACTTATGTAACCTATCCTGATAGTGGCTTTAGTGTTTCTCTAGCAATTTGTGATTTTTAAGTTGTGTTCAGAAAACTTGACTTGTAGGGTCATGGTGTTGTTTCCTTCAACAGTCTGTGGTTTCAGGTTGTGTGGAGAAGGCTTGACTTGTAGGGTCAAGGTGTTTGTTTGCCTCAAAGGTTGTTTTGAGAAGACTGACTTGTAGGGTCAGATGCTGTGTAATTCAAGGATTTGAATTAGTGGTTAAATCCTTCTAAGTGAAGGGACTGGATGTAGCTACCAAGTTGGTGATAAACCAAGATAAATCTGCTTGTGACACTTTACTTTACTGCTGCCTTTGATTACTTAAGTCTGATTACTACTGCCTTTGTTTTAGTTAAAATCACCAACCCGAACTAGCTCTTGAATAAATCATTAAAAAGAATCCAAGTTAGACAAACAATTCAATCCTTTCAAATTCATTGTTGTTTTCTTAATGGTTTTCAGGATACTTTCAGATTCATATTGCAATAGAAGACCCAGAAAAGACCATTTTACTTGCACCTTTTGCAATTTTGCCTATCGGAGGTTTCCTTTTGGCCTATATAATGGACGTGGTACTTTCCAGCGGTTCATCATTAGTATTTTTGTTGATTTTATAGAAAAATTCATAGAGGTATTTATAAATGATTTTACTATTTATGGTTCTTCATTTGATACCTATTTGAATAATCTTGAGAAAGTTTTGCATAGATGCATCAAAACTCCTTGTTCTCATTTATGAAAATTGTCACTTTGTGGTTGAAAAAGGTATAGTTTTGGGGCATGTGATCTCCAACAAAGGAATGGAAGTACATCATGTTAAGATTTTTGTGATTTCCTATTTAAATTACCTGTCCTGCATTTGCGAGATTTGTTCATTTCTTCCACGTTTCTATAGGCGATTTATAAAGAATTTCAGCAACATAGCTTTTCCTCTTTCAAACTTGTTGCAAAAGGATGCTAACTTCATATTTACTGACAAGTGGAAACATGCATTTGATTGCCTCAAGAAAGCTGTGATTATCACCACTATCATCCAGCTACCTAATTGGTCTCTCCCCTTTGAGCTTAGTGTGATGCATCTAACCATGTCTTGGGTATTGTCCTTGCTTTGAGAGTCGACAGAGCTGCCTATGTTATTTATTATGCTTCTAGGACTTTGGATTCTAGACAATCTAATTGCACTACCACTGAAAAAGAACTTTCTGCTATTGTTTTTGATAAATTTAGACAATATTTTCTTGGTTCCAAGGTAGTTTTTTTTGCTGACCATGCAGCTTTGAAGTTCTTTTTAAATAAACTAGAGGAAAAGCCGAGATTGATTTAGTGGACGTTGCTTCTCTAAGAGTTTGATTTGGAATATAGAGACAAAAATTGGGCAAAGAATTAATTGCAGATCATCTAAGCAGAATAAAGAGGGTTGAGGATTTCCTCCCCATTCAGAATGATTATCCCGATGAGCAGCTTCTACAGTTGTATGATGTTACTATGTGGTTTGCTGACTTAGTTAATTATTTGGTTTTCGGAAGATTAAGATGAGTAATTGCAAATTTATGGCTACACCAATGCACCCTACCTATTCACTTGAAAAAGATGAATTAGGTCAAAAAGTTGACCAGAAAACCTGTAGAGGAATGATAGGATCCCTACTTTACATTATTACTTCCATACCTAATATCATGTGTAGTGTATGTGTATGTGCAAGATTTCAAGCTGACCCTAGGGAATCACATTTCATTGTTGTTAAGAGAATCCTTAAATACCTAAAAGACACTACAAACATTACATTATTCTACAAGAAATCTTCTAAGTACAAACTAAGTGGGTGATGTGATTCTGATTATGCTGAAGATAAACTTGAAAGAAAAAGCACAAGTGGAAACTATACATTTCTAGGTTACAACTTAATCTCTTGGTCAAGTAAGATTGAAAACACAATTACCATGTTAACACCAGAAGCTGAGTACATCTCAGCACCAGGTGGCAACTCTCAACTTCTTTAGATAAAACATCAACTTGAAGACTACAAAATCCTAAAAACCAACATACCCTTTTAATATGACAATACTTCTGCCATTTGCCTAACCAAAGACCCTATACTTCATTCTAGAGCTAAACACATAGAAATCAAACACCATTTCATTAGGTACTTTGTTCAAAAAGGTGTGCTTAATATCTAGTTTGTAGACACCAAACATTAATGGGCTGACATATTCACCAAACCACTAGCGGAAGATAGGTTTGACTTTTCAAGAAAAACATAAACCTTATTCTTTTATGTAACTGATGTTGTGCCAACCTTAGAGTAGTTAAGTTTCATACTTCGGATAAATTTTATGTTTATGTTATTTTCATTATATTTAAAAACGTAAAAAAAAAAGCCAAGTTTCACTTTTAAGTCTTTTTGTCTCATGACAAAAGAGGGAGAAAGATGTTTGATAATGTGGGGAGGATAATACTTAGACTTAGGGGGAGTCTTAAGTAAGAAAGAGCGAAAGTATTTAAAAGAAAAGTTGTTATAAAAAATATAGTTTTGTCATCATAAAAAAGGTGGAGATTGTTGGAACCAAATTGGTTTTATACTTAGAGTTTTGATATTAACAAAAGTATTTTATGAGAACAATATATTTGACATCATTGAGTATGAAACAAGATTCATGTTTTTGACGACAATCTAAAATTAAGATTTGATTCAAATTTATAATTGAAGAAAATCTTTGACTAAGTTGAAAAGAAGATATGGTCAAGATTTGAAGAAGATATGATCAACATCTTAACTACAAGAAGATATGAATTACTTACAAGAAGATTTGATCAAGATTTGTTTACAAGAAGATATCAATTATTTACAAGAATATTTGATCAATATTTATCTACAAGAAGATATCAATTATTTACAAGAAGATTTAATCAAGATGTATCTACAAGAAGATATGAATTATTTATAAAAAGATATACACTATATACAAGAAAATATGATCAAGAATTGTTTACAAGAAAAAACACTCACAAGAAGATACGTTTATTATTTGCAAAGATATGATTCAGATTTTGACAAAGAACAAAATATTGAAATAGACTTAGTCATATTCCTACTTGTGAAAGTTAAAG
The DNA here is from genome assembly GCA_037974735.1 of Cicer chorassanicum. Taxonomy (NCBI): domain Eukaryota; kingdom Viridiplantae; phylum Streptophyta; class Magnoliopsida; order Fabales; family Fabaceae; genus Cicer; species Cicer chorassanicum. The sequence goes on from JBBPBP010000001.1 coordinate 29,930,168, forward strand.
AACCGGTCCAACACTATGTTCCCGCCCAGATCAATCCAAGCAATAGGAAGGAAGTTTCGTTTGAAGAACTTGCGAAATCAATCTTAACAAAATACGAACAGTATCAATCTAAAGAATTTACAAACTCAATCTTTACAAAATACGAACAGTACCAATTTGAAGAATTTACAAACTCAATCTGAACAAAATACGAACAGTATCAATCTGAAGAATTTACAAACTCAATCTAAACAAAATATGAACAGAATCAATCTAGAAGAACTGCTCAGATTGGATCCAAAAATAAAGAATTGGTTAAGAGCATATTAATAAAAAACATATTGTTCAAATTTGACCAAGTTGAAAAGAAGACATGGTCAAGATTTGAAAAAGCTATGATCAACATCTTATCAACAAGAAGAATTTGTTTATTATTTGAAATTTAAAAACGGAAATAAATTTGAGCACAATACGTACAATGTTATCAGTAGATTTGTTAATAGAGTGACACACGAGATTAGGAAACACGAGAGAGTGACACGTGGAGTTTGGAACCTTCAGAAGAATTAGTTTTTAGTATATATATAATTGATCAGAGTAAAAAGACACCACATGACAGTTATGACATCACAACTTTGTCGATATCTCATAATCACTATTTATCATTTGCATCACTCTAATCAATAATATATTTACTAATTTACTACATCTCAACAAAAATTTACCCACAGAAGATAAGTGGATAAACGACATTTTTCAATTTAAACTTCAATTTAATCATTTTTTATTTATCTAGAGTATCTCCATGGGTAAAGTTAAAAATTTATTGGAGAAATGTCGTGGGTCAATTTAAAGAGAGAAAAACACCTTGGTTTTATCTCACTTACCCACAAGAAAGTCGTGGATAAACTATAATATTTTAACCTAAATATTAATTCAATTGTCTTTTATTTATATTCGGTATCTTTGTAAGTAAGGTACAAAATTAATCACGGAAAAGCAATAGATCAGTTTTAAGAAAAAATACACCCTACTTTTTCCACTTAAATAAAAATGACAAAATCTTCCTTCTCTATTCACCTAATTCTTTCTCTCAAAACTTGTGAAATAGAAATATGGACCAGCACCTTTTCCCCTTCTTCCTCAACCAACACCGCAAATAGAAACCCTTCCTCTCCAACTCTACGAATAAGAACCATTAGTCTCATCCTCTCTTTTCATTTTCTCTTCGTTTGCATCATTCGAGAACAACGCACATGACGGTGTCAACTTTTTTTCATTTGCCTTTCGTTGTCTAAAGTTGTGTAGGTCTCTCTCTAACCCTCTCTCAGTATTTGATAGTTGATGATGATTTTTCTAAAAGCTAGGTGTACGAAGTGTATTCTTGAAATTAGGATGTATTTAATAGATAAAATGAGAAGAAACAATAGAATGTATCCCAAGAGCCAAACTCCTCAGAGAAGTAGAAAACCTCTTTGCCTAACCATAAATGGTTCATTCCAAATATTCTTCATAAATCCCCCACAATTCACTCACCTTACTATTTATACTAATAAGGTTTAACAATTTGCCAACTAGGCATCCTACCACGCTCTTTACATAATATCCCCTTTTTTACGTATGACCTCTACTCAGGTATCTATCAAATAGAAATAAAGATCTTAGCAATTATGCATTGAATGCCTATGAATGAATGCATAATTGTTCTTTTTCCAAGTTTTACTTTCAGATATTTGATGGGCACAATGGATCTGCTGCTACTATTTGTTCTAAGGAGAACTTCTAAATAATGTTAAGCACAATTCCTCCAATTCTTAACAGAGACGAGTGGTTAGTAGCATTTACGGAACTTTTAACAGAAAAGCTTATTTCTTTTATTGTTTGTTTCCTCATTCGAGACTTCACTTCCTTACTGGAGAATGAAATGAATCTACAGACAATCTCAACTTGCTACTCAGGTCTCTCTCTTTTTCTTTTTTACTTTCTTTACCTTCATGCTTCTTCTAATTAGTCATTTCTATATTCCACTCAACATAAAATTCAAATTGGAAGAGTTGTTGACAAGTTAAACATTTACCTTGGGGGTATCACCTGAAAACAATTTCTATGATGATGGAATGACTGGGATAAATCATCGTGCATTTCAATATTCCTTCTAAAATATCTACACCGCCAACAACATTCAAAACTCTGCAATGATAGAGGTGCAAATACTTAAATATAACCTTTTAGTGAAAGTAATACATAATTAGCTTGCCTTTTTTGTTTCGTGTTGTGTTTCTTATTTGCATAACGAAATGTTATGTTTGATATTTGCTCCTCCTTTTCTTTGTTCAGTTACTTGACTGTAGAATAAATTTGATTGTGTATGTTTTGATCGATACACTTGAATTGGTTAGCCATGGAACAAGTGTCAGCCGTTAAGCATTGAAATTGTTTATTTTTAGAGTAATATGTTAATTTAATTGTTTTCATATTTTATTGAGATTTTTCAATTTAAGTGTGTTAGTGACTTATATGAAATCATACTTAACTTCTGCATTGTGATATTTTAGTTGTTGTTTAGTGGATGTAAGAAGGACGAGAGCATGTATTTGGCTTTTTATATTTTTTTTCTAGATTTATGTTATCCATTGAAATGTCATGAGTTAAGTTTGCTAACTACAATTCCGTGGGTAATATTTTTCCTTTCATTTTGATTTTACCCACGATAAAATCATGAATAAACTTTGTAACACTTCAAATTTTATAATAGACTATTTAATTAATTAAAATACTATTTTACAGAGTTAATTTGATATTTAAAGTATTTTAGGATATATATATTGATAAATACTATGATTAATTTTCTTCTTTTGTGTGTTTGATGTGGTGTGATAATTTTTCATGTGTTTGGCTTAATAATTTATTTAAAGTAGATTGTGACCCGCGCGTTGCGCGCATGTTAATTAATTTATATTTTAAAGTGATATATTATGTATATTGTGAAGTTAATTATGTTGAGTAAAATAATTGAAAAATTGTTTTTAAATAAGAAATATAGGGAGAAGATATTTTAAACATTCATAGTTTGTAAAATCTAAACTTCCAAATATATGTCATTAGGGAACGATGTTAACTCTTTATTGAAAGATGTTATTTTTTGTATTAGTTGAGCTTGTTTTAGACCATATAGAGCTTTTTTTAATTTGAAAACATGTGAAGGATTCTTGAAGTCTTCAAAGCCGGGTGGTTGTTTGACATATACTTGTTCATTAATGTATCCATTGAGAAAAGCACTCTTCACATCTATCTGAAACAGTTCAAAGTTCATAGAACAAGCATAAGTAAGTAGTAATCAAATTGCTTCTAACCTTGCTACATGAGCAAATGTTTCATCGAAGTCAATCCCTTCTTCTTGATTGTATCCTTGAGCGACCAATCTTGCCTTGTTGCAAATAACTTTACCATTTTCATCAAGTTTATTTTTAAACACCCATTTTGTACCAATGATGTGTTTATTTCCAGAATTTAGGAACAAGTTCTCATACTTTGCTTCTTTCAAATTGGTTTAGTTCTTCTTGCATGGCAAGTATCCATTGATCAACTTTTAGTGCTTCACCAATCTTGGAGGGTTCGATTTGAGAAACGAATGCCATGTTCAAGCAAGCATCTTGTAGTTTTAGTCTTGTTGTAACTCATTTGTTGATATCACCAATAATGTTATCAATTGGGTGGTCTCTATGGGTTCTCCATTCCTTGGGAAGATTATCATCTTGCTTTTCAATGTAGACTTCACTATCTTGACTTGGTTGATCAATTTGATGTTCTTTGCTTGTATCATTACTTCATCGACTTTCTCATCGAATATTCCAAGGTTGTCCTTACCATTGTTTAGCACGAAACACTTACATCCAAAAATGTGGAAGTGAGAGATATTGGGCGTTCTTCCTTTGTAAAGTTCATAAGGAGTTTTCTTAAGAAGTGGCCGAATGATTACCCGGTTGGAAACATAGCATGCTGTGTTGACGGCATCTGCCCAAAAATACTTTGGTAGACTTGAGTCGCTTAGCATGGTCCTTGCAAGTTCTACCAAAGATCTGTTCTTTATCTCAACAACCCTATTTTGTTGAGGCGTTCTAGGTGCAGAAAAGTTGTGGAAAATTCTGTTTTCTTCACAAAGTTCTTCAAAAGAGGTGTTTTGAAATTCTCCTCCATGATCACTTCTAATTGATACAATTTTGGCTGATTGTTCATTTTGAACTAGCTTGGCATAGTTTTTAAATGCTTTGAAAGCTTCAATTTTACTTGCCAAAAATAAGGTCCAAGTGAACCTTGAGTAATCGTTAACAATTACTAGTCCATATGAATTTCCACCAAGACTTTTGTTACTTGATGGACCAAACAAATCCATATGTATTAATTGAAGTGGTCTTGAAGTTGATATAACATTTTTAGGTTTGAAAGAAATCTTTGTTCGCTTACCTTTTTGACAAGCATCACACAATTTATCCTTTATAAATTTAATTTTTGGTAAGCCTACAACAAGATCATGCTTGACCAATTTGTTTAAATGATCCATGTGGATATGTGCAATTCACCAAAAGACATTTCATTTTTAAGGATAAATCATCAAGATTAAGTACAAAGATGTTTTTGAAACGCTTACCGACAAATTGAATTTCATTTGTAGCTTCATTTTGGATGACGCATTCATCTTTGTTGAATGTTATCTGGTATTCTTTGTCGCATAGCTGGCTAATGCTTATGAGATTGTGTTTTAGACCTTCAACATATAAAACATCTTCGATCGAGGGGGATGGGGCTGTATCGACTGTTCCAATGCCTAAATTTTTTCCTTTTTTGTTGTTTCCATCGACCACATAACCCTTTGATTCAAGAGTTAAAGCTGAAAATTTTGTTATATCACCCGTCATATGCTTAGAGCATCCACTATCTAAGTACCACATATTTGAGGTACTTTGTGTGCATACCTACAAAATTAAAATCAAGTTTTATTAGGTACCCAATGTGTTTTGGGTCCTTGATGGTTAATACCTTTCTTTACCCATACGTAATGCCCTTTTGGAACACTAATGTTTCTAACGTGACAGGCATTAGGTGTGTGACCATTAAGACCACAATATGAACAAGTAGGAGTAAATCTATTTTTAATAGCATGTGTATGAGATTTATTTTGAATAATTTTCTCTTTATAATGATGATCTTTTTGCATAATTATAATCTTTTCTTGATTGGATTGATTACTCGCTTTAACAAAAATGGTCTTATTCAAGCTTGGTTTATCAAATTTTGAGTATCCAAGACCACTTTTGTCATTTGAGTATCTTTGCATATTCAAAACATTTTCCAATCCCATTTGTCCCTTTTTGTATCGTTCAATTACTCTATTTAATTGAACAATCTTGAAGGAGAGGGAATCACATTTATTGCACGTAAAACTCTGTTTCAGTTTTTCAAAATCCTTCTTCATAATATCAACCTTTTCTTGAAGATTTGAGTTTTGTCTTTTTTGGATTGACACTAATCTGAACAAATTTTTACATTCAATAAGTAGTTCCTTTATGGTGTTTTGAGCATCATTATATTCGATAATTAATTCACTATTAGTTTTATTATGATGAGGGGAGTCTATGTTACTAACCTCTTCTTCGTCATCTGATTGATGCGATGCCATTAATGCAACATTGGCGCATTCTTCACTTTATGTATCCAAAGATGAACTCACTTCGTTGTCTTCCCAAGCTATGTATGCATTTTGAAGTCTTTCTTTTTTATGGCATTTTTCGTGATAATGTTCGAACAATCTGTCTTGATATGTCCTTGCTTCCCGCATTCAAAGCAAGTGAAGTTTTGGATTGAAGTAGAGCTGTCCTTCTTTCTGAATTTTTCTTTTTGAACGTTCTATCATTTTTAAGAAACTTACCAAATTTCTTAACAAGGAAAGAAATGTTTTCGTCTTCATCTGAATTTTCATCTTTGATTTGTTCTTTCGATTCGGTCTTTAGGGAAATGTTTTTGGTCTTCTTTTCTTGACATTCATTTTGTTCTAACCTTCCAAGTTCGATTTCGTGTTCTTGAAGTTTTCAAAACAATGCAAGAAGAGACATTTTGGATATACTTTTCTTTTCAGAGATTGCTGTCACTTTTGGTTGGCAAGCCCTCGTTAATGATCTTAATACTTTTAGATTTAGTTTATCGTTGGTGAAGATTTTTCCAAGAGCTGACAAGTGGTTGGTTAAGTGGGAGAACCTTTTCTGTAAGTCTAAGATAGACTCTTCGGGCTGCATTCGAAATAATTCATATTCTTGAGATAGTGTATGAATTTTAGATCTTTTTACCTCAATGGTCCCTTCATGAGTTACTTACAGCGTATCCCATATTTCTTTGGCTGTTTTATAGTGAGATACGTGAAAAAATTCATCCATTCATAGTGCTGATTGTAGCATATTTTTAGCCTTCTTATCGAACAACACTTTTCTTTTATCATCGTTAGTACATGAATTCTTTATCTTTATTTCTTCTTTGTTGTTGATGACCGTTTTTGGAATGTAAGGACCATTTTCAACTGCATCCCATATGTCGTCTCCTTTTGCTTCAAGATTCGCTTGCATACGTAACTTCCAAAAGTCATAGTGCTCTCCAAAGAAGCATGGTGGTTTGTTACTACTGCCACCATCTTTGAAAACATGTTGTGGGGAAGCCATGAGTAATGATCGAGGAGTAAGTTACCTGAACCTGCTCAGCTCAATTGGTAGTGGGACTGTGTGGAGGCGGTACTTATCCCCTAGGTACCGGGCTCGAATCCCATGGAAGGCAAAAACTCGTTATTTCCACTAGGTGGTGAGGGGGGACGAGAAGACCGTCAGGTAGCATCGCCGGTAACGGTAATGGTCGGGGTGTTACATAAAAAGTTGTAAGTACAGATGTGCACCTAAAAGGGGGTGAGTTAGGTGTTTAGGAAATTTTCTTGTTTTCAACGATTTGGTGATCGATTTTTGCGTTAAGGATAGTAATTGATGAAAGTAAATGGCAATAATGAAATGAGCACAACAATATTATCCTGGTTCCCCTTATGACCGAGGGTACATCCTATCATCTTGCACACCACAAGAGATTTCTCCACTATTGTTAGAAAATGTACAAGTCCCACCCTAGGATCTCTGCTACAAACTTCTAACAAAACTTCTAAGATAGCACGCCACTATCTTAGATAAGACTACTTTAAGAAAGTACTACTTTCTTTTACAAACAATGTAATTTGATAAGGAAATAAGAATAAAAGAGAGTTATAATGATATCAATCCAATATTGCTTCAAGTACTTTGAGACCCTTTGTCAAGGATATGAAAATGAAATGCAAGTACTTGAATTATGAGAAATAACTTTGAAAAAAACAGAAAAGTTGTTCAAGGTTTGGTAGTAGGATTGTCTGTGGATTAATATGAAGTTATGGTGTATTTATAATCCATAAACATCTCTTCAGATTCGTCGTCATTGATCCAAGAGGTTTGATGAACAAATACAATGATCTAGAACCATTTCAGATCTGAAAAATTGCATTGTTTCCAGTTGTATTCGAATACAGTATGCATGTATTTGAATACACCTCTTGTAACGTTCAATTTTATTCAAAATTTTCACCTTGTATTCGAATACAAGGTTATGTAGTCGAATACAAATTCGTATATTTTGCCACTGACTAGCTGTTTGTATTCGACTACATCAGGTCGTAGTCGAATACAAATGTGTAGTCTGAGCTACTGACTTAGCACTTGTATTCGATTACATCACTGCGTAGTCGAATACAGATATCAAGCTTTTGCTATTGACTTAGCATTTGTATTCGAATACACTTTTGCTTTTTGTCAAAAATATAAATTTTAAAACTTTGTTAATGTAATTTTGAGGTTTTGATTGTCTCATTTACCTTTACATGTATTAAACATCTAATATGTTTTAAAGTTGAACTATCTGACATTTGGACTTCTTTTTGAGCTTGTTGCCTTGATCTCAATTGTTAGTCTTTGTCTTCATCAAACACATGTGTTTTACATATAATATTTTATCTATTTGATAGGCTCTTATAGAACTTGATGTATAGAGTATTGTTTAAATTTTAGAATTAATGGTTAAATATGTTTTAGTTCCTAAAAGATCTCCAATTGTTATAAAATATTTAAGACTAAAAATGGACAAATTTTTTTATAGTGACTAAAAAGCATTTGATGATTGAGGTTAGTGTATGCTAATAATATTTGGAATAATGTGGCCAACAAAGTGCATGACATTAGATGACAAAATATGTATTTATAGGGGTGCTAGTTAAAGATAATAGCTAGAAATTGCGATTGTATTCAATTGGGGTGAAGCTAGTGGTTTTTTGTTTCTCAATCTTATGTATCCTAGGTTGACACGTTTTGGAAAAAAAATGGAAATCTCTACGATGATTTTTTCAAGTTGTGATGTTTACATTATTTCAAAGAATGAGTGTCATGACAAATGTTATACAGAACTCATATTGCTAACTCTATTAATCAACTGTATTGTAAAAGTTGAGATATTATTTTTAACTATGAAAAAAATACATTTTTAGAAGTATTAGACTCTTATAGGAATAAAAAATTTATATGTACTTGTATTTACAACAAAGTTGGTATTCCTTCTCAAATGAAATATGGTAAAAATTCTCCTAGGAAGTTGATTAATCCACACCAAAAAAACGTATTGAGTAGTAATGTGGAATTAATTTGGAAGATTTTGGGCAAATGTTAAGAAATAATAAGATGACGTTATGAAATAATAATGTGAGATTAATTTGAAAGATTTTGAGTAGACGTTATGAAATAATATTTAATTAGGAGACATAGTATAAGATAGTGGATGGTGTATAGAATGGGTGGAAAATGAAAGGTAACAAAAGAAGATTGACACATCAGATTTTTGCTGAAGTGGTACAAATTTGATTTTGTGGCATTCGACCCGATGACATGTCAACATATGGCGTTGGAGTTCTGTTTTAATATGTTATAATAGATTATTGATATTGATATTAAGTATATTCATTTAAAAAAAATTAATTTTAGATTGTTATTATTTTTAAGTGAAATATGTTATCATTATTGCTAACTAGATACTTAATAATTAAACTTATTTATTTTTATTCTAATGATAGTAAAGTTAATAGAAAAGTTTTGAATAATAATAATATAAAATATAAAAATATGGCTGATATGATTGTTCTTTTTAGGAACCGATAAATATACATGTGCCACTAATAATACAAATCAATGTAGTGGCTATTGTAAGCCATATCTTGTCCCCGCCGCTTAAAACTAATATCCCTACACACCTCAGTAAACAGCACACGGCTTTAAAATAAAAAAGAAACTCGCATACTTATCTCTTTTCTTTGTCTGCCGTCTTTGTAACCCAGCCACTCCATACAATTTAATTCTTTTATCTTTCATTGTCTACAGATGAATGAACATCTTCTTCCTTCTCCATTCATTATCTTCATCAAAATCACTCTTATTTATCTATCACGTGAAGGAGAAACCAAACCATGACCTATTCTTTTTCGGCATCAACACTTCCGCAAAACTTTTCTGGCCTCCGTAGTGGTGCATTGAAACAACGAAAAGCAATTTCATGTTCTCCATATCGAGAACTTTGTCCTACATCTTTCATTTTTAAGTTTAGCAACATTCACGAAAACCTGACGGCGGTGGTGTTACGATAAATGTTTTCCGATTAACCTAACATTCACAACTCATTTTGTTTTGAATCTGTCATAATTAAAGTTAGATGTTGATGTGTTTTTAATTTTAATTTCAGTGTTGTTGTTATTCGTAAGCACTATTTCGAGTAATTCGTGTCGGTAAGGTCCTCCTACCATTATTTTTTTCTTCCTTCTATAATATCAACTCTATTTCTACTTGTAATATCATTTATTAAGTATTTGACCCATTTTTTTATCATCATCGCAAATTCTCAGCTGCAATTTGGTTATTCTCTGGACCCGCTTTCAAATAATTTATTTTTGAATTGCTCTGACGTTGCTGAAATTTAATTTCTTATCGTACAAGATCGCCAAATGAGGTAAGGGGTGAGAGAATGTTTGAATTCATGAGTGTAATATATTGTGAGATAAACGAGAAAACCATATTTCCAACAATTCATTCGGGGCTCGCTACGGACAGCAGTAACCCTTTGAGAGATAAGTTAATTACTATAAAGATATGAGAATTGTGAGATTAAAATGTGAAATAGAAATGTTTTATAAGGTGTTGATTGATTTCATTTTCGATAATTATGTGGTATTTTGATATTTTGATATTATTGCGATGTTGGGTGTCGAATGAAATTATGTGCTTATGTTTGATTAAGCGAGTTATGCGATGTGATAATAAAAGATCAATGCATTGTATGATATAGGTTTATGTGATGATAATGTTGATGTTTGATTAATGATAATGATGTTATAAATTTGTGATGAAAATATTGAAGTAACCCTATAATTGATGAAAGAGCGATGATTCCAACTTGTACTAAAGATGATGCTCTTAATGGAGTATTCTAGACTAACGATGGGAGAAAATAGATGTTGGGAATATTTGAAGTTGATGAAAATTTTTGAAGTGGAGATTTTTTTGTCATCATATAGGTAGGGTTTGACAAACCTAGTGATTTCAGGGAAGTACAATTCAATGATCCTGATTGTGGCGGTCTACTGGCGAGCCTTAAGGCAAGATTGTTAGACCTTGGAGGTATTCGGGTGGGAAATTCTTAGGTGACTTGGAGGTAGCACTACAAATGTCAGGAGCTACCATGCAACACACATTTAGCTCAACTGTCGCATATATGTGTCTGAGGTTGAGTTGAGGGGATCTATGAGGATTGCGCCAATTTGAACTGTACGTCCACTCAGGTGATGACATAGTATCAAGCCTCATAACCAAGAACTTCAAAGTTAAAATGGTACAACATTGTGAAGTAGAGTCTAAGCTCATGCATATGATTGCATTTTCTTGTGATTGTTTTGTTGTGATTAATATGTATCGTATGCAATAATAATTTATCTTAGATGATTTGTTGTTATAGTGAAATGTCTTGATTTTCCTTGAGTGATTTTGACTTTATAATGTGATATTTTTCTTGAGGAATGTTTGTATGATGATAATGATTTGTTATGATTAATTGTGTGTTCTTTTTTACTTATATTATACTATCAACATGATTTCAAAACTCATCTCCTTCGTTGTCTGTGTTTGACTGGTTTGGCCTTGCGTTTGCGAAATCGCAGTTACTACAGGATAATGAGTCTTGAAGTTCAAGATTAGGAGAAACCCCACTCAGATAGGTGATACTGGGAATGAGAGTCGTAAGTTGTATTTTTATTTATTTAATTATAAACGACTTTTTGTATGAAAACCTTATAAGTATTAGTAAGTGTTTGGAATTAAATTAACAAACTCTAGTTAAATCAAATTTATAGAGATTACCCTTTTTTATAGAAATGTGATATCTTAAATAATTTGTAAAAGTTTTTTTTCCTCTGAAATAATTTTTATTTATCCGCTGCAATTTATAAAAACAAAATATAAGTTATTATATATTATTTTGGAGTTTAGGGTGCCACAAACTTAACCCATGATATTTTCGTGGTTAAAATATTCACGGAAATATAATTGGTAAACTTAACCCCAGAGCCTTTTTGTGGGTAAAATATTACCTAGAAGCACATTATTACATACCTGTGTTTGTGGCAATTTATCATTACCTACAGAAATTTGGTGGGTAAAGTCAAAATTTGTTGTACGTAATCACATATTTTCTTGTAGTGCCAATCTTTCTAAAAAAGTCTCAAATCTCATGTATCACTATTTCATGTATTTTTTTTATCCTATAAGAGATGATAAATTCTACTATAATTAACTCACACAACTGTGAGGTATCGGGTTCAAACTCAAGACAAGACGTGCAATCTAACAATATGAAATTTACTAGTTGAACTAGAGGTTAAAGATCACTCTTTCATGTATTTTAATCACGCATAATAATGTCCAAAAGTCGCATTCAAAATGACTTTTACCCCCACATTCTTCCATACAAGTTGCATTAATTCAAAATGACTTTTACCCCACTTTATGATTCTGGTGTGTGTTTCTTAGGTGAATTTGTGAATGTTGTGTTTATTATTGAGTGGAAGGTAAAATGATATTGCCCATCATTAGAACCAATATTGTTCTAACTCTTCAATTCTTCTGTTCATTTATTGGAAGGTAGAATAATATTCTTTATTGTTCTTTACTCTTTTATGGATTCCATTTATCCTTTTTAGAATTTAGTCCATCTGAATTTTTGTCTCAAGATGATGATTACAATGAGATTTAACTGTTTTGGATGCATGGTTGAACGAGAATTCGTGGAAAATGATAAATGTTTTTCATTTTCATTTACTTTTGTTATTGATTATAAACTATTATATAATTTTAAAATAGTTTATAACTATATATTCAAACAATGATAACAACGGGCTACCGACTATTGCTTCCCAATATTCCATATCGTACTTATTTTAAATATTAATCATATAATCTGACAAATCAAAATAAAAAATATATTTTATTCTATTTATAAATAAAAATATTTTATATTGTAACTGGTTTCTCTATTATAAGAAAAAAGAGTTGGTAAATTTTTTTATTACTCGTGCCAAAATGCAATATATAATATTTGTCCATTTCTTTTTGATGTTGCAATTTGACACAAATAAAAATATTTTATATTTCATTCGGATAAAATAAATTATCAACTTTTTTTTATAATAGGGATGCAACAGTTACAAAAAGTTGGAAATATTCTGATCTACTCGCAACTATATGTTTATATTTGTTATATAAAAATTCATAACGAAGTAATTTATTTGTCTTTACCGAATACCATTATCTTTTATGTGTGGAATTGATTTGATGAATTTGTAACAAATCATTATATTTGTTTTTATTTAATATTTATTGAATTATGTAATTATTTTAGTAAAAAAGCATAACATTAACTATTTTCTAATTTCTTTTTTACAAAAGAAGGCTCACAGCCTAAAAAAAACAAAAATAAATTAAGGACTTAAACATACATTCCTAGACATTGTAGTTCTCAAAATATCATCAAATAGGAGTTGTTTAAGTTTACTAGGAGGGGACTACAAAACAACAAGGTTCCAAGTAGTAAAGGTAAGGTTAAAGCTAGCCAATCAGTTTGCGTTTCTGTGGCCTTTACGTCATGAGTGAGTAAATTGAATGTGTCAATCCTTTAAAAGAAATTTTTGGATACACCAAATCAGATGAGGGGTGTGCACCTTGAAATTGCACTTGTTTGTGACCATGTTAATACTTTGAGTCACTTAGCAAGCCTACATACCCTACATGATGTGGATTTGGGTTGATTCCACAGGAGATGAATGATCTACCCAGTGATTTCTTGAAATAAAGTGGCAAAATAAAAGGGAAAAGAAAGAAACAAATATGGATAAGATTGAGAAGATGAACCATGAAGGCGCCACAATCTAAAAGATTGATAAGCCAATGAGGAATCGCCACAATGGTACGGAAGCCATTGATAAGATTCAAGCAAGTTCTAATTCAAAACTCAAAGAGGATACCTAACTCACTCATTCTCATTAGATAAATTCTAATTCATTTCAAACTTATGCAAAATGAGACTCTTACAAGGTATTTGAAGAAGGATTTACCTTTTCCTAAAATGGGCCAAAAGACAATTCTCTAGACCCATATTGGGCTTACACCACTGAACTGTAATTATTACAATTCAAATTAAACACAAATAAGTCTAAAAACTATTATAAAGTCTTGACTTGAAATATTCTTTGTTTTTCCTCCTAATTAATTCATTTTAGGTCCTCGCCATTCCCTCTTTCTTAGAAAAAATTCGACCTCAAATTTAGTTCAATCACAACTTACAAGAAGAAAAGCACTCGTCAAAGACATGAAGAACAATGTTAACGCTACTCCCAGGATCAAATGGAAATGGTGAAAAACCACCAAATTGTGCGATCTTGTGTTTAAGTGGTGTCTTTTTTTTTTATGATTTTTGTTAATTATATATATTTTTTTATTGTGTGACAGGACTTTAGGAGCTGGTTTATCAATCTAAACTATTTCTCAGAAGCAAGTGTTGCAGGACAAAGAATAATAGAAATGATAAATATAGTTCCAAAAGGAGAGAATTTAGAGAAAGTGTTAGGATAAGTTGAATTTGAGAATGTTGAATTTGTGTATCCATCAAAACCAAAAAGTGTGATCCTAAATGATTTTTGTCTAAAAGTTTCATCAAGTAAATTATTGACATTAAGGAAGTGGTTATGGAAAATCAACTATTATATCACTTTTGCAAAGATTTTATGATCTAATTAGTAGAGAAATATTTGTTGGTGAAATTTCAATTCATAAGCTTCTAATGCTCATAATTTCATTTCAATCTTGCCACAAGGATATGACACTCATGTTAGTGCCATAATTAAAATGCTAGGAATGCAAGTAGCATGCATTTAATGAAATTAGTAAAAATAAATTATGTTTGATTGTAAGTTTCCATGGAAATAGTTAATAAAAATAAATTAGAAATTTAAATTTAATTTACTTGTATTAATAATTTAGAATTACAATTAGTTATGAGATAAAATAAATTTAATTTAATAAATAATAATAATAATAATAATAATAATAAGTTTTAGTGACAGACAATACCATAGGAATAGATAAATTTTTTATATATATTTATCTAGTTTTTAGTGACAGTCAATATAGTAGGTAGAAATCAAAAACATGTAGTGACAGTCCTCAAATATGCATTGTCAGTCCTCAAAGTATAGCAAGACGCCCCCTTACAGATAACGGTGGATCCGGGTGTCACTCAAAGTTTTATTGACCTTTAGCTAAAGTTTTTGATTTGTAGTGACACACTTTGTCTGTCACTAGTAGTCAATTTTCTTGTAATGACTGTTTGCATTCAACAATCCAACATATTCATTTTCAATGTAAAGAGTTTTCAAGATAGGGATAAAATTATAGCTCTTGAAGTTGACATTAAGTACCAATGTTACCTTCCTCATATTGGAATTGGTGACAGACAAGAGGTTACTTTGTATTTCTAAAGGCTTCAAAGCAAGTTGAGCCTCATGGACATTCCTTTCATCATAAACAAATGAAGGTTTTTTTTTAAACAAGAGAAGTCCCTAAAACAAAATAGGAGTATCATACGGAAGTTTAAAAGATTTGCCAATAACAAAGAGAGTAAGGAGAGATGTAGTAGTGCAACTATCAACTAATTTCACGTGCAAACATTTACCCTTCATAGAAAATCTCAAAATACTAACTTTATTTTTAACACAAGAGTAAGTATTCAAGTTAGCAAACAAATGTTTCTAAGAATCCCAACACATTCTTCAAAATTTTTGTCATGAACCAAATTTACTTTAGAAAACACAACAATACATTTATCAAGAAAATCATTCAAGTCTTTGCTCATAATTCTCAAATCAAGTTTAGAAGAATAATATGGATAAAACACTTATACATCATGGTTTCAACTTTCAAATGAGACTTACGGAAATAACACAAGTTAGGCATTTCAACATGAATATTTGCAAACCTATCAAGCATATGAGGAGGAAACTTATGAAACAATTTAAGAGAAACATGAATTAAAGTTGATAGGATTCAAACCAAGATTTTTCTTGCAAGCATCCTTTGGAGAAACCTTTTTCCAATCACCTTTAACTTCAATGGATTGTGGGCATTACTCTTTTGGAGACATATCTTATAGCTTTTGAACATTGGAATCAACAAAGTTAGGCAAATAGCTAGACTCAATTTCTTGCTCTTTGTCTACCAAATTTTATTCCATTTCATCTATTTTTTCTTTAATTTTCACTTTTTCTTTCAAGGCTAACTTAATTTTTTCCTTTTCCTTTTCCTCATTCTTTTCAATTATTTTCTTTTTCTTTCTCAAGTATAGTTTCTCTAGTTTTCTTGCCTCTTTTACATATCCATTTTCATAACGATATTTCACATACTTCAGATCCAATACAAAATCTCCAATATATTCATGATATGATAAACTTTTTTTTTCTTGATTCTTAATTTTATATTCTACATGTCTTTTCTCTTTTGCATACCTCATATTATCCCTATCGAAATTTCTAAGTCTCTTTACATTTTTTCTATTTCTTCTTTCATACACCATTTCCTCCTCACTATAATCTCTATATCTTCTTTCTTTTTCTTTATTTCTTCTTTTATACATCCTTTCCTCCTCATATAATCTTCACAATGTCTTTCTTTTTCTCTAAATCTCCTCTCATACCTCATTTTCTTCTCATCATAACTTCTATATCTTTTTTTCTTTCTCTATTTCAAACCTATCTTTATATTGATAAGATCTTTCATAATGAGATAATTCATTTGAAGAGTCAACATTTTTGTATAATGACCAATAAGATAAGTGATTCTAAGAGAAAAGGGGTTTGATTCACTTCCACTCGTGATTTCAAAAACAAAAAATCAACGAGTACCACAATAATCAAGCAAATAACAAGAACAAGTTAAGAAGATAAAAATAAGGCCATCACCACTCACTATGTGTTTACACTCAAGAAATGTATCACTCACGTATATCACTCAATGATGGCTTTTTTCAATGATGTGCACTCTTGCCTTTTCCACTCAAACCAGTTCTAAAAAAAACCCCAAGTAGGAATCAAAATCAAAGAATCAAAAGGCAATGTAACAAGTACATAAAAGCTATCAACACAATAGTTTCAAGAAGAAAAACCTTAAGACAAAACTAAGAGAATTTAAAATGACAAACAAGAAAAACTAAGTAAATGAAGACACAATCAAGTAGATTATCAAAGAAATAAGAAAGATTAGAACTAAATGATTAAGTAACCTAAATATGTGGGAGGTAAGGTATCAAAATCAAACATGCAATACCTAAAAGAGGTAACAAGAATACAAAAATGTCTCATGTTTCATTGTGGACATTTCTAGATTTTTTTTCTTCTTTTTTTGCAAAATGCCTTTTATTTTTCAATAAGTGCTTATGTGCAGAATCACTTTGTCGCAGAAATTATCTTTTCAGATTTTTCTCTACATATTTGAATTCCTTTCATTTTTCTAATGGATTTAGGCTTTTGAATTTTCTTGAATCAGGCATGTATGGAAGATATAACATCAAAAACAAATTTGCAAGTGAAATTTTGGATCTGCAAGTGAAAAAGATGATGAAACTAAATCCATTTTTTTTAAATGAAAACAGAAACTAAGGACTCAAAATTTTACCAAAGTAACAGCAATTGATCACCCAAATAAACCTTCAAATACATATTTTGACACTTATAACAACAAACAACCTAAGATTGAACAAGATTCTGAATAGAATGCAACAAATTGAAACTAAAATTTCAAATATCTCAAGAACACAAAACACTAAAATAGAAACTAACAACAAAGATTATCACTTGGGGACAAGCTATTAATACCAAATGATGTTGATTAGAGTTGATTCCAAAAGAGATGAGTGATCTACCAAGTGATTTCTTGAAACAAAGTGGTTAAATAAAAGGGACAAGAAAGAAACAAATATGGAGAAGATTGAGAAGATGAAGGAAGGTGCCACAATCTAAAAGTTTGATAAGTGAATGAGGAATCACCACAATCGTACGAAAGTCATTGATAAGATTCAAGAAAGTTCTAATCCAAGAACTCAAAGAGGAGACCTAACTCACTCATTCTCATTAGAGATATTCTAATTCATTTCAAAATTATGCATAATGAGACTCTTACAAGGTATTTAAAGAAGGATTTACCATATTCCTAAAATGGGCCAAAAGAAAATTCTCTAGACCCATGTTGGGCTTAAACCACTTAACTAAATTATTACAATTCAAATTAAACACAAATAAAACTAAAATCTATTATAAAGTCTTGACGTGAAATATTTTTTGTTTTTCCTCCTAATTAGCTCATTTTAGGTCCTCATCACTACAACTTCTCCAAAACCCCTTGATCTGTTTTCCATTTGAGTCACGGAGTAGGCTATAGCACCCAGCAATACCACCATGCTCATTACACACACCATCACACTTAAGCTTCATCTGACCGTATTGATGCTTCTTCCATCCAATGTAGACAATTTCTCCATTTTGAGGAGAGCTATGTAGACAATAGTCCTAAAGAAATTTCAACAGTAGTCCTAAAGAAATTTCAACAGTAGTCCTAATGAAATTTTGGATGAAATTGGTAGGATTGTTGGCCTATTGGAACCCTTATTCAAAAACTGCTTTATTAGGTCAATTCCACAAATGCCAACAGGTTATCATGAATGTTGATTGCCACTTGTTGATGTTGACATGAAGAAATACCTAATCCTTACAATTAAATGAGAAAAAATGGGTCATGAAATCTGAAGCAACAAGTCTAACTCATACTTGTTTTGCAAAATAGCAATGATGGAGCACGTGGAGAATCGTCTTATCGTTAGTTCCGTAAGAAGGGTATAAGGGAGATATACCCACCCCCACCTGCTTCTACGATAGTTTGTAAGGATACATTTGTGGGCCATTAGCCACATGAAAGTTTCCAATGAGGGCCTTTCTAATTCCAAAGAACATTCTAGTTAGCCTCCATAGTGTTTTCCAAACTCAAAAAGTAGGCACTTTGTACAGTAAAGTGGTGCGTACTAGTGCCTCCCCACCCTAAAGTGTTCGCTCTTTCTGCGTCGTTGGGAGCTGGAAGAGCTACGATCCTATTTTTCAATGTTAGTAGACATGTTATCAAAAAGAAAATCAAAGTCCTAGTTACCATCATTGTCTACTATTTCTTTAATAGTAAGAGTATTGTCAACAAAAGACATTGGTAGTATTGACTCTGTGTTTCTCACCTCTATATCTTTATTTTCTATTGCTTTATCTTATATTTTAGGACAAGTTTTCAAGGAAAAGTTTATTTAAAAAAAAAACACAATTCAACCCTTCCCCATTCTTGTTTTTTTTTTCACTCTTCATGGAATTTGCGAGTGTATGGTCCCTTGTGTTTAGACTTAGTTGATTTTCAATGATGTCAAAACTAGGTTCAAATTAAATGATGTAACTAAATTTCTCTCAAGAATCATTCACACGTTAGGATATAAGAAAATTAACATTTTAATTTTGCATTAAAATCAATTTCGAAGTTAATTTGATCTTTGAAAATATTGTCAAATATTGCTTTTTCCAACAAAATCAACAAAAGACACAGGTAGTATTGACTTTGTGTTTCTCATCTCTATATCTTTATTTTCTATTGCTTTATCTTATATTTTAGCATAAGTTTTCATCGAATTTTTTTTAAAACAAAACACAATTCAACCCTTCCCCCTTCTTGTTTTTTTTCACTCTTCATGGAGTTTGTGAGTGTATGGTCCCTTTTGTTTAGACTTAGTTAGTTTTGTATGATGTCAAAACTAGGTTCAAATTAAATGATGTAACTAATTTTTCCTCAATAATCATTCACACATTAGGATCTAAGAAAATTAACATTTTAATTTTGCATTAAAATCAGTTTCTAAGCTAATTTGATCTTTGAAAATATTGTCAAATATTGCTTTTTTCAACAAAATCAACAAAAGACTCGGGTAGTATTGACTCTGTGTTTCTCATCCTATATCTTTATTTTCTATTGCTTTATCTTATATATTAGCATAAGTTTTCAAGGAAAAGTTTTTTTTTAAGAAAAACACAATTCAACTCTTCCCCCTTCTTGTTTTTTTTCACTCTTCATGGAGTTTGTGAGTGTATGGTCCCTTGTTTTTAGACTTAGTTGATTTTGAATGATGTCAAAACTAGGTTCAAATTAAATGTTGTAACTAAATTTCTCTCAATAATCATTCACACATTAGGATCTAAGAAAATTAACATTTTAATGTTGCATTAAAATCAATTTCTAAGTTAATTTGATCTTTGAAAATATTGTCAAATATTTCTTTTTCCAACATGCAATAAAATCATTGTGTATTGAAATTATGTTGATAAAAATCAATCTATTTGTGATTTGAATCAGCTATGAATTGAAATCATGTTGATTAGAATCAACCTATTTGAATCCTTTGAATTGTATTTAAGTTCATTGTGAGATTTTTAGCTAGCTATAGTTTTGTGATTGTGAGTGTTCAATTAATTGTTAGAGTGAGTGATAGAGGTTCATAATCTACAATCAAAAGGGAAGGAAAATAATTGATTTATTCTCCCCCTAATTTGATATAATTGGGGTTATTTGGTTTCTCATTGAATTACCAAGTTTTAAGGAGTTTTAAAGAAGAAGAAACGTCATAGGCAACCCAAAAGAAGAGGAAGCACAAGAGGCAGCCAAAAACATCAGAGGCTGAAAGAATAGAGAAAAAGGATTAGAGGCAGAATAAAATGTTCAGATGGAAGATTTAGAAAAACGTTAACACAAAGGACGTATCAGTTAATCAACTAACAATTTTAGTTGCATTCTTTCAATCGTTAACAAGCCATAATCATTCACACAACATATGTAAAATGAGTGGGTTTTGAAAAACACAAATGTAGGTTATCAAACATTTCCTACATGCTAATCCTCACAATTTTTCCTCAGTCTCAAATTCTAATGAAGTCCATTATCTCAAAACCAGAACATCCTTTCCAAACAATAAAATGAACCCAACATTAAACCTAGAAATCCACATGCAAAATATGAAATCAATTCTAGGAAAAAAAACTCACAGTTTGTTAATAATAATCCCATTCAATCTGAGTTGGGTTGTGGAAGATTCTTGCCTTATCAGCTCTCTGTTCTCTATTTTTTATGTTCTGTTTCAGATTTGGAGATTTCCCAATCTCCTCCTTATCATCCTTCAGTACTGTTTTGGTTGGTTACTAGGTTTTGGAGAGGAAGAAAAGGACATGCAAATGGTCTAATTGAAGTAAAAGACTTTAGATGATTGTTGTCTTTGAATAAATGTGAGAAAAAGAGGAAAATGTAAGAATGGATAAGACGATGAACAGTAACCGCGTGTTGGTATTTTTAGAATGTTTTTTAGAGTGTGTGCTCAAAGTGAAATAACATGAAGGGGAATATGGGTTAGTATCCGTGAGTGCAGGAGAAAGAGAGAGAAAAATAAAGGTGACATATTCTCTCTTTACCACTTGGACTTGTTCATACTATTACTTTCTTATTTTACCCTTGATCCTAATTTAATATTACTAAAAAAACAACATTAACAGTTACTAAAATTCTAGAAATTCTAATTAATATTGAAGTCTTATAAATATTTCTAAGGAAGTGAAAAGGTGTTACGAAAATATAATAAATTTTAAATGTCAATCAAAATCATTCAAAATTTGAATTTGATTTATGTTTTAACCGAAAATAGAAATGTAATAACTCATTAATTACTTATTTATCATTCCAATTCCAATTTGTGTTATTCCTTTCGTTTTTTGTTGTTGTTTTGACCGGCGTTCATATTTTTTTATGAAAAAGGAAATATGATAACTCACAAGTCACAATTCCATACCAATTATGAGTCTTTACGCTACATCCTATGATGAAAAGATAAGACAAACAAGAAAATCAAGATAATGTTGTGAAGAATCTTTTAAACGCATTCTCCACGCGTCTTTGATGAATATGATATTACAAGTTCACTCTGATGATTTTGTGTCTGATAATTCTAGAAAACTAGTTGACCGTCTAGTCAATGCATTGATTTAAAGTCAACTTTGTTAATTCAAACTTTTGAGCCCTGAACATTGAAGAAGTCAAGTTTCCAACATTAACAACTCATCAAAGTTGGATTTATCCTCTAACTAAATAAATGCATGACATCCTCCAAAAAATGTCATCCCACTACGCGAAAAAACGCTTTTTACAGCGCTTTTTTTAAGCCTATTACAGCGCTTTTGTTAAAAAAAAAAAAAAAAAGCGCTTTAGTTACCAGCGCTGTAAAATGATATAACAGCGCTTGTTTTTTTAAAAAAAAGCGCTGGAAAAAAGGTGGATATATTGCGCGCTTGTTATACGCCTTTTACAGCACTTTCTACAAAAGCGCTGTAAAAGGTGCACATATATAGATGCATTGTTATGCACCATTATGCACCTATTACAGCGCTTTTCACAAAAGCGCTGTAAAAGGTGCACTTATCCAGATGCATTTGTTATGCACCTATTACAGCGCTTTTCACAAAAGCGCTGTAAAAGGTGCACTTATCCAGATGCATTGTTATGCACCTATTACAGCGCTTTTGTGAAAAAGCGCTGTAAAAGGTGCACTAATCCAGATGCATTGTTATGCACCTACTACAGTGCTTTTCCAAGAAGCATTGTAGTAGGTGCACTCAATAGATGCATTATTATGCACTATTTTGCACCTACAATAGCGCTTCTTCAAAAAAGCGCTGTAAAAGGTGCATAACAATGCATCTATTACAACGCTTGTTTGAGAAAGCGCTGTAAAAGGTGTTTTTTTTTTAGTTTTATTAAATAATATGCTGTAAATTTTAGAAGCGCTTTTTTAGAAAGCGCTTTTTTTAAAAGCGCTGTCTTTTAATCCAGAATATGTTCACAATTTTTGTTCCAAAATCATTTTCATCTAGAATCATTTCACAAGTCAGTAGTACACAACAACAACAAAACAGCACTACAAAACACACAAGAATGAATATACAACAACAACAGATTCACTATGTTTTAAAATGCACAAATATTCACACACAATCAGTTCATAATTACATGTTCACAACAGCACATAACTACATATTCACACAACTACATGTTCATATAACTATCAGATATTATATTCACAAACAGCACACCATATCCCTTGCAGCTTGCCATTTCCCAGCAAATCAAATAATATTCATTTCAAGCACATACTGACACCAGTCTTCCTTTATCTCTGTTAGTTCTTTTTCAGAATACGTTGGACTGGAATTGTCAAAGTACTGATATAAAAATTGAACATAAATAAGTTAGAATCAAATATAAACATAGTTTATATATGAAAATCAAATTATTAAAATATCGTACCGTTTCTGGGATTATAACTTGATTTTTATCAACAATCTCCTTCATGAATCGCAATACATAGTACCCACAGTCGATGTTGTTAGTTTGACGAGGGCACTATAAAATAAAACATATAAGTCAATAATTATTTAATTGTGTATTGATTGTAAGTGAAAATTAAAAGCATATATTTCAAACCTTTATTGGAATCCATGTGATGCTATTTGACTTTAGCTTCGACACTGTCGCACCTCTTTGAGCTCGAAAAACTTGTAAAGCACTATCGAATAAATAAATGTGATTATAAATAAATGTGATCTTAATATATATATATATATATATATATATATATATATATATATATATATATATATATATATATATATATATATATATATGCAAAAAAATAAATGAATATTACTTACGTGTCGAACAAAGTCTTTAACTCGGGGCGACTGTTGTAATGGACGTGCAAGGGATCTAGGTAGTATATAACTTCAGAGGTCGCATTGATTGCAATTAGCACCCAATGTGCCCTACAACAACAAAAATTTAGTTTAACAAATAATAAATTAAGATCTCATAAATTAAAAAAGATATAAATATAGAATATATAATTACGTACGCTGAATTATATGGTGCAAGGAATAACTTATCCTTCTCTTTATTTCCTAAAAGTATATCTAAAACGTATTTATTTACATTCGTTGGATCGTGTTTAAGCATCGAAATCTTATGCGGAGACAAGAATGAAAATCTATTCGACAATCTGCGCGCGCACACGAACTTCTCATACAAAAACCTTCAATAAAAATTTCAAATTAGATTAATTACCAATAAATAAAATTAATCACAAATAAATGCGATGAAAAGTAATTTTTACCTCATGTAAATGCTCATAACAGTAGCACTCAGCTCCTTATGGTCGAGAATTTCGTATATGTGCTCTTTTTCAAAATATTCTTCACATGCGTCTCCGAATAGATCTTTATCCATGCTTATTATTCGTGAATCGTCGCTGCCCATATTTTTTTTGCCTGTATGTCAAGAGACGACCCATATGGAGCAAGTTGTGGCTGACTTATTTTAGGAGCAGGAGCAGCAACTGATTTTACACGATCCAGTTTTTTAGCAGCAACAATTTTGGCCGCTTTATTACCCTCCAGCTTTTGCAGTTTGCCAGTTTTATTACCCTCCAATTTTTGAGGTTTGCCGGCTTTATTTTTGCCACGAACATCCAGTCGTGGTGCGGCAGCTGGCTTGCTAGCTTGCTGTGCGGGTGGTTTATTAGTTTCAATCTGAAAAAATGAGGTTAATCAAATTGTTAGTTTATTGAATCAGAAAAAATGACAAACCTTACAGAATAAGTTACAAACCTTTTTGGGCGATGTGACTGTTTCATTTCTGGGAATCTTCTTATCATTCCCTTTATTAGACTTTGTTTGAATCTAAATAAATGTGAAATTAAAGTTAACATTGGAAATAATTCAGCAATTAAGTATAATCAATTAAACATACATTTCAATTAATTAAACATACCTTGTCAAGGGAGACAAGATGTTTGGGCCATGCCACGTAGCTGCCAATTGCTTCGCCCAAATAATTCAAATCTGCATCGTTGTCCGGTACAGGCAACGGTGCATTTGGTTCCAAAGCAATAACTAGTGATACTTTGACATGGCCCGCAGGAATTGGTGTGTTGTGCAATACTTCGCCCGGAGCATTGCACAATGTTCCCTTTCCGACCTTCCGATGAGATGGGGAGGATTAGTATAGAAAGCATGGAGTGACCCCCTAAAATCAATGGTTAATTAATACATAAGTATATGTGAAACAAGCAACTTTAATGAATTTCTTATTTTATTAAGTAATTAATTACCCCAGGAAGACTGTTGAGACCAACGTTGCAACTTGCGTTTTCACTCTCAATGTGAATTTCACGTTGGGGTTGGTCCGCAAGTTGCTTGTCTTTATTTGTCTTCACCAAGAGTGCCACTTGCTTCGTTAATACTCTAATCTTCTCTAATACTTCCTCGTTAGATGGATTTTGGCGCTTCTCTTGTGAAAAATAACTTCTAGGAGTTACGCCAAATCCTTTCCCCCTCACGCGGCCGGAATATTCAGGAACATTAAACACTTTACCCAATATGTCTCTACAACTTGCCTTGTTGTCCTCTTGATTTTCCGATTCAAGATTCGCCTAAAATACACATAGGATTAAAAAGATAAGTTCAAAAACATTTTAAAATACAATATTAAAAAATATTAAAGTGATAAATATACTTACACAAAGTTCTATTACTTTTTGTACATTTTCGTTATCAACCACTCCGTCTTTATTTACACGAGCTTCCTTCCACAATATATGACGACCCAACGGTTGATCGGATTGGGTGTCTTGTAGCTATTATCGTTAAGATCATAAACAAAATATTAGTTAGATAGTATAGTTTATAATATACCACATTAATTAAATATACCACATTAGTTAGATAGTATACTTACAAATTTTTGCTCTAGACGAGCATATCCCATACGAGATTTCTTGTATGGGTGGGGAATAATTTTTGCCCTCTCGCGATTTGCCTAACTAATATTCTAAATAAAAAAAATAACAATCTAGTAAAAATTTAAAATATGCTATGAATATGAATAATAAAAAACAAATGCTAATAAATTAATCACTTACAACAAATGCGGGGTCGGAACGTTTTGATACGAATGCGCTCCATTCCTCATTTGATATATAATGTTTATATATTTTTGGAGCTTCCGCAATCGTATTTCCTTCACGGTCTTTTAAATAACGATTAGAGAGGTGAGATCTAAAGCCCCGGTGTATTTTCTCGGCAACTCTGAGCACATAGCTCTTTCTCACCTCATCAAGAACAAAAGCTGACTGCAAACCAAATAAATATGTAGTTTGAGTAAAATACTTCAAAGCAGTATATTGTAAAATTTATAAATAATAGGGTGGAGTAAATAAATTACCTGTATATCAGCCCACAATACATCTTTGGCATCCTTCAATGCCTTATCTCTCCAATCATCTATTGTGATTGGTATATTTTGACGAACAACAGCTCCAATATAAGTAACAAACATGGAACTGTTGGGGTCAATTGGTTGACCACTCTCATTCCATCCAACCTAATAAACTAATATAGTAAGTAACTCAATGTATTAACAGCAAACAAGGTATAATATATTAACAACAAACAGCAGATACAGAAAACAACAAAGTATACCTCAAATTTTTGCCCAGTACTTCTTGCTTTTATAACATTTTGCATTATTGTTGCACCATGTTTGACTTCATTTTCGTAAGTCTTAGTGTTGCCAACTTCTTCATTTTGACAATCTAACCCCTTGTTGGTATCCATTTATCTACAACATGCAGTTCAACATCAACATATATGCAGTTCAGTTCAGCACATCAACATGCAGTTCAGTTCAGTCTAAGTACGTAGCAACAAAAAGTTAACATGCATTTTAGTGAAACGAAAAAATAATAACTACAATACCTGAAATAGTCCTTGTAAAATGCTTAGGGTTACGGGTTCACAGACGAACGGCGCAGAAGACGATGAAAACGAGGACGAACGGTTACAAACGATGGTAGGGTTACGGGGTTCGCAGACGAAAACGAGGATGAAAACGGGAATACTTGAGGATTATGATGTTTACGTACGATCGTAGGTCTAGGATGAGAGTAAGTAATGAGGAAGAAACAAGGAAAACTGAAACTCTCGTAGGGTTCGCAAGGAGAAAAAGAACGCGCAGAGGAAACTGAAAAATTTACGTAATGAACATGAAACTGAAGAGGTTTACTATTATATATATGACCCTATTACAACACTTTTTTGAACAAGCGATGTAATAGGTCTCATCATTTTATTTTTAAAAGCCTATTACAGCGCTTTTTCGTAAGCCTTTTAAAGCGCTTGTCAAAAAGCGCTGTAAAAGACCTCCTTAATTTTATATTTTTAAAAGCCTTTTACAGCGTTTACACAGAAAGCGCTTTAAAATGCCTCATTGTTTTACTATATGCAAACGCTTTAAAAGACCATTTTACAGCGCTTATGTGGAAAGCGCTGTAAAAGACCTTCCTATTTTATTTTTTAACCCTATTACAACGCTTTTTTAGAAAATCGCTATAATAGGGTTCTATATATTAAATGACTCTTTGTTTTACCATGTCCAAAGGTTGTGTTTTACAGCGCTTATGTGGAAAGCGCTGTAAAAGACCTTCCTATTTTATTTTTAACCCTATTACAGCGCTTTTGTAGAAAAGCGCTCTAATAGGGTTCTATATATGAAATGACTCTTTGTTTTACCATGTCCAAAAGCTGTTTTTTACAGCGCTTATGTGGAAAGCGCTGTAAAAAACCTTCCTATATTACTTTTTAACCCTGTTACAGCGCTTTTTTAGAAAAGCGATCTAATAGGGTTCTATATATGAAATGACTCTTTGTTTTACAATGTCCAAATGCTGTTTTTTACAGCGCTTATGTGGAAAGCGCTGTAAAAGACCTTCCTATATTATTTTTTAACCCTGTTACAGCGCTTTTTTAGAAAAGCGCTCTAATAGGGTTCTATATATGAAATGACTCTTTGTTTTACCATGTCCAAAGGCTGTTTTTTACAGCGCTTATATGGAAAGCGCTATAAAAGACCTTCCTATATTATTTTTTAACCCTGTTACAGCGCTTTTTTAGAAAAGCGCTCTAATAGGGTTCTATATATGAAATGACTCTTTGTTTTATCATGTCCAATGACTCTTTGTTTTACAGCGCTTAACTCGTGAGCCCTTTTACAGCCCTGTAATAATTTATTTTCTTCCAAATTAGTTAAATTATTTTTACATAAGCCCTGTAATAATTTATTTTCTTACAAAATAGTTAAATTACTTTTACATAAGCCCTGTATTAATTTATTTTCTTCCAAAATAGTTAAATTATTTTTCTTCCAAATTTTGTTTAACTAATCAAGTCAAGTTCAAGCTAAATTACATGTATAACTTGAACTTAAATGCTCAATATATGGCGGATCAAACCAAAATGCTCAATATATGGCAGATCAAACATTTGTTTGTCCATTATACCAAAATGCTCAATACCAAAATGATCAAACATACAGTATAAGCATAAATACCAAAATGCTCAATATATGGCAGATCAAACAATAAAATTACACATGAATCAGTTCAGATTACATGGATTATACTATTAAACACATTAAGATGCCCTTCTTCTTTTCTTGGAGAGATTCACATTTGTTTGTCCATTAATGATACGAAACGATGGATTAATCCGAATTCCCTCATCATGATCATCTCTAAGATATAAACCATCATCAGTTGAACCAATTTCATGTGGTTGTGATGTTGCAAAGAAAAGATCATTACCAACATCTTCATCATTATTGTTATCATCACTTATTTTATTGGTCGATAGGACAACATACCATTTATCATCCGCAGGATCAGTGACATAAAACACTTGTTGAGCTTGCGACGCTAAAATAAAAGGCTCATTTTTGTATCCCACCCTATTAAAATCGACAAGCAAGAACCCTGACTCATCAATCCGAACGCCATTATTATTATTGACCCACTTGCAACCAAATATGGGAACACGAAACATTGTGTAGTCTAGCTCCCATATGCGCTCGATAACCCCAAAATGTGATAGATTTGCATATATTGGGTTCTTGTCTTTTGCACTTGAGATATGCATCGCTTCAGCTACAAGAGTGACTCCGCTATTTTGCATAGTTTTTTTATCATCTTGTTCTTTAGTATAAAATGTATAGCCGTTAATTACATAACCGGTGTAAGAAAAGACATGTAAACTCGGACCATTTGCTAGCCACCTCAATCTCTGTGAAATTGATCCGGGGTCTACATCAAACTTTGACTTTATGTGATTTTTTAACCATGTTATGAAACTTCGATTGTGCTCTCGAGTTATCCAATTTTGATTCCTATTCATGTTCAAACTAGATAATTGATCCATGTGTATTGTAACATACGGCTGAACCTCATCATCATTGTGCAAAACATACAATTGTGCCTGCTCCCATTCTGTCCTTGATATAGTCATTATTCTCTTTCCAATTATCCCTTCTCCTGATAATCTTCCCGAATGACGAGACATGGGAAGCCCTATGGATTTAACATTTTACAGATATTCAGTACAAAATTCAGCAGCTTCTTCAACAATGTACCGTTCAGCAATACAACCTTCTGGTCGACTTCTACTTTTTACGTACCCTTTTAATATTTTCATATATCGTTCTATCGGGTACATCCATCTCATATAAGCTGGCCCACAAAGTTATGTCTCCTTAACAAGATGAACAATAAGGTGAACCATTATATCAAAAAATGAGGGCGGGAAGTACATTTCAATCTCACACAAAGTAACAACAATTTCCCTCTGCAATCTCGGTAATTTCTGAGAATCAATCACTTTACTACAAATTTCCCTGAAGAAGAAACATAATTTAGTTATGGTTCGGTGAACTTTTTCAGGTAAAATTGAACGTATACCTATTGGTAGCAAATGCTCCATTAGAATATGAGCATCATGGGTCTTCAAACCTTTTAACTATAGGTCTTTCATGCAAACTAAAGTTTTAATGTTTGAAGAGTATCCTTCTGGAACTTTAACATCATGTAGAAATTTACAAATTTTTTTTTTTCCTTTCTAGATAGAGTATGAGCGGCTGGAGGTAGATATGTGCAATTTCCTTTCTTTACGGGACCCAATTCATTTCTTATTCCCATATCGACCAAGTCCAATCTTGCATTGATGCCATCCTTAGACTTTCCTGGTACATTGAGTAATGTACCAATAACACTGTCAAATACATTTTTCTCAATATGCATCACATCGAGAAAATGTCTTACATACAATGACTTCCAATATGGCAATTCAAAGAAAATTGACTTTTTCTTCCACACAGTTTTGACCAGTTCTCCCGCAAAAGGTTTGCCAAATTTATTGGTCAAACCTTGTACCTTCTCAAGTATTTGATATCCAGTCGATGCTACAGGAGCTTTATCTTCCTCTGATTTTCCATTGAATGCATTTCTCCACCCACGATACTAATGACTATAAGGTAAAAATCTACGATGTCCAAGAAATACATTCTTCTTACAATGTTTCAACCGCATCCAATTTGTACTCTCTTCACATATAGGACACGCACACTGACCTTTAATGCTATATCATGATAAATTACCATATGCTGGAAAATCATTAATTGTGCTGAACAATATAGCCCTTAAATTGAAACATTCTTTCTTATACCCGTCATAGACTTCTATACCTGTCTCCCACATAATTTTTAAATCTTCAATTAAAGGAGCCAAGTATACGTCGATATCATTCCCCGATTATTTGGGTCTAGAAATTAACAGAGACAACATCATAAACTTACGCTTTATACATAACCATGGAGGTAGATTATAAATCAACAAAATCACAGGCCACGTGTTGTGTGAGATGCTTTGAAGACCATGTGGATTCATTCCATCAGTAGAAAGTGCAAGGCGTAGATTTCTCGACTCTATCCCGAATTCAGGATACTCGTGATCAATTTTTGCCCATTGCGGAGAATCCGCAGGGTGTCGAATCTGCATGCCATGTCAAGTGTTTTGAATCTTCTTCACTGCGATACATGCGTCTAAATCTTGGTATTATAGGAAAATACCACACGACTTTTACTGGAGTAGATTCTTTCTTCTTATATCGAGATACATTGCATTTCGGACACGCCTTTAGTAATTCCAATTCATTTCGAAATAAAATGCAATCATTGGGACACGCGTGAATCCTTTCATAACTCATACCAATAGAGCACAAAATTCGTTTAGCTTCATAGGTTCTACTAGGAAGTTCATTATCATCTGGCAACATATCTTTTAAGAGGGTTAGTAATTCTGTGAAGCTTTTATCAGACCATCCATTACTCGCTTTTAAGTTGTACAACTTTAGTATCGTCGGAAGTCTTGTGAATTTAGTACAACCATTATATAATGGTTTCTCTGCATCACTCAACAAGCTCTCAAACATTTTAGGACAATCACGAAGATCTTCTTCAACTGCTTTTGCAATCTCCTCAACTTGGTCCGGCTCATATGTATCTGTGTCGAAATCAGTTGAAACATATGTATCTGTGCGAGTATTATCATTGATTTTCTCACCATGTCTTATCCAACATGTATAGCTTTGATTAATTCCATACCATACTAAATGTCCTTCCAATTCATCTGCTCTAATGCGTTTTCCAAAACAACATTTTAAACAAGGACAAACGACTCTATTTGGATCTTTTGCATTCATCACTGCAAACTCAATAAACTCCTTCACTCCATTTTCATACTCTTTTGTCAATCGATTGGCAGACATCCATTTCCGGTCCATTTATATGACCTATATATATAAATGCAGTTACACAATAAGCATGATTTCAAGTCTGATATATTATGACCTATATATATATTGATAATACACATATAAATAAAATTTATCAGAAACCCTATTATATCATGTAACAATTTATATCAGTAAGCATGATTTCAAGTCTGATATATTATGACTTATATCAGTCTGATATATTATAAATAAAATTTATCAGTAACAAATTATATCAGTAACAATAAACATTATTTCAAGTTTGATATATATTATGACCTATATATATATCTAATATCATGTAACAATTTATCAGTTTGAATTAGTGACAACAACAAATAAATAAAATAAAGTACCTGAGACAACGTTGATGATCAATTTGTTTTAAAGGAGGAAGAAGTAAATCAATTTGTAGATGGGCGCACACGAGGGTTCGCAGGGGAGGGGAGATGAGAGTTCGTAGGGTTTGGACAACGTATTAAATTTTTTTTAAATTTGTTTTTATTTACTTAAAGTGAACGCTTTTTATTTGAAATGAATGATTTTACAGCGCTTGTTATAAAGCGCTCTAATAGGTCCTATAAAAATGTGAATGGGCAAGCCTATTACAGCGCTTGTATAAAAAGCACTGTAATAGGTCAACCAATGACACAAAGCGCAAGGCTTTTACAGCGCTTACACAAGAAGCGCTTTAAAAGCTATGTAACATAAGGTGGGAGCGCTACATTTTTACAGCGCTTTTTTTTAAAGCGCTCACAAAGCGCTGTAAAAGGCTATGCAATAGCGCTTGATTTACAGCGCTTTCTGAAGAAGCGCTGTAAAAGGCTATGTGGTAGCGCTTTCTGACCCTATATGACCCTACAACAACGCTTTTTTTTACAGCGCTTGTAAAAAAAGCGCTGTTGTAGCCTCTGTTATTTTTAAAAATTTATATTACAGCGCTTGTATTTAATAAGCCCTGTAAAAGACGCGCTATAAAATGTCATTTTTGGCGTAGTGTCCTCTAGTTTTTCAGTCGCTTCTATGAAGATACGTTGAATCAATTTTGAAGATGGATTTAGATAAGTTTTTAATGTTGATTCAAGATCTCTAAGGATTTGATGCAAGTCATTGTTTCACATTTTGATTTAATGTAATTACAATAACGATAAAAAATCCTAGTGGCCTTGAAAACTCTTAATAAAGACTCGTGATCTTCATTGTAATAAATACGAGAACCCTACTGCTTTCATACAAAAAACTCATGAAAATTCTTGTATTAGTTCTAAGTGCTGAGAAACCTAAAAATATATTCTGAGATCATACTTTGTAAACTTTCTCTCGTTAGAGTTTTTAAAAAAAACCATCTTAAACACTCTTTGTAACTAAGCCCAGTAATGGTTGCTACCCTCAACAGCTTGACTGTACTAAGTTTGAAGGTATAGAAGATTTGAACCTAGTCAGATTGACTAGTAGGTGTTCAATGCACATATGATATCTTTGGTGATTAGTGGATTAAATCATTCAGATTAAAGGGACTGAACATAGCTACCGTGTTGGTGGTGAACCAAGATAAATTGGCTTGTGCTTTCTCTCTTAATCTTTTTACTTGTTTTTGCTTTTATCACGTTTATTATTTTATTATTCGTTTTAAAAGTTTTTTTAAAACCTTAAAAACACAAGAAAAATACAATAAAAATAAATGCTCTCATAATTAACATACTTTTCTGCATAATATTCTAACCTAAAAATAGGGAGAATTATCCATCAGTTTTCTCTTGACAGACAGATGGTCAATCAGAGAGGACTATTCAAACTCTTGAGGATATGCTTAGAGCTTGCGTTCTAGATGAAGGTGGGAGTTGGGATCAATATTTACCTATAGTAGAATTTTCTTACTACAATAGCTATCACTCTAACATAGGTATGGCACCATATGAGGCTCTGTATGGAAGGGAGTGTAGGTCTCCATTGTGTTGGTGTGAAGTTGGTGAAAAATCTTTGTTAGGACCTGATTTAGTGCAAGAGACCACTAGTAGAATTCAACTGAATAGGGAAAGGATGCATACAGCGCAAATTAGGCAAAAGAGTTATGTTGACAAGAGAAGAAAACCATTGGAATTTCAAGAAGAAGCACATGTATTCTTGAGATTCACTCCTAAAGCTGAGGTGGGAATGTCAATGAAAGTCAAAAAGTTAAACCCTCGTTTCCTGAGTCATTTCTAAATTTTAAATAGAATGGGGTCTGTTGCTAACCAATTGGCTCTTCCACCACAAATATCTAATCTTCACGACGTATTCCATATTTTTCAACTGAGGACATATGTGTCAGATAATTCACAAGTGGAGGGAGCAAACTTATTTACATCGCCTTGTTCATTCCTCCCAAAACTACTCTGTTCACACTAAAAACATTTATGTGCCAAACATAGACAATTAATACGTAATGTCTCATTGATCGTTTAAAACATAAGTCGAGAATGAAAAAAAACATGAACTTCACTTACTTGAATGCTATCTTTTGTGCCAAATTACTTGAATACTCTCTTGAACTTTAGATGCACACATGTCCGGCCATCAAATATCGAACTTGACACATTCAAAATTATTACTCTAGATGAACACATATCTTAAAATTACCTCTTTTTGACTTTGATAATTTTCACTGTTTTGGTTGCCTTTATTGGTCCTCTTTCTTGCAAGTTTCTTCACAATTTGATCAATTTTAGATGATTTCCTTTTTTGAAGGATAGCGTCCTTTACTTCGAGTTACAACAAAGTCAAGAGTTTTAGCCACTTAAAAGGTCGCACAAGCTTTATCAACTCTTTGCAATTCAACATTTCCATCTAAATGATCAAAACTACATTTAATAACGGTTTGACTTCGTTTTTCCAGTTAGCTTAAGCACACAAATGATGCATCTACATAAAATACCTTTGAATTGAAATAAACAACACATACATTGTAACTCAAAGTCTTTCTCATTGAAGGATACCTTGAACATTATCAACACAGTCATCAAAAAACGAGTTGTTCATGCTTTCACTTCACTGTGTCGTTGACATTCCCACCCAAAATGTGTCTCTGACTCTCACATACGTAGGAACCCAACGATTTCTCTCATCAAATATCCCATTCAACCATTTGTTATCCTAAAGCTCAAAATCTTCAACAACTTTTTCCCACTTTTTTCATGAAATCACTTTTACTCAAAGAATCATATACAACATAATCATGAAAAAGTTCTTGGATAGACTCATAATCAGAATGTCTACCTAACTTTTCTAGAACCTTTTTCAATAAATGCCACTAGCATTATCGATAACAAGCTTTTGGATAAACAACCTCAATTTCATTTTTCAAGCATTACGGCATTTGGAGTACGTCCATCCATGTATTATAATCATGTTGTAAACAATCAAGTAAAGATCTTAGTATCCTCATTTAACAATAAAGCACAATCCACAACATATGTCTTCATTCTAGCCTAAGGTTTTTCATCTTCATCAACAATATTTGCTTCTAAACTATCATCACATTTATCCTATCCTTCATTGATTTCCTCTTCATCGGAAGATACACATATTTCTTGGACTAATGCAAAAAATTCAAAAATAAATACTTATGTTAATTGACTAAAAAAATAAGCAAGTGATATAGGAAGAACGAAGAACAACAAATATATGGGCTAATTGATATTAGTTTTAATATGAAAATTCAAAATCACAATTGATTTAATTCCAATTGCAGCATGCAAGATATTCAATTAAAGTAAATTAAATAGCATTGACTCAAGGCTTAAAGACAGTTTGTTTAGAGATGGGTGATGAGTGATGAGCCAATTCAGAGGACTGAATTTACTTGACATATTTGTTCTGTTGAACCTGATGTTGGCTCTCTAATGTTTTTGCTTTTGTTCCTATCACAAATTCATAGATGAAAAAACAGAGGCATGATTGCTATGAACAGTGGTGCCTCTGTCTCTATTAATCTTGTAAAGTTATGCTTTAGGTTAAAGATTAGGAAAAGTTACGCGCACTTACTCACAATTTATATATTTTTTAATGCTTTTTAAGATGTTAAAAAACAATGGTCTGTATGCTATTATAAAAAATAAATCCACTCAATTCGTGGAATTTGGGAAAAAAATTTGTTGTATATAGCGGCGTTGTTTTATTTTTATGTTTAATAATGCTTGTAACTTTTATCCAATTATTTGCATGAATCACAATTAAAAATGTTTTTTTTTACTTCTATATCATCTTTTTATTTAAAAATTTTCATTATATCCTACATTTAAATTTATATATTAAAATATTCTATTTTTATTACTTCAGAAAATCACATTCCCGCCATACAACTACTTAAAGGATAATTTTTTTCTCCAG
This sequence comes from Cicer chorassanicum, assembly GCA_037974735.1. Lineage (NCBI taxonomy): Eukaryota > Viridiplantae > Streptophyta > Magnoliopsida > Fabales > Fabaceae > Cicer > Cicer chorassanicum. The sequence goes on from JBBPBP010000001.1 coordinate 29,966,028, forward strand.
TAGGTCACATCCCTAGAATACGACCATCTATAACCTTTTAATTTTGTTTATTTTAATAAAGGAATAATTGTTAATTTAATAATAAAAAATAATAAAAATATTTAAGAAAAACAAAATTATATTAATAAAGTCAAACAAATATATTTAATAGAAAAGAAAATACATCAAAGTTAACGCAGTTGAGTAGATGTGCCAAAACAAATAATATGTTATATTATTTTAACAACTTCCTCCTACAATTTAATGTATTTTGTTTCAATTTAATATATATTTTTTATTTTATTAATATAATTTACTTTTTTTTATTATTATTATTTTTTATTTATTAGATCTCGAGAAAAAATAAAAGGGAATTGTTAACAAAATATAATTAAGTTGTTAATTTATCTGCAAAATATAAGAGAATTATTAAAATAATATAACACGTTATTGGTTTTAGCACATCTACTTAACTGCATTAACTTTGATGAATTTTTTTCTATTAAATGTATTTTGTTTGATTTTATTAATATAATTTTTTTTTTAATATTTTTATTATTTTTATTTATTAAATTAACAAAGATTCTTTTGTTAAAATCAAAATTAAAAAAAAATTAAAAGGTTATAGTTGGTCACATTCGTAGGATGCGACATCGAGGAAATAAATTATCCTTCACGTGGTCACATAACGGAGATGCGAGCTCATAATGAAGGGTTTTAAATAAAAAGAGGATATAGAACAAAAAAACTATGAAAATTACCAAATTTATGAAATATGTTGACTCATCTTGCCACATCTTCATTTTTTTAATAGATAAATGTAACTAAGAACAAAAGGTGGACGAAATTAAAACTTAAAGTCCTTAAGTTATAACTCAACTGACAAATGTTGATATTGTTGGGTTGAACGTCTTGTCCCGGGTTCAAACCCGAGACCTCACAGTTATGTTAGTTAATTATGGTTACCATGTCTTTTAAGATAAAAAAAAAAATGAAACCTAAAAAAAAATTGTAGGGACTAAAACAAGATTCATCTCATAGAGACTAAACACACTATTAATCCAAAAAATGTAATAATTTATCTGAGTTCCCATAAAAAGTAATAGTCTATATGGGTAAATAATCATTTTAGTTCTTAAAAGTGACATGTGATGTCAAAATGGTTCCTTAAAGAAGAAAAAATATTTAAAACTCTATAAATCTAATTTTTCATCGGTCATTTTAGTCCTTAACATCAAATATGACATATTTCTCCATCCATTATTTTTTACATGTCAAACATTAATTTGGTGTGGAATATACTCCAAGTGTCCCACACTGCTAGCAGTATCATTAAAGTCTTTGAATGTCACTATTGAGGTAAAAATCTCACTTTGATGTTTTAAAGATAACAAACATCTTAAATTATATTTTTAAAATTATGATTATTTTGTGATATAACCTGTGCTTTTGAGTGTTTTAAGATTGATAACAATAATTAATTTGAGTCTAAGTATCTTACTTACAAAAGAACAAACCATCACTAATAAATACACAGAAAGAATGTTATACCTAATGTAGAAGAACGTTCTCTTTGGTGGGTGTTTATGACATAATATTCTTTCTTATATTGAAACAAGATTTATCATCTTAAATGCTTTTAATTCAACTCAGTAATGGATAATGAATAACTTTGAAGTTGAAGTCATTTCAAGAATACTGCATTTAAGACATTTTGCATAAACACGTCTAGCTGAAGAATATTGAAAGGACATTCATTATCGTAACAAACAAAAGAATATGTCATAAAGGCTTTGATTGATCAATCTCTGATTCCATCACTGTTTTCACATTTTATTAGACCAATATGAGAAAACCAACAAAAAAGCAACTTGCAGTGTCTCGTGCTTCAAATTTTAGATTTACCTTTTCTTCACAAAAAACAAAAGAACATTCTTCTTAGGAAGAAAATGTTCTCCTTGAATTGCACTAAAATATGAAGACAACTCGTTAAAGAGATTTCTTTTTGGATTGTCGTGCCCAACAAATATTTTCTCCATCAATAAATTGAGGCTTTCCTCATCTATAAATAGGAATGAATTTTGAACATGAAGAGCAAGAGTCTAAGCTACAAATCATAAATTAGTTGTTTTATTCTAAAGATACTACAAATTCAAGGTCTATATTTATGAGTGTGCTGATACATTCCCTTTACTTCTCAAATTTATCTTTGAGTTTGAATAAGCAAAGAACCTATACAATTATTCATATACTTGTAAAAATCTCTCAAAAAATTTCCATTGTGATTGTTGAGAACGAGTTTGTGTAAAGTCTGGTTAGACTAGGTTTGTAAGCCTGTTGAGGTTGTGACAATATATGTTTTAAAGCTATTGAGGCTTTGATAATACGAGTTGTATTAGATCAAGTTATGATATAAAGAAAATTGTAAAACTGCTAAAGAAATGTTGTCTTCGGTAAAATAGTAGAAAATCTCACAAGGTGTGAGAACTAGACGAAGTCCAAGGTTAAGAGTGAACCATGATAAATTTGTGTATGATTCTCTTTACCTTAATAATTTACTGTTGCACATTGATCACACTACATCACTGCCATTTACATTTCATTATACACTTATGATAAAGAACATCTATCTATTTTAATCTAACATTCTTATCCAAGTGATATTTTGAGATAGTTGCTTTTAATTTAAATTTTTATAAGGTCACAATTCAAACCCCCTTTCTTGTGACACAATATTATACTTAAGTCATAACTTACTATCATTCAAGTCCCTAATAAATGAGTAAAAAAAAGTCCCTAAAAAATCTACCTCCTTATATCACAACCCCTCTACCAACCTTTCAAAGTGTAAAAAATTATAACACATTATAAGTGAACTTCATGTAAAGCTTTAAATGACCATTGAAACTCTCACTTAGTTGTGTTGTTGTAGCACCAGCTAAAAAAGTGTTTCGCCCATATACTAAAGCCCATTTTTGTTTTTTTTCTCATTGAAATCTTGCATCCATTTATTTTGGTGAAGGCCTTGCTTGTCAAGTAATGAATTCAAAGCAGATCGAAAGTCATTCTCATACTCGAAGTCATAAATGCAGCTTCACAATCTTTAGCAAAATAATATGACCTCTTAACGACATGATTAACATTCATAAGTGCTTTATGAAATAAATGCCATAAGATAAACGATGATATGATTCAGGAAAAACCTTTGAAATTGATTTTGCCATAGCAACATCTTATATGTGAAAATTGTATTTGGCTTTTTTTCACACATAGCCTTAGGAAAAGACTTGAACTATCATTCAAATGATGCAGTTCTATGAATTGGTATAACATTTGAGAGATAACTCAAAGAAGAAAAATGATCTCATTGATTTTCTACATTAGGCTATACGTCACCATCATTACATAGGTGCATGAAATAACAAATGATCCTAACTAAATGTAAAACCACATCAGCAACTAGCAAAACAAAAATGAGAGTAATTAACTGCTACGTAACTGACTATATAACAGCTATGTAACTTCTAGTCAGTACTCTTATCATCATCAATGCTCAATACCCCTTCGCAAGCTGGAGGGTGGAAGATGTCCACCATGCCAAGCTTGGCAATAAGAGTGTTAAACACACTAGGACCAAATGCTTTAGTGAAAACATCTGCAAGCTGACATCTTGAAGAAATTGGCATTAGACGCAGCTTGGGCCATTTCGCAAACTAGGTGACAATCGATATCAAGATGTTTTGTGCGTTCATGAAACACGGGATTGGCGGCAATATATAGAGTGTAAGACCCTTAATTTTAAACTCTAAATTATGCAATTTTAGTATATTTTTGTGTTGAATTATGAGGCTTTTTAGCCAATTTTATTGGTATTTCGAATGTTAAATGCCAATGATATTTTTATGAGACCCATTTAAAATTATTTGGCGAGAAATAATTTAATTACGTTGCGGAAAATTTATTATCGGACTATTTTTTTAAAAATATTTCTAATTGCTAAAAATTTTACTTGTCAATTGAGTTGCAATGAGAATAGATATTTTTATCAAAATAGTTGATGTGTGTGTAAAAATATTTAGATATTTATTGATTTGGTTTAATTATAATATATATATATATATATATATATATATATATATATATATATATATATATATATATGCCAACATGAAAGGCAAGTGGAGAAAGAAAAAGCAAATTCAATCTCCAGGGGGAGAGAAACTTCTTCTTCTTTCCTTCAGTTTTCAAAAACAAATTCAAAATTCATAAATACCAAACCTCCATTTTCTTCTAGATCTAAACTTCCATTCGAGAAGTGACAGAAGGAAAAGTTGCTCACTTCCACGCTGCGGTGCTACTGAGCTAATTTTCGAAGTGACGTGCGAAGAAAATATTTTACCGGAATTTATCGCAGTACCGAAATCAGTTGTTTAGGCTATCGTTAAGGTAAGGGCTCCTTCCAAACTTTTAGTTTGCATTTAGGACATTATATGTGATTTTATGGAAAAGAAATTTGGTGTATTTGATGTGTAAAATGGTGAAAATGAATTTAATTCGTTTATGCGTGAATTAGCGGAATTTAAAATTGACGTGGTTGAGATGTAGTTTGATTTTGTGTGCGATTTGCTGAGATTGAATTAATGTGATTATTGTGGTCGATTTTGTTAGTAATGGTTAACAAAAAAAAATGATTTTGACATGTTTGAGTTACGAAATGAGTTATTTTCAAATAAATGAGTTTGAACTAAAGTTGAAATTTTAAAAAGAAAAAGTTTAGAGTATTTTATTAACTCAAAATTTTGGTGCTTTAATAGTCGAGTGTGCATACGTGTGATTTGGACAATATTTATTTTATTTAATTTTAACTAAATAATGTAGATTATTTGGTTGTAAAAGTTTGATGTGTGAAAAAGATATAATTTTAGAATTTTGTTGTGGTTGGATAAACTTTAGTTGTGAACAAATTGTTACAAATATTTATGTTTATGTAGTTAGCTCCTTGAGTCTCGAAAAGGAATCGAGGCTATTGGCACCGAATTAGCGGCGGGGAGAACTTTGAGATATTAATGTTATTGTGGTGATTCATGTTTGATGTGATTGATGTGTTCATAAATAATATTATGAATTTTGAGATGTATTTTATGTGTAGATTGGAAGAAAATGAATTTAATGTGTTTATGGGTGAAATTGTGGAAGTTGAATTTAATGTGTTTGAAATGTGGAGTTGTGAACACGGGTGAGTCACGATTAAATTTGGCGTGAAATTTTGGAAGTCGAATTGATTGAATTTGTCGTGTTTGATGTGTGGATTTGCAGAAAATGAATTTAAGGTGTTTTATGTGAAATTGTTTTGATGTGTTTGAGGAGTGATTTGAGGAAATAAATTTGGTGCAAATGCATGTTTGCAATTATGGAAATTAATGGGTGTATTGTGGTTGAAATATGACGAGTTTTGATAATGAGTAATTTGTAGTGATTTGGAGTGAATTTGTGGAATTTGGATTATTGTATTTAATGTAGTTTGTAGATTGAATTTGATGTGGATTTGTTGGATTAAGAATTAATATGTGTGAGTATGCTCTGTGAAAAATTTTGAAAAATCATTAGTGTTAAATGAGTATTAAAAAAGGGAATCTTTTAATAGTTGCATTTACTTAATGGTTGTGGTGAAAAGAGTTAGAGTATGCTCATGCATTTCATAGTACATGGCGACCGCGATGGGCCATAGTGATAGTGGTAACCGTGATGGGCCAAAAGATGATGCCATGTGAATAGTTGGTTCATCTTATCTTTGCGGGAATTTTCGCGTCGTGTTGATCTGTGAGAGATTGCACTCTTGTAAGTCGTGCTAATTTGTGAGCGATTGCACGCATAGAAAATTAGTATTGGTCTGTGAGAGGCTGTACGATAGTAAATTGTGCTGATCCGTGAGAAATTGCACCTTGATAATTAATATTGGTCTGTGAGAGACTGTACAATTATGATTTACGCCCTTTCAAGGAGGGTTTTGGTTTGGAATTCTGGAATCATGTGCATTGGCATATACGCATTTCATTAGGGTGCTTGGCACGCGAGTCATGTTTGTTATACTGTGATGTTTGTATATACATACTCGGTTGTTGTTTGTAATGGTGCCGTAATTGATGAGTGTAATTGATTGATTTTGTGTGATAAGTGTTGAATGATTGCGAAACATTTTCGAAACATGAAATTTGCAAATTTTACCAGTTGTGTTCGGCTACAAGCAGTGTGTAGTCGAATACAGATATTCAATTTTGCTACTGACTTGTGAAATAGCATTGTATTCGAATACGAGGATGTTGTATTCGAATACGACAGTGCAGTTTTGTCCAAAACTTCATTTTGCAACTTTGATTAAGCATGTTGGCATATGAATACCCTTTCTAGATGTATGCTAAGTTGAAAGGTTATTTTGTGCATTTAAAATTTAAATGCTATGTGATATTTGTTAATTTCGGTTGGTGACCTTTACAATTATTGTGGAAACCTGGGCTTTGCCCTCATATGAGAATCAGGATTGTCCTACCAGATAGTACTCTGGAGATAGGAACGGAGTTAGACTTACCTGACCACTGCTGTGTCAGAAGGTTTTCTGCGGGGCGCATGGAGATCACTTGGGTTATAGTTTTGGTAGTATGATCAGATTAGATGGTTGTATAGGGACTAGATGTCTATCTGTTGTGGTTGTATTTATTTCATTATGGAAGACTGTACCTATACCATATATTGTCAGCTTGACTTTTATTTTGATGGGTCCTTGTACCACTTTTTGATGTGACCTGGGGAAGTTAAAATTCTTGCGGCAGTGCTTTTGTACAGGTGTCTGCCGAGAATACCCCAAGGGTATGAGCTACGTTGGATAGGTCTCATAGCCCCGGTGTATTTTATGTTTTAAATATTTTGGATTTTCATTTCAAAACCGTTTCCGCTGTTTGTAATTATTGTTGACTTATGTCATTGTGATAGGACTTAAATATTTTATCCAAAAATATTTCTTTCTTTATTTATGAATTCAATTTTAGTTTATTTAAAAAATAAAAAATAAAAAAATGGGCTGGTACATAGAGCGTTTTGGTTGTCACAATAAAGAACCGGTATCTCGGAAGGGTGCTGAGAAAGATCACGCAGAAGGTAAGAAATCCATTGAAGCTCGAAGGTTGCAGAAGCAAGGGCGCGATACTCAGCTTCAGTTGAGGAACATGATACAGTTTGTTGTTTCTTGGACTTCCAAGTGGCAAGGGAGCTTCCTCTGAAAAAGCAATAACCAGATATAGAACAACGAGAATCAACACATCCACCCCAATCAGCGTCAATAAAGCCAATAATATGTAGATTAGAGCTGCAAGGAAAAAATAAACCACAACCTGGGCTACACTTGAGGTAATGCAGCAAACGAAGACCGACATGATGATGAACTTCAGTGGGTGAAGCCATAAACTGACTAAGTTGCTGAGTTGCGAAGGCAATATCCGGAAGTGTGGTAATAAGGTAAAGAAGACGACCAACCAAACGTCTGTAAGCTACAAGGTCAGAGAAAAGAGTGTTGGAATCCTAATGCAATCGGACAGTGGGATCCATAAGGGTGTTGACAACTAGTAAGACCAGAATCAACAAGAAGATCCAAGCAATACTTGCGTTGGCAGACCGAAATTCCCTTAGAGGAGCGTGCAACTTCCAGCCCAAGAAAAAACTTCAGCTCACCAAGGTTTTTAATTCGAAAAAGTATCATGCAAAGCTGTCTTAAGCACATCAAATTCAGACAAGGAAGCCCCAACCAGAATAACATCATCAACGAACACAAGGAGTGTAGTGAATGAAGTCTTGGTTGAGCGAACAAAGAGTGTTGATCAGATTGTGCTTGTGTGTAACCATGGCTAAGAAGAAATGTAGTGAGTTTTTCAAACCATTGATGACTAGCCTGTTTAAGCCCATAATGAGACTTGAGAAGCTTACATACTTGCCCCGAATTGGGAGGAGTAACACCTTGTGGTGGTTTCATATAGACCTCTTCATGGAGATCTCCATGAAGAAAAACGTTGTTGACGTCTAGTTGATTGAGGTGCCATCCATGAATAAAAGCCAATGCCAAAAGAACCCGTACGGTAGAAAGCTTAGTCACGGGGGAAAATGTTTCAAAGTAATCCAACCCTTCAGTTTGATTAAATCCTTGAGCAACCAAGCGAGCTTTGTAACATTCAATGGTACCATCAGCATGCCTTTTAATTTTGTAAACCCATTTGTTACCAATGGGAATTGCACTAGAAGGGAGGTCAACAAACTGCCAAGTTTTGTTGGTATTGAGAGCTTCAATTTGAAGTCTCAGGGCTTCTTTCCATCTAGCATCTTTGCTAGCTTCTTCATAGGAGGGATGCTTAATTTCTAAAGTAAGAGAGAGGGCATAGGCTTGAAGTTTGGGAGATAGATAAGAATAAGAAAAAACTTTGGATAAAGGGTAAATGGTAGTGGAGGAAGCTGAGTTACAAATGTAATCATTGAGGTAAGTTGGTTTTTGTGTATGACTGGAAGTTTTCCTAGTAGGAACAGGTGTAAGGGTTGATTGGTTGAATGAAGAAGAGCTGACTGGTATATCAGTAGGTGGTAAAGGTGATGTGGCAAGGTTTGTGTGAATAGAAGGAAGATCCGGTATATGTGAGGGGCAAGGGGCGAGGGTAGAGAGGTATAGCCAGTTATGGGTGCATGCGAATAAGGAGTATAAAATGCAGGCTGGATATCCTAAATTGTATGCTGAAAAGGCAATTCCAAATCATAAAAGTGAACATTTCTTGACACAAATATTTCCCTAGTGTAAGTGTCTAGTAATGTGTAGCCTTTCATACCAGACTTGTAACCTAAGAAGGCACATTTTCTTGCTCTATAATGAAACTTATGACGATTAATGGGTAAGGTAAACGCATAACATAAACAACCAAAGCCCCTAGGTTGTGTTCCATAAAGTACTTCATATGAGGACTTGTTTCCGAACAATATAGTGGGAATCCTATTCATTAGAAAAACTGCATGTTGCACTAAGTACGACCAATAAGTTTTGGGAAGCTTAGATTGAAACATAGAGCTCTACTTATGTTTAAAATGTGTTGGTGTCTTCTCTCCACCCTACCATTTTGTTGTGGAGTTGACACACAACTTCTCTGATGCCCATTATCAGTTCTTATATTTTTAACACATTTACCAATTTGATTTTCCACCAGAGCAACAAAATTCTGCACTCTACTAGGCACTTCAGACTTAGACTTTAGCATCACAACCTAAACATGTCTATTGTGATCATCTAAAATAGTAAGAAAATATCTAAAACCATTTATTGATTTAGTGGAGAAAGGTCCCCAAATATCAAGATGTACCAAATCAAAAACAGAAACAACATTATGATTACTGATAGGAAATGACGATCTTTTTTGTCTAACCATGTGGCATATGTCACAAGGTGTTTTTCTGCCAAATGAAATGTAGCCATATTGCTAATTCATTTCTAACACTCTATTATATGACAAGTGCTCCAAATGCAAATGCCATAATTCAGCAGTGGAAACAGTTTTTGTATTCAAACTAAGTGCAGTAAGAAAACTAGATATAGAACCTGATAGCTTTAATTCTGCCTGTAAGTAATACAGTGCATCAATTTGTTTAACCAAACCAATCGTCTTCAAACTCCTCCCCTGTATTGTATAGTAGTTTTATTCAAATATTAGTGAGAAAGACTACTCAAGACACATCTTTGAAACAGATATCAAATTGACTGCAAAATTTGGTAAGAATAACACATTGTCTAACACTAGGTCTGCACTCAACTGTATTCTCCCAGTGTAATTAGCCTCAACTGAATTTCCATTAGGCAATTTCACATCAATAGGATTTACTTTGTTGTAACTTATAAACCAAGCAAGAGTGTAGCAAATATGGTGTGTCGCTCCTATGTCTAGAATCCATGATGAACTAGTCAATTTTGAATATGGTGAAATACCTGTTTCATGTGCAACATGTCCATACGTCAACGCTTTAATTACATTTGCTAAGCATGTGGAATCAGCAACCGTCTTCTTTTCTAGCAATGCCATTAGACTTTGATATTGATCCTTTGTGAGTGTCACTCCCTTTTCTTCAGCTTTTGAGCTAGAACTAGTAGCTCATTTTTCATCACATGACTAACTTTTGTATAATTTGCTGCATAATTGCTACCACACCCAAAATTAGGGGGAAAACCATGCTTCTTGTAGCAAGTTTCAACCGTATGACCTACTTGCCACAGTAGGTACAAATCTTGCCACTTCCATGAGATCCACCATATCTTCCTCGACCGTACGACCTTCCACCATCTACTGCATTTACTAATGTCGTTGGATCATCAACAATATCAACTGCAGTGGAGGATACTTCATAGTTCATCTTTCTTTCTTGTTGTAGTATCATAGAAAACACTTTGTTCACTTGTGAAGAAGCCGTTTGATACTCACCATTCAAGCCTATTAGAAGTTGTATGACTCTATCTTCCAATCTGAACAATTATGCATTTCTCATTGCCTCATAATTGCAAGCAATTGGACAAGAACATTGCAGCATAGGCCTGTACTGCTCTAACTCCTCCCAAAGTTTCTTCAATTCTGTGAAATACTCAGAGACTTTGTTATCACCTTTCTTCATACTTGCTATTTCTTGTTGACACTAAGCAAATCTGATTCTATCACCTCGCATAAATCTGTCTTTTAGGTCATTCAATAGGTTAATCGCATTGTCTATGAACACAATACTTTCCGCAATCGAAGGATCTGTGGAATTGGTAATCCACAAATGCACCAGATTGTTACACTTTTCCCAACATGCATAATTCAGATCGCCTACATTTGGTACAGGGATCGAGCCATCCAAAAACTTAAATTTGTTCTTCATCGCGAGCGTTCTTTGCATCTTCAAAGCCCACGCGTGATAGTTGTCACCGGACAATGGTGACGACACCGTTATACTCGTTGGATTTTCAGATGGATGCACATAGTAAGGATCTAGAGATTGATCTAACTGTCTGTTCTGATTGTTCGCATTTGCAACTGTATTTATCACCATGATTACAAAAACTGAAGAAAAATGAGTGAAGAAACTTCTTGATTTGAAAAAAGAGGAAAAAATCTAGATCAGAGGTAAATTGAAGAGGAATTCATCAGTTGAAAAGAATAACGAATCGTACATGCATCGCGGAAGCAGAGCGGGATTTACCCGCTCTAATACCATCTAAGATTTGGTATAGCATTTGAGAGAAAACGCAGAGAAGAAAAATGATCTCATTAACTTTCTACATGAGGCTATACATCACCACCATTATATAGGTGCATGAAATAACAAATGTTCCTAAATGAATGTAAAACCACATCAACAACTAGAAAAACAAAAAGGAGATTATTTAACAACTATGTAACTGACTATATAACAGCTATGTAACTTCTAGTCAGTACTCTTATCATCATCAATGCTCAATAGCAGTAGTTTCATCGTATAACAATGTTGGAAATAACACAATTTTTTTATGATGGTTGAATCCAATGAAATAAGCAAATGGTCATAAATTCTTATTAGTGTTGTATGTGGTATCAAAATACACTACATCTCCAAAATAACCATAACCCAAAACCGTTTTAGCATTTGCGTAGAAAATATTTGTTATTTGACTATCAAATTCACATTGAATGTCATAATAGAATGATTAATTCTCTACTTTCTTGGAATATATGCGTCACCTTCCTTCATTTCCTTCACCCTCTTAGCGGTTAAATGATTGTTATGTGAGTTTATGTCTTACAGGTCTTAGTCTCTAGTTTATTTAGATTGATGTCAAATCTAGGAATTAGATTAGTTTGATGTAACTAAGTGATCTCAATAATCCTTCACACCTTATATGTTTTTGAAAAGTTTTTTTAAAAACATGCATATCATGGAAAAATCCTTTGAAAAACATGAATCATAAAATATCAAAAATTGCATTTTAAAACCAGATTTCTGGATCATGATTCGAACCAACTTGTAAAATTATGTTGATTCCAATCACTCTTATGTTGATTCAAATCACCTTATAAAAAGCTGCATTTAGAATGGTTCAGTAGAGAGCTTTTTAGACCATGATTTTACTCAATTTAGCAAAATTATGTTGATTCAAATCAACACTAACTTGATTTGAATCACCTTCAGGCTCATCTTCTTTTATGCATCATAAGTGGTTTGTTTTGTCACGTAACACTATAAATACTCCTCTCATACCTTCATATTTCTCTCTAAAAATTTTATTCAATCAAAGACACATTGAAAACTCATTGTCAACCTTTGGTGTGATTGTAATTGTGAGGAAACTTAGCTATGATTGTTTTGTTATTAGGTGTTCATAGTTAAGTGAATCTTGAGGGTTTCAAGATTGCAAACGAAGAAGGAAAGAAATTGCATTTCTTTTCTACTAGAAAGGGAATTCTAGGAGTTATGTTTGTGATCTTCATATTTGAAGGAAAACTAGCACAATATGATTGAAGAATTTAGAAAAGATTCAATTGAAGATTGATGGCTCAAAGAAAGGGTTTCATTGATCAGAGTGTAGCTAATCAAATTGAAGGTTGTGACCAAATCTTGTGGATCAAAATATGGAGGTTTTAAAGGATAACATAAGTTGAAGATCTTGAAGGCTAAAGTGTTTTAGATTTATAAATGTCGAAGGAATTTTTTGTTGTATTCAAATTTCATCATTCATATTCAATAAATGGTGTTGTTTTTCTTTTTCTCTTGAACTTTTAAATTCTACAATTATTGATTAATGCAAAGTGTTGATTCTTGAAAAGTGATTTTTGATGAATGTGAAAAAATTTATACACAATTGTTGATTAAAATCGTTGATAAACTTTCTAATTTAATCTAGTGTGGAAAGTTTTTTCACAATTGGTTTCAAAACAATCTTTAAAGAACATCAATTAAAATTATGTTCTTATTGTGACTTTTGGATGTGTAGAAAAATTGATTTTTCTTCTTGATTTTAGAAGTAAGGAGAAAAATAATAGTTTAGAGTAGTGTGAGAACTAAGTTGATTGAAGAATAATGACCCTTAATTGTTTTGATGATAAAAATTTATGTTTAATGTATGTGTTTAAGTGTGTAGAATCTCTTTTGGGTCAGGGTTGAGCCTCCACCCATTTGGTGAAATCTATTGCTACTATGATGAACATATGTCTTTTTGAAGGAGTACGGTATATCTTCTCAATTAAATCCATAGCCCATCCTCTAAAAGGTCAGGGTTCGATTAACTAGATGCAATAGTTTGGCTTATACCCTATAAATAGGTCCATGCAGATGACATGCTTAACATCCCTTGGCAAAATTGGAAGCAATTTGTTGTTATGGTAGGCCAACTTTTTAATCCAAGAGTCAACCACCTAAAGCCACCCTTCCATAGGATATTCCTCATGAATAAGTTCAAAGGGGTATTTATATGTAGATGCATGTTGAGCTAGTTCATTAGCCTCCTCATTTTCTTTTACGAGGGACATGTAAGACCATTGCACCAGCAAACATATACAACAATTTGCTAGCCGTTTTACAGTTTCTGTAGAGGTTTGAGTTCAAGTATTGATATTCTCTTATTACTTGTTTCACTACATGTGAATCTCCTTTGACATGTATATGGTCATAATCAGTTACCATGCTTGGCAATATCCCTAGTCCCATAATCATAGCTTCATATTCTTTTTGATTATTGGAAAACTTAAGATCTAGCTTACATTTAATATTCAAAACTACTCCCTTCTAGATTAGTGATGAAAATGCTATCTCTAGTTCCATTTTGGGATATAGATGTGTCAAACATCAAAAACCTAGGGTTTGACAGCTACAAGGTTTGGCTTAGCTAATGGATCTTGAACTTCTACACACGGATGTTTTGCTAAAAATTCCACTTGAGCCTAACCGTTTACTGTTCTTAGAGGCACACATTTTAATGCAAATGTGTTAAGCTCGATGGCCCATTTCATCAGTCGACCTTGCAAAATAGGTCTATTGAGTAAATATCTATATATATCAATCTTGAACAAAATTAAAACTTTTCTAAGTAATAAATAATATTCAAGTTTAGTACAAGCATACAATAATGACAAACGTAATTCTTCATTAGGTGTAAATCTAGTTTCTGCATTGTTCAAGATTCGATTGAGATAATACATTATTCTCTCTGTACCATTTTCGGTATCATGGGTAAAAATGCAGCCAGTAGACTCGTTTTCAGCAGCAATGTATAAATTACTTGGTTTACCTGGCATTGGTGGCATAAGTACTAGTGGATCAGCTAAAGCTTCCTTAATTTAGTCAACAGCCTTTTGTTGCACCTCTCCTATACTGTTCTTAGAGGCACACATTTTAAAGCCAAAAAGGATTTCTTCTAGGCAACCTTATTTGATATGAATCTCCTCAAGAAATTGATGTTCCCTAGAAGACTTTGAAATTCTTTCTTGGTAGTAGGAGGTCAGACTTCCTATGTGGCCCTAACTTTATTCTTATCCACTTCAATTCCTTTGTTGTGCACCAGAAAACCTAAGAAGTTTCCAACTGATATTCCAAACACACACTTTGTTGGGTTCACCTTCAAACCACGAAGCCTCATTCTTTTCAAATATTGTTCCAGCTCTTCCAAGCTACTTTAAAAGTTAAAGGACTTGACTACCACATCATCAATGTATACCTCTATAATTTTTCCAATAAGGCCATGAAAGATGGCATTCATAGCTCTTTGATAAGTGGTGCCATCATTTTTTAGTCCAAAAGGCATGACAATCCATTCATAAATCCCAAGGCCATCTAGGCATCTAAATGTTGTCTTATGAGTATCTTTCTCAGCAACAAACATTTGATTGTATCTTAAGTACCCATCATGGCTAGCCGTAACATCAACTTACATGTCAATTATTGGCATTTTATGGTCATCCTTTGGAATGAATAAATTTAGATTGTGATAGTCAATGCAAACCCTCACTTGGACATTTTTCTTGTTCACCGGATCTATATTTGATAACCATTCCATATACCTGGTTGTTCGGATGAGTCCTCCCTTAAGTAGTCGTTCCACTTCAGCTTTAATCTAAGGCATCAATTGAGGATTGAATCTCCTTGGAGGTTGCTTGTGTGGCTTACATCCTTCCTTAATTTGTAGCCTGTTCTCAACTAGTTCCCTAGATAAACCATACATCTCATAATAGCTCCATGCAAAGCAATTCTTATATTGTCTAATAAGTTCCACTGACTGGTCCCTCTTAGTTTTGGATAGTACTCACTAACCTTAGTCATTCTTGGTTCCTCTAGAGTCCCCAAATTGACATCTATCAAAAGATCTTGGCCTTCAAACGTTGGAAGTTTCCTTTGGATGGGTGAATTGACTACTTGATCTTTATAATCCCCAGTCCATTCTTATTGAAGTTCGTGCTCTTCAATTTCATCTTCTCTATCTTCCACTAAGAACATAACATCTAATACTCTAGCTTAAGCTCCAAATGTTTCCAACAAATTTATTTGTGAGTTCTTTTAATTCATGAGGAGAACTAATCATTGAAAACGTCATCAATAGGAAATAGGTCAGCATAAGTCTTAAATTGAGAACCTTATTGAATAAGGTTACATACTTCCAATGCTCCTTCCTCATATTCCCGAGGGACCGTTATAAAACTGAGGTGAGGTGAATAGCATAGTGCTTCAAACATTTTTACCTTAGCTGAGAATGGGTTCTTATCAGCCTCCACAATTTCATTAAAAACCTCTCAAAACAACATTGAAAGTTCATCATCACAAAAGGAAGAAACAAATGAACCTGAAATACAAGAAGATGAAGATAATCTGACTTCCATTTTAAGATATTCAAAGGCTAATGAAGAAATTAACTTGGGAGAAATTTTCCAAATAGAAAGGATAATCCAAAAATTGAACTTGATAAAAGCCAAGTCACATGCTATGGGTGCAACAAGCTGGGACACTACAAGATTGAGTGTCCTCTCAACAAAAAGAGACAAAAGAAATCTATGATAGCAACTTGGGATGAGTTTGATGAATCTAACTCAAAAGGGGACAAAGAAAAATCAAATATGTGTCTCATGGCAAATTCTAAATCTGAAGAGGTATTTATTTATGACCTTTGTCCTTTATGTTTAAAAATGGAAAGATAAATTGACAATATCTTAAGTGATTGTAATACTCTAAATAAATAACAACGTATTCTTCAAAGAAAAATATCAAAAGGCAAATGAAGAAAATGATAAACTTAAAATCTTGTTAAAGATCTCAGATCAAGCATCAAAAGTTTACAAGATTCTCACTTCAAAATGTCTAAAAGACAAATAGACATAAATGAAAAAAACAAACGACTATCAAAACTTTCTAAGGTTAAAAAAGAAAAATACTTACTAAAAATTAAAGTTGAAAAATTCAAAAATGATTTATCAAACTTTGTACAATCCACATAAACATTTGAAAACATCTTGGGATCCTAACTTGAAAAACCTGAGAAGTCCAAGAAACGTTTTCTCAAAATTAGATTAGGAGGTTCAACACAAAAAAACTCTAAACTCTCTCATCTAAAGAAAGTTAAATGTTCATTTTCCAACAAACCTAATCACAACGAACCCATTTCCTTTCTCAAAATAAAAAATTTCCCAAAGGAAGAAGCTAACCATCAAGGATCTAAATCACCAGGGGCACCTAAATAGAAAATGACTACCGATTCATGAACTTTCTCAAAATATCAAGAAAAGCCATGGTTCTTGGAAAGTGGTTGTTCAAGAAATATGACACGTGATAAAAGATACTTTCTCTCCTTTGTTTAAAAGGATGGATAATCGGTTACCTTTGGAAATAATGATCAAGCTAAAATTGAAGGTAAAGTATCATAGGTAATTCAAACTCTTAAACTCTTCAACTGTTGAAGATTTTCAATATGTAGATTGTTTAAAATACAATCTACTTAGCATAAGTAAAATATGTGATAGTGAATTTGAATTACTTTTAAACCAAAATATGTGAAGTGAAACAATCATATTCAGAAAATATTTTTCACTGGTTCAAGAAAGAAGAATCTTTATGTTTTATACTTAGATGAACTTCTTGTTGAATCATGTTTTATGTCTTTTGAAAAAGATAAGTGTATTTGGCACAAACTTACTGATCATGTCAGCATGAAAACCATCTCTAAATTATCTAAACTTGACTTAGTAAGAGGTCTACCAAAAACAAGTTATGACAAAGACAAGGTATATGAAGCATGTGTAAAAGGCAAGCAAGTCAAAAGTAGTTTTCATTCAAAAGAATTTTTTTCAACCCGAAGTCCTTTGGAATTACTGAATATAGATTTGTTTGGTCCAATCAAGACAACCAGCTTAGGTGGAAAACAATATTGATTTGTCATTGTTGATGATTTTTCTAGATTCACTTGGGTGTTGTTTTAAAACATAAAGATCAATCATTTGAAGCATTTCCAACTTTTTGCTAGAAAGTTCCAAATGTAAAATGATACTTTTTTTATCTCAATAAGGAGTGATCCATAAGATAATTCATTAATTCATCCTTTCAAACCTACTTTGATGGGAATGGCTTATCACATAACTTATCTTGTGCAAGAACTCCTTAGCAAAATAGAGTTGTTGAAAGAAAAAATTTGAACTTTGCAAGAAATGGCTAGAACCATGCTAGATGAATCAAAAGTTGACAAATATTTTTGGGCTGAAGTTATAAACACATCTTGCTATATTTTAAATCGTGTTTCAATTAGAAAGTTTTAAACAAAACTTCCTACGAACTCTAGAAAAATAGGAAACCTAACATCACCTATTTTCACATTTTTAGGTTGTTATTGCTATATTCAAAACAATAAGGATAACTTGAAAAGTTTGACCCAAAATCAAATTTAAAATATATATAAAGGATATAGAGTTTACAATTTAAAATATCAAATTGTTGATGTTAGCATGCATATCATTTTCGATGAATTTATTGGATTAACCTTTCAAAGAAAAGATAATGATGAGGAACCAAAATCATCATATCATTCCTGAAAAAACAATTGAGAATGTCCCAAATAAACCTAGTCAAAATGTTCCAAATCAAAATGTACCAATCCCACAAGCTCCAAGGAACTGGAAAGCAGTCCCTGATAATCTTGAAAATTAGATTAAAGTATTCTAACCAGCCTACCTCAAAAAGGTCCTGAATGAATTTCAATTCGTTCTCATCTAGGTTTGCGAAATCGACCTTCACTTCGTGAGGAATTTCAAGTTGATCCAGGTTACATTGAAGTGTTGGAACATAGGGGACGTTTCCAGTAGAGGGGATATAAGATGAACTTGGCGCCATTGAAGTAAGAGGGATTTAGGGAGAACAATAAGTTTAATGGTTTGCAAAGAACAAGAGTATGGGAGTTGTGAGTGATTCTAAGTAATGAGAATTTAAAAACCAAAACGATTAAGTTTTCAAACTCTGTAGTTTTATACGTTTGCGTGACACACCTATCAGAGTATCAAATCTTACGAGAATAAAACTGTTCATATCCAAGATTAATTGAATTTGTATTAACCAAAGGCACAATTAAATTCAATGTCATCAAAGGCAGAGAAAACGTATTTTTAACCATTCATTCTATTTTACTAGAGGCAAAGCATAGGGAGGATAAAAATTCATTCTTTAATTAACATAATATCTAGGTGTTTCTTTATAAGACTGAATTTGTCCTAAGCAAGGGGTTTTATGAAAATATCAACCCACTAATGATTAGTGTCGACAAATTTAATGTCTAAAATACCCTTGTGGACATAATCCCTTATAAAGTCATGTTTAATTTATCTCTATATGTTTCGCTCTTGAATGTAAAATAGAGTGTTAGGCTAAACATATGGTTGAAGTATTATCACAGAAGATAGGAAGGTTACTCATAAATTTTGAAATCTTCTAGTTGAGGCTTCATCCATAATAGTTGAGTGTTGCAACTAGCTCTTGATATATACTCTACTTCTGTTGTAAACAAAGCAATAGTGCCTTATTTTTTGCTCGACTAGTAGATCAGATTTTCACCAACGAATGTACAATTTCCACTAGTGCTCTTCCTTTCTAGCTTATCTCCATCATAGTCAACATCACAGAAACCTATAACTTGTACTCAGAGGTTGGCTTATAACACATGCCATGATTAATAGTGTCTTTTAGATATCTAAAGATCCTCTTAACATGTGTTAGGTAAGATTCTTTAGGGTCAGACTGAAATCCGGCGCGCACAGACACACAATAAACAGAATATCAAGTCTAGAGGCTGTTAAGTAGATTAGGGAACCTATTATTCCTATGTATACCTTTTGATCTACCTTTTGACCCAACTCATCTTTATCAAGAGAATAAGTTAGATGCATAGATGTAGACATTGGTTTGTAGTCATCCACTTTAAACTTCTTATGAAGTTCTCTTGTATATTTGGTCTAGTGGATAAGTACACCCTCTAGGTTTTGATGAATTTGAATTCCAAGAATGAATTTTAATTCTCTCATCATGCTCATGTCAAATTCATTCTCCATCAGCTTAGAAAACTCTTGGCATAGCTTGCCATTAGTAGAACTAAAAATAATATCATCAACATATATATGGACAATGAGAAGGTTAATCTTATATGATTTTCTAAATAAACTAGTGTCAACCGGGCATCTTTCAAAATCATTTTTAATAAGAAATTGCTTAGTCTATCATACCAAGCTCTTGGATCATGTTTAAGACCATACAAATATTTCTTTAGTTTGAAGACATGGTTTCGAAGTTCATTTTCCTCAAAGCCAGGATATTGTTTGACATACACTTCTTCATTTATGTAACCATTTAAGAAGGCACTTTTCACAAAAGTTTTCAAAAAGTTTGTTTTCAAATTGACCCCCATGATCATAATGAATCGGTTATACAGAAATCTTTTTCATTATGCACTTGTTTGCAGAAGATAGTGAAAACCTTATGTGACTCATCCTTGTGTTTTAGAAACTTTACCCATGTCCATCTGGAATAGTCATCAACAATGACAAGTCCATACTTTTTACCACTGATCGAGTTAGTCTTTACAGGTAGAAGATTTTGTTTGCTTCCCTTTCTGACATGCCTCACAAAGAACATCTTATTCGTACTTAAGATTTGGCTAGCCTCTGACTAATTCAAGTCTTTTGAATTTTGAAATTAACCTCAAATTGGTATGTCATAATTCATTGATGGTGTGCAAACACGCGAAAAGGTGTTGAATTATGTTTGTCTAAATTAAAACTCTTTTCTTAATTCTAATTTTGATTTGGGGACTTAAACAATTTTACTAATTAGAGGTAGCAGTAAAACAGATAATGCAGATGTAAAAACAAAACACAACATTTTATCCTAGTTCACCACCAACTTGGTAGCTACATCCAGTCCCATCACATATAAGGATTTATTCACTAATTCAAAACCTTGAATTATATAATAGGTGACCCTATCTGTTAGTCTTCTCAAAACAACCTGAACCTATAGACTTTTTAAGGCAAACCACACTTTGACGCTATAAGTCAAGTCTTCTCTACACAACTTGAAACCTACAGATTGTTAGAGGAAAACTACCTAATTGACTCTACAAGTCGGGTCTTCTAAACCCAACCTAAAATCCACAGATTGCTTGAGGCACACTAAAGCCACTATCGGTCTGGGTTACAAAGAGTTGGAGATTGGTTTGGTTTTGTTTCTACTAAGAAGATTTGATACAATGATTTGTCCACACTACATCACTTAGAATATTTTACTTTGAGCGAGTGCTTCGCTAGAACTTAAAACCTTCAACTCTGAATACTTAGAAAAATTGACCTCTTGTGGTTTTTCTGAACAACTTTGGTTTTCAAGCTTTCTGAGTTTGTTGGTTCGTTGAATTCTTCTTCAACCTTAAGGATCTATTTATAATTAAAATTAGGGCTTCAGTTTAGTCCCTTGTGAATTATGAATCACATCATCATTCCAGCTTGGTCAACAAATATTTCTTCCAAATATAATTTTGAAATATATGTTTTGATAATATGACTGTTAGCCAGTTCCTTATTTCTGAATTTGATCTAAGCAACTCTTCCAAAAAGAAATGATGCGTATTATCTCGAGATTGCATTTGGAAATCATTCATCTGAGTCTTCCTTCATACTCTTGACTGGATTTTGGGTCGCAAACAAAATTGGGCCTGTTCTTGGACCTTCAGAATTTCTGATACGACTAAGTCCTTTTTAGTATTTTAACAATTTATTAGAGCCGTTGACTTTTTTCCATCGGAATCATTGACTTGATTGTTGGAGTCATATGTTGTTTTGCTTGAATAATTCTATTAGAGGAAAAAATGTGTGACTTATAATTAGTGGCATGGGAAACTTCACCTTTGTTGCATTATCAAAGTCAATGCAACTTCAGAGGCTGCTTATCAGAGGAAACATTCTAGAACAAGCTGCAATTATTAGAGCTAGTGGAACATGAGCTTCAAAAGTAGGCTTGAACAGTAGCTTCAAATTTCAGAGTCATTCAAAATGTAGACTTCATTAGAGGCATGCAAAAATTCTATTCATTAGAGGCATGCCGAAATACTGTTCATCAGAGGCATGCAAAAACATTGTTCATTAGAGGCATGGAGAAATAATGTTCATCAGAGGCATGCATAAATATTATTCATCAGAGGCATGCTAACAAGAAGCACGTTTCAGTTTTCAAAGGAAGACACGCCTAATCATTAGAAGCAAATCTTCAGGAGTAGATGTGCGCACACAACAACCCGTGTGTTGACTAGGTTTGACTTTTCTTCATCTGGTCGTTTCGTCCGGTCGTTTCCGCTAGTCGTTTCCTCTGGTCGTTTGCTTATGATATATGCTTTTGATTTCTTTTTTCTGATGTTGTTTCTTTCTAATTCTTGGTTCCAACAATCTCCCATTTGCTTTTGTATTTGCTTCTGATTTCTTCTTCTAATGTTATTTCTTTTGATTTCCTGTTCTAATTCCTACGCCCTTAATGAAGCCATTAGTCCAAACAAATTGTTCTCATAAAATAACTTTGTTAACATCAAAAGCACAAAAAGAAAACCAATTTGGTTCCAACACTAATCTTTTGTGCCATATCAATTGTTCCTCGCTCACAGACATAAAGCACTTGACTTCATGTTTATTTAGATTAGATAAGTTTATTTTGTAAATGTTTTTTTTCCTTTGGCCAGCAAATAGTATATGGATCCATCTATTTGACTTATCGCCTTACAAGATTTTTGATTAAAGACGACATCATACCATTGCCACTTAATTGACTTATGCTAAGTAGGTTATGCATTAGTCCTTTTACAAGTAAAACATTCTTAATAGAGGGAGGAGAACCATTACCTATTGTATTGTGCCCAATGATCTTACCTTTCTGATCACCTACAAATCCTCCACTATTAAGGGTAAGGTCTTGGAACATTGACTTTTCTCCCATCATGTATTGTGAGCATCCACTGTCCAGATATCATGGCTGGTGTTTCAATTTTGTTGCTAATGATATCTGCAAGATAAATTATTTTATTCATAGGTATCCAAATTTGGTTGGGTTCTAGTTTGTTTGTTTTAAAAGGAATTGTCTTTCCATGTTTTCTGCATATGACAAGTTATTTTTTTGTGACCTTTCTTATGACATTATGCGCAAACAATATCAGGATGAGTAAATCAAGGATTTTCTTTCGTTTATTCTAAGTTTATGCCATGTTTATTGTTTATGCTAACACCATAGATCATAGAGGCTTGTTTGCTTCTGTCTATGTCATTAGCAAGAAATTTTTGAAAGGTTATTTAATACTTAACAGAATTGCATACTTTATATTCTGAAGTTTTTGTACCATTTTCTTTCAGAGTTATATTTTCCTTTTAGATTTTCAAAATCCTTTTCAAGGGAACTGCATTTGTTTGTTAAGATGTCATGAGTTTTTCTGAGAGACTTAAGTTTTAAAGAAACCTTATGATTCTTGTTGAGGAACTCATTTAATATATCTATGAGTTCACTATGAGATAGGTCAGAGAATACCTCAATTTCTTCATCATTTGATTTAGAGTCAGAGTGAGTAGTTGCCATCAGAGCCATGTTTGAATACCCTTCATCTTCATCAAATGATTCATCAGAGTTATCCCAAGTAGCCATAAGACCTTTCTTCTTAGTCTTGAAGTATTTCCTCTGGGATTTTTCTTTCTAAAATGACCTATTTCCTTGCATTCATAGCGAATAAGCTTATTCTTGTCTAGCTTTTCACTTCCTTCTCTGCTATTTTGGGACTATCTGAAATCTCTTGGGAAAAAAGATTTCTTAATGTTGTTCCACACGTGCTAGATTTTTCTTGAGATAAAGGACAACTCTTCATCATCTGAGTCTTCACTCTGACTTTCCCATTCTCTTTCCTTTAAGACTTTAGTTGCTTGCAGAACCTTTGATTTCGTCTTCTTTCCTTGGGATTTGAGGTCCAAGGACATTGACTTATTTTTCATTTTCAACCAGTTCAATATCATAGGATTTGAGTGAACTCGTCAACTCTTCTACAGGCAATTTTTTTAGATCTTTAGCCTCTTAAGTCGTTGTTACCTTTGGTCTCCACTAGCTGGGAAAACTTATGAGGATCTCCTTGATGTGGTCAGCAGTAGTGTAGCTCTTTTGGAGAACCTTCAGTCTAGAAACCAGAGTTTGGAATGAAGAAAACATTTTTTCGGTGTCTTCATATTCTTCCATCTAAAAGAGTTCATACTTTTTGACAAGTAGGTTTGCTTTAGCTTCCTGTACCTTCTTGTTTCCTTCATAGTTAACAACCAAAACATCAAAGATACTTTCAGTTGTTTCTTTATTACTGCGTTTTTCAAACTCCATGAAAGTAATAACATTCATCATGAAATTTATGGCTTTATGATGCATTTTGTGTTGTTTCTTTTGATCAACATCAACATTCTTTCTGGATATTTCAACACCAGCAGCACTTTTTGGAGCCTCATAGCCATCTTCGACGATGTCCAAGAGTTCAGGGTTGTGAGAGATTTAAAAGCTTTTGAGTCTGTCTTTATAGTACTTGAAGCTTTCTCCGTCAAACAAGGAAGGCATGTTAATGTTTCCATCTGTAATTTCTTCACCACAGTTAGTCATAATAACAAATCTTCACTCAAACGTTGTTAAGTGCACAACATTAAGATCGCGCTCTGATGCCAATTGTAGAACTGGAAAAACAAGAAATAGGGGGTTTGAATTGTGTTGCTTTTTAAAAACTTTTTAATGTGACTAATCTATAGTAAATAAGGCGAAACAGATGAGCAAAATCAAACTAGAAAATCACTGACGATTTATCTTGGTTCACCACCAACACGGTAGCTATGTTCAATTTCTTCAACTTGAAATATTTAATCCACTAGTTTACCACAAATAACACTTTCACTGAACACCTACTAGTCACATCGACTATGTTCAAGTCTTCTCAACCTTCTAACTTAATATAGTCAAGCTGTTGAGGAAGGAATCCCTTACCGGGCTAGGTTATAGAGGAATAGGTTTAGGTTTTTTTGAAATAGCTCTTGTATGAGAATGTTTACAAATTAGTTCTTCAAACACTTTTCTCAGCACTAAAGTGAAAAAGAATGATTATGAGTAAGAGTGCAGATGAACTTATAGCTCTGGTGTTTCCAGTGAAGAATGCACGTCCTTTTATTCGAACCAATTAGGGTTTCTGGCCATTTTCCTGATTGCAAGAAATCAACATGATTCATGAAGTTTCATATCGTATGTTTTGAGATTGATTTGCCATAGAAGCTTTCCAAAATAGATCATTGTAATTGATTTAGTGTATCTTGGTAAAACAGTTGGGAAGAAGAGGATACGATGATCAGAACATGTCTTAAGATCTTCACACAAGTAGCAGATTCAGGATGTTCATCAGAGGATGCGCAAATGTTTTGTCTTCTTTGGAGCGTTGAAGTGATGATATGATTATGAGAGGTAAACGATCACTTCCTTGTCAAGCTTATCAGAGGTAGACGAACAAAGCATAGTTGCGTTCAGTAGAGGCAACTGAAACATAACATATCATGTATTTCCAAAGTCACCAAAACAAGAGCATTGCTTGCCTTATCACTTGATCTGAGACCTGCACACATAATCAAAATGTTAGTGCATTAAATAGGGTCATATTTTTTCAAACCAACTTGGTTTTAACACATTCTTAATTGAAAATGGATTTTCAAGAGGAAAAATATATACCACACTTTATAGAAAAACAAATAAAACTGATTTACTTATTGTACAAGTCTATGTAGATGATATCATCTTTGGATCCACAAAAAAACTAAGGTGTAAGGAATTTTCAATTCTTATGCAAAGTGCATTTGAGATGAGTATGATGGGTGAACTTAGATTCTTTCTAAGTTTACAATTCAAGTAATCCAAATAAGGTATTTTTATTTGCCAAGAAAAATGCACCCAAAAACTACTTTGAAAATTTAAAAGAATAAAGCCAAAAAAATGGCTACTCCCATGCATCCTTCATCAAGTCTTGAAAAAGATGAGAATGGTGAATCTGTATGTGAGAAATAAGTCAGAGCAATGATTAGATTACTTTTGCATATGACTGCTAGCAGACTTGACATTGTTTTTGCAGTAGGATTATGTGCAAGATTTCATTCTTGTCCAAAAGAATCTCATCTTATTGTTGTAAAAATAATTTTTAGATACTTGGTTGGTACTGCTAATCTTGGCCTTCGGTATAGAAAAGGGACACATTTTGATTTTGTAGCATATTGTGATGCTAATTATGTTGGTGACAAAATCCATTGCAATGATCAACTAGCTTTAGAAGCTTGTCTGAACTTGGTCCCCATGTATTCCTTCAATTGTAGAAGTGATAGAATAGTCACCTAAATTGGCACATTTCGTCTCTAGCTCCCTAGCTTGTTAAACCTCATTATGAACCATGGGTTTAACAATGTCAACAATTTGCTAGGAGACTTGATACATGATGTCATGTATCCCGATATCAATATGTTGTCTAATGAAAAATGTGGTCACAAACATTAGGTTCTCATATTGATCAACCCCTCCATCCCTAAAAGCATTAGAAACTGCTACAATTGTAGGCATTCCCAACATTTGAGGAGGACCATTAGAACTATGTTGGCATGACTTCTTTGATGCTAAAGTTGATTGTTATTCCAGACTGCTAAGACTTTTCCATATTGCAAGTACATTTTCCAAATATATTTGTGTCATGGCACATTAACTTATCAATGGTCGCTATTGTAGTGTCTCAGGGCTAACTGTTCTCAACTTTTGATTCCATTTTGCTTCAAATGATTATGCCGATAAAGGAATTATGTCACTCAGCTATGGGTTCCTTAACTACTCCGAAGAGTGTTAAGTACAGTGTGGATGATTAAGCTACTAAACTAATTGTAATTGTATGTTGTCAACTTGCTTAGTATAGACGGTGTTTATGTGTGTGCTTTGTTGATTCTCATTCTTTAGCTCTTGCATAGATTACCTGATCAAGAAAGAATGTAGGGAAAAGAAGTTTTTATCATGCATAAGTCTAATTACATGTTGTTTTACCATGCATTAAGTTTGAAACATGATGATATTGCATTGACACCCATTGAAACTCATTTCAAACCATTTTCTAAGTGTTTTTAACTTCGTAAAGCGACTTACCAAATTATGAATCGACTTATGAACTTGAAGAACACAGTTTTTAAAGTCTCAAGGTTGTGAGTCGGCTCACCTAGTGTGTAAATGGACTCAGCAACAAAGAAAAGGATTCTTTAAGTCAATTCATAATTATACGAATCGACTCACATAGCTTCATACTTCACATTTTGGTTTTCAAACACGCGTAAGTCGACCTAACACTATTGTGAGTCAACTTACCAAATATGCACACTTGAAATTTGATAGTTTTAAGGGTGTTATGGCAGTTACAAAGTGGTTATTTCTCTTAGAACTCGTATTTCATTGGCCTAGCCTATTCATGCATCATATAAAAGGTTTTCTCACTACTAAAAATGTTGCCTTTAGCGATCGATTTGGAGACTGGTTATTTATGTCACTTTAGATATTGAAATTTTAAACTTTATAACCAAAAATTTGTGTGTCACTAAATCGGTCGCAAATGAAATTTAAAGACCAAATTAGTGACTTAATTATAGTGACTGAAAAATCAGTGTCCAATAATCAAGCATTCAAGATCACATCATAGATTGAAAACTCTTTCTTGATCAAGTCGGGTGTGCAATCGAGTTTTGAAGCGAGAAACAACAATAAGGAGATATCGATTGTTGGGGCATTTATTCTAGATACAAATCATCGAGGGGACATAAGTGGATTGCGTATTGAGGGATGAAGAATGTGTTCTTCATAAAATTTCTATATAGGTGTTTCTAGGTGGCAATTTTGGACGAGTGAGGTGTGATATTCATCTTGAAGATAGGTTTGTGTTCAAAATTTTGAGGATGTTCTAAGATTCTGTACATGTAGAAGAGTGTTTAGAAGAATGTTTTGTGTGCAAGGTTTTGTAACATCTGTTGAAGGATCTTGTAAACACTCATAATCAATAATCAAAGGAAGAAAACGTTCATTTGATTGAATGAGGATAAGATGTACTCTATGAGCAAGGAAGAAGTAAAGGAACATGTATAAATCGTTGTCCGAATCTCTTTATCCCTAACTCTTTAATTTTCTAAAATTTACATTGTTCTTTAATTTTCATTTTATTTGGAAATTGGTGGCATTTTCAGCTTGGTGCAAAATTGATAGAAAGATTGTTATTATAATTTTCTAATTTAGAATCTTTTCTTAATTTTGTATGTTGAATTAAAATATATTTTTAACATTGTAATTCAGCATCTTAGGCTTGATTCAAATTGAAGAATCTAAGATCTTAGTGTTGCTATTAATTGTGTTTCATATTTTCTTTACTTGAAGATCTATGTCAAATTTGATTGAAGCATCAACAACCTTTTTCAAACCAACTTCAATCAAATTTTATGTTTTCTAGTATAAGTCTCTATTTGATTTATGTTGTTTATTTCCCATATCATCAACGAATTGATATGAATATTCAATATGCTTAATACTCGTATCAATCGCAATAAAAGATTTTCATTATCCGTTGTGTGACTCAAACAATTTTTCAAAATTATTGAATTCTATTATACTCCCTCCCACATCAATCATTTCGTGGCTAACACTAAATACATAAAGTAAAGTCAATTGATAAAGATAAATATTGCGTAACAAAATTTCCTCGTGACCCTCCATATTTCTCTACATTTGTACTTTTTTAATTTCGAATTTCAATTCAAATAAATAATAACAATAATTAAAATATACTAATTAGTTTTAACAATTATTTTGTAAGAAGATTTGTTATCACAAGATCTCTAAATTTATATTGTCAAATAAAATCTAATATTTTAAAATTATAAAAATATTTAATAATTAATAGAAAATACAATATATAACACATTAACATATATTGAATAAATACAAAAATTTTATGTACTGGATTTTAACCTGTAAACTCGTATGAGTTTCTAGTAAGATTTACAATCTCTAATGCTAAAGAAAGAAGAAAAAAAATCACTAGGTTAGATTAGAAAAGTCCTTCAACCACTTTGCCTCAAATTCATCATCTAATAGCTAGAGTTGATTAAAAAGTTTTATAAACATTTTTCAATAAGAATGTTGAATTAAATTATTGTGCTAATCAAATAGCAATAAAACCTAATCAATTAGTTTATAAGAAAACTTTATTAATGAGATATTTTAGCAAGATTAATCAATTAATATGACAAAATAGTTAAAAATAAGATAGATTTCAAGGATTGTTTGGAATTTACACTACAAAAAAAAAAGATCTACTGTGACACTCAACTTTTAGTGATATCTTTTTATTTGTCACTATAATTACTTTTAGCTACAGACAGAGTGTCACTTATTCTCATTTAATATAATAGGTTATGTTAACTTAGAAAAAAACTAAAATATTGACATCAAAACTAATTTATATATAATAACTAGTTTAATTTATATTAATTATAAGTAATATTTATTACTTTATTAGTAATTTTTTTTATATTAAGAAATAATAAATTACTAATAATTTTAGTATTAATTACAATTAATAAATAATAACTAAAAAAAACTGCAACAACAAATATTCACGCACGCAGCAAAAAAACCATTCACGCATTCATTCACGCACCCAGCAACGACCATTTCACTCACCTCTTCAAAAAATTGCAACAACAAATTCAAATTCAGATTTGTTCATCATTTTTTCATCATTTTTTCGATTTCGTCTTCAGATTCAGATTTCTTCGTCATTTTTTTATCATTCGATTTCGTCTTCAGATTCAGATGTCTTCGTCATTTTTCGATTTCGTCTTCAGATTCAGATTGCTTCATCATTGTTTCATCATTCGATTTCGTCTTCAGATTCCCGTTGAAGAAGCTTTTCCCGATTTCTTCAGATTCAGATTCAACACGAGTAAGTGAAAATTGTTTTTCCTATTAGCAATTTGCATTGGTTGAATGATTTAATTGATTTTAGTATTTTATATTTTAAAATGTGTTTAGGTTAACAAAATGTGTTTAGGTTAACATTGTATCAGATAAAGGGAAAATAGTTTGAAATCAATCACTAGAGAAATAATTGTTCCAAGATCGACCTTATCAATTGTATGTGATCGACGTTATCAAATGTATGTAATGTATGTAATCAATGGAAGCTTCGACTAAAGGTATTTTTACATCATCTGCGAAATAAATACGAGATAAGCAATGTTTGTTGGATATACCAAAATCTATTGACAATCTATTGTTTATCTTATTTTAGGGTCCTGGACCAAATGCTCGTATTGTATACATTGATGGGGCCTTTGATCTCTTCCATGCAGGGCATGTTCAGGTACAAATAGTTTTCATGTAGGGTGTGACTTATTATCCTCAATGAAACACATAAGTTCATGGATCACCATGGTTCAACAGGCAGGAACCATTTGATTCAATTGTTCTCATATGATTGTGTTTCCTTATTTATTCTGTGTTTTATCAGGTACTTAAGAGGGCTAGGGAACTTGGAGATTTTCTTTTAGTTGGTATACACTCTGATGAGACAGTGAGGTATACAGATTTTTATCATGTTAATTTCATGGGTGTTCTTCTGGTCTTCATGCTAACCATAGATGATAAACTTACTAATTTCCTACAGTGAAAACCGAGGAAAACACTATCCAATTATGCATCTACATGAGCGCAGCCTTAGTGTGCTAGCTTGCCGTTATGTTGATGAAGTCATTATTGGTGCACCTTGGGAAATTACAAAGGATATGGTATGTCTCCGATTCTACATATCTGTATTTCATTCAAGTTACTTGAAATAGTAGTTGCTGCGTTGACTCCTACACATTTTTCTTCTTCTGCTGGACTTTTTTTGACAACAACTTTTCTGGTGTACTCAAGTGAAGGATTTAAATATTTTTAAAGAGAAATATTAGCAGCACACACCTTGATGCTCTGGTCTGGGTTCTATTGTGGAGCCAGCATGATATATTATTGTGTTGAAAATAGTGTCCATGAATGTTTTGATTGGCAGCTTTTCTCGTTTCACGAAAAATCATTCCCATTCACTAGTTTTCTTCTTGAAATGATTGAATTGCATCTTCTTGTGCACATACATTGCATCCGCTTCAGAGAGGGCATCTGAAATTTTCCTGAACATGATTTGAATCAATTGGATATTTTCATCTTCATGAGGTTTATTTTTTGGAATCGAACAGATGACAACTTTCAATATCTCACTAGTTGTGCCCGGCACTGTGGCTGAGAAGTCATTATACGTAAGTTTACCCTTTTCTTTACAGTTCATGTGAAATACAATATCACTTTCTTTTTTGGCTGGCCTTTTAGTGAACAAGTTGTATTGTGCAGAGTGAAACAGATCCATATGAGGTTCCGAAGAGCATGGGCGTATTCCGCTTGCTTGAAAGCCCAAAAGATCTTACTACTTCTTCAGTAGCACAAAGGATAATGGCCAATCATGAAGCTTATGTGGTAATTTCTTTAGGGAGTAACTTTTCTCACCCTACATTTCTAAAAAGAACCACTTATTTCCGAAAATGTACTTCATACGACATAATTTGTTTGAAAGTACTGTATATTTCTAGACGGCACAAAAATAGTTTTTTTTTTTTATGAAAACATCTGAAGTAACGATGGGCGTGGAGAAAGCTCCTCCCATTTATTTTTTTCCCCCTTGGCTTTCTTTCTGAATATTCATATAAATGGTTAATTGCTTAAAGCCATCATAGGCTTCTTGAAGCGTAAGGTCTTATCAGTTCCTATAGTTAGTTATTTGAAAGTTTATAACACTATTGAAGTTTTCTATTCCTTATTGCTTTTTATTCAAAATTTTGATGGATATTTTAGTTTAAGTGATGACATAGTCTTCTGGTTTTTCCTTTTATCATCTGATGATGCAGAAACGCAATGCAAAGAAAGCTCAGAGTGAGAAGAGATACTATGAAGAGAGAAAATATGTCTCTAGAGACTAGCATGTATAGACTTAGTTTGTTAATGCTCCACAAACTTAACCCTGTGATGGAGATGCTTGATATATCAGGAAATCTATACATTTGTGAAGGACGACTGGTACAGAGTATTATGACATAGAATGCTATCGTAGATTACTCAGGAACACCATTGTACTATAGTGTCCCAACATTTTTCTTGTCATCTGAAAGGCTCCAATGTGGTTAGCCCCTCAAGTTTTATGGCATTTGTATTTTGCTGTGGTTTTGCTCCATTTATTTATTTATATTCAGATTTATTTTTTGTAAGATACTACCAACTAGCTTCTGTGGTCCTAGGCCGATTGCTGGTGGTATTAATTATTGACTTGCAGATTTGAAACCATTGTCTTTTTATTATGTTCTTATATTATATAGACACTTTGGTAAGTAATTCTTATTTATTACATGTGTTGAAACTTTAAACCAGAAAGAAACGATTTCTAACACAATTTATTGACTAGAACACTGAGTAACTTGATAAACAATTTTCTGGTGTTTTGACAGTTATGTCATTGGGAATGTAAGTTGATCTCGAGTCCAAAATACCTATACCAATTCTTGGAAAATTTCATATTGAAATCTTTCTACAGGTTCTATTCTGCATTTGCAAGGACAGCTTTTAAGGGTGAAAGTCAACAAAGCTTACATCACTTTTGGTATGCCTTTGACTAGTCCCTGTGTTAGTTGTGTATATAATTAGATGAAATAGATTCATTCTATTATTAGGGGATATTTTACTATTCATTCTATTGAAGTAAGTAAATGCAAGATAACATAAGAAAATATTAACCTAGTTCAAAGCTATGCTTTTATATTTGGGGGATTGAAGCCATGCTGGCAACTTTTGTTAGAGTCGGTTATGCCATGCCAGCGCTGGTAGTTAAAGCTCTACCTTCATCATCTTGTATATATACTTACCTCTATAAAAATTTGAAATCAATGAATATTTAATCAAAATGTTGCAGAGCAACACTTCAATGAATTCTATCATTTGAGGTAGATTATTACTGTCATCGGTTAATTTTTTTTTACAACAATTAAAAACTAATTTGGCTTTGGCATATGTAGAAAGTACCATGGGGAAGCGCAGAAGGAAGTTGAATACTACTCAAAATTGTGGCCAATCACAAGAGGAAGGGAACTCAATTGATGGCTCTAATGAACTCAACCAAAATAACCATTCTATGTCTGAAGAGGGAAGTCATGTTGAAGCTGAAGGTAAATTGTTTTTGTTTCTATTAGTGCTCTTGCAATTTCACAATACTTAGACAGTTGATCAAATTAAGCACAAACAAAATATATTAGCTGATACATACCATATTTCAAATTAGAATTAGAGGAATTATAAATGCTGCAAAATGCAATAAAAACGCTGCACTGAATATGAAAACCTTGCAACAATAACATTATTTGCTTTTGGAAATGCAAAGTTGCTTGCTACTACTGGCTGATCACTCGTTGTTATGCAGCAGAATTTAGAAATATATAACTGATATAATAATGGTCATTTTATAACAAAATAAACTCTAATTAAAAACCTTTCAAAATTTCAGCAGGGGCCTAAACCTCTATAACGTGCCCATGTCCCTTTCCTTCCACAATTTCCATAAAATAAAGAACTAAACATTTGATCATTAAGTGAAATACTAACATATTATATTGTTAGTTATTACTTTATTAAATAACATCGCTATTTCTATTATCATAAATGTAATTGAAAAAAATAATTAAAAAATTACATAAAAATTAAAAATAGTATATTTAAAAGACATGAGAAAACAGGAAGTTCCAGCTTTATTTATTATCATGTGGGAACATATAATATTTGGACTCTGGACCCGCATGTCAGAACTATTTACCACTATTTCCCAGGCCACATTTCTACCTAGTAAGTAAAGTCGTTTTTTATGAAAATTACATAATCATTCATTGTCATAATACTATTACTATTACTCCATTAACTATTATCAATAAAACGTTTAACGAAAATTGTGCACCACAACTTCTCGAGGACAGAGTTGTGACAGTCAACTCTAGATCACTATAAACCTCAATATTTTGCAGAATGTGTCAACAATGTCAACAACCTTAATAGCTTAGTCATCAGTACCCTCACCTTCTGCACCTTCAACATCAATAGCTCCTTTCACAACCACTTCCCCTCAACTTCCTACAACATTCCATTTTCTAATTCCATGTATGAAAAAGTGTATGAGAAAAGCTTAGCTTTTTATTTGTGCTTTATTTGAATTATGGTATGTATTGATCTAAGACAATTGATATTGAGTGTTTTATGGTTTGCTAATATGAATATATGATTTAGGTGAAAAGAGAACAAGAGGTTATACACACATGCTAGATGTGTGGGACATGCCAGATGGAGAGTTTATATTGGTAGATGTAGATTCTTTTGGTCATCCTATTGGTTGGGAAGGAAAAACTCTATTAAATGCAATAGGAAGTTTGGTAAGGAGATCTCAATGTGCTCCAATCAATTATATTTGCTGGAGTGATATGTCTGAGTCCTATATTACTGATATGATTGAACTTATTCAGGTTTTGTATAAGTTTTTAAAAGTTCTATTTCATTTCAAGCTTTGTAAATATTTTTTTTGCAATAATGTCTAACGAAATTTGTGTTTTGTTAATTATTCATATGATAGACAAAGTTTAGATTTGTTCCTGAATTCACCGAGCAAACTGAGAAGATACTAAAGGATAACATGAGGGTTAAGTGGAGGCAATTCAAGTATCATTTGAAATCAAAGGGATATGACAGTAGTAAGACAGAAGCAGAAATGGCTGCCTACATCCCGGACACAAGGATTGATCCTTCTCAGTATAGTGCTTTAGTACATCAATGGTGTTCCAAGAATGGACAGGTATAATTGATAACTCATGACTATTAACATTATGTCACAATCATTTTGATTTTTGGTGGTTTTATTGAACAGGTGAATGGAGATAACATTGGGTAGGGTTTTATGATCTAATTAGGGTTTTATCCCCTTCTTTTGATCACTCTGCACTCCTCGCTCCCTCTACATCTCTTGTCAAAAGACTTCCATCACTTCTGGTTCACTGGTAATTCATTCTGACCACACCCTCTTTTGTTAATTCAAATTGTAGTGATTGGACAATTTGGCCCCAAAATTTGTTAAATGACAAATTAGTTTCTAATATTGTTGGTGATCAATTAATTTAGTCTCTCTGTTATTTTATTTGTAAGAAAATTGAATTCGATTCGATTGCAGTAACAAGTTCTTGTGATCAAGGAATCAAGTGATTGATTTCTTGGAGTAACAGTTTCTTGCATTGCTTGATTTTGATGGCTAGGTTTTCTGTAATATCATATGTTTCTTGGAGGAACAGGTTTATTTATTTATTTATTTATTTATTTATTCATGTTGTTGTATGTTTGATTTGAGGTGTTGTATTGTGCTTGTGATTAGTGGTTCATCAACAATGTATGTATTGTCACAACTAAATATCTTCTTCATTATGATCATTTTGCTCCCCATGAGGGAAGGTATGCTTCCCTGAACCCTCTGCCGTTGGTTAGTTTACTAGAATTACCCAGTTAGTTGTCTGATACAATGTTCCGAATGTAAGTAACAGATAGTTCGTAATGAAAAAATCGGTCATTTATATTGCAAAACGTTCATAATTTGTTATGCATATACATATGCATATTACATCAACTATCGATTTACTTATCATTGATTGAGATTGTTTACTTTATCCACTGAAAGTGAATTGCTTACTTCAGAAAGGTCAAATTCTTTCTTAATAGATTTTTGTTCTTTTTGGAATTATTAGTTGCTGAAAAGTTTGGTATTTAGAAATAGACTTTGTATTTGCAATTTGTTCGTTTTGAATGTGGAATTTAGAGGATGAAAATGCATTATTTTGGGTATTTTCTAAGCACATAGATCTTAGACAGATCTATGACAAGGCTGATGTGTTTGTGTTTAACTTCAAATTAATAGGTTTGGCGCGTCTCAAGTATTGTTCTTGTTTTTTGTTCTCCCACTTAGAATGTTTTAAACTTTCCAGCATGATGTTTTTAGTCCTTTGTTTTTTTTTTCTTTTCTGTTTTCTAGGTAAGCCATGAGGCAACTTGCATATACTGTATGCTTGTGGCTTTCTAGTAGGAAAAAAAGTTAAAATTGTAGTACATAGTTTGGCATATGATTGTATTAGTCTTTTACTCTATATTCAATATGATACACAATTGCACACTAACAAATATATACACGTAGGTATCTATTTTGCTTACCGAGCTAGATGTAGCCCAGATTATAGAACTATCTGGCATTAATCCTTTCCAGATCTCTGAAACCATTTAGAAAATATAAAATATATCAAGAAAAAGTTGTTGTATTTTAATGTTGACTCATGTGAGACTCTTCTTAGTGATTGATTTCTCCAGTGTCAAATGCAGTCCAATTATAAGCCTCTTCTTAGAATACTCTCAAGTATATTCTTGTTCTCATGCAGGTGAAATAGCGTGGAATCAAATAAGGAAAGAGTGGGTTGGTGATCAGTCTAAAAAATTACAGAGACCACCGAAAGATTCAACTATATGGTACATACATATTTCTGATTTTCATCCATTTTCATAATATGTCTGAAAAATAAAAGGGGTGTTTGGTCAATTGTAGTAAAAGATAATTCTTCATTTATGCATTTCTTTCGGATTTGATAGACTTCAAATTTCCATATTTAGCCAAACTGGGAAGAACAAGGGTATCATGTAAGTTGTCTATGTAACTAACAAAAATATAGGCTCCACTTATGAGTCATCATGTAATAAGTTAATAAAATTAATTTATTAATTTTGTTTAGTGCTTTCGTTTATCTTTATCTTACGACAATATATTCATCTGAATTAATTGATTGATGGAGGTGCTAAAGTGATTGATATTCTTCAATTTTAAGGACTTATTTGCGATTTTGTAAATTCAGAGACTTGCAATTTTTAGAACAGCATGATGACTCACTCTTGACAATAATGTTAAAAAGTATCCGGTTTTGAATTTTGTCAGGTTCTGGTCAAGAATGCTGAAATAAACACACAGAGAATTGCAGTGGCCATTGCTCTGGACCCTCCTAGCAGTTACACCACTACCCTTGATATAGTTCACTCACCACCCTCTACTTCTAGAATAATGCTTGTTTTTCCTTATTGCTTATTCATAAGTTCGGACATATATCACTTTTGAAAAGATTTTATGATCTAATTAGTGGAGATACTCATAAGTGGAGAAATATATCACCTTTGTAAAGATTTTATGATCTAACTAGTGGAGAAATATATTTTTTTATGATCTAATTTCATTTCAATATTACCACAAGGATATGATACTCATGTTAGGATATAATTAAAATGCTAGGAATGCAAGTAACATGCATTTAATAGAATTAGTAAAATTAAATTATATTTTATTGTATGTTTTAATGACGTTAGTTAATAAAAATAAATTAGAAATTTAAATTTAATTTACTCGTATTAATAATTTAGAATTACAATTAGAAGGGAGATAAAATAAATTTAATTTAATAGGAATAGATGAATTCTTTATTTATATTTTTTAGGTTTTAGTGACGGACAATACCGTAGGCATAGATTAATTTTTTATTTATATTTTTCTAGGTTTTAGTGACAGACAATACCGTAGAAATAGATCAATTCTTTACTTATATTTATGTAGTTTTTAGTGACAGTCATTATTGTAGGTAGAAATAAAAAACATGTAGTGACAATCGTCAAAACATGGAGTGACACTCCTTAAAGTGTAGCAGGACGCCCCCTTAAAATTGACACTTGATTTGGGTGTCACTCAAAGTATTATTGACCTTTAGTGACAGTTTTTAACATTTAGTGACACACTTTGTGTGTCACGATAAGTCAATTTTTTTGTAGTTAGTTTGACTCTTTAATTTTGTATTTCATTAGTAAGCACTACAAAATTATTAATTGTCTTTATGCGGTCCGGTTTTTCCGCCTTACCCCTTATATGTAAATAATAAAATTAAAAATCAAATTTACTATGATAAAACAATAATCATTAGATTAAAATTAAATCACTAGTAGGAATGATGTATGTGTGGGTGATAGGTGGGTATTAAAACCTCATCCTTGCCTCATCATAAAATCTCGAGAAAGCTTGCACTCAGTCAAAAAACTTGTTCAAAGTAGAGTGGGATCAGATAGATATCCACGAGTCCAAATTATATTGATCATATCAACTCTTAATAGAAAATAATGTCGTTTGAGAAAAATAATGTCTAGGAATTAAAATTTTTATATTGTTTGGTTAAGAACAAAATATAATCAAAAATACATTTGTAATTTGACTTAATTTAAATTTAAAGAAATAATTACTTTAGTACCAAAATTTTAATGGTCGGTCATTTTTCTCATTAATATTTCTAAAATAGCAAAAACATCAATGAAATTAAAGTGCTTCCATCGATATAGTTTTTTCGTTTTTTTAAATTAAATAATATAATACGACATGTTATATGTTTACATGAAACTCCACATTTCAACGTAATAGAGATTATTTCTTCTGTCCATCTCTCCTTCCTTTTTAATTTTCATCTCTCTCCCCTCTCCGGCCTTGTCGCTATGTCTCTCTTCCTCTCTTTTCCCTTCTCTCTAGGTATCTCTCTTTTTCTATTTACTTTTCATTTTTCATCACTCCCTCTTGCGTTTTTTTTTTCTCTTTAAAGGATATGAGGTGACATGTTAAGTGTAACATCCCAAACTTTATAATCAATTATTTTATTAATTAAATGATTTTAAAGATTTAATTTGGTGTTAAAATTATTTTAGAATATATGTTGATTAATTTTATGATTATTTCTCCTTATATGTGTGAGTTTCTATGGTTTGATAATCATATACAATATTTCATTTATTAAGTAAAATAAAATATAAATATTATATTTAGTCATTTGATTTATTATTCAAAAAATAATGGTATTTTAGCAAGAGTATTTTAGAGAATAAAATTTTGAGTGAAGTTACATGTAATTTTGCATTAAATATTTGTGGTGATATTTTCGTGTCTGTTTGACTAAATGATAAATGTGTGCATAGTTATATTTTGATTATTTATGTCTATTTCCTATTTTAATTATTTATTTTATAAAAATTGTCTTGAGATGTTAGTAATATTGTGATTAATTTCTTGTACTTCTATATATTTTCTATGATACGGTGATTTGATACATAATTATTGTGATTTAGTAATTAATATAAAGTGTTGGCGTTATATTTATTTATTTTATCATTTTGATCATTGTGGTAATAATTGAGTATGATGCTTTTAGATATTACTAATAAATATATAAATATATATTTAAAAAATGATTTCTTTAATTATTCTATTTTGAAAAATATCAGTTTTAAAATATTAATAATGTTTTAGAAATATATTTGTATTTGATGAAGTGTTAAAAAATTAGTTTTGATAATTATGGGTTTTGTTTAAGAAAAAAAGGAGTAAAATGTGTTTTATGGGTTAGGCCCATATGCAAGAGTAAAACCTAATTAAATATTAATTGAAAAGAAGAAGAAGGAAGTGTATCAGAAATATAGAGGAGCAGCCGCAGACAAAAACTGATACCGATGATCGTTGTGCTAGAAAACTTTTACCGTTTTTGTCCAAATTTCAATATGATGATTCACTTATTTAGCTAGTTAATTAAACACACTTTCTCAGATTTTTAATCATCCCAATTTCTCTCTAAAATACCTGATTTATCCGTTTATGGAATTTGTTATTTATCACCGTTGTGTACTGAATTTGAACCCGTAAACTCACAGTTGTGTGTACGAGTTTCTAGTAAGATTTATAATTGCTACTACAGAAAAAAAAAAGATCTCTAGGTTAGATTAGATAAGTCCACCAACCACTTTGCCTCAAATTCATCTTCTAATAGCTAGAGTTGATTAAAAAGTTTTATAAACATTTTTCAATAAGAATGTTGACTTAAATTAATGTGCTAATCAATTAGCAATAAAACCTAATCAATTAGTTTATAAGAAAACTTTATTAATCAGATAGTTTAGCAACATTAATCGATTAATATGACAAAATAGTTAAAATATGACTGATTTCAAGGATTGTTTGGAATTTGGTTTGACTCTTTAATTTTGTATTTGATTAGTAAATACTACAAAATTATTGTCAGAGGTTTGGCCTCCTCCAGCCCACTTTTGAAATCCCGTTGAGTTTGGAAATTGAGTCTCCTTCCAAGTCTTTATGCAGTCCGGTTTTTCCGCCTTACCCCTTATATGTAAATAATAAAATTAAAAATCAAATTTACTATAATAAAACAATAGTCATTAGATTAAAGTTAAATTACTAGTAGGTAGGATGTATGCGTGGTTGGGAGGGTATGGAAACCTCGTCCTTGCCCCGACATTGAATCTCGAGAAAGCTTGCATCCAGACAAAGCTCTTGTCCAAAGTAAAGTAGGTTCAAACAGATATCCACGAGTGCAAGTTATATCAATCATGTTATCCCTTAGTGGAAAATAATGTGGTTTGAGAAAGATAATGTCTAGGGATTAAAATTTGGACTAACTATTCATTTGTAATTATTATTATTAATAATATCCTTCCTGAATGACATTAATTATATATATATATATAGATAAATAATTTGTGATAACATACAATAGAATATTAAATATCGTTATAAAAAAACTCAATTTTCATATTGTTTAGTTCAGGACAGAATATAATCAAAAATAAATTTGTAATGAAATTATATTTGATAAAGTATAGTTGTGACACCCACATAGTTTTATGCTAAATTTTTAAACTTATTTTAAAGTTGAAGAAATAATCACTTTAGTACTAAAAATTTTGAAGGCCCGTCATTTGTCACCTTAATATTTACAAAATAGCAAAAACATTAATGAAATTAAAGTTCTTCCATCACAATAGTCTTTTCTTCCTTTTGCTACTTACACTTCATTTTCCATTATTTATTCTTTATTTTCTACTATTCATTTGTCGTCTTTCCTCTCTATATCCTCTTCATTGGTGTTTCTTGTGCTCTTCCTCCATTTCCTTCCCCTATCTTTCTCTGATAACTACACACATAGTTGGCTTTTCGTTCTTGGTTCATCTCAATAACAATTAACAATATATGATTCTAAACAAGATCAATGTGAGAATTGTAAATTGAAAGACATCTTGAAATACAAAATTGTAAGAACGATTTACAAAAATGGAAATAAAGAAGACACTCAAAATATAGAGAAGATAGAAATATGGGAGGCGCCAAAATCAAGATTCTAGGGCGAAGATTAATTAGTAATCTTTGGGAAATGGGCCACAAGAAAATGGGCCACAAGTAATCTTTGGGAAATGGGCCACAAGATTAATATGCTTGGATATTTAGATCACAAATTTGGATCTCGAGATAATATCTAAAGTTAAGAATACTATATCTAAACCGATGATAATTGATTGGCTTAATTGCAGTTTTTGTCTCCCTATTTTTATTGATTTATGAAATTGGTCCCCCTATTTTAAAAGTCGACAATTTTGGTTCATCCCTCTAATTTTTTAACTAAAAAATGATGACGTGGGATGCTTTAAATAACGTGACATATGATACAACGATGTAGAATGATTAACACTCATGAAATTAAAATAAAACGCCGTAAAAACTTAGCTTTCAACTTCGAAATTTTTTCATATTTTTAGATTTTTTTAATGACATATGAATAATTAATGCATCTAGATGGTTCTATATCATAGAATTGTATGTCATGTCACTAAAAATATGTCAAATCGTCATTTTTTTAGTTCATAAAATCTGAGGGAGGGACTAAAACTGTCGACTTTTGAAATAGGGGCACCAATTCCGTAAATTTGTAATAATAGAGGGAGCAAAACTGCAATTAAGCCTAATTGATTTCTATAGAATTCTATTTGAAATGTGTATCATTTAAAACGACTATAACCAATTAACGATGTAAAGTTTCAATTTGTTAAGTTAAACTAATCAACACTGCCAACATACATATATGCTACGAAATTTGATATAAAAATTTGTATAACTCTATGATATATCTCCTTGTTAAAATATATATATTTAATTGTATGGCAAATAAATAAAGAATTTATGTTTGTTCCATATATAAGAAATAGTCTGGAATATTTTAAGGTTTGAATACATATCTATTATCTATGATAAAGCAAAAATTCTAATAAAAATAATTTTCAAGTGGCGCCATCGTATACATGTAAAATAATATCCATCAACTTCGAATTTTTTTATTTTTAATTTCAATTGTAAAACATCATTACAATAAAGAAAATAGACTTATTTAATTT
>JBBPBP010000001.1:30008449-30022341 GCA_037974735.1 Cicer chorassanicum
TATATATATATATATATATATCGATTAATATATGGAAAATATAGGACGTTGAACTGTAGAAATATAAAATTTAGTAATTGACAGTGGCTAGGAAATGTCTACTTATTTACATAAAAAGAACTCTAAGTCTTCTAAAATACTAATTTAATTAACAAATACCAATATATTTGAAAATTCGCAGTTGTATATGTGAATTTCTAGTTGTATGTGTCATCTCCATTAAAAAAAACAAAGATATCTAAGTTAAATTAGATAAATCCTCCAACCACCTTCTCACATCCATCATGTAATGCTAGAGTTGGTTAAAAAGTAGTATAGACATTTTTCAATAAGAAGGTTAATTAAATTAATGTGTCAATCAATTAGCAATAAAAACTTATCGTATAGCTTATAAGAAAATTTTATTAATTAGATGGTTTAGCAACATT
The DNA here is from genome assembly GCA_037974735.1 of Cicer chorassanicum. Lineage (NCBI taxonomy): Eukaryota > Viridiplantae > Streptophyta > Magnoliopsida > Fabales > Fabaceae > Cicer > Cicer chorassanicum. The sequence continues at coordinate 30,008,878 of JBBPBP010000001.1, forward strand.
AACTAATCGATTAATATGACTAATTAAGTTTAGAATTTAGTTTGACTCTCTAATTTTGTATATGATTAGTAAATACTACAAAATTATAAATTGTTAGAGGTTATGTCTCCTCCATTCCCATTTAGATATCATGTTGATTTTGAAAATTGAGTTTCCTTCATATTCTTTATAAATAATAAATTTAAAAATCAAATTTCCAATAATAAAATAATATTCATTAGATTAATGCTAAATCACTAGTTGGAAAGATGTATGTATAGGTGTTGGGAAGGTATTGAAACCCTATCCTCATCCTGACATAGAATCTCGAGAAAACTATTATTCAAGATAGAGCGGGTTCACACAGATATCCACAATGTCAACTCTTAATGAAAAATAATGTGGTTTGAGAAACATATTGTCTAGGAATTTAAATTTGGACTAACTATTTATTTGTAATTATTATTATTATTATTATTATTATTATTAATTATGCCGTTCCATAATGACATATTATATATATATATATATATATATATTAGTATATTAAACAACATCGTTATAAAAAACTCAATTTTGATATTGTTAAGGACTAATAAGAAATAAATTTGTTATGAAATTATATTTGGTAAAGTTCTAACACTCACTTGGTGTTTAATTTAATTTAAAGTTGTGGAAATAATCAATTAAGTCTTAAAAAATTTAACGGTCACTCATCTTCTACTTAATATATGCGAAATAGAAAAAACATCAATGTAATTAAAGTACTTCAATCAAAATAGTTTTTTCGTTTTTTTTTATTTTTATTAAAGGATATGACGTGATATGTTAATGGTTTATACGAGACATTCCACATATCAATGTAAGAGATACTATTTGATCAAAATAATTATGAGTTCAATGATTGTTTGTTGGACCATTTAGACCTTACGTGACAATTTTCAACAACCATTTTGAAATTACCCATTTTTTATAAACTTTAATTTTTTTTTTTTTTTTAATTTCTCTCTATCTCTTTTATTTTGTTCTCTTTTAACCTTTTTTTCCTTCTATATCTTCGTATTCGATCTTTATCTTGCCCATATCTCATTTCTTTCTAATTTTCATCTCTCTCTTTCCGTCTCCGACCTTCTCGGTGTGTCTCTCTTCCTTTCTCTATGTATTTCTTTCTTTTTCTATTTACGCTTAATTTCCCATAATTTCGTCTTTCTTATCCCTCTTTTTCTTTAAAGGATATGAAGTGACATTTTAAGGTTTACATAATTCTCCATACAAATCTCACATCAATTTCACATAATAGAGACCATTATGCCTAAAATAATTATGAGTTAAATTACTATTTTTATGGACCATTTTGACATTAAGTGACTACTTTCAATGGTCATTTTGAAAAAGTTAATTTTTTATTAACAAACATTTTTTTTAATTTATCTCTTTCTCTTTTCTTACTTTCTCTTTTATTCATTTTTTCTTTTTCTTATCCTCTTTTGTATCTTCTTTTTTGATTTCCTGTTTTTTCCCATCTCTCCCTCCTTCCTAATTTTTCTCTCTCTCCCTCCTTCCTAATTTTCCTCTCTCTCTCTCTCTCGCCATTACTCTATGTCTCTTTTCCTTTTGCTACTTACTCGTCATTTCCTATTACTCACTATTTTTTTTCTATCGTTTCTCTTTTGCCAACTCATTTCTCCTTTTTTTCATCTCTCTCTCTCCCCTTCCATTTTGTTCTCTATTCTTCATTAGTGTCTCTTGTGATATTCCTCAATATCTTTCCCCATCTCTCTCTGATAACTACACATATAATTGGTTTGTCTTTCTTGATTCATCTTAATAGCAATTCACAATATATGATTCTAAACAAAATCCATAAGGGAATTGTAAATTGAAAGACTTCTTTAAAAACAAATTTGTAAAAACAACTAACAAAAATAGAAAACAAGAAGAGACTAAAAATATGGACAAGATAGGATAGAGGGAGGTGCCACCGTCAAGTATCTATTGAGAAGATGAATGATAAGTCCTTGGGGTATAGGCGCCACAAGAAAACTTAGTTTCTTCTTAAGGTTGGAACAGTCAAAAGTAAAGAGACGTAATCTCCTGAATACACACTACGCCAAAAATGACATTTTATATCTCCTAAATACAAGCGCTGTAATATAAATTTTTAAAAATAACAGAGGCTACAACAACGCTTTTTTTACAAGCGCTGTAATATAAATTTTTAAAAATAACGGAGGCTACAACAACGCTTTTTTTACAAGCGCTGTAAAAAAAGCGTTGTTGTAGGGTCATATAGGGTCAGAAAGCGCTACCACATAGCCTTTTACAGCGCTTCTTCAGAAAGCGCTGTAAATCAAGCGCTATTACATAGCCTTTTACAGCGCTTGTGAGCGCTTTGAACAAAAGCGCTGTAAAAGCCTTGCGCTTTGTGTCATTGGTTGACTTATTACAGCGCTTTTGATACAAGCGCTGTAATAGGCTTGCCCATTCACATTTTTATAGGACCTATTAGAGCGCTTTTTTAACAAGCGCTGTAAAATCATTCATTTCAAATAAAAAGCATTTACTTTAAGTATATAAAAACAAATTTAAAACAAATTTAATACGTTGTCCAAACCCTACGAACTCTCATCTCCCCTCCCCTGCGAACCCTCGTGTGCGCCCATATACAAATTGATTTACTTCTTCCTCCTTTAAAACAAATTGATCATCAACGTTGTCTCAGGTACTTTATTTTATTTATTTGTTGTTGTCACTAATTCAAACTGATAAATTGTTACATGATATTAGATATATATATATATATATAGGTCATAATATATCAAACTTGAAATAATGTTTATTGTTACTGATATAATTTGTTACTGATAAATTTTATTTATAATATATCAGACTGATATAGGTCATAATATATCAGAATTGAAATCATGTTTACTGATATAAATTGTTACATGATATAATAGGGTTTTTGATAAATTTTATTTATATGTGTATTATCAATATATATATATAGGTCATAATATATCAGACTTGAAATCATGCTTATTGTGTAACTGCATTTATATACATAGGTCATATAAATGGACCGGAAATGGATGTCTGCCAATCGATTGACAAAAGAGTATGAAAATGGAGTGAAGGAGTTTATTGAGTTTGCAGTGATGAATGCAAAAGATCCAAATAGAGTCGTTTGCCCTTGTTTAAAATGTTGTTTTGGAAAACGCATTAGAGCAGATGAATTGGAAGGACATTTAGTATGGTATGGAATTGATCAAAGCTATACATGTTGGATAAGACATGGTGAGAAAATCAATGATAATACTCGCACAGATACACATGTTTCAACTGATTTCGACATAGATACATATGAGCCGGACCGAGTTGAGGAGATTGCAAAAGCAGTTGAAGAAGATCTTCGTGATTGTCCTAAAATGTTTGAGAGCTTGTTGAGTGATGCAGAGAAACCATTATATAATGGTTGTACTAAATTCACAAGACTTTCGGCAATACTAAAGTTGTACAACTTAAAAGCGAGTAATGGATGGTCTGATAAAAGCTTCACAGAATTACTAACCCTCTTAAAAGATATGTTGCCAGATGATAATGAACTTCCCAGTAGAACCTATGAGGCTAAACAAATTTTGTGCTCTATTGGTATGAGTTATGAAAGGATTCACGCGTGTCCTAATGATTGCATGGCGTGTCCGAAATGCAATGTATCTCGATATAAGAAGAAAGAATCTACTCCAGCAAAAGTCGTGTGGTATTTTCCTATAATACCAAGATTTAGGCGCATGTATCGCAGTGAAGAAGATTCAAAACACTTGACATGGCATGCAGATGAAAGAATTAGAGATGGAAAGTTTCGACACCCTGCGGATTCTCCGCAATGGGCAAAAATTGATCACGAGTATCCTGAATTCGGGATAGAGTCGAGAAATCTACGCCTTTCACTTTCTACTGATGGAATGAATCCACATGGTCTTCAAAGCATCTCACACAGCACGTGGCCTGTGATTTTGTTGATTTATAATCTACCTCCATGGTTATGTATGAAGCGTAAGTTTATGATGTTGTCTCTGTTAATTTCTGGACCCAAACAACCGGGGAATGATATCGATGTATACTTGGCTCCTTTAATTAAAGATTTAAAAATTATGTGGGAGACAGGTGTAGAAGTCTATGACGGGTATAAGAAAGAATGTTTCAATTTGAGGGCTATGTTGTTCGGCACAATTAATGATTTTCCAGCATATGGTAATTTATCAGGATATAGCATTAAAGGTCAGTGTGCGTGTCCTATATGTGAAGAGAGTACAAATTGGACGCGGTTGAAACATTGTAAGAAGAATGTATTTCTTGGACATCGTAGATTTTTACCTTATAGTCATCAGTATCGTGGGTGGAGAAATGCATTCAATGGAAAATCAGAGGAAGATAGAGCTCCTGTAGCATCGACTGGATATCAAATACTTGAGAACGTACAAGGTTTGACCAATAAATTTGGCAAACCTTTTGCGGGAGAGCTGGTCAAAACTGGGTGGAAGAAAAAGTCAATTTTCTTTGAATTGCCATATTGGAAGTCATTGTATGTAAGACATTTTCTCGATGTGATGCATATTGAGAAAAATGTATTTGACAGTGTTATTGGTACGTTACTCAATGTACCAGGAAAGTCTAAGGATGACATCAATTCAAGATTGGACTTGGTCGATATGGGAATAAGAAATGAATTGGGTCCCGTAAAGAAAGGAAATCGCACATATCTACTTCCAGCCGCTCATACTCTATCTAGAAAGGAAAAAATTGTTTTGTGTAAATTTCTACATGATGTTAAAGTTTCAGAAGGATACTCTTCAAACATTAAAACTTTAGTTTGTATGAAAGACCTCAAGTTAAAAGGTTTGAAGACCCATGATGCTCATATTCTAATGGAGCATTTGCTACCAATAGGTATACGTTCAATTTTACCTGAAAAAGTTCACCGAACCATAACTAAATTATGTTTCTTCTTCAGGGAAATTTGTAGTAAAGTGATTGATTCTCAGAAATTACCGAGATTGCAGAGGGAAATTGTTGTTACTTTGTGTGAGCTTGAAATGTACTTCCCGCCCTCGTTTTTTGATATAATGGTTCACCTAACTGTTCATCTTGTTAAGGAGACACAACTTTGTGGGCCAGCTTATATGAGATGGATGTACCCGATAGAACGATATATGAAAATATTAAAAGGGTACATAAAAAGTAGAAGTCGACCAGAAAGTTGTATTGCTGAACGGTACATTGTTGAAGAAGCTGCTGAATTTTGTACTGAATATCTGTCAAATGTTGAATCCATAGGGCTTCCCATGTCTCTTCATTCGGGAAGATTATCAGGAGAATGGATAATTGGAAAGAGAATAATGACTATATCAAGGATAGAATGGGAGCAGCCACAATTATATGTTTTGCACAATGATGATGAGGTTCAGTCGTATGTTACAATACACATGGATCAATTATCTAGTTTGAACATGAATAGGAATCAAAATTGGATAACTCGAGAGCACAATCGAAGTTTCATAACATGGTTAAAAAATCACATAAAGTCAAAGTTTGATGTAGACCCCGGATCAATTTCACAAAGATTGAGGTGGCTAGCAAATGGTCCGAGTTTACATGTCTTTTCTTACACCGGTTATGTAATTAACGGCTACACATTTTATACCAAAGAACAAGATGATCAAACAACTATGCAAAATAGCGGAGTCGCTCTCGTAGCTGAAGCGATGCATATCTCAAGTGCAAAAGACAAGAACCCAATATATGCAAATCTATCATATTTTGGGGTTATCGAGCGCATATGGGAGCTAGACTACACAATGTTTCGTGTTCCCATATTTGGTTGCAAGTGGGTCAATAATAATAATGGCGTTCGGATTGATGAGTCAGGGTTCTTGCTTGTCGATTTTAATAGGGTGGGATACAAAGATGAGCCTTTTATTTTAGCGTCGCAAGCTCAACAAGTGTTTTATATCAGTGATCCTGCGGATGATAAATGGTCCGTTGTCCTATCGACCAATAAAATAAGTGATGATAACAATAATGATGAAGATGTTGGTAATGATCTTTTCTTTGCAACATCACAACCACCTGAAATTGGTTCAACTGATGATGGTTTATATCTTAGAGATGATCATGATGAGGGAATTTGGATTAATCCATCGTTTCGTATCATTAATGGACAAACAAATGTGAATCCCACCAAGAAAAGAAGAAGGACATCTTAATGTGTTTAATAGTATAATCCATGTAATCTGAACTGATTCATGTGTAATTTAATTGTTTGATATGCCATATATTGAGCATTTTGGTATTTATGCTTATACTGTATGTAATTGTATACTCAACTTGACCTGATCAGGTAATTTAGCTTGAACTATTTGAACTTGACCTGATCAGTTCATGTTCAAACAGTTTAACTTATTAGCTTGAAATTAAAAACAATTTAAGTTCAAGTTATACATGTAATTTAGCTTGAACTTGACTTGATCAGTTAAACACAATTTGGAAGAAAAAATAATTTAACTATTTTGGAAGAAAATAAATTATTACAGGGCTTATGTAAAAATAATTTAACTAATTTGGAAGAAAATAAATTATTACAGGGCTGTAAAAGGGCTCACGAGTTAAGCGCTGTAAAACAAAAAGTCATTGGGCATGATAAAACAAAGAGTCATTTCATATATAGAACCCTATTAGAGCGCTTTTGTAAAAAAGCGCTGTAATAGGGTTAAAAAATAAAATAGGAAGGTCTTTTACAGCGCTTTCCCCATAAGCGCTGTAAAACACAGCCTTTGGACATGGTAAAACAAAGAGTCATTTCATATATAGAACCCTATTAGAGCGCTTTTCTAAAAAAGCGCTGTAATAGGGTTAAAAAATAAAATAGGAAGGTCTTTTACAGCGCTTTCCCCATAAGCGCTGTAAAACAAAGCCTTTGGACATGGTAAAACAAAGAGTCATTTCATATATATAACCCTATTAGAGCGCTTTTCTAAAAAAGCGCTGTAATAGGGTTAAAAAATAAAATAGGAAGGTCTTTTACAGCGCTTTCCACATAAGCGCTGTAAAACACAGCCTTTAGACATGGTAAAACGAAGAGTCATTTAATATATAGAACCCTATTATAGCGCTTTTCTAAAAAAGCACTGTAATAGGGTTAAAAAATAAAATAGGAAGGTCTTTTACAGCGCTTTCCACATAAGCGCTGTAAAAGGGTCTTTTAAAGCATTTGCATATAATAAAACAATGAGGCATTTTAAAGCGCTTTCTGTAGAAGCGCTGTAAAATGCTTTTAAAAAAATAAAAATAAGGAGGTCTTTTACAGCGCTTTTTGACAAGCGCTTTAAAAGGCTTATGAAAAAGCACTGTAATAGGCTTTTAAAAATAAAATGATGAGACTTATTACAGCGCTTGTTCAAAAAAGCGCTGTAATAGGGTCATATATATAATAGTAAACCTCTTCAGTTTCATGTTCATTACGTAAATTTTTCAGTTTCCTCTGCGCGTTCTCTATCTCCTTGCGAACCCTACGAACCCTACGAGAGTTTCAGTTTTCCTTGTTTCTTCCTCATTACTTACTCTCATCCTAGACCTACGATCGTACGTAAACATCATAATCCTCAAGTAATCTCGTTTTCATCCTCGTTTTCGTCTGCGAACCCCGTAACCTTACCATCGTTCGTAACCGTTTGTCCTTGTTTTCATTGTCTTCTGCGCCGTTCGTCTGTGAACCTGTAACCCTAAGCATTTTACAAGGACTATTTCAGGTATTGTAGTTATTAGTTTTTTGTTTCACTAAAATGCATGTTAACTTTTTGTTGCTACGTACTTAGACTGAACTGAACTGCATGTTGATGTGCTGAACTAAACTGCATATATGTTGATGTTGAACTGCATGTTGTAGATAAATGGATACCAACAAGGGGTTAGATTGTCAAAATGAAGAAGTTGGCAACACTAAGACTTACGAAAATGAAGTCAAATGTGGTGCAACAATAATGCAAAATGTTATAAAAGCAAGAAGTACTGGGCAAAAATTTGAGGTATACTTTGTTGTTTTCTGTATCTGCTGTTTGCTGTTAATATATTATACCTTGTTTGCTGTTAATATATTGAGTTACTTACTATATTAGTTTATTAGGTTGGATGGAATGAGAGTGGTTTACCAATTGACCCCAACAGTTCCATGTTTGTTAGTTATATTGGAGCTGTTGTTCGTCAAAATATACTAATCACAATAGATGATTGGAGAGATAAGACATTGAAGGATGCCAAAGATGTATTGTGGGCTAATATACAAGTAATTTTTTTACTCCACCCTATTATTTATAAATTTTACAATATACTGCTTTGAAGTATTTTACTCAAACTACATATTTATTTGGTTTGCAGTCAGCTTTTGTTCTTGATGAGGTGAGAAAGAGCTATGTGCTCAGAGTTGCCAGGAAAATACACCGGGGCTTTAGATCTCACCTCTCTAATTGTTATTTAAAAGACCGTGAAGGAAATACGAATGCGGAAGCTCCAAAAATATATAAACATTATATATCAAATGAGGAATGGAGCGCATTCGTATCAAAACGTTCCGACCCCGCATTTGTTGTAAGTGATTAATTTATTAGCATTTGTTTTTTATTATTCATATTCATAGCGTTTTTTAAATTTTTACTAGATTGTTATTTTTTTATTTAGAATATTAGTAAGGCAAATCGCGAGAGGGCAAAAATTATTCCCCACCCATACAAGAAATCTCGTATTGGATATGCTCGTCTAGAGCAAAAACTTGTAAGTAATTAAACATACATCACTATTATTTAATTAATGTGGTATATTATAAACTATACTATCTAACTAATATTTTGTTTATGATCTTAACGATAATAGCTAAAATCTAGTAAAAATAAAGACGGAGTGGTTGACACCCAATCCGATCAAACGTTGGGTCGTCATATATTGTGGAAGGAAGCTCGTGTAAATAAAGACGGAGTGGTTGATAACGAAAATGTACAAAAAGTAATAGAACTTTGTGTAAGTATATTTATCACTTTAATATTTTTTAATATTGTATTTTAAAATGTTTTTGAACTTATCTTTTTAATCCTATGTGTATTTTAGGCGAATCTTGAATCGGAAAATCAAGAGGACAACAAGGCAAGTTGCAGGGACATGTTGGGTAAAGTGTTTAATGTTCCTGAATATTCCGGCCGCGTGAGGGGGAAAGGATTTGGCGTAACTCCTAGAAGTTATTTTTCATAAGAGAAGCGCCAAAATCCATCTAACGAGGAAGTATTAGAGAAGATTAAAGTATTAACGGAGATGGTGGCCCTCTTGGTGAAGACAAATAAAGACAAGCAACTTGCGGACCAGCCCCAACGTGAAATTCACATTGAGAGTGAAAACGCAAGTTGCAACGTTGGTCTCAACAGTCTTCTTGAGGTAATTAATTACTTAATAAAATAAGAAATTCATTAAAGTTGCTTGTTTCACATATACTTATGTATTAATTAACCATTGATTTTAGAGGGTCACTCTATGCTTTCTATACTTATCCTCCCCTACTCATCGAAAGGTCAGAAAGAGAATATTGTGCAATGCTTCGGGCGAAGTATTGCACAACACACCAATTCCTGCGGGCCATGTCAAAGTATCGCTAGTTATTGCTTTGGAACCAAATGCACCGTTGCCTGTACCGGACAACGATGCAGATTTGAATTATTTGGGCGAAGCAATTGGCAGCTACGTGGCATGGCCCAAACATCTTGTCTCCCTTGAAAAGGTATGTTTAATTAATTGAAATGTATATTTAATTGATTATATTTAATTGCTGAATTTTTTCCAATGTTAACTTTTTAATTCACATTTATTTAGATTCAAACAAAGTCTAATAAAGGGAATGATAAGAAGATTCCCAGAAATGAAACAGTCACATCGCCCGAAAAGGTTTGTAACTTATTCTGTAAGGTTTGTCATTTTTTCTGATTCAATAAACTAACAATTTGATTAACCTCATTTTTTCAGATTGAATCTAATAAACCACCCGCACAGCAAGCCAGCAAGCCAGTTGCCGCACCACGACTGGATGTTTGTGGCAAAAATAAAGCCGGCAAACCTCAAAAATTGGAGGGTAATAAAACTGGCAAACTGCAAAAGCTGGAGGGTAATAAAGCGGCCAAAATTGTTGCTGCTAAAAAACTGGATCGTGTAAAATCAGTTGCTGCTCCTGCTCCTAAAATAAGTCAGCCACGACTTGCTCCATATGGGTCGTCTCTTGACATACAGGCAAAAAAAAATATGGGCAGCGACGATTCACGAATAATAAGCATGGATAAAGATCTATTCGGAGACGCGTATGAAGAATATTTTGAAAAAGAGCACATATACGAAATTCTCGACCATAAGGAGCTGAGTGCTACTGTTATGAGCATTTACATGAGGTAAAAATTACTTTTCATCGCATTTATTTGTAATTAATTGAATTTATTGGTAATTAATCTAATTTAAAATTTTTATTGAAGGTTTTTGTAAGAGAAGTTCGTGTGCGCGCGCAGATTGTCGAATAGATTTTCATTCTTGTCTCCGCATAAGATTTCGATGCTTAAACACGATCCAGCGAATGTAAATAAATACGTTTTAGATATACTATTAGGAAATAAAGAGAAGGATAAGTTATTCCTTGCACCATATAATTCAGCGTACGTAATTATATATTCTATATTTATATCTTTTTTAATTTATGAGATCTTAATTTATTAGTTGTGTAAACTAAATTTTTGTTGTTGTAGGGCATATTGGGTGCTAATTGTAATCAATGCGACCTCTGAAGTTATATACTACCTAGATCCCTTGCACGACCATTACAACAATCGCCCCGAGTTAAAGACTTTGTTCGACACGTAAGTAATATTCATTTATTTTTTGCATATATATATATATATATATATATATATTAAGATCACATTTATTTATAATCACATTTATTTATTCGATAGTGCTTTACAAGTTTTTCGAGCTCAAAGAGGTGCGTTAGTGTCGAAGCTAAAGTCAAATAACATCACATGGATTCCAATAAAGGTTTTGAAATATATGCTTTTAAATTTCACTTACAATCAATACACAATTAAATAATTATTGACTTATATGTTTTGTGCCCTCGTCAAACTAACAACATCGACTGTGGGTACTATGTATTGCGATTCATGAAGGAGATTGTTGATAAAAATCAAATTATAATCCCAGAAACGGTACGATATTTTAATTATTTGATTTTCATATATAAACTATGTTTATATTTGATTCTAACTTATTTATGTTCAATTTTTATATCAATACTTTGACAATTCCAGTCCAACGTATTTTGAAAAAGAACTAACAGAGATAAAGGAAGACTGGTGTCAGTATGTGCTTGAAATGAATATTATATGATTTGCTGGGAAATGGCAAGCTGCAAGGGATATGGTGTGCTGTTTGTGAATATAATATCTGATAGTTATATGAATAGGTAGTTGTGTGAATATGTAGTTATGTGCTGTTGTGAACATGTAATTATGAACTGATTGTGTATGAATCTTTGTGCATATTTGTGCATTTTAAAACATAGTGAATCTGTTGTTGTTGTGTATTCATTCTTGTGTGTTTTGTAGTGTTGTTTTGTTGTTGTTGTGTACACTGAATGATTGTGAAATGATTCTAGATGAAAATGATTTTGGAATAAAAATTGTGAACTGATTCTGGATTAAAAGACAGCGCTTTTAAAAAAATCGCTTTCCAAAAAAGCACTTCTAAAATTTACAGCATATTATTTAATAAAACTAAAAAAAAACAGCTTTTACAGCGCTTTCTCAAAAAAGCGCTGTAAAAGGTGCAAAATAGTGCATCTATTGAGTGCACCTACTACAGCGCTTCTTGGAAAAGCGCTGTAGTAGGTGCATAACAATGCATCTAGATAAGTGCACCTTTTACAGCGCTTTTGTGAAAAAGCGCTGTAATAGGTGCATAACAATGCATCTATATAAGTGCACCTTTTACAACGCTTTTTTGACGAAGCGCTGTAAAAGGGTCATAATACTGCATCTATTGTTATATGAATTTACAGCGCTTTTGTAGAAAGCGCTGTAAAAGGCATATAACAAGCGCGCAATATATCCACCTTTTTTATAGCGCTTTTTTTTTTAAAAAACAAGCGCTGTTATATCCTTTTACAGCGCTGGTAACTACAACATTTTTTTTAACAAAAGCGCTGTAAATGGCTTAAAAAAAGCGCTGTAAAAAGCATTTTTTCGCGTAGTGACATAAAGTGTATTTGTTTTAAAAAATTATTCTAATTCTTTTTCTTTTGTCGTGAATCATATAGGAATTTGAGAATAACTTGTTTTTCAAATATGAATCTAGAATTATTCTTTGTCTGAAAGTGTTATTCTTTTTTGAATGTTATTCTCTCCACGTAAAGGGTTGTTTTCTCTCTTAAATAACTTTGTGGCCTCATAAATTCTTTTCTAATCTTAATGATTTGTTGGTAACAAAATATGAGCCCTCAAAGAATCTAAGGCGGATTGCTTATACACATCATAAGAGCTTTTGAACTTTCTCTTTGAAGTCTCTTTGGCGCGAGCTATGTTGCGTCGTTGCAATGTAATTTTTAGACTATACCACACCTTTAACTTTATTGAAGAGTGTTTTGTTACTATTTTCTCAGTTTTTCAAAGAATGTTTTATGTCAATTAATTTCATTTTATGGTAGTGGGAATGAATAGACAGTGGTACTTATTTCTCATGTACCGAGTTCGATTCCCACAGAAGGTAAAATTTGCTATTTCATATGGAGAGGAAAGAGAGGCGATAAAGTCGTGACTAATAGCGGGGTCGGTTACAATTTGAGTCATGTGAAGAAAATGTTAAAATAATTGAGAGACAAATTCTTAATTATGTATTAAATTATAAAATATATAGTTTTTAAAACATACAATTTTTATTATAAAAATATACTTGGTAATTAGATCACATATATTTTGTTCTCGAGATAATATCTAAAATTAAGAATACTATATCTAAACCAATGATAACTAATTTCTATAGAATTCAATTTAAAATGTGTATCATTTAAAATGACTATACCCAATTATCATGGCAAAATTTCAATTTGTTAAGTTAATCTAATGAAAACTGCCAACACATATGACATATATGCTATGAAATTTGTATAAAAATTTGTATACCTGAATAAATAAAGGCAAGGACGATAATTAGCAAGACAAAAAACTTAGCCATTTCAATTAGTTTCAATATCAATAACAATATTATAATTTATTCTTGTTGTTTAACTCTGTGATATCTCTTTGTTAAAATAAAAATCAAGGCTTTATACATAAACAACTAACGAAAAAGAACTATTTAATAGCATGGCAAAAAAATAAAGTATTTATGTTTCTTCCGTATATAAGAAATAGT
>JBBPBP010000001.1:30024820-30044995 GCA_037974735.1 Cicer chorassanicum
TAAAATTAACACCCATAAAACAAAATTAGTAGAGTAATTTTAGTGTCATGAGTTTACTTAAATTTATTTTGTTGTCTACTCAATAACCAAACTACGATTAACATAGTAAGGAATTTATATATAGAATTTTTTTCCGTCTTGGAATAATACCCTCTAGCAACATCAACATCCATTTAATTGATTGAGAAATTAAAGAGAACACATTAATGATAATAGATTAATGTTACCAAATTTATTGAGGAATTGTGAGTAACTTAAAAGCTAATTAATAGATATGTTTAAGTTTAGAAGACAAAGAAATTTAGTAATAGAAAATGTGAAAGCAATACTCACATGCATTGATAGATTAGGTAATCGAAATTGATGAAAATGAATTGTATTTAGATATATGAATGATAAGGTATTACAATAAAAGAATAGAAGGTATAAATTTGAAAGGGTGACTGATTGTAGAGAGTGACACATAATATTTTTTATGAGTTGGAACAAGTTTGAGTGCGTAGTACATATATAGATGATGTGTCCATGGAGAAAGTTAGGAAGTTACTTTAATATATGATAATCGATATTATAATTTATTGTTGTTGTTTAACTCTATGATATCTCTTCGTTAAAATAAAAATCAAGGCTTTATATAAAAACAACCATTGAAAAAGAACTATTTAATAGTATGGCAATTAAATAAAGTCTTTATGTTTCTTCCATATATAAGAAATAGTCAACATTTTTAGTTTGAAAAAAAAATTAAAAGAATTGAAAACTTATTAACATGTACTTTAAAGGGAATTTTTAATAATAATAATAATAAAGTTTGTACTAGTGTCATTTTCACGTACTAAATTGTTAAAGGCTTAAATATGCTAATCTTCTATGAAAATATGTGTTATTTTAGTTTTAATCAATGTAATTAAAAGAGTTAAATATATTTTTAATTTTTATAAAATTTTAACTTTTTAATTTTAGTCTTCATAAAGTAAATATATAATATTGAGTCCTTACAAAATTATCATACATATAATTTTAGTCCCTTCTATTAAGTCAACATATAATTTTAATGGATTTTTTCAAGCATATTTACAATAATATGAAAAGTTCTTCTACAAAAAATGATTTCAAAATTCAATTAATATATTAATATTTTTATCTTGAGTTATTACATTTAAAAAATTCATATTTAGTTCATCCCAAATTAAAAAATTCTAAATTTTTGTCGATAAACTTTTTATAATGTTTTAGACATGCTTGCCAAAATTATTCAAAATTTTTGAATTTGAACGACAATTTTCGTTTCAATAGAGACTAAAACGGCTTATTGTACACTTATATGTGTCGTACTACACATGTTTAGTTTTTTCTTACATTATAATAAATTTTGCGTTTGATTATTTCACTCAAATTAACAAAAAATAATAAACGTAAGAAATAGAATGATGATTTTACTAAATTATTTTTATTAATCACTAGTATATTCTATTTTTTAAATTGAATGGTAAATACCACCATAAGCTCACACACAATTGTTAGATCCCAAATTTGAATCCGGAATAAGACGTTCAACTTAACAATATCGACGTTTGCTAGTTGAACTTGTCTTAAAAATACTCACTACTAGAAAAACCCATTTTAGCTGCCATATTTAGCGTCGGCTCCTGACTTTGATTCTAGTTAGCCTCGGAGTAGCGTCGCTAAGGGAACAAATTATCTCTTTGCTTTTATTAGTAATTAACGTCTGCTAAGCCGACGCTAAGTAAAAAGGCAGACGCTAGTTTAGTTTTTTATTTTTTTACTTTTTATTTTAATAATTAGCGTCGGGGTGGCCGACGCGAAGTTTATGATTTTTAAAATTTTAATTTTTTAATAATATCAAATAAAATAAGTAACATATTTTGTAAACCCTCCCTCAGAACTCTCACTTCATCATCAACACTCTGTATCCCTCATGTAACCCTAGCTTTTGAACCCATTACCTACTCTCAACGCCGTCAATATTGCCGCCGATCACCGGTTCCATCACGGCACCCACTCGGAACCCTAGATCTCAAACACGTCACCCTCTCGAAGCCGTCACCCTCACTCTCAGTGTCGCCTTCTCGCGCTCGTCTCTGGTCCATTCTCAATGTAAGTGTCGTCGTCTCACTCTCAGTGTCGCCGTTTAGGTTTTATTGCATTTCGGTTGTGTATTTGTTTGGACAAAATGTGAGATCGAATTTACAAAATATGAAAGATTGTTGATTAATGTTTCGTCTCTAGTCCATAATTTATGGTAGTTTGATTAATTATAGTGGCAGATTGTTGATTAATTAAATGGTAGAACCAAATTTGATTATATAATAAATATGTGCCACTGCCATTTATAAGCATTTGCCACTTAGTTTGCTGACTACGTCCTAATATAATCAAGCTTCCCAGTAATCATTGACTAATTAAACCAATCATATTAAAACATGTAGGAAATTTGGTTAGAAGCTATATGCTGATGGTTAGATGTGGCAAAGGTTGTAGCAAACCTAATTAACTGATTTTAGTTATATAAATTAATGTGTTTGATTTTAGTTTGTAGTGTCACTTAATCAGAAACCCAAAATGATTTTGGCCTATAAGAACTATTTTCTTTTGACCAACCAACTAGAAAGAAAACTGGTTATGAAGCTGAACCAATTTGAGAATTAATAAGTACAATTTTCAGCAAGAACTTTCAATTCCATAAGAGGTAATAAATGACTCAAATTATTACTGCTGTCATTGTTGACTCAAATAAATTTACAATTAGCGTCGGCTATATCCAACGCTAATCATTTGTTGACTTTTCAATGTTGACACCTAGCGTCGGATGGGCCGATGCTAACTATTTTATTGACTACAATTAGTTGACTTTAGCATCGGACATCCGACGCAAATAAATTTTTTAGATGACGTGTCACCGGATATAATTATCGTCGGATGTTCTATTTTTGTTGATAACGTCGGCTTAGAGTAGGCGTATCCGACGCTATATTAGCGTCGGATGGCATTTGGCCGACGCTACATATTAGCTTCGACCATTTTAGCCTGGACCCAACACCGACGCTAAATCAACGTTAGAGTCGGCTTTTAGCTTGGTAGCGTCGGCTTTTAGGCGACGCTAAAATCAGTTTTTCTAGTAGTGACTAGTGTACTCATAATATTAAGTAGATGACATAAGTAAACAAAAATAACAATTAAAATTATATTAAAAACTAAAAGTGACCATTTTTTTTAGACAAATTATTTATGTAAATGTGACCGTTAGTAAGAGAGGAAGGGAGTATAAAATAAAATTCAATAATATTGATTATACTTTTTGAAGAAAAATATAACTAATAAGTAAAAATGAAGTTTATTAAAATCTCTTACTATCTGGGTTTTGTATTACTGAGGGAGGCTTTTGCAGAGTGGACTTATCTGGGGTTTAAAAGAAAGATACAATCTATTTCATATTTTAAGACAATTCATTTTTTTAATAATATTTTTTGATTATTATATGACAAGAAATGCACCTTTGCTTCTAGGATGCTGCTTCATTTATCAATCGAGTCACGGAAGCCTTTTGACTTAATTTCCATTTGTTTACTTCATGATCAATTCACTTGTTCATTTTTCAAGTCCGAACAATTTCTTAGAGAGATCCACACAAAAATTCCTTACAGGTGTTTTCTTTGGTTGTTACTAGTCTTCTTTGGTATTGGTTGATCAACTACTACTGTCTACTGAATATTAGGAATAGGGAGGTAAGTTTTTATTATTTTAATAGATAAATGTTAGAAGTTAACATGGTACGTAACTTAGGTTATTGAACTAGAGCTTCTCACAATAATTTTAATTACGAACCTGATTGTATTCTGTTTATTGTTATGAATGAAATGTCATGAACGTATATGAGTTAATTAAAATTAGAGTTTGAACTTTAAACTTTCATTTCATACTCTTTTAGGTGTTCAAGCTCAACCACTGGAGCTACGTCTCAAGGACACATATATTAGTTATGACCCAAATTCTTTTGTTTATGAGTTAAAACTTAAAAGTGTTGAATGAACACTTGAAAATGCCCCTTCTGATGCTATTTTCTGGTATAAGGTATAATTTATCATTTGCACTATATATATTTTGCTGGATGACATAATTTGTTCACTTTCTTTCACTTTTGGCATTATTTAAAGGACCTAATGATGTTAGTTCCTTTGAATTATATTTCTTTAGTTCAGACCTGTTTTCGGATTTTGATTCAATTTGGATGAAGTTTTCCTTGTTATACTAATTTTATTAGATAGTGAATTGATATAAATTGAATTGACCATATATATTATGTAATGCTTCCAGGAATGCTCTTAGAAAAGATGAACTAGGTTTGGAAATAATGCAGATTTCAGTCCCTACCATTATAGCTTTAGCAGCAGATCCTATTGCTTCTCTCATCGATACTGCATTCATCGGTCACATAGGTATATATGTTTTACATTTTTCTTTTTCATTAGTCTAAAAAATTAATTAATTTTCTGATACCCTAACCTTGTTTTTCATAATGATGTTTGTTGTAAATTTATCAGTCATTAGCTTATGATTGAACCTCATATAATTATATATTATGAAATATTTTATTTTGCAGGTCCTGTGGAACTTGCTGCTGTGGGAGTTTCAATTGCTATTTTCAATCAAGTCTCAAAAATTGCAATAATTCCACTTATTAGTGTTACAACCTCTTTAGTTGCCGAGGAAGATGCCGCCGATAAATTACAAATTCAGCCATCAGTAAAAGAAATGCTTATCAAGTCCTCTTCTGTTAATGAAGAAATAAAGTTGGAAGTAGAAGAAAATATAGATCAAGCTGGTATCTATTTTCACTTAAAAATTATTAAATGCTCTTAAACTTGTGTTTAGCTCTTAATTTGTAAATTTTTCTGGATTAGTCTATAAGCATTAATTTTCCTTTTTTTCATTTAGATCGTGAATGCAGCACATCATCAACAAATATTGAAAGAGTAGTTAAATTTGGGCATGAAAAAAGCTACATTCCATCTGCATCATCAGCAATAATTATCGGGGGTGTTCTTGGAGTCCTACAAGCTCTCTTTATAATTTTTACTGCTAAACCAGTCTTGAATTACATGGGGATCCATTCTGTGAGTCCTCTTATAGATAAGATTTGTTGTTTTGAATTTTGGTTTTTTGCTATGTGCATAATCTTGGACTTCTGTTTCCTTTTTTATACCTTGCTATTCAAATGACTGTCGCCTTTTGTTTTCGATGCAGAATTCTCCGATGTTAAAACCAGCACAACAATACTTGATATTGAGATCATTTGGTTCACCAGCTGTTATTCTTTCTATGGCAATACAAGGAATTTTTCGCGGAATCAAAGATACAAGAACTCCTTTATATGCCACAAGTACATGCATCATTCCTCTCTTTAAAAGACATTAATCTTGATGCACCTAATTGATTTTAGATCTATGTAAAAGTTTATAGAGATGATCTATGTGATACAAACTTTCAATCCAATGGTCATTTTTGTCTAATATGTATGAGTAAAATGTTATTGAAAAATGTAACATTATTACGCTGGTGTAATTTCATCCCTCCTTAATTAGATTTTACTCTAACAAAATGAAATATGCCCTAAAATCATTCAGTAATTTATAAAGTTTAACTGCAGTTATGGGAGATGTAACAAATATCATTTTAGATCCGTTGCTTATGTTCACATTCCGGTTGGGAGTCAGTGGAGCTGCCATTGCCCACATTATCTCCCAGTAAGTTTATCTTTGGTTTTATTTTATGATTCTGGAATGTGTTATCATGGACTTGATATTCCAATTGAAAAATTCATGTTTAGCTTATGTTTCTTATTTCATTCATTTTTTTTGTTATTTGATAGGTATTTGATTTCCTTAATGCTATTGTGGAGTTTAATGAATCAAGTTGTTCTCTTGCCTCCAAGTATCCAAGATTTCCAATTTGGAAAGATTCTGAAAAATGGTAATTAATTTCTATCTAAGCCTTTCAATTTGTAGGACTAAACTGGAAATATGTTTGATAAATTCTTGAAAACAAATATGTAACTTTTTTTATTTACTTGGTTGTAGGGTTTCTGTTATTGGTTAAAGTTACAGCTGTTACATTCTGTGTGACCTTGTCAGCATCACTAGCAGCAAGGCAAGGAACAACAACAATGGCTGCATTTCAAATCTGCTTACAAATTTGGATGGCAACCTCTTTGCTTGCTGATGGATTAGCTGTTGCTGGACAAGTAAGAAATAAATTCTTTATCAACATATATCTTGCAACCTAGATTATGCATAAAACTAATGAAAGAAACTAGCATAGTAATTATATTCAGTGCATCTATGGTTTAATATAATATCTTGTACTGCAAGAAATCAATCAATAAAATACTCTGACTTTAGCCACTATGTAAAATTTCTGATTTACTAGATTGAAAGCCGACACCTTTCATTTCCATTTTTTTGTGGATAATTACATAAACTTGTTCAAATAGTTAGTTCCAAATAAATATGAATGGAAGACATGCACCAAGAAAAATGAAGTTTAGGTAAACCATAAGTAAACCATAAAATTACAAAAAAAAAAAAAAAAACTGTTATATAGTTAATCATAGAGTAAGAAAATTAACAGATAGATCACACCAGAAATGCATGTTTGATTTGAACTATGGCATCCGAGGTGTACTAGAGTTTAAAGGCATATACCAGTAATTGTAGGGTACTGCCTGTGAAGTACAGATACTGACATGGACACCGGACACGACACAAACACGGACACCTTGACAACGATAATAATTTGAGAAAATGAATTAATTGAATGTAATCAAGGTGTCGGTATCGTGTCGGTGTTCGACACGTATCAGACACTGGAAAACACCTTCAGTCAGAAGTGTTTTTCCTAGTTATGACATGTTCTAACACTAACCTTGACACGTACCTGAAGACGCTATGACTCTGATTCATTAGATATTCTACACCGTGATTGTGATGCCTGTTAAAGCAAATATAGTTTTTCTTTGTGATTGAGTTTGGTTAATTTCAGCATGCTTCTGTGCTGTATTTCCCTCTCTAATTCTTTGTGATATATCTATCATTCTTCACTTGAGATGATTCTACTTATTTTAAAATATTTTCTTTTTATACTATCAAGTCATATAGATCCTAATAAAAACCTCCTTTCAGGCCATTATTGCAAGTGCATTTGCAAGAAGTGATTACAACATGGTCATTGCATCTGCTTCACGTGTATTACAGGTATATCAACCTAATTACCCTTAATAGTATTTGGTTACCTTTTCATGCTCTTAATTCACTTGACTTTAGTCATTTTGTTTGTGCAGCTTGGCTTAATTCTAGGACTCTTGCTTTCATTCCTTCTTTTTAGTTTACTTCCATTTGTTTCTAGATTATTTACAAATGATACTGATGTTCTGCAACTCATCAGTATTGGCATTCCAGTAAGTATATCTCTTCATACCAATATACTGATTATCCTAATTTAAAAAGCTGATAATTTTTCCTCTTTTTGTTTATGATTACTTACTAGTATGTTGCAGCCACTCAACCCATCAATGCTCTTGCATTTGTTTTTGATGGAGTCAACTATGGAGTTTCAGATTTCATATACTCTGCTTACTCAATGGTAAGTTCATAAAATCATAGCAAGTATCTGACATAATGTTCATATTAATCAACCTTACTTAGACATTGGCTTTGAAAACTTTTACTTGGTGAAAACATTGTCTTTTGATTTTCTAAAATTTGTTAATTTTACTTGTAAATAAAGAAGTATGAGACATTTGAAGTGAACAAT
The DNA here is from genome assembly GCA_037974735.1 of Cicer chorassanicum. Taxonomy (NCBI): domain Eukaryota; kingdom Viridiplantae; phylum Streptophyta; class Magnoliopsida; order Fabales; family Fabaceae; genus Cicer; species Cicer chorassanicum. The sequence goes on from JBBPBP010000001.1 coordinate 30,032,651, forward strand.
TATCTATATTTCTAAAAATAATGAAAATGTCCAAAAATTAATATCTTTTTTAAAAATGCATCTTTATTAACTAATATTTCATCTTATCTCAATGAAAATGATTTACTTAAAAGAGTTTTTCCTCAAAGTAAAATAAACACAGGTTTTAGAAAATAAAAACAAAAACTATTTTTACAAAATAAACGGCCCCTAAAGAGCCCCTAATATTGTGAATGGTACCAATAAAGTCTTGTTATCTTTTCTTTTAGTAGATCAGTTTCACTCTCATATGTTTATGTTTTTTTAATACTCTCAGATTATGGTTGCATCAGTAAGCATATTTTGCTTATATATGTTATCTTCAAGCTTTGGCTTTACTGGTATATGGATTGCTCTGTCCATTTACATGACTCTAAGGATATTAGCAGGCTTTTGGAGGTAACATAAACCCATTTAATTTGTGAAAATATAACGTCTTTATTTATTAAAATGTGTATTCATTTTATCTTGATGATGAGAGACTCTTGAAGTGAATCATTGTCATGAAAATGAATTTCTAGAAATATTGAAATCAGTTTTTTAACATTTTCACTGTTTCCAAAAATGTTTTTGAAATGAGTCTTTTACCTCCTTATAGACAAATAAAATTAACACAAATTTTAGAAAAATGAAAATAAGAAATGTGGTTTTAAACCACTATTTCATTTTCTACCCATAAACAATAAATATATAAATAACCTCAACAAGTCATGGAAAAATGAATACAAAGTAGGTCTAAAAGATGTAACATTTATGAACTTTGATTTGCAGGATTGGTACCGGATCAGGGCCTTGGAGCTTCCTGAAGGACAACTATGCACGTTTCCAGTAGTTCTTACAATTACAAAGCCATATGAATTTTGGTATTATAAGTCCTCTGGTCAGCATAATACACACTGTATATGGGGGTGATCTATTACTCCCTTTGTAGGCAGCGGCAGGTTGTTCTTTCCAAAGGTTTTGTTTCAATGGATTAGTTTTCTCCATAAGAATCTATATGTCTATATCTATATTTATTAAACAACATAACAACAAAATAACAAAACATAACAGTAGCCAGTAGCCACTTGCTTCGAGTCCAAAGCTCAAGCTTTCTTATATGCTATAATACATAAAAATAAAAGATGTGATAATAATCTCAATGAGTTCTGGAAAAGGAAAGGGTAGTTAGAAAATATCATTTAAACATCAAAAGTAGAAATAAGACAAATTTCTTTTAAGTATCATGCACAACTTCAAGTTTATTAATCAATCAACTATTAACAATCCAATTCAAATCAATACTATAGAGTACTATTGACTATCCACTCATAAGTAACATCAATTATGAAAAAAAGAAACACACAACTGCACTAATATTTTGCTCAACGAAACTCCATTTCCTTGGCGAATCTAACACAGGGTCTAACTTTTTCAAAATCTGTCAAATTCACTTAGCTAAACATATTTCACTCAACGAAATTAAGTCAGGGGCAACAAGTTGACTTCAGTGCCAGATTTGCTCAACGAAATTATTCTCGCTGAGCGAATTTCTACAAATTCAGGGGTTTTTCCACTGTTATCACAATCCAGCCCTTAAACATCCAATAACAACCAAAGCAACTCATAATCACAATATATTAGGCAATCAATTACATTTACGTAACACAAATTCACAACACTTCAATCATACAAGCATATGAAATTATGCGTTCAACATAAGCAAACATATAAAACATCATCAATCTATTCCTATCTTAGAGGTTGTTAATAACTCCAAATTAAATTGTGAAGAAAGAAAACTTAACAACAAGTAACATGCATATCATTAAATTAGGGGAGACATGAAATGAAAAAACATTTTTCTACTCTCTACCATAATTTTGTGAAAACCCTTCGAATCAAACCCTTTTCAGTTTCAAACCAGACCCCTTTCACACCCTAACACTCCTCCAATCCTATCATAAGTGCAGCAACAAATGAGAGGCATGGAATAACAGAACAACTCTTTGGCATGCCCATCAATACCAGCCTTTCTGAGAATGCACTAAAAATTAATTCAATTAACCACAAATCATTTCAATTTGCATAGAAAATCAATTCAATTTGCAAAAAATTAACTTGCACATAAAATCAATTAACGAAGGAGGACAAACAGAGACAGCGACAGACGAACGAGGACAAACAATCGTATTCTACTATTCTTCGTCGGCGGCACCGATTATTGATGACTCAACCAAAAGGGTGTCACTGTTTTTGAAGATAGATCAAAAATTAAAATGGGTCAACAGAAAATAAGTAAAGTAAGTTTATTTGTATTTTTTGTGCTTGAAAAAAATTGGTACTTTGGAGAGAAATCTCTATTGATAATAGCTCTTCGGACATATTTTTTTATTTGTTTTTAGTTTTATTTATCTTTAATTATCAATTAATATATGATATTTTATTTTTATATTTTATTTAAACTCTCTGTTATATCTACATCAAAATTTATATACTAAATTATTAGTATTTTTTTATCGAGTTTATATTCTCGCCTTTTTTCATAGGTTGAATGACGAGGCTGCGACCATCTATAACTATTTATTTTATTTTTTTTATAACAAATGAATAATTATTAATTTAATAAATAAAAAATAATTAAAAATAAAATTATATTAATAAAATTAAACAAAAACATTTGCTACAAAAACATCAAAGTTAATGCGGTTTAGTAGATGTGTCAAAACAAATAATATAACAAGTTATTTGTTTTGGCACCTCTACTTAACCACATTAACTTTGATGTTTTTTTCTTCTATTAAATATATTTTGTTTGATTTTATTAATATAATTTTTTTTTAATTTTTTTATTTTTTATTTATTAAATTAACAATTATTCATTTGTTATAAAAAAAATAAAACAAAATAATTGGCTACAGATGATGCAACCTCCTGTTGTAGAAAAAAACTTATTATTCACGTGGTCGCAAGGCGGGGATGCGACCTTTTGAAAGTCAAAAAAGTAGGGCATTTTGGTATATAAATTTCAATGTACATAATGAAGAGTTTTAAATTAAAAGGGGTTATAAAAGCAAAATATCCGTTAATTTAAGGAGTTATTTGATTTAGTTTGTCGATTTTAATTTTTAAATTTAACGACATATTTATGTTCTTATTTCCTTGATTAAGTGGAAATTTTTCGTAGTCGTGCCTTGTTTCATTATTTTAGTGCAGTGTTGGATTTTTGGTAAGAAATCAACATGATCTATGTGGAGTATTTCAGTCATATATTAAGTTGTAGATGTCCAATTAAAGTCAAACCAAATGAAAATAAAAGTTAAGATCCATAGTTATAACTTTCATGAAGACACTAGAACAAATTTCGGACTCAAAAGAGGAGAAAAATGTATTAAACGTTAGACAACAGATGTTGTGCATTGGAGCGCAAATGCTTGCGCCTGGGGCACATTTCTACAATATTATGACATTTTGCTTATATCCACGAGCACTGGAGTGCCCTGACACAAGTTGGGACGCATGACGCGCTGCAGAATGCATAAAAGTGCATTTTCCTCACTTCTAGATATCCTTTTGGCTATTTTGATGTTTGGAGATTTGTGCCCTAGCAGAGAAACTCAGAGGTTGGTTCTAACATGAATGAGTTTTATCAAGAATCATTCATGAATCTTTCTTGTAATTCTTCTTTAATCTCTGTTTTTTGTATCTTTGTCATGAGTAATTAAATCCTATTTGTTAGGGATGAGTGAAACAAGATGAAACTCTTATTTGTCTAATTTGTTTTCTAGATATATGAATGAGTTTATTGAATTATTTTCTCATCTCTATGCTTAATGCTTTTTATTGCTTGATCAACTTTAAACTGTTTTACATTTCGTATTTTGAAACTGAAGTGGACTTTTTGAATGCTTGAGTTGAAAAATTCATAATATTGTAGTCTAGGGATAAATGTCGATCATCAAACTAGTTGAATTATTTGCAGAGGCAATAGTTTAATAAGAGAATTCTTGTACTTTAAAGCTTAATTATAATCTTAAATTCACTATGAAATTAGGGGTTACTTTGGAATTAAATGTTCTGTTACTAGAGATTAGGGTAAGAATAACAAAGAGAATTCGGTAATAGTTTAATAAAAGAATCTAGGAACTAGGATCAAATTAGAAACCAAGATTGGATTCGAAGTGAAGCTTATCCCTGACATTTTTTTTATTAGAAAAGTTCAATTATATTACTCTTGTTAGTTTCAAATATTATTTCAATCAATTTGGAAACTTTTTATTCAATTTAAGTTATTAAATATAATTCGATAGGATAACGCAATCCTTGAGTTCGACATTCAATACTAGTGTTTTAATTATTACTTGCAACGATTCAATACACTTGCTGAATGGCTATCAAATTTTTGGCGTCGTGCCAGGGATTTCCATATCACTATTGAGTTATAATTTATTTACTTAACTGAAAATTTTCGCACTGCAATAAATTTTTTGTTTTTCTCATACTTTTAATTTAGAAAGAAAAAAAACTCCTATTTGTTTTTATTTTAATTTGTTATTTTTATTTGTTGAGTTTGCTAATGTCGTTGTCTAGTGGTTTGTTTCTTGTTTATTTGAGATAAGTATCCACTGTAGAGCATGAAAGATTTTAATGATTATATTCTACTACAAGTACTGGAAGAGTACAATACTTGTTTTAGAACCTGGATGATTTGTAGAACAATTCCTTATCTTGTTTCTAAGATAACAAAAGATATTTTGTGGGAACAATTTAATGCACTAATAATTTAATTGAGTGTGCAGAAAATAAATTAGAGGAAGTGCCCATAATTAGAGGAAGCACCCATGATTAGTGGAAGTGCCAAGATTAGAGGAAGTTCCCAGAATTAGAGGAAGCACCATCGATAAGAGGAAGAGCCTCACATAAGAGGAAATGTGTCCATAAGAGGAAGCGTCTCGAATAAGAGGAAATGCGTCCATAAGAGGAAGCGAGCAGATTAAGATGAAACAAAATAAAAGGACGAATCAGAGGAAGGGAACAATACGCGCCATTCGTTGCCTCCAAAGGAGATGTCTCTAAGGATCTGCCTCTAAGTAACTGAGTCTTAGGATCTAACTCTGATAATCTGCCTCGAAGGTTTTACCTCTGAAAATGAGACTCTAAATTCAAGGGCAACATGTTCTATTAAGCTGCCTCCAACAAAGCAAGCATTTGACTCTGATATGCAACATTGCCTCTACCTCTACTAAGTTTTCTCTGCCAATAATTCAACACCAGAAGATGATTGGGTCTGACTTTGAACTTCATACTACTTTTGACTCCGATTATTAGACTCTACCTCCAACACAAACAAGTGTCTGACTTTGAGGAAAGTCAACACAACATGAAAAAGGCAACGCAACATGGAAAATTCAATGGGTCTGGAAAACGTCAATGACTTTGAGTTTGATAAAAGTCATGACTCTGAAAGTTGATTATGAAGACATGCGTTCTACACACGACTCGGAAATAGAATCTGATGAAGGCTCACTGCCTCTTATTCTGATTCAGAAGATTCAAATGTCCAAGAGGTTACTTTTGTCCACACTTGAATGAATTAAAGTGCCCAATCAATTACATTCTTAATTGCACCAAATTAAATATCTCATCAAATAGAAACGATCCAATTCAAATTAACAACAACAAATCTGTGCAATCAAAGATAGAATATGATGAAAATCCCAACAACGATCAAGCAACGACATTATGAATTGAAGTCCAACAATGGTCAACAAAGATCAAGAAATTAAGTCCAACAACTGTGCACAACCATAAGAAGGAGAAGAAGAAGAAGAAGAAGAAGAAGAAGAAGAAGAAGAAGAAGAAGAAGAAGAAGAAGAAGAAGAAGAAGAAGAAGAAGAAGAAGAAGAAGAAGAAGAAGAAGAAGAAGAAGAAGAAGAAGAAGAAGGAGGAGAAGGAGGAGGAGAAGGAGGAGAAGGAGGAGGAGAAGGAGGAGGAGAAGGAGAGAGAGAGAGAGAGAGAGAGAGAGAGAGAGAGAGTTGAACTTGATAAATGAATGCTAAATGGGTTGTTCTAAGTTTACAAATGGTGTTGTTTTTTTAGATGTAAGCAACCTTTAAGCATGATGAATGCTTTGTAGTAGCTGCAAATTTGAGAATTGAGTTTGATTTGATTTGAGGAATTGAGTCTAAGCATTTAACTATACATAATTTGAAATTTCTTGTTGCTTGGGGACAAGCAATAGATTAAGTTTGTGGTTGTCATAACTCTTCATCATATGCATATTTTTCATTGTTTTCAGTCTTATTTATCTTTAATCATTAGTTAATTTAAGGAGTTATTTGATGTAGTTTGTCGATTTTAGTTCTTGAATTTAATGAAATGTTTATGTTCTTATTTCCTTGATTAAGTGGGGATTTTGTAGTTTTGCGTTGTTTCGTTGTTTTAGTGCAGTGCTGCATTTTTACTAAGAAATCAACATGATCTATGAGAAGTATTTCAGTCATATCTGGAGTTGTAGATGTCCAATTGGAGTCAAATCAAGTGCAAATGAAATCTAAGATCTATATCTATAACTTTCATGAAGATGGTGGAACCAAATTCGGATTCAAAAGAGGAGAAAAATGCAGTAAATGGCATACAATAGATGTGTGCGCTGGAGCGCAAATGCTTGCGTTTGGGGCGCATTTCTGTAGTATTTTAACATTGTGCTTTTGTTCAAGAGCGCTGAGGCGCATGACACGCTGCATAATGCATAAAAGTGCGTTTTTCTCACTTTCTAGGTATCTTTTTTGCTATTTTGAAGTTTGGAGACTGGTGCCATAGCAAAGAAACTCAGAGGAGGTTGGTTTTAACACCATTAAAGGAGTTTTATTAAGAATCTTTCATGAATCTTTCTTGTAATTCTTCTTTAATCTCTATCTTTTGTATCTCTGTCATGAGTAACTTAATCCTATTTGTTAAGGATGAGTGAAACAAGATGAATGAGTTTATTCAATTATTTGTCTGATTTGATTTTTAGTTATATGAATGAGTTTATTGATTTATTTTTTTCATCTTTGTGCTTAATGTATTTTATTGTTTGATTAACTTTAAACTGTTTTGCAATTCGTATTTTGAAATAGAAGTGGATTTTACGAATACTTGAGATGAGAAATTCATGATATTGTAGTCTAGAGATAGATGTTGGTCATGAAACCAATTGAATTATTTGCATACACAATAGTTTAATAAGAGGATTCTTGTACTATAATACTTAATTCTAATCTTAAATTCACTAAAGAATTATTACTTAGTTTGGAATTAAAGGTTTTGTCACTAGGGAATTTGGACCAAAATATTAAAGAAAATTCGATAATAGTTCAATTAAGAATTAGTAATTAGGATCAAATTAGAAACCAATGTTGGATTTGAAGTGAAGTTCATCCATAACATTTTTCTTGTTAGAAGAGTTCAATTTTGTTACTCTTATTAATTTCAAATATTATTTCAAACAATTTAAAATTTTTTTTATTTAATTTTAATAATTAAACATAATTCAATAATATAACGTAATCCTTGAGTTGAACATTCTTTACTAATGTTTTAATTATTATTTGCAATGTTAATGATCCGGTAGAGTGCGTGTACGAGGAAGCAGGAAATGGAAATTGCTTTGTGAAAGAGTTAGCGTTTTTTTTTCATTTAAAATACACATTTCAAACAAATTATTTAAATATAAAAAATTCAATTTATTAAAGCGTTAAGTTTGTTACTTGTTGGAGCACACCAGTTATCTGAAAGACAATATTAGTCTAGAGATGAAATATTATGAAAGACCAAAATTTAATGATAGAAATTGTCATCTATACCGATAAGTTTAGAAGATAAACAACAAAAAAATTTCCCTGACATACTAGATAATTTGTTTTAGCAATAGAGTGTAATGTTCTAAAATCTAAGGAATAGTAATAGTAAGACTTTAAAAAAAAAGTTATTTATAAATTTAATTAAATTGATATCTCTAAACTAACCTGAGATATGTATGTTTTCTTTATGAGACGAGTTGTTTTAAAATGTTTCATCTATTAGAACTAAGTTGGTTTGAACAACAATAACACTTAATTATTTTTATGATAAAAAGAATTATTTTATGGGAACAATTTATTGTGCTAATGAAATTTTTTAAGTGTGCATATTCTTTGTTAAAAGTTTTAACGCGTAAAACTTTATGCTGCATCCTGTAATAAATAAAAAAGAAAAATGAAGAAATCAAGGTAAACACTTTGAATAATCTGTTAAAGTTGTGTTTAACTTTGATCAACGCATTTGCGCCTCTGATGAATTTGATAAGACAAGTTCACTTTGATAATTATGCGTTTGAAAATTCTAACAAACTAGTTGATCGTCTGGTCAACACATCAAGTCAATACGCTAACAAAGTCAACACTCTAATAAAAAGTCAAACATATAAGCCCAGAACTTTGAAGAAGTCAACATCCTCTGCTCATCAAAGTTGGGCTTATCATCTGATTCAAGAAGGACATGACATCCTCTAATAATGTCATATGCTAGTTTTTTTGTCGCTTCTATCAAGACACGTTAAATCAATTATGAAGACGTGTTTGGACAAGTTTTTAATGTTGATTCAAGATCTATGAAGATTTGATACAATCCATTATTTTACATGCTGATTTCATGTAATCACAGCAACGATTAGAAACCCTAATGGCTTTGAAGTTTCTTTATAAAAGGACTTGTGATCTTCACTGCAAAACAAATATACAAGAAACCTAATTCCGTCATGTACAACAACCGATGAAAAACTTTGTATTATTTATGAGTTTTGAAAAAATCTCAAATACATTTTAAGAACATACATTGTAAACATTATATTGTGAGATTTATTCAGAAAACAACCTTAAACACTCTTTGTAACTTAGCCTAGTAGAGGTTGCTCCTATCAACAACTTGATTGTACTAAAACTAGAAGGTTGAAAGACTTGAACACGATCAGATTAGCTAGTAGGTGTTCAGTGGATATGTGATACTTTGGTTGATTAGTGGATTAAATCCTTCAAAGTGAAGGGACTGAACGTAGGTTTCGTGTTGGTGGTGAACTAGGATAATTTGGCTTTTGTTTCCTCTTTATTTACTTTTGCTTTATCGCACTTTTATGTTGTCTTTTGTTTTATCAAAAGCTTTTTAAAACCTTAAAAACACAATTCAAACCCCTTTTTTTTGTGTTTTTCTCTCTTTAATTGGTACATAGTTTGGTCTCAAGGTTGAGCACTTAACAGTGTTTTACTAAAGATCTTATTTTTATTACTATTATGACTTACTCTAGTGACGAAGCTACAAGTGGAAATGTTAACAGGTCTCCTTTGATTGATAAAGAGAGATTTGAATATTGGAATGATAGATTGAGAAGTTTCGATATCTCAATGATCATGAACTCTGGGACATAGTCGAAGTTGGTTATGAGGCTCCAAAAGATGTTGTTGGTATTAAAATACCAAGAAAAGAACTCAATGATGATCAAAAGAAACAATACAAGGTGCATCATAAAGTCAAAACCTTTACGATGAATACAATCACCTTCAAAGAGTTCGACAAGCGCAACAATAAAGAAACATCAAAAAATATTTTTGAAACTTTGGTCCTCAAATATGAAGGAAGTAAACAAGTGTAGAAAGCTAAGGAAAATATGCTTGTTAGGAAGTATGAGCTTTTCTAGATGAAAGAAGATGAAGACATTGAGAAGATATTTACTAGATTCCAAACCTTAGTCTATAGATTAAAGATCATCCAAAAGAGTTACACTACAACTGAACATGTTATAAGATCCTCAAAAGTCTACCTAGCAAATGAAGACAGAAAATAACAACAATTCAATAAGCTAAAGACCTTAACAAACTGCCTCTGGAATAGGTGATGAGTTCACTCAGATCCCATAAGATGGAGCTAGTTGAAGATGAACCAAAGGATAAGTCAAAGTCTCTAGCTCTCAAATGCATAAAAAGGAAAGCAAATTCCAAGGCTCTGTAAGCTAAGGAGGACTTGGAGGAAAATGAACCAGATTATCAAAGTGAAGACTCAGATGATGAAGAGATATCCTTCATCTCAAAGAAAATCCAACACATGTGGAACAACAAGAATAAATCATTTTCTAGAAAATATTTTAAACGATCCAAAAATAGTAGAGAAATAATAGAAAAATCAAAAAAGAAGCAAATCATCTGTTATGAATGCAAATAACCCGAACACTTCAAATCAAAATGTCTTAAGCTTGAAAAGGAAAACTCTCAAAGGAAAGACTTCAAAGGAATGAAGAAAAGTCTGATGGCTACTTGGGATTACTTTGGTTAAGATGAAGAGCAAGCAAACATGACTATGATGGAAGAAGTTCACTCTAACTCTTACGCTAACAATGAATCAATTGATAAGGAAATTGAGACATTATCTTATCTTTCTCGTAATGAACTTACAATTATGTTAAATGAGTTTCTAAACAAAAATGACAATGTTTCTTCAACACTAAAGAATATTAGAAAACCTCTTTCCATTTTAATTGATAAGTAGTATTCCATTGAAAAATATTTTAAGAACAAAAAAAGGATACATCAAACTCTAAGTTTATGTTACGTAAGAAAAAGCTTTTATCTCACCATATGAGAGAGAGAGAGAGAGAGAGAGAGAGAGAGAGAGAGAGAGAGAGATGAAAGAGAGATGAAAGATGGAAAAATGAGGTAGCAAAATAGAGACAAGAGAAGAAAATAAAAAGGGAGTAATGGGAAATGAAGAGTAAATATCAAAAGAAAGAGAGACATAGGAAGAAAACGAGAGAATGGAAGAGATACGTAGAAAGAAACCGGGAGAGAGAGATTAGGAAAGAGGGAAAGATGGGCAAAAATAATAAATTGAATAAGAAGATACAAAAAAAAAAGAAAAAGGAATAAAAGAGATAGGAAGGAAAGAGAAAAGGAGAAATTCAAAAAAAATGTGTGTTAATAAAAAATTAACTTTTTCAAAATGGCCATCGAAAATAGTAACTTAATGTCAAAATGGTCCATAAAAATAGTCACTGAAAGCAAAATTATTTTAGGCATAACAATCTCTATTACATTGAACTAATGTGAGATTTGAGTGGAGTATCATATAAACCGTTAACATGTATCCTTATATCCTTTAATGAAAAGAAAATAAAAAGAGGGAGTGATGGGAAATGAAGAGTAAATAGAAAAAGAAAGAGATACATCGAGAGAAGGGAAGAGAAAGAAAGAGAGACATAGCGAAAAGGCCGACGAGCAGAGAGAGAGAGATACAAAATTTAGTAAAAAGAGAGCAATGGACAAAATACAGTAAGATACATAAGGAAAAAAAAAAGATAGGAAGAAAATTGTTGCCGAAAATTGTCACTTAAGGTCAAAATGGTCCATAAAAACAATCATTGAACTCATAATTATTTTAGGGAAAATGGTCTCTATTATGTTAAACTATGGAGTGTCTTAAAAATGCAATGCGACACACAATTTTAAAAATTCCAACAATGTCCCTATTCTCTAAATTTTTTTTTTTGAAAATACGAGCTTCGACCGGGTGCAAGTGTTTACGAAATTCTTTGTAACGATGGAGTTTCAATACCTGCCCAACACCAACTCATACATCCTTCCTAGTAGTGATTTTAATTTTAACCTAATGATTATTATTTTATTATATTTAATATGATTTTTAATTTTATTATTTAATATAAGGGTAGGGCGGAAAAACCAGATCCCATAAAAGGGTTGGAAGGGGACTCGGTTTTCAAACTCAATGGGATTTTTGTATATGGCAAAACCTCTAACAATTAATAATATTGTATTATTTTCTTATCCAATACAAAATTTAAGAGCCGAACTAAATTCCAAACTATCCTTCATCTTTTAACTATATTGTCATATTAATTGATTAATGTTGTTAAACTATTTGATTAATAAAGTTTTCTTATAAATTAGTTGATTATTTTTTATTATTAATTGATTAGCACGTTATATTAAGTCAAGTTTCTTATTCAAAAATATATCTCGCTAACTTAAAGATAATTTTTTTTTTGTCTAAAAAAGATGGTGAACTTGACTAGAAATTCACACACATAGCGGTGAATTCCCATATTCGAATATAAAACACGATGTCAAATTTAACAATATTAAAATTTATCAATTGAGTTAATACTGAACAACACAACCTAAATACTATTTGGTTACCATCCCACTTCAATAAATACCTCAATTATGAAATTAACATTTCTATGTTTCAACGTAATATATTTGTTATATATTAAACGACATAAATAATATAAATATTAAATATATATATATATATATATATTAA
>JBBPBP010000001.1:30045302-30059033 GCA_037974735.1 Cicer chorassanicum
AGTTTTATTATTATTCTAATTATTTATTACAATTGAAATTAAAAAATAAAAAATTTAAAATTGATGGATATTAATTTACATGTATACAAAGGTGCCACTTTGAAAATTGTCTTTATTAGAATTTTCGCTTTAACATAGATAATAGATATGTATTCAAACCTTAAAATATTTCAAATATTGAATTCTTGTTTTCTTTTTGGTTTTTTTGAAAATTAAAAATGTTGACTATTTCTTATATATGGAACAAACATAAATACTTTCTTTATTTGCAATACTATTAAATAGTTCTTTTTCATTGGTTGTTTTTATATAAAGTCTTGATTTTTATTTTAACAAAGAGATATCATAGAGTTAAACAACAAGAATAAATCATATTGCTATTGATATTGAAACTACTTAAAATGGCAAAGTTTTCCGCCTTGCTAATTATCGTGCTTGCCTTTATTTATTCAGGGATACAAATTTATATGTCAAATTTCGTAGCATATATGTGAATTGTGATGGCAGTATTCATTTGATTAACTTAACAAATTTGAAATTTTGCCATGTTAATTGGGTATAGTCATTTTAAATGATACACATTTCAAATTGAATTATATAGAAATCAATTATCATTGATTTAGATATAGTATTCTTAATTTTAGATATTATCTCGAACATTTTCTTCACATGACTCTAATCTTTTATAGATCCTTATTTAAAATAGTTCAATGGTACGTATTTTTTCTGTTAATGTGTTTTATTTTTCACAGTTATACATATGACAAATGGTGCAAACATACAATCAAATACATGTATTGTTACGGACAATCATAGTATATGCTATCTGCTAGCATGCAGACAATGGTGCATTGCTAAATATAATGGTCAAGGAACATGCGTTGCAGGAACCCCTTCATCACCTTTAAAATGTAGTTGCTCATATAAGTGTTGAATCTAGAACAAAATATATGATTGTTGCTCTATTTTAAATGTAAAAGCATTTATCAAAATAAAGTTACATTTTGGGTTAAAAAAGTGTATTAAATATTTGTTATACTTTATTGCATTTAAAATAAACAAAAATAAAACATGAGAGATTGTTTAGTGTAATTTTAATTAAAAATTGCGATTATAGTATAATTTTTTTTTATTCTTCTATAATGTAGGAACCTGGTATTGACTAAAAACTAATTATAAAAGTAAATTATCTGACATAAAACATTCTCTGAAAAAGTAAGAAAAATAATAAAACACTATTTAATAGGCAAACAGTATAAGACACATTTTGATAAACAATGGTAGAGTTAAAACATGTTGTGGACGAAATAAGATATTTGTCGGCAATGGTAGTAACACATAAATTAAAAGGTAGACAAGAAATAGTCAATTGCAAGAATTTCACACAAGAAAAGGATATAAAGGAATGTGTTGCTCCTGAATCAAACAATATGATAGTCTTTTTATTCTTAATAAAACTCATACCTTTGATCAGACCATCTGACTCTTTCACCTCTTCTCCTTGGAGTGTAAAGATTCTCCCTTGGTTTTGTGGTCTAGATTGAGATTGCCCTTCACTCTTGCAACATCTAGTAAAATGTCCATCTTTTCCACATTTAAGACATGTAATTCGTGCGGTAGGACATGATTGATCTCCATGATTGAATTCACACTTTTCACATCCCTTATTCTTATTAATTGAAGCTTGTCCTTCCAAATTGTTGGTACAGGGCGTAAATTCTTCTGAAATTTATTGTCCTTATTATGGAACTTCTTTCCAGCAGAGTTAAACTTCTCCTTCGGTTTCTCAGCTTCCAACGTTTACATCTTTTGCTCCGCCACCCTAGAGTTGTTTACCAAAGTAGGGTAGTCACGAATCTCTTGAATTTAGAAAAAGCTTTGAAGCTCTGGCTTTAGTCCTTGCTCAAATTTGACTGTCTTCCACTTGTCTTGTGGTTTGTCTATAAGATAGCAAGAGTACCTTGATAGAGCTTCAAACTTTGCGACATACTTTGCAATTGACATACCTCCTTAACAAAGATGAATAAACTTTTTTCCTTCTGAATGTGAACACTGTGGGGAAAATACTTTTCTAGAAATTTCTCTTTAAACCTATCCCAAGTAATAGGAACTCCTTGTGTCAGTAGACCTCTTCTAGCACAATTCCACCAATGTTAACATCAAATTCTAACATATAAACAGCAAGGTCCACTTTTTGACGATCAATGCACCAGATGACTCAAAAGGTTTTCTCTAATTTCAGCAACCACCCTTCTAACTCAACTAGATCAAAACTACCTCGAAAAAGTGCTGGATTGTTCTTTCAAAATTCAGAAAGTCCAACATATTGAGGGTCTATGACTGCTAATCTGACATTGGGTCCTCTCAAATGACGGAGAGTCTTTGTCTATTCTCGCCAGTTCCAACTTCGAAGCTAAAAGCCTCAGCAAGTGCGTCATTGGTCCCACGTTTGTTACTCGTCATAAATATGCACACAACCAATTAAACACTGACCTAGCCAAGCCCAATATCCAACATAATAGTATGCGAAATTTATGACTATAACAAGAAATCCTATAAGCTCAAGTTTTGATTTATTTTTTTTTTAAAAAATAGATAAAAAATATAAAAATAAAGTAAAGTAAACCCACACCACTGTTCGATCTAGGTTCAACCTGGCTTTAATATTAAAAACGTAATGTCTAGTTACGTGGGTTTAACTATTGAGGTAACAACGAAAAAGTTTCATATTTATATAAGAGAATATGGTACTATAATAAATAATGAATTGTCCGAAAGAAATAATATTGTAAATCCTTAAAATAAAACCTTACAGCTGAAAATTCTTTAACGTATAAAAATATTCAAAACTGAGCATTTAATAACTAATCCTAAAATAAAATATGATGTAGACACTATGTCTACTTATTCTTGATCTACTAACCTAATCTAAGAAAATTACTCATCTCAAATGAGGGAAGACTTCTCAGCTCTTGACGTCCTTAATGGTCTCCGTCTCTAAAAACAACACTTTAATGACATACTAAATCCCAATGAATAATACATAAAATGTTAAAACAAGTATTGTTCTCAGTTGACGTGGTAACCGGAAATGTAACAGCCCACTTATTTAAAAAATTAATAAAATAAAAATTTATCAACAATAACATTTTATTTTTAGTATTTATTAAATTTAAATTAATATAAGAATAGGAAAGTTGTAAAAATGAGAGATGTTCAAAGGCCAAAAAGGGATCTCACACCTTTTCCCTCACTTATTCTCTCTTTTCCCGAAAAAATTCTCTTTCACTCTCGTTCTTCCACTCCCGTAACTAAACCCACTCTGAAGAACACCAACACCATTACATGCACGATTCCACCCCTTAATCTTCAAGAACCAACCATCAACGTTACCACAGAGAAAGAAAGAACAAGAATTGTAAAAAAGCATTGGATTGAGAAAAACTAAGGACTGCCAAATCACACATCTCCCTAAATCAGCTCGAAAACAAAAAGATAATTCTTACAATTGTGAGTTATTTTAGAATTGCTTTCACAGTCGTATGTGGGTTCTGAGTTTGAAGTCCATTTTTATTTTTAAGATTAAACTGGTTTTCTGGGTTTAGTTTTGGGTTTTCTTAAAATCTGAGAGTGAAAGAACTATAAATTTTATCATGTAAGAAATGTTTTGTGAAACTGCATTTAACTGCCTCTAAAGTCATGCATTATGCATATGTGATATCCATGACGTGTTAAGAATTTAAAGAATAGAGTAAATCATGATGGGTGAAATATGGGGTTAATGGGTTTCTAAAATTTCATTGTATGTCGTTCTGCCTCTAATTTCTCTTTTCTATTTCTGTTCAGTTTTTCCTTTGATTCTCATTTTGTTCCAGGGCAATTTTTCCTCTGATCACGCTGTCTCTGATCAGAATTTCTTCTAGTCATGCTGCCTCTAATTCAAGTTCCTTTGATTACGCTACCTCTGATCAAGAATCTACCTTTGATCATTGATCCATTGTCGCACACTGGTCAAATACAAGTAAATAAAAGAGTGATAGCGTTTCAGCAAGTGTACTGAATCGTTGCAAGTAATAATTAAAACGGCAGTACCGAGTGTCGAACTCAACGATTGAGTTTTACTATTGAGTTATATTTAATTAGTAAAATTGAACAAAAAGTTTCTGACTTGATTGAAATAATATTTTAAACTAACAAGAGTAATAGAATAGAACTTTTATAATAAGAAAAATGTCAGGGATGAGTTTCACTTTGAATCCAACATTGGTTTCTAATTTGATCCTAGTTACTAAATTCCTTTATTGAACTATTACCGAATTCTCTTTATTATTCTTGCCCTAATGTCTTAGTGACAGAACCTTTAATTACAAAGTAACCCTTATTTCCTTAGTGGATTTTATCTAACTAGAAATCAAATCATGAATGAGGGTTTCATCTTGTTTCACTCATCCGTAACAAATATGGTTTAGTTACTCATGACAGAGATACAAAAGACAGAGATTAAAGAAGAATTACAAGAAAGATTCATGAATGATTCTTGATAAAACTCCTCCAATGGTTTTAGAAACAACCGTCTTTGAGTTTATCTTCTAGGGCACAAGTCTCCAAACTTCCCAATAGTATAAAAGATCCATAGAAAATGAGAAAACGTGTTTTAATGTAGTCTGATGCGCGCCCCTGGCGCAGGTTTCGCGCTTCAAGCGCACAATATCTTTTGTCTAGCGTTTAGTGCATGTTTCTCCTCTGTTGACACCGAATTTGGGTCTGGTGACTTCATGAAAGTTGTAGCTATGGAGTTCAGCTTTCATTTGGACTTGGTTTGACTCCAACTAGACATCTATAACTCCAGATATGCCTGAAAGACTCCACATAGGCCATGTTGATTTCTAACCAAAATTCAGCATGCACTAAAACAAAGAAACAACACAAAACTACAAAAAAAATGTCTACTAAATCAAGGAATTAAGAACATAAACATTTCATTAAATCCAAGAACTAAAATCAACAAAATATATCAAATAAATCCTTAAATTAACTAATGATTAAACATAAATTAGACTAAAAACAATGAAAAGTATGCATATGATGAAGAACCATCACAACCCCAAACTTAATATGTTGGTATAGTTAAAAGCAAACATAAACTCAATTTCTCAAATCAAATCAAACTCAATTTTCAAAGTTCTAGCTACTACAAAACATTCATCATGCTCCATGGTTGCTTACAAAAAGAACAACACCATTTTTACGGTTAGCATTCATTCCTCAAGTTCAACTCTCTCTTCACACAATCTCACTAAAATATCACTCAAGTGTTTAGAAAGGGTTATGAATTTATCACTCAAATCCTAGAACATGCATCACGCTGCCATAGGCTTGAAAAAATTATAGTTAGCAATCACAATTGCAACAAACACATACACTTTTGAAGGACTATCAGGTTGTAATGGGGCTTAGGTAAGCGTAGGACATTTTGGGATAGTAGAATTTACTACTTGGAGTTAGGTACACATTCCAAATTATTCTACAATTTTTTTTGTTGTTGACATTTTATGTTGGAAATTCTCAACCATTGACAAAAGAAATAAGAAGATGTTATTTATCAATGTACTCAAACTAATTTTTTTTTTTTTTGAATCTTTTTCTTCTTTTTTTATTTTTTGTTAGAACCACCACCCCAAACTTAAAAGGTTGCTATCCCATAAGCAACCCCAAACTTAGAACTTTACCAAGACGAGACAAAAAAATTTCTACCTAACTCCAAGTAAGGTGATTTAATTAAAGTTAGGTCTTTGGGTTGTAATGTGGCTAGTAACCGAAAGAAAAGGGCAAGGCTTAGAGGGGCTAACAAATGATAAAATTTGCATAGGGTAGTTAGAAAGGCTCAAACGACCAAACAAAATTGCATCAGTGTATGCATAAATCACAAGTGATGCAAGTTAGAATTAGTGCACGTTCTAAAGGGATACCACATATCTGGATAATCACACAACAAGGATTTAAAGTGTATAGGCTCAAAAGCTCACTACTAGGATAATAAGAGAGATTATGAACTATCTAAATGATGCCAAACATGCCACTACAAAATTTATTTATTTTTATAAAAAATGGCAAGTGAGACTTCAACAACCAAGGAGTAATCAACAATGCATGCATTAGTGAAACTCATCGAATTGAGCAATGATATGAGCAAATAAATAGAGTTTAAATTTCAAAATCTGAAACAGATAGTTTAAGACTAGCTTCAAGTTGTTAAATATTCTTCATCATAGTGCACGTTTACACACAATTATAAAGAAACAAATTCAAATAACAAAAATAAGGTTGCAATAATAAAAGTTACCTCTACCTATGGGTTGCCTCCCACGAAACGCTTTTTTTAAGTCATTAGCTTGACACCTCAACTGTTGTCAAGGTGGTATATATGACAAAAAGAACACATCATCTTTCTTCTTTTTGTTTGGTAGAAATTCCATAAACTTGAGAAATAAATGATGTTGCTTCCATGTCCTTTTCAATTGTACATTGATGAACAAGGCATAGATTGAGTCTCGAACTTCATCAATCTCTCCTTTTTTCTTTTCCTTGTTCGTGTTTCCCTCTTGCTTATCTTCTTCTACCACAACAATGAAATCATCTTCAATCTTCAACTTCTCCTCCATCTTCTCAAACTCAACCACTTGCTTAAATAATCTCTCACATTGACTTTCAAATCGTTCAATTGAAACCATGTTATTCTTCATGAATTCAACCAAAACGTCCTTGATGTGAAAGTCCCTGTAATCTGATTCATTGGATAGAATTTTAGGAGGTAGAATTTGTTCCCAATTAATCTTTTTCATATAACACTCGTCGTATTCTGCTTCTATGACCAATAGATCTTCTTATTCTAGTGGTGGGACTTAGTAATCAAAGCAAGTTCCATTCCTATGTCATTCTCTGCAAAAGTCACACCTAAGAGGTCGCGTCTGAAGGTTATATTTTACAAATGTATCTCTCAAGATCTGCCTCTCAATTATGCGTAATTCAGCAGATATAAGACAAGTATCATACTCTTCAAATAATTGTAGTTAAATATCATCATTACAATCGTCCATGCTCTACTGCAGATAGTTATCTCAAACAAAGAAGAAACAAACCACTAGCACACGACATTAGCAAGCTCAACAAATAAAAATAGAAAGAAAAAAAACAGTTTTTTTTTTCAAAATTAAAAATAAAAGAAAAACAAAAATTTTGTTGCAGAGCAAAAAAATTCCAATAAAGTATATAAATTAGAACTCAACAGTGATATGGTAATCCCCGACAACGGCACTAAAAACTTGATAGCGTTTCAGCAAGTGCACTGAATAGTTGCAAGTAATAAATAAAATGGTAGTACCGAGTGTTGAACTCAAGGATTGAGTTTTACTATTGAATTATATTTAATTACTAAAGTTGAACAAAAAGATTCCGAATTGATTGAAATAAATATTTAAAACTAACAAGAGTAATAGAAATGAACTTTTATAATAAGAAAAATGTGAGGAATAAGTTTCACTTCGAACCCAACCTTGGTTTCAAATTTGATCCTAGTTACTAAATTCCTTTATTGAACTATTATGAAATTCTTTTTATTATTCTTGCCCTAATCTCTTAGTGACAGAACTTTTAATTCCAAAGTAACCCTTAATTCCTTAATGGATTTAAGATTAGAATTAAGCTTTACAATATAGAAACTCTCTTAATAAACTATTGCCTTTGCAACTAATTTAATTGATTTCATGCCCTGCATCTATCCCACGACTACAATATCATAAATTTCTCATCTCAAGCATTCGTAAAGTCCACTTCCGTTTCAAAATACAAATCGTAGAACATTTTAAAGTTGATCAAGCAATAAAAAGCATTAAGCACAGAGATGAGAAAAATAATTCAATAAACTCATTCATATAACTAGAAATCAAATCAGAAAAATAAGGGTTTCATCTTGTTTCACTCATCTGTAACAAATATGGTTTAGTTACTCATGTGCAATCTGGCAGATCCAGTGGTGCAGAAATGCGTCCCAGGTGCAGGTTTCGCACTTTAAGCGCACAACATCTTATGTCTGACGTTTAGTGCATGTTTCTCCTCTGTTGAGTCTGAATTTGGTTTCAGTATCTTCATGAAAGTTGTAACTATGGAGCTTATCTTTCATTTGAACTTGGTTGGACTCTATTTGGACATCTACAACTCCAGATATGGCTGAAATACTCCACATATGGCATGTTGATTTCACGCCAAAATTCAGTACTGCACTAAAACAAAGAAACAACGAAAAACTATGAAAAATCTCTACTTAATCAAGGAAATAAGAACATAAAAAATTCATTAAATCCAAGAACTAAAATCAACAAAATATATCAAATAACTCCTTAAATTAACTAACGATAAAATATAAATAAGACTAAAAACAATGAAAAATATGCATATGATGAAGAGTCTTGATAATAACTTAAGTCTTTTCACAAGGACTCTTGATTATATTAACCGAATTGAGAATTAAAATTAAGGGGGTTTCGAATTTGATTCGGGCAGATTAAGAAAACGATTAATTCACTAATTCGAGAGTATCAGACCTATCACATATTCTATCAACGAAAATAATTTCTAAATCGTGACTCAATTCCTATTTGACTACAGAATTGATCAAACAAGCGGAGTCAACCCTATCTTTGTGTATTCAGTTTCTTTGACTGGATTAAGTATCACAGTCATCGATGTATTACAGTTAACGATCAAGTGTCGCAAAACAATAATTTAATTAATGTAGAAATCGAAGTAAAACTTTTTCAGACGGGAGTTGAACAGTAAAACTTTTTGGCCAATGGAAAATTCCTTCCTAGAAATCATCTTATCATTAAAGTGCTTAGTTTTCTCCTTATATATTCGGGAGTTCTCATAAGCTTTTAGCCTAAGCTCTTCAAGTTGTTGTAATTGAAGTTTTCTCTCCAAACCTGCTTTCTCCATCTCAAGGTTACAGCTCTTGACCACCCAATAAACATGATGCTCTATTTCCATGGAGGTTGCATGCCTTACCAAACACAAGTCGATAAGGGGACATCCCTATTGGTGTTTTGTAGGCAATGTTCTATGGGCCCAAAGAGCTTCTTCTAACCGGAGGCTCCAGTACATCTTGTTTGGCTGCACCATTTTTTCTAAAATCTGTTTGATTTCCCCGTTTGAGACTTCAACTTGCCCATTAGTCTAGGGATGATAAGGTGTAGAAACTCTATGCACAACCCCATATTTCCGAAGCAAAGCGTCCATGGTGGGGTTGCAAAAATGAGTGCCTTGATCATTTATGATGGCTCGGCGTATTCCAAACCTATAAAAAACATTTGATCTGACAAAACCTGCAACAACTTTAGAATCATTAGTCCTAGTGGGTATTGCCTCCACCCACTTTGAAACATAATCAACAACCAGTAAAATGTAGACAAAACCAAAAGAAGGAAAAGGGCCCATAATGAGGCATCTCACTTCTGCAAGTGATTTCTATTCCTGCTATTTGGCACTGTTCACAAGTTCGGTAAGTCTCCAAAGCATCCTTAAACAAAGTGGGCCAAAAGAAACCCGAGTCTAAGACTTTTCTTGCTGTCCGTTGAGGACCAAAATGCCCCCTACTTGAGACGCATGACAAAAATGAAGAATGGATTGAGCCTCACACATCACCTAATCACCTGGTCACTACAGAATTTCCACAGATATGGATCGTCCCACATATAGTATTTGGCATCACTTTTAAGTTTGTGTATTTGTGCTCTAAACGCATCTGTAGGAAGAAGTCCAACAACTAGATAATAAACTAAATCAACAAACCAAGGGGTTACCTCACGCAATTGTTGCAACTGTAACAATTGCTCATCAGGGAAGTCATTCTGAATGGGGTGGGATCCTCATCCATTTCTATTCTGCTCAAATGATCTGCCACCAGATTCTCAGCTCCATTCTTATCTTTAATCTCCAAATCAAATTCTTGGAGTAACAATATCCACTAGATCAATCTCGATTTTGCTTCTAGTTTCTTAAGCAAGTACTTCAAAGTCGCATGGTCAGTAAAAACAACTACCTTGGAACCTAGCAAATATGATTTAAACTTATCAAGAGCAAAAACAATAGCCAAAAGCTCTTTTTCAGTGGTAGTATAATTAGCCTGTGCAGAATCTAAAGTCCTAGAAGCATAATAAATAACATGGGCAGCCCTTCCAACCCTTTGTGCAAGGAATTCCCCCACTGCATAATTAGATGCATCACACATAATTTCAAAGGGGAGGGTCCATTTGGTGGCTGAATGATGGGGGTGGAGGTCAGTGCTGCCTTTAAGCAATCAAATGCCTTCTTGCATTTGTCATAAAAGGTGAAAGTGACATATTTTTGCAGCAAATTTGATAGCGGAAGAGCTATCTTGCTGAAGTCCTTGATAAAACGCCGATAAAAACCTGCATGGCCAAGAAAAGAATGAATCTTGCGGACGCAAGATGGGTAAGGCAAATTAAAAATCCCATCAATCTTGGCAGGATCCATTTCCATCCCTTTCTTAGAGATCACATGTCCCAAAAATATGCCATGTTCAACCATTAAATGACATTTTTCATAATTCAGCACATGTTAGTTAAAATGCATCTATGCAAAACTCTATCTAAATTGTTCAAGCATGCATCAAATCAGGAACCATACACAGTAAAATCATCCATGAAAACTTCTATACAATTTTTTATGAAATCAGCGAAAATACTAATCATGCAGCATTGGAAAGTGCCAGGAGCATTGCATAGGCCAAATGGAATCCTCCTATAGGCAAATATGCCGAAGGGGCAAGTGAACGTGGTCTTTTCTTGGTCCTCTGGTGCAATATGGGTCTAAAAATAACCTGAAAAACCATCAAGAAAAAAATAATGTGACTTACCAGCCAAACGTTCAAACATCTGATCAATGAATGGTAAAGGAAAATGATTATTTCTAGTTGCCTGGTTTAGTCTTCTATAATTGATGCATATCCTCCAACTTTTTTGCTCTCGTGTGGGGATAAGTTCATTATTCTCATTTTTAACCACTGTGAGTCCAGTTTTCTTAGGGACTACCTGCGCCGGACTCACCCATTGACTA
Source organism: Cicer chorassanicum (assembly GCA_037974735.1). NCBI lineage: Eukaryota > Viridiplantae > Streptophyta > Magnoliopsida > Fabales > Fabaceae > Cicer > Cicer chorassanicum. The sequence continues at coordinate 30,056,433 of JBBPBP010000001.1, forward strand.
TCAGAGATGGGGTATATGATTCCTGCTTGTAAGAGCTTGGTCACTTCCTTTTTTACAACATCCAGAATTAAGGGGGTTAAGTCGCCTCTATGGCTACCTAATTGATTTTACCCCATCTTCCAATAGTATCCTATGCATAGACATGGATGGGCTAATACGAGGAATATCAGCCAAGCTCCAGCCAATTGCCTTCCTATTTTTTTTTTCAAAATCTGCAACAACTTCTCTTCCTATTCATCTTCAACTTTTGCTGAAATAATCACAGGTAACTTTCCACTCCCTTGTAAATATGTATATTTCAAATTTTCAGGAAATGGTTTAAGCTCTAGAGCCCGTGGCTGCTCAACGGAGGGTACAACACTAGTGGCCGAAGCTAAGTATACAAAACCAATTATGTCAGTAGAAATATCAATATCAGCACAATGATCAACCTGCAAAGCAGGTCTTCCTAAGATGATAGGTGCCTAATTGAACTTAGTCTCCCCCTCCATGTCTAGAATGTAAAAATTTGCAAGAAATATCAATTTATTAACTCGAACAAGTACATCCTCCACCAGTCTAGCTGGGCGAGCATTGCTTCTATTCGCCAATATAATGGTAACACCTATACTCTGTAAAGGTTCAAGAGCAAGAGAGTTAAAAATAAATGTAGGCATAACATTAATCGAAACTCCTAAATCTAACATGGCATTTTCAAATTGACTATTGCCTATGGTACATGGGATGGAAAAAGTTCCCGGATCTTTGCATTTCTGGGGCATGGGCTGAATGAGGGCTGAAACATTGTGCCCCATATTTACCCTTTCATTACCTTTTAACCTTCTCTTGTGTGTGCACAACTGTTTTAGAAATTTGGCATATCTTGGAATCTATTTAATTGCTTCAAAGAGAGGAATGTTCATTTCCACCTTCCTTAATGTATCCAAGATCTCCTTGTCCCTATCTGCCTCATCCATTTTCTTAGTCTTCACTGCCCTTTGAGGGAAACAAAGTGGTATATCTTGCTCAACATCAGCAGTTTCAAGTAACAAAGTGTCCTCAGCATCCTTGTTATTTTTCACAGCAGCAATTTTAGGTACCTTTGATGTTTCAACAGCCTTCCCAGACCTCAAGGTTATTGCACTGACATTAGGAGCATTTGGATTTACTACTGACTAGGCAGGTAGTTGGTATGATCCCTAAGTCTGCATCTGATTAATTGAGAGGCACCAAAGAGGAAGTGCAAAAGCTCTTATGTGGTGTATAAGCAATCCTCGTTGGATTAATTAAGAGCTGAGTAAAATCATTCATATTTTGTAACCAACAAATCATTAAGAGTAGACAAGATTTTATGAGGCAACAAAGACATTTCATAGATGAGTCAATGCTTTATGAGGAGAGAAAATCATTCAAGAAGGCGTTACACTTTGAGACAAAGAATAGTTCTAGATTAAATTAAAAAAACAAGTTGATCTCATACTCCTATATGTAGTCACGACCAAAGTAAAGAGAATTACAAGAATTTTGTTAAAAAAAAAAAACACTTTGTTATTTGGGAGATTTCGCTTCTACGTTGAGGATTGTTCCAACCCTTTTGATGTTATCAAGAAACTAAGTTTTCTTGTGGCGACCAATCCCCCAAGACTTATCATTAATCTTCTCCATAGAAGCTTGACTGTGGTGCCTCCCTCATTTCTATCTTCTCCTTATTTTTAGTCTCTTCATTGTTGCCATTTTTTTTACTTGTTCTTACAATTCTGCTATTGAGATGAACCAACAATGAAAAACCAACTATTCTCGTAGTTATCAGAGAGAATGAGGGAAGGTTATGGGGTAAGATCACAAGAGAGACAATAAAAAAGATAGAGAGAAAATATGACAAATGAATAACAGTGAACAAAATGGAAAGAGATAGAGAGAGGTTATGTTTTATTGTTAATTGATTAGAACATTATATTAAGTCAAGTTTCTTATTCAAAAATGTGTCTCGCTAACCTAAAGATAATTTTTCTTTTTGTCTAAAAAAGATGGTGAACTTGACTATAAATTCACACACATAGCGGTGAATTCCCATGTTCGAATCTAAAACACGACGTCAACTTTAACAATATTGAAATTTATCAATTGAGTTAGTACAGAAGAACACAACCTAAATACTATTTGGTTACAACCCCACTTCAATAAATACCTCAATTATGAAATTTACATTTCTATGGTTCAACGTAATATATTTGTTATATATTAAACGACATAAATAATATAAATATTAAATATTAAGTATTAAATATTTATATATATATATATATATATATATATTAAAGTAACATATATTGTATTAGTATTTAATAAAAATTAAAATATTAGAATTTATTTGACAATATAAATTTAGAGATCTTATGATAATAAACTTTCTTACGAAATAAATGTTAAAATTAATTAGTATATTTTAATTGTTATCATTATTAATTATTTGAATTGAAATTCGAAAATAAAAAAGTGGAAATAGACAGAAAATTGGGTATATGAAGGGGTCACGAGAAAATTTTCTTAATTGAAATTTCCTAACTTTATCAAATACAATACATCTTATTTTATTTTTATAAATATTACATTTTGTTAGTT
>JBBPBP010000001.1:30071684-30083840 GCA_037974735.1 Cicer chorassanicum
AAGAGAGAAGGAGAGAGAGTGAGAGAAAGAGAGAGAGAGAGAGAGAGAGAGAGAGAGGAGAGAGATAGAGGAGAGAGAGAGAGATTAGGAAGGAGATAAAGATGGGGCAAAACAAGAAATCGAAGAAGAAGATACAAAAGGGAATAAGAAAAAGGAAAAATGGATAAAAGAGAAAGGAAGGAAAGAGAGAAATTAAAAAAAAATTGTTACTAAAAAATTAACATTTTCAAAATGGCAATTGAAAATAGCCACTTAATGTTAAGATGGTCCATCAAAATAGTCATTGAACTCATAATTATTTTAGGAATAATGGTCTTTATTACGTGGAATTGATGTGAGATTTACATGAAGTGTCATGTAAAATGTTAACATGTCACCTCTTATCATTTAAAGAAAAAAGAAAGGAAGAGGTAGTGAGAGGAAAGGAAGAGTAAATAGAAAAACAAAGAGATGCATAGAGAGAAGGGAAGAGAAAGGAAGAGAGACATAGCGAGAAGGCCAAAATAGGAGAGATAGAGATATGAAAATTAGAAAGGAATGAGAGATGGGCAAAAGAGAGATAGAATACGAAGATATAGAAGGAAAAAAGTTACAAGAAAAAGGAGGTAAAGAGCAAGAGAGAAATTAAAAAAAAAATGAAAGCTTATAAAAAAATGAACATTTTCAAACGTCCGTTGTCAAAATGGTCCAAAAAAAAAATATTGAACTCATAATTATTTTAGGCAAAATGTTATCTACGTTGAACTATGGAATGTCATGTAAACCGTTAACATGTCAACTCATATCCTTTAATGAAAAAAAAATAAAGGAAAAAACTATTTTGATGGAAGCAATTTAATTTCATCGATGTTTTTGCTATTTTGCAATATTAAGGGGAAAAATTACCAACTGTTAAAATTTTTAAGACTAAATTGATTATTTCCTCAACTTTAAATTATGTTAAAAAACCTAGTGTAACACCAAATGAGTGTCACAACTATACTTTACCAAATACAATTTTATATTTATTATATTTAGCCTTTAACTGAACAATAAGAAAATTGAGTTTTTTTTAAGGATGTTTAATATTATTATGTATGTTATCATAAATTATCCATCCATCAATCCATCCATCTATTTATCTACAAGAGAGTGTTCACAATTTGTATTCTCAAAAATATTTCTTAGCACTTGGACAAAATAAAGGATATAGAGCAAGATTGCAGAGATGGTATTATTGTGCTTATTGTAGTGCGTTGTTGTACTTGGGACTTGAGAGCCAAGAATTTGGACTTCTTCTTGGGCTCATCTTCAGCAGTTCAATCTCATGGGATCTAAGTGAACTCATCAGTTCTTCTAGAGGCAATTTGTTTAGATCTTTTGTCTCTTGAATTACTATTACTTTTGGTCTCCACTTGCAGGGAAGACTTCTAAGGATCTTCTTCCATCTGGAAGAGTTCATACTTCCTGACAAGTAGATTTACCTTAGATTCATTTACCTGCTTATTTCCTTCATAGTTGAGAACCAGAGCATCAAAGATTGTTTCTTTGTTGCTGCATTTTTCGAACTCTTTGCAGGTGGAGATTCATCATGAAAGTTTTGGCTTTATGATGCATCTTGTAATTTTTCTTTTGATCAGCGTTGAGATCCTTTCTGGATATTTCAACACCAGCACCATTTTTTGGAGCCTCATACCCATCTTCGACTATATCAGAGTTCATGATCATGTGATATGTAGAAACTTATGAGCATGTCTTTCCATTAATAGAATCATTCTCCATCAAACAGGGGAGGCTAGTTAACATTTCCACCTGTAATTTCATCACAAAGTTAGTGATAAAAACAAAAACATTTTCTAAAACACAATTAAGTGCTCAACGTTGATCAAGCTCTGATGCCAATTGTAAAACGAGAAACACAAGAAAGGGGCTTTGACTTGTGTTTAATTTTAAAATTGTTTTAGCACTATTAAAACCAAGTGATGAAAATAAAGCAGATAAAATAGAAACACAAAACAACAAAGCCAATTTATCCTGGTTTACCGCCGGCATGGTAGCTATGTCTAGTCAAATTGATTGTGTTTTAGTCTTCTTAACCTTGTAGCTTAGTACATTGAAACTATTGAGGAATGTAGTCACTACTGGACTAGGTTACAAAAGAGTAAGTTTAAGGGATTTATGAATACTCTCACAAGAGGGTGTTTACAAGTTGTATTCTCATAAAATGTTTCTTAGCACTTATTCAAAACAAAATATATAGAGCAAGGGTGTAGAGATGGTTGTTTTGTGCTTGTTGCAATGCATTATTGTTGTTGTTATTGTATTTCAATTAGGGTTGCATGCCTTTTCTAAAGAACTTTAGGGTTTCTGGTTGTTGTCCTGATTGCAAGAAATCAACATGTATCACGAAGCTTCATATCAAATCTTCATAGATTGATTTACCATTAAACCTTGTCTAGAAATAGTCTTTGTAATTGATTATGCGTATCTTGATATGAAAATAGACAAGGTAAAGGATATCATGATTAAAGTATGTTACATAATCCTTCAGACAAATAACATATTTAGTGTGTTGAGAAGATAATGCACAAAAAGTTTGTCTTCTTCATATCGTTGACTTTTCATCAGAGCATTGACTTTTCATAGTGTTGATTTTTCATCAGATCATTGACTTTTAAACAGAATCTGACAATTAGATCCTTGATGTGATTATTAGAGGCAGACGATCACTTGCTTTTTCAGGGCAGAGAGATCAGATGTTTGTTGTAGCCATCAGAGTCAGACTAATCAGAGCATTGCTTTTATTACCATAATCACCATAGGTGCGTTTCAGAGCGCGTTCATTAGACTTAGTGTTCCTTTAACTAAGTCCAATCATTAGAGGATGTAGTGTAAAGTGATTTTAAATAAACTTGATATGGAAACTCCACACTTAAACAAAATATTAGTGCTTTAAATTGTTCCCACAAATAATTTTGTTATCATTAAAATAAGTAATAGGTCATAGGTTTTCCAACCAACTTGGTTCTAACAGGTCTCACTTTCCCTCCACCCCTGGTTTTGGAAGTCCCAAGCCTAGTCTACTTTGACTAAGTTAGGATGAAACCGAACTATTATATGTTATAGACTAGGTTTAACCTTTTTGAAAGTTTGTTAATGCTTAAAAATTAATTTTAAAACACATTTTCTTTTTTCTTACGAAAGCCTACACCATTGATCGTTAATGGTGTATGCTTTCATAAATAGACTAAAAATGTTAAACTTATATTTTTGCAATAGCCGAGTTCGATTATGATCTCCATTTGACAAAAGTGAATAGAGGGGCACGTTAGTGCTCGTTTGCATGATAATTATAATAAGGATTAATCCTTAATTTGATTTATGTAATATGGGTGTATTCTTGTTTTGGTCCATGTAAAATAGGTTAGCTTTCATATTTGTAATCCTAGATTTTTCTATTTTTGATCATTCATTTAAATTTGCTCTTGTGAATCTACTAACATGGCGTGTTGAAGTGAATTATTTTATATTTATTTTAATTCTACATAGCATTTAAAATTAATCAACGTAATTTAAAAACACAAATTAATTTATATGACTCACTTTTTTTTGCAAAAAGATAAACCTAGTTAGAAAGTGAAGAATCAATACATATCATTTTTCTCTTCTCCTCTTTACGTTACAACCATTCCCTCAAATTTCTAGATCACAAAACAACAAAAGAGAAACGACAAAGAAGAGACCATACGAATGCATATTCTTCATTGTCATTCGCTCACCTTCACTGTCAACCACCTTAATTGCCATTTGTTCAATTGCCATTCATTGCCATTCTTCACCGTTGTCCGTTCACCTTCATTGTTCGTTCATTGTCGTTCTTTCGATCATCATTCAGTGCCAGCGAAGATGATTGTTACTTTTTCACTACAATGTCAATCGCACACGAACAACAACAAAGAAGGGACCATGCAAACGTTTCTTCTTCACTATTGTTCGTTCACCTTCACCATCGATCACCTTAACTGTCGTTTATTTAATTGTTGGTCACTGCAAGTGAAGATGGTCATTTCTCATTTGTTGTTATGTGATTTGGGAATTTGATGACAGTGTTCTAAGAGGACAAAGAGGGGAAAATAAGAATATAATACTGATTGACTCTTCACTTTCTAATTAAGTTTTTCTTTTTGCATTAAAAAAATTAGGTTTTTGTTTTTAATTTATTAATTTATTTAATTTTAGTCAATCAAATAAGTTTGTGTTTTTAAATTATTTTTATTAATTAAATGCCACGTGCAATTAAAATAAACCTAAAAGAAACAACGTTGAAGATCCTTCTAACGTATCAAAACCAGAAACAAAAGTTAGTCAACATTAAAAAACAAAATATCACTCATAAGTCCATCCAAAAGCAACATTCAAGATCATTCAACATATCACCGCAAAAATTGGTCTAAGTTTAATTGGTGTTGTTGGGCGGGTATAAAAACCACAAAAACAAACCGAAAAAAGATAAAAATAAATATGAATAACCATTCAAAATCGTTCAACAAAATTCTTCTCCAATCATAAAAGAAAATTAAGGTTGTCACATGTATCAAGGGTATTCTAAGGAGATTCTATATATCAACTCAGATTTGTTAATTGAGATATAGATTAGCTGAAAAACAATCATCAAAGTGGCGGTGGTCCGATAAAAACTTTTTTGTTTTGAAAATCTAAATGTATGTGGTAGTACATTGCAAAAAAAAGAAAAGAATTCGTGGTAATTTCATGGTCAATGAAGGTTAGATGACTAAAAGGTGGTGGCCCAAACAGGTTGTGGTGGTACACTGATATCTTAGAGAATAAGAAAGTTCCCCGGTAAGCATGCCAACTCAACACTTTTAATTTGAATTAAGGACTAAAATTTAAGAATCTAAGATTACAATAAACAAAAAAAAGTCTGTGAAGACTAAAGTTGGAATTATTTCATATTGTAGGGATTAGAAACAATACTAACCCTAACATTATTATTTATATATTTAATTAGTTAAATATACAATTTTTCGGTAGTCAATATTTATAGTTTTGTCTTTTTAATTAGTTAAATAGACGTTTAATATATATATATATATATATATATGTCTTTTTTTTGTTATAAATTGACTAAATCTAAACTTTATGTAGTCTAGGCCATAATGGTTTATCAAAATGCATGACTATTCTCACATAATTTAATATGTGTCATTCGGTGCCAAACTTGCTATTGATTACATTAGATACATATAAATTATAGTAGAGTTTTAGAAATAAAATATCATACCAACGAAAGTTGAGTCTAGTGGAAAATATTAGATTTTCGAAACGTAATAAATTTAGATTTGAATTCTAGTTAAAAGAGATATCTATATTTAATATTTGATGCGCTTCAAATAAAATTATATTAGAGATAATCTGTAAGAAAAAAAGAAACGATACAAATTACTTAATATATAAACATTTTGTATTCACACTTTACATCAGTATTTTGCTATCTTCTAAAAATTAATTACCATTAATGAACTTGGATGATAAATATAAATATATTTAATAAACATGGCATGATAAGAACTAATAAGTAATTGATTATAATTGTCTCATAGTACCATAAGTCATTTGATGCTAAAACAAAGAAACGAAATCTATTTAAAGCAGTGACATCTTTCAGCAAATACTCTTCTATAATTCTTTTATACGGATTGATCAGAAATTGAACACATGACCAAAGGATTAAGAGACTTAGTTATGTGGCACATGTGATACACTATATTGGTGAAACAAGTCTTGCTATTCACTCCTTATATGGCATGTGGTGAAACAAGTCTCGATATTACACCTAGTTTGCAAATTATTACCATAAGGTTTTTTTTTTACTAAAACAAATATATACATTATTTAAATTAGTAGAAAATAACACAAATTCTGATAAAAAATGACAAATCTATGAATAAACTCGTAGAAACTATATCAAAAGAATAAGACGACAAAATAATTATAAATGTGTTAAAATCAAAATAATTGGCTGAAAATACCATGTCTTTGTATTTGTAGCGTTGACAATCAAATTATTGACTGAATCAGTAATTGATTGAAATTTTTTATCTATCAATCTGAAACAAAGAAACATCAATACATGATAGAAAATCTGAATTTGTAGTGTTGATGATCAAATCTTCGATTGAATATATAACTATTTAAAACAGATCTATCAATTTGAATCAAACAAGAATCGCAACAGGATAAAAATCAAATAAAGTCGTACCAAAACAAAGAATAAAATAACACCATATTCACATGAAAAACACGAAAATACTATATTTATATAAACTACTTATTTAAATAAAATGAAATAAAAAATAATATTGATGTGTGATTCTAAAGAAAAAAAAAATTCTAATCCAATTTCACTTTAGATAGGAGCTTAGATCTAAAACAATGTAGATGTGTCTAGTAATTTAGATTGGAGCTTAGATTTAAAGAGAAAAGATATTTTAAATAAATGCTTATAATTAACAACGGATAGTTGTCACCTGGGAGTATATAATTTGTAATTTATTTGCACGTTGCCAGCTGAAACAGTCCCTTAAATCACGGGATTAGCTCGTTCATCAGAATATTTAGTAGCAAGTTGTTGTAAGTAAACAATTAACCGTTGACTAGAGTTTGTATAAGTCCGATTCATCATTAGTCCTATTCCACCAAAGTCCTTTGAAGTGTCATTGCTTCCAAATTAAATTTTTGAGGGAGATAACTTTCACTTTAGTCTCTTCATTTTCCTACCAAAACAAACCAACATGGCAGAAACACTTCTCTTCAGTCTCGCTGAGTCATTCATCGGTAAGGTTGCTTCTCGTGCTGTTGAAGAAGCTTCTCTTGCGCTTGGCGTCTATGACGATCTGCAAGAGATAAAAAACACCGTTGCCCTAATCAAAGCTGTGTTGTTGGATGCTGAGCAAAAGGAGAGGCAAAATCAGGAGCTGCGTGTATGGTTGCGACAGATCAAACGCGTCTTCTCCGATGCTGAAGATGTAGTTGATGATTTTGAATGTGAGGCATTGCGGAAGCACGTGGTCAACTCTTCAGGTAGCATTAGAAGAAAGGTACGGCGTATTTTCTCAAGTTCTAATCCTCTTGTTTATCGTCTTAAAATGGCGCACGAAATCAAAAATGTTAGAAAGAGATTAGATAAGGTTGCTGCTGATAGGATTAAGTTTGGTCTTCAAATCAATGACAACGACAATCGTGTTGTAAAAACGCGAGAATTGACCCATTCCAACGTAATTGATTCGGATGTGATAGGTAGGGACGATGATAAACGAAAAATCATTGATCTCTTATTGCAAAATGATGGTGATAAAAGTCTCTCTGTGATTCCTATTGTTGGAATTGGAGGCTTGGGAAAGACTACACTTGCAAAATGTGTGTTCAATGATAAGAGTCTAGTTGAGTCTTTTCCGTTGAAGATGTGGGTTTGTGTCTCTGATGATTTTGAACTTAAGCATCTACTTGTTAAAATCCTAAATTCTGCTAGTGTGTCAAATCATGACCCAATTCACCATGAGAACTTTAAAATCTATGATGTTGAGCAATTACAAAATCATATAAAAAACACACTTGCTGGTAAAAAGTTATTGCTCGTCTTGGATGACGTATGGAACGAGGATCGTGTCAAATGGGAAGAATTGAAAGATATAATACAAGTAATTGTAGGTTCTCAAGGGAGTAAAGTCTTAGTGACTACACGGAGCCACAAAGTAGCCGACGTGATGGGAACTCATTCTTCTCACATTTTGCAAGGTCTATCTGGAGACGATTCCTGGTCTGCATTTGTGAAATGGGCTTTTAAAGTGGGAGAAGGGGAAAATTATCCAGAGTTGATGGAGATTGGGAAAGAAATTGTGCAAAAATGTGGAGGGCTTCCTTTGGCCCTAAGAACATTGGGGAGTTCATTGTTCTTAAAATTTGATATAGATGATTGGAAGTTTGTTAGGGACAATGAGATTTGGAATTTATCACAAAAAAAGGATGATATATTGCCTGCTATCAAATTAAGTTATGATCGATTACCTTCTTATTTAAAACCATGTTTTGCTTGCTTCTCTCTCTATAAAAAGGACTTCGAGTTTAATAGTTTTAGTGTTACTGCGATATGGGAGGCACTTGGCTTTCTTCCATCACCAAAGAAGGGTAAAGGCCTAGAAGATGTTGGCAATCAAATTTTGCATGAGTTACGGTCAAGATCTTTTCTTCAAGATTTTGTTGATTATGGCAATGCTTGCGAGTTTAAGTTGCATGATTTAGTGTATGATCTTGCATTATATGTTGCAGGAGATGAGTTTCAATTGTTGAAGTTTCATAGTGAAAGTATTTCTGAGAATGTCCTCCATTTGTCATTTATTACAAATAATTATGATTTGCTTGGTCAGACACAAATTCCCACTGGACTGAGAAGCATTCTTTTTCCTTCAGGAGCCAACAATGAAACTTTCTTGAATACTTTGTTATCAAGGTGTAAATTCTTACGGATTTTGACGTTAGCAGATTCTAAATATAAGACTTTGCCCCGGTCCATTGGCAAATTAAAACATTTAAGATATCTCAATCTTGCAAATAATATAGAGCTGGAGAGCCTCCCAGATGCATTGTGCAATCTCCAGAATCTACACACTTTGAAACTCAATGGATGCAAAAACCTTAAAACATTACCCAATGAAATTGGAAACTTGATCAGCCTTCGACATTTACACATAACTACAAAACAATCTAAGTTTCCAAACAAAGAGATTGCAAAGTTGACTTCCTTAAAAACTTTATCTGTCCGTTATTGTGACAATTTGGACTTGTTGTTTGAAGGAATACAACTTCCTAATCTTAAATTTTTGAATGTTGCATGTTGTGGGAATCTAAGGTCCTTGCCGCTTCATGTTGTTTTGAACTTAGAGAGTTTGTTCATAATTAAGTGTAATAAGATGAAATTGTCATTGGACCATGATAACTACATTCCTAATTTAAGGTTAAAGTTGCTATCTCTAGATTACTTGCCCCAGTTGGTGGTTTTTCCTCAATGGTTGCAAGGATGTGCAAAAACATTACAAACCTTGGCACTTGGAGACTGTTACAATCTTCACGAGCTTCCTATGTGGCTGTCAACTTTCATTTCTCTCAAAGCACTTTCATTGGAAAATTGTCCAAGATTGGTTTTGATCCCTAATGATGTGCATCACCTCAAAAACCTTGATTATCTGAAAATTAAAGGCTGTGTTGAATTATGTAAAAGTTACCACCCAAAAGTTGGAAAATTTTGGCACAAAATATCACACATCAAACAAGTTGTCATAATATTACCAGAACTAGAAAATTAAGAGTTATTCATAGATACCATGGTTTGTTTTTTGTAATTGTTTTTGTAATAAAAAAAGTGTCGTTTATGAGACTTTCTTTTTCTATTGAAGGAATGCATTTTTTTCATTATATTTTTTTTTTCATAATAAATTTGAAAAAGTATACTATTTTTAAAAAACAAATACTCTATTAACTCTATTTTTCTTATTTTATTGTCCAATATACATGTTTACGCCTAAAATATTCTTAGTTGTTAGCTGAAAAAAAGTAGATGAGCCGAGTAGGACATGCTACAAGGACCAAAACAACCTAAGGAGTTTTTCAGCAGCATTCATTATGATTTTCATTGGATTAAATATTATTCTTAGGTTTATACAACAAATTCAATCATGCTTCATTTAACAATTTAGTTTCACTATGGACCTAAAAACTATTTGATCCATAGCTGTAAATAGGTCAAAAACAAGTAAAACTGGTAGTACAAAGTGTTAACACCAGGATTGTTCTCACAACGATCTTTGATTCAATAAATCAATTAAGAACAAAAAAATGGGAGTATGATGATTTTGATTTAATTAAGATGAAATAACAAATAATAAATAAATAAAGTTAAAGCTTCAATCAAAGACAACAAAATATTTGGTAGATTTCTTCATTGTTCCAAACTATTATAATTTATATGATTTGAAATTTGTTAATTAAATTTCAAATCTTGATCGCTATATCGAAGTTATATTATCGATGAACATAAATAATCAATCGGTTACCTATTCCCAATTAGATTTCAGATTAATCAATCGAAATTTCTAACTTCAATACAATTATTAAAACAACCCAAATATCTAATCAGACATAGATCAACAATTATAACTGAATATAGAAAGAGAAGTAAATGCATAGAAATAAACAATAAGGAACTCAAAATTCAAACCAATTTTCTTGTGTATCACAATATTTTAGTCTTCCATGGTCATCACTAATTAATAAACTTCAAGAACAATCATCCAATATCACAAAACAAAATAAAATTACAACAAAAATAAATACAAAAAGGGAAAACTATGTAAATATATATCAAAAACTGATTTCTCAAGTTCCAACTTTCCTTTGTTGTTAAATCCTTTATTTGTAGGCCCATAATCTCATGTAAATCTAGCTCTCTATTCCATACTTAAGCTCTCTGAAACAACTTTCAAAAGAGATATTAAATGCCTTAATTTGATATGAAATAAATGAATGAGATATTCTCTCTTAAGTGAGAGAAGGTCATGAGTTGGTAAGAGAATCTCCACCACAACTTTGAGGTTTAATTTGACACCAGTAATATACTCATACGTTCTCACAAGTTCAATTTCAAAGTTAAATATATATCAGTCTAGTGAAGATACGCTTAGTTAACTCCAAATTATAATTATAATACAAAATTAACTATACATAGTATATTAGTTCGATCAAATAAACCAACGTTCATTAATCAAGTGATTCTTAAATTACAACCTCAAAAGTAAAGACAGTTCAAACTCATGATTTTGAAGTGGATGATAAAGGATAAAATTTAAAGACATGCACAAATTGTGAATATTCTCTTTGAAAATTTTTAATCGGATAATATCTCCTACAAAAAACACTTGTCCGGTGTATAAATTATAAAAATGTTAATTTTATGTCGAAAATATTAAAAAACACTAATTTTAACTAACTCTCTGGTGAAAAATATTTCTAATATGTATAATTTATCTCGTGAATTGTACATCCAACAACTTCTTTAGTGACTCATTTGCTGGAAAAAAAAAGCATGAAAAATTTGAAGTGTAAAATAATTATATTTAATGTATTATAATTTTAATGTTTTTTTGTCTACAATGTTAAGAGAACACTAATTTTAAATAATTCTTTAGTGACAAACAATTGTCCCGTAAATAGATTGTATAATAAATTAAAATTGTTTTATTTTTATGTCGTGTATGAATTGTACTTCCAACGACTTCTTTAGTAACTCATTTATGGAAAAACAAAATAAAAAAGTTGAAGTGTGTAAAATTATGGTTAGTGTATTATAATTGCTATCAAATTTGTGTTAATGATATTAAAAAACGACAAATTTTAACTCATTTTTTAGTGACAAATACTTGTCCCGTGTATGACTTTTATAATAAATTTTAGTTATGATATTATAATTATTCTTATTTTTATTTAGAAGATAAAAAAACTTAATTTAACAAATCGATTAGTGATTAATTTAAATCATGTGTTAACTATACGCTCTAACGGCTTTTTTAGTGACTCATTTCCATAAAAAGACTGTGAAAATATTATAGTGTGAAAAAAGTATAGTTATTGTTTTGTCATTGTTCTCATTTCTATTTCGATGATATTAAAAAACCACAAATTTTATCTAATAATTTAGTGAGAAACATTTGTCCTATGTATGACTGTTATACTAAATTATATTTAGTATCTTATAATTATTCTATTCTTTTTTAGAAAATATAAAAAATTATGTTGAATTTAACTAATTGATAGTAACAAATATATGTCCCTTGTATGAATTGTACCCCCATAGGTTTCTTAAGCCCCTCATTTCCTAAAAATGAATGTGAAAGAATTAATGTTTGAAAAAATTATAGTCAGTGTATTATAATGGTTCTTACTTTTATATCAATGATATTTTATATTAAATTAAAGTCTTTAAATTATAATTATTTTCATTTTTCTTTAAAAGATATAAAAAATACTAAATATAACAAATTATTTAATGATAAATATTTGTTTCATGTATAAATTATACCATTGTAAAGTTTTTTTAAAGACTCATTT
>JBBPBP010000001.1:30094418-30115032 GCA_037974735.1 Cicer chorassanicum
AAAACGACCCGCATGTTGAAGCCGGGAAAACGACTCACACCCGAAGCCGAGAAAACGACCCGCATCTTGAAGCCGGGAAAACGACTCGCACCTAAAGCCGAAAAAACGACCCGCATGTTGAAGCCGGGAAAACGACTCGCACCCGAAGCCGAGAAAACGACCCGCATGTTGAAGTCGGGAAAACGACTGACACCCTTCTAAAAAATTCTTTTCGGACAAAATTAGAGTTGTCATCTTTACTTATCTTTTACTTTGATTCTCAAGTAAATTCTAAGTAAAGAGGGGCAGCTGTTGACACCTAATTTTGTCCGCTTTTTATTTATTTATCTATTTATTTATTTTTTACTTTTTATTAAAAAAAAGGAAATAATAATAATAAATGTATAGAAATATAAAAATAAAAATAAAAATAAATAATTAGGGCTTAAAACTTTAAACAATCACATATGTTCCCAGTTTTTTGCCTTTAATTCCTGTTTAGACTCTAAAAAATAAAAAAATAAAAAAATAAAAAAATATATATAAAAATATATAAAAAAAAATAATCAAAATAAATAAATAAAGATACATAATTGAATGAAAGAAACTGAAAAGAAATGGATTGATGGTCATGAAAATCGGTATAATGAGGATCAATTGAATGGATTGATGGTCATAAAAATCGGTATAATGATCATCAATTGAAAGAAAAGAAACCAAAAAGAATGAGATTAATAGTAATAAAATGGTGATCAATTGGCAATTATTCCCTTGTCTTTTGTAACCTACACCCGAAAGGCCTATAAATAATCGATAGTAAGAATAGAAGAGGGATGACATTTGGAGAGCACAAGAAAAAAGAAAAAATAAAGAATAACAAAAGAGGAGTAGAGAATCTGGTCTTGGGAAAATCAGTCCAACAAGAAACCATTTCAGTAGTAAGGTATCACTTCTCTAATTTCTTTTTGTTAGTCTTTGTATTGCATCTCTTTAAAAATGTTCTTTTTTTTTTTTTCTTTCACTTTTTCAATTTATACAAAAAATAAACTCATGTGTTAAGCTCTCATTTTTCTAAGGTTGTCTGTGTTAAGTCAAACTCTCAAATTAAGTTTTGATGAAAATAAACAAGAGATTAATTAAAGATATTAATTATGATTCTAAATGTTATGTTAATTTAATCTGTCCTCTTGAGTGTTTTTATTAAAGATAGGAACCAAGCAAAGCAAAGAAATAAGTCATGATCATAAACTATACAAAACAGAGAAAGATCAGCAGAATCAAGAAAGATCGTTACAGCCACTTCATCAATCTTTCTCCAACACTTCCACATGAATTATGCCTAAAATCTTTATACCAATTTAATCAGTACATGGCAAGGAACAGATAGGAATCGTTTTTACTCAAAACGATTCTCGGATCATTAAGAAAAATCATCACGAATCTAAGCATATCAAAAAACAGACTGCAACTTTCTCCAGTCTGGAAACTGTCAAGAAAGTTGAACAAAGCTGAAACTCAAGATTGATAATAAGTCCTCAGATTATTCAAAAGTTTATTAGACAAGATTGATTATCTTTCTCCACTTATAATCAACGTTCTCCGTTTTTGATAAGAACAATCTCTGTTTCTGCAGAAGAAGACTTCTCATTTCTGCAGAAAAATATTCACTCCTTTCCAAACAGTTTTGGATCAAATTAAACATTCAAATCGAAGCCCAATCACTATCAAATATTATCAAAGCTTAATGGGTCATTAAAGCACGCAACAAGTCTGTTTTAGATCAAGCAAAAGGCCCAAAACAGAAAGCCCAAAACTGTCAAATACATGGAGCTCTATTTGTCAACAGATTCCTTGCTTCTGTCAGAAGGAAAACAGAGCACTCCCAACAGCTCTTTCTGACAAGAATTAATTGCTCAAAACATCTATAAAAGGAAGGCAAATTCGCAAGCATCAACCAGATCTTTAAGTGTCAAGCATTCTCATAAAATCATATTCACTTGCATCCTTAAAGTCATCTCATTCACAAAAGAAATCAAGCTGAACCAAATACGTACTTCCAGTTTTATTCTATTGGTTTCTTTCTCTGTTCTGAATCCTTTTCTCAAACAAGAGTTGAGCAAAACTAGATTCAAACAAACCTTTCAAATTATTATTGTATAAACTCATAACTATAAGGATTGTTTATAGTTTGAGCGTAATTAAAAGAGTTAATTTCGAAATCCTAACAAATTAGTTAGGTGACCTGATTAATCCTTTCTGGGTGGAAAGGAAGTGTAGTTACAGATCAAGGCTGATCTCTAACTGTGATTGTTCTCCTTTTGTCTTTGAACACTTAGTGAAAATCTCACAGTTGTGAGGACTGGACGTAGCCCACGTTGGGTTAACCAGGATATATTCTTGTGTGGTATTTCTTCCTTATCTCTATTTACATTCAGTTATTGTTATTATCATAATTAAATAGAGAAACTAAAACTGTGATTTTAACTAATCAAGAACGTTCTGCGTTTTCTGTTTTAAAACCAAGAACGTTCTCCGTTTCTGTTTTTATAACCAAGATCATTATTGAGTTGTTTTCTTAAGTTTTTAACAGGAAATTTTAAAAAAGGCAAGATTACAATTCAAACCCCCTTCCTTGTAACTTGACATTGCTACTTCAATTTGTATCAGAGCAAGGTCTCTAGAAAAAACACTTTAACCAAGTGCTAGAGAAAAAGATCTAGAAGAAAAAATGTCAAAAGCAAAATACATTGTTGAAGGAGGATCCTCAAACAGGCCACCATACTTTGATGGAACTGATTACTACTTTTGGAAAAACAAGATGCAGTTGATTCTAAAGTCTCAAGACACAGGAATGTGGCGCATCATTACAGATGGAGATTTCATTCCAAGAGCTAATCAAAATGATTCAAACTCTGCCAAGAAGGAAGAAGTCGACTGGACATCTGAAGACAAAACTAAGGTACTCTTAAACTCTAAAGCTCAATTATTCTTATCGTGCGCTTTGAGCAGGGAAGAAAGCGAAAGAGTTGATGAATGCACAACAACTAAAGAAATCTGGGATACACTACAAATTCATCATGAAGGAACGAACCATGTCAAAGAAACAAGAATAGACATCGGCATAAGAAAATTTGAACTGTTCGAAATGAATGAAGGAGAAACTATTGATGAAATGTATTCAAGGTTCACAACTATAGTAAATGAAATGCGTTCCTTAGGAAAGGCTTACTCAGTACAAGATAGAGTAAGAAAGATCATGAGATGTCTTCCAGTCATATGGAGATCAATGGTAACAGCCATAAGCCAAGCCAAGAACCTTGAAGTACTGG
The DNA here is from genome assembly GCA_037974735.1 of Cicer chorassanicum. NCBI lineage: Eukaryota > Viridiplantae > Streptophyta > Magnoliopsida > Fabales > Fabaceae > Cicer > Cicer chorassanicum. Next base: position 30,097,727 of record JBBPBP010000001.1, read on the forward strand.
CACTAGAAGAATTAATTGGAACCTTAAAAGCACACGAGGTATTATTACAAGAAGATAAACCTGTCAAGAAAGGAAAAACAATAGCTTTGAAAGCATTTCAAGAAAGCACGGTTGACCAAACAGAGGAAGAACCAGAAGAAACTCAAGAAGAAGCTGATGAAGAAATAGCTTTTCTCACTAAAAGAATTCAAAGAATAATGAGAAGAAGAGATCAAATGAAGAAGGGATTCCCACACAGAAAAGAAAATCCTAAGACAGAACAAGATAAAAGTCAAATTACACGCTTTGGATGTAATAAGCTAGGACATTACAAATCTGAATGTCCTCTAAACAAAAGAACACCAAACAGATTTCCTTTCAAAAAGAAATCAATGATGGCCACATGGGATAACTCAGATGAATCCGATGAGGAAGAAGATGAAGAAGCCAACATATGCTTAATGGCAAACACTGAAGAAAATGAGGTAACAAATTCTGAATCCTGCATTTTGTGTGAACAAATGGAAAAAGAATTTGATAACTTATTAAATGATTCAAACTTACTCATACAAAAATATAGTTCCTTAAAAGAAAAATTTTATAAAGAAAAAGAAGAAAAAGAAAAAACTCAGGTTCTGAATAATAAGCTGAAGGAGATCATTCAAAATCTGAAAGAATCTCAAACCAAAAACTTTCACACTGAAAATCAAGAAAGTCCAGAACGTTCTGCACTTCAAAAGGAGAACGTTCTCCTTAAATCTGAAGTTCAACTTTTGAAAAATGATCTGTTAAACTTTATTAAAGCTACTGGAACATTTCAGAAAATCATGGGATCTCAAGTTGGAATATTTGATAAAGCTGGTCTTGGTTTCGATCAGACTCAGAACACCAAAATGTATGAAAATTTCTTTATTCCAGAAAGAAAAGAACAATCATGCAAAATCAAATGTTCATATTGCAGTAAAACTGGACACCTTGAATTTGCGTGTTATTTTAAAAAAGGGGATGAGAAAATCAAGAGCAAACAGAAAAAAGAACAATCTGAAAGAAAAACAGTTTTTCAAAAAAACCAAGAACGTTCTCTAGGTAAAACAGAAAACGGAGAAAGTTCTAAAAATCTGTCAAAACCAGCTAGAAAATCTTTTCATAAACAAATAATTAAATGTTCTTCATGCTCTAAGATTGGACACTCTGAATCTACATGCTATAATATCAGAAAAACAAAATTCAGAACTAATCCACAAGGACCCAAGACAGAATGGGTACCAAAAGTTAATAAAACCAAAACTGCAGGTTGGCTCTCAAGGTGTCAAGAAAAAGCCATGGTTTTTGGACAGTGGCTGTTCAAGACACATGACGGGTGATAAAAATTGCTTCATGTCCTTTGTTAAGAAAGATGGAGGGTCTGTTACTTTTGGAAACGACAATCAAGCTCGAATCAAAGGTAAAGGGACAATTGGTAAGAAAAACTCTGCTCAAATAACTGATGTTCAATATGTTGAAGGTCTAAAACATAATCTCTTAAGCATAAGTCAACTCTGTGACAATGGCTGTGAAGTTATTTTCAAACCCAACATATGTGAAATCATAAAAATATCATCAGGTGAAAAATTGTTTTCTGGAACCAGAAAGAAAAATCTCTATGTATTATATCTTGAAGAGTTGCCTGATGAATCCTGCTTCATATCTATTGATAAAGATAAATGGATCTGGCATAAAAGGGCAGGGCATGTCAGCATGAAAACCATTTCGAAAATTTCAAAATTAGAACTTGTCAGAGGTTTACCAAAACTGAATTTTGAAACTGACAGAATATGTGAAGCTTGTGTAAAAGGAAAGCAAGTTAAAAGCAGCTTTCATTCAAAAGATTTTATTTCCACAAACAGAATTCTTGAATTACTTCACATAGACTTATTTGGTCCTGTCAAAACAACCAGTTTAGGAGGAATGAAATATGGTTTTGTTATTGTTGATGATTTTTCTCGATACACTTGGGTACTATTTTTAAAACAGAAAAATGATGCCTTTGAAGCTTTTAAAATCTTTTGTAAAAAGGTACAAAATGAAAAAGAATCCAGCATCATCTCTATAAGAAGTGATCATGGAGGAGAATTCATAAATGCCCCCTTCAAAAACTTTCTAGATGAACTTGGCATTTCTCATAATTTGTCTTGTGCAAGAACTCCACAACAAAATGGAGTTGTTGAAAGAAAAAATAGAACCTTACAAGAAATGGCAAGAACAATCCTGGAAGAATCAAACGTTGAAAAATATTTTTGGGCTGAAGCCGTCAATACATCATGCTATATTCTAAATCATGTATCCATTAGAAAAATCATAAACAAAACTCCATATGAAATCTGGAAAAACAGAAAACCAAACATTTCATACTTCCATATTTTTGGATGTTACTGTTATATTCTAAACAACAAAGAAGTTCTTGGAAAATTTGATTCTAAATCAGATAAAGCTATCTTTTTGGGTTATTCAACCGATTCTAAAGGTTATAGAGTTTTTAATCTAAGAACTAAAATTGTTGAAATTAGCATGCATATTTTATTTGATGAATTTGATGATTTAATACTTGAAAAGTCAAATGAGGATGAAGAATTGCCAGACACACAACAGAAAACTGATATACAGGAAACGGAGATCGATAAACAATCTCCGTATCATTCTCCACCTAAAAGCTGGAGAACAATAGGAGATCATCCTCAAACTCAAATCATTGGGGATACAGCAGATGGAATTCGAACTAGGAAATCATTCAAGAATGATGAAAACAACATGGTAATGATTTCTCAAGTTGAACCAAAATCAATTAAAGAAGCCATAGTTGATCAATCTTGGATTGAAGCCATGAAGGAAGAACTGCAGCAGTTCGATAAAAATGAAGTCTGGACTTTGGTACCAAATCCTCAAGATCAAACAATTATTGGTACACGCTGGATTTTCAGAAACAAATTAGATGAAGAAGGTAAGGTTGTAAGAAACAAAGCAAGATTGGTTGCTCAAGGTTACAATCAACAAGAAGGTATAGACTATGATGAAACTTTTGCTCCCGTTGCAAGGTTAGAAGCTATTCGTATACTTCTTGCATATGCATCTCACAGACTTATTAAATTATTTCAAATGGATGTTAAAAGTGCATTTTTAAATGGTTTTCTGAATGAGCAAGTTTATGTGAAACAACCTCCTGGCTTTGAAGATCAATCAAAACCAAATCATGTTTTCAAACTCACAAAAGCTCTGTATGGCTTAAAACAAGCACCAAGAGCTTGGTACGATAGGTTAAGTTCATTCTTAATCAATAATGGTTTTTCCAGAGGAAAAATTGACACTACACTCTTTAAGAAAATTGATAAAAATGATTTACTCATTGTACAAGTGTATGTTGATGATATTATCTTTGGATCAACAAATGAAAAAATGTGTAATGGTTTCTCAATACTTATGCAAAGTGAATTCGAAATGAGCATGATGGGAGAATTAAGATATTTTCTTGGTTTACAAATTAAACAACATGAAAATGGTATTTTTATTTGTCAAGAAAAATACATTAAAGATTTGTTAACCAAGTACAAAATGAATGAAGCAAAAATTATGTCTACTCCTATGCATCCATCCTCTTCATTAGACAAAGATGAACATGGAAAATCTGTTTCTGAGAAAGAATATAGAGGCATGATCGGTTCCTTGCTATATTTAACTACTAGCAGGCCAGATATTGTATTTGCAGTAGGATTATGCGCTAGATTTCAATCTACACCAAAAGAATCTCATTTAACTACTGTAAAACGAATTTTTAGATATCTTGTTGGAACTACTGATCTTGGCCTTTGGTATAGAAAAGGTTCTCATTTTGATCTTGTAGCATATTGTGATGCTGATTATGCTGGAGATAAAACTGAAAGAAAAAGCACCAGTGGAGCATGTCAATTTCTGGGAGATGCGTTGATAAGTTGGTCTTGCAGTAAACAAAATACTATAGCCTTATCAACCACTGAAGCTGAATACGTATCAGCCGCAAATTGTTGCTCACAAGTCCTTTGGATTAAAAATCAACTTGAAGACTTTTCTGTAAGTTACTCTAGTATTCCAATCTACTGTGATCATACTAGTGCAATCAATCTGTCAAAAAATCCAATTCAGCATTCTCGATCAAAACATATTGAAATAAAACATCATTTTATTCGCGATCACGTTAATAAAAAGGAAATTGAATTAATTTTTGTTGATACTCAAAATCAACTTGCTGATATTTTTACAAAGCCCTTAGTCGAGGAAAGTTTTAATTCAATCAAAGAAAAACTGAGAATTTTGAAAAATCCTGAAAAATCTAGTTAAAACTGCTTCTGCAGAAAACGGAGAACGTTTATCAATCTCCGTTTTTCAAACATCTTTCTCCGTTTTACAAATCATCTTCCCAGACGTCATCTCCCTCATGCGCAGGCAAGGCATGTCTCAACATTAAATGCGCATGCATCAAGTCCTTCAAAAGGCACTGCTCAGCCGTCAAAATCATCCCTTTCCCCAAACACTTGTCACTTCCCTAGGTTCATCATCATTACTCTCTCTCTCTCTCTTGAAACTGCAAAGGCAAATTGCAGTTATTACAACTGTTCAATTCTTTTGAAACAGTTTTTCATTTTCTCAACTATCATCTTCCTCCAAAGCTTCTCTTCAATCTCTCTCTCAGCATCAAAAATGACTCGAACCAAGCAAGCTGCTCGCAAAAATGCAAGCACTGAAACTCCATCACCATCATCATCCTTCTCACCAGTCTATGATCGTTCACCTTCACCTCCACCCAGGCCAACTCCTCCAAAACACTCATCAGATTCTTCCTTTTCTCATTATCTATCTTCGTCTCCTGACTCCAACCCTAACACCTCCATTCCTGAACCTGTCTCCTCTGTTCTTCCACCTCTCTATTCCTGTCAAACACCAAATTTTACTCAAGTTCCTCCTCATTTACGAACATCCTTTTCCAAACCCACACCACCACCACATAAATTTGTTAATCCTCCAGCACCTAATAGGCGCTCAATGAGAATTCTGGCAGGAATTGGGACTTCAAGGACACCAAACACTAAACCTACCTACTTCATCATCTCAGACACTGACTCAGATGAATCATCTGATACTCCTGCACCTTCAACAAAACCTATTCCTACATCAAAAACCTCTATACCAACCTCTTCTAAATCTTCATTTTCTGAAACCTCTCAATCCTTTCCTTCAACCCAGAAACAAAGACCAATGACTGATTTTTTCTCCTCCCCCAAATCTTCTCAACCTAAAACCCGTACTCTAAAAACCAAAACCACCATTTCAACCTCAAAATTTCTGGCAAGAAAAAACTTACCCATTTGCCAGAGATTCAAAACCACTGTACCTAAAAACAAATTTCGTCTTTCCCCTTCCTCATCTCAAGAACGTTCCCCAACCACAAAACCTTCTCCCACCCAAATGCACGAACGTTCTCCCACTCCTTCCGCTACAACTGCTCACAAAACTCTTACCCCTACTCCTGAACGTTCTCCAATTCCAGAACGTTCTCCTATCCCTCCCCATTTTACTTCTCCTTCTCAAGAACGTTCTCCTCACTCAGAACGTTCTCCCACTACTTCTCCTTCCCACACTCAAACACGCTCTCCCATTCGAGAATGTTCTCCTGAACATCAACATTCTCCGTCTCCAACTCAAGAATGTTCACCTCCCGACGAACGTTCTCCGTCTTACAATCCTTCAACAACCACCAAACGACCACTTTCACCTCAAACTCCTTCCTCTCCTTCATCAGAACCTTCCTCTGACCCTGATTCTCCTATGCCACCATCTCCCCCCTCCAAAAAGACCAAGCCAAATACCACTCCTCTAATTCCTCCCACTGCCACCAAACTTTTCAAAGACAAATGGGCTCAAAGACCCATTGGTGTTGGTAGAGTTTTCATTTTCGACAAACTCATAGTCGATGGCAACTCTGTCAAACACTTTACTGATGCCCTAGGCTGGACTGCATTTATGCAAATTTCTGAACCACACTATCCAGATGTTGTTCGTGCCTTCTACTGTCAAGCCAAAACATTTCCTGAAAAATCTCTATTCATTTCCACTATCAAGGGAATTGAGATCAGGTTAACTCCTGACATTTTGGCCTCAATCCTGGATCTCCCTACTGAAGGTCCTACTGTTTTTGGAAAATCCTGGTATGCAGCTCTCAATCTTAAAGAAACTGCAGTTCTCTCAGAATTATTTCAAGAGAATTCCACCAGGTATCTGTCAACATTCCTGCGCCCTCTCCCTAAGATCTTCAACAACATGAGTCAACATACTCTTCTTCCTCACTGTGGAAGTCATGAGTATGTCTCTGAAAACGACGCACTGGTCATATATCATCTACTCAACTGCAAGCGTCTCAATCTGCCTCATCTGATACTTCACCACATGATTGCTGCTGCCAATAAAGACTACAAGAAAAATATTGTTCCTTATGGTATGATTCTTACAAAAGTCTTTAATCATTTTCATATCCCCCTGACCAATGAAAAATCTCTTATCAAAATCTCCAAATTTTCCACCAAAAACATGTCCCATATGAAAATCAATGTCACTAGACAGTCTTCTCCCCCATCTGAATCACAGCCACGATATCCACAAACCACCAGACCCAGAACAAGACAGTCTGCCCCACTTATTCATTCATTTCCTTCCACCCTAAAAAGAAAACGTTCTGCCAGACGAGAAGCTCCTGTCACAGTCCCCACATCATCATCTCCTTCACCAGCTAGAGCTAATGATAAAACCCCAGAACGTTCTCCTCATACCCCAGAACATTCTTCCCAAAATTCAGAACTTTCTCCACAGCACCCAGACCAAACACCACCAAACCTAGAATGTTCTAATCCTGCTCAAGAAAGTTCCCCTCCAAACAGAGAACGTTCTCTTACCCCTCCTCCTACCAATCCAACATTCTCTGTTTTTCCCCAACAATCCACCATTTCATCCACATATTTCATTTCTGTCTCTCAGCTTCTTCGTTCTCCACTTGACCCCATGACAACAATGATTTCTCACCAAAATGTCTCTGCCATGTCACCAGCGTACATTTCTCCTCAAACCACCACGTCATCTATTTTTGGCATTAGTCAATTTTTGGCTTCCTCCGAACCTTCCAACAATGCTACCTCATCCAATCAATCCAACCCTCAGCCTCTCCCTGCCTCTCTCCCAGCTGTCTCTACTCCATCAACCAGCACTACTCCTATTCCTCCACCAATCATGAATCCTCCAAGGGAACCAAGCAACTTCGAAATAATGGCCACTCTACAAGTCCTCTTGGCTCAGCAGACTCAGCTGCAATCCTGGCTCACGGATACACTTGCACCCAAGCTCGGTGTACCTCCTCCTCCTCCTTTTCACGCTGCTCCAGCTCCCGAGCCTGTCCCTGTGCCATCCAAGTCTCAATCATCAGAAGGATCTTCTCCTTCTTTAGCCAAATAAGGATCTTTCTCTCGTTCCTTTTTGTATGACAAAGGGGGATAATTAAGTTTAGTTTTTTATTCTGTTTATGATCCGATTAAAATTCAGGATATTACTTTTTGTAATTCAGCAAAATGCTTTATTAATGAAATATCTTTTATTGCTGAAATTAAACGGATTGCATTAGTTATATCAATAAAAACATCTGTTGCATCAATTGAGGGGGAGTTTTTACCCTCTTCAAAATTAAAATTAAAATCAGAATTAAAATCTAAATTAACATGTTTGTCATCATCAAAAAGGGGGAGATTGTTAAGTCCAACTCTCAAATTAAGTTTTGATGAAAATAAACAAGAGATTAATTAAAGATATTAATTATGATTCTAAATGTTATGTTAATTTAATCTGTGCTCTTGAGTGTTTTTATTAAAGATAGGAACCAAGCAAAGCAAAGAAATAAGTCATGATCATAAACTATACAAAACAGAGAAAGATCAGCAGAATCAAGAAAGATCGTTACAACCACTTCATCAATCTTTCTCCAACACTTCCACATTAATTATGCCTGAAATCTTTATACCAATTTCATCAGTACAGGGCAAGGAACAGATAGGAATCGTTTTTACTCAAAACGATTCTCGGATCATTAAGAAAAATCATCACGAATCTAAGCATATCAAAAAACGGACTGCAACTTTCTCCAGTCTGGAAACTGTCAAGAAAGTTGAACAAAGCTGAAACTCAAGATTGATAATAAGTCCTCAGATTATTCAAAAGTTTATCAAACAAGATTGATTATCTTTCTCCACTTATAATCAACGTTCTCCGTTTTTGATAAAAACAATCTCTGTTTCTGCAGAAGAAGACTTCTCATTTCTGCAGAAAAATATTCACTCCTTTCCAAACAGTTTTGGATCAAATTAAACATTCAAATCGAAGCCCAATCACTATCAAATATTATCAAAGCTTAATGGGTCATTAAAGCACGCAACAAGTCTGTTTTAGATCAAGCAAAAGGCCCAAAACAGAAAGCCCAAAACTGTCAAATACATGGAGCTCTGTTTGTCAACAGATTCCTTGCTTCTGTCAGAAGGAAAACAGAGCACTCCCAACAGCTCTTTATGACCAGAATTAATTGCTCAAAACATCTATAAAAGGAAGGCAAATTCGCAAGCATCAACCAGATCTTTAAGTGTCAAGCATTCTCATAAAATCATATTCACTTGCATCCTTAAAGTCATCTCATTCACAAAAGAAATCAAGCTGAACCAAATACATACTTCCAGTTTTATTCTATTGGTTTCTTTCTCTGTTCTGAATCCTTTTCTCAAACAAGAGTTGAGCAAAACTAGATTCAAACAAACCTTTCAAATTATTATTGTATAAACTCATAACTATAAGGATTGTTTATAGTTTGAGCGTAATTAAAAGAGTTAATTTCGAATCCTAACAGATTATTTAGGTGACCTGATTAATCCTTTCTGGGTGGAAAGGAAGTGTAGTTATAGATCAAGGCTGATCTCTAACTGTGATTGTTCTCCTTTTGTCTTTGAACACTTAGTGAAAATCTCACAGTTGTGAGGACTGGACGTAGCCCACGTTGGGTGAACCAGGATATATTCTTGTGTGGTATTTCTTCCTTATCTCTATTTACATTCAGTTATTGTTATTATCATAATTAAATAGAGAAACTAAAACTGTGATTTTAACTAATCAAGAACGTTCTGCGTTTTCTGTTTTAAAACCAAGAACGTTCTCCGTTTCTGTTTTTATAACCAAGATCATTCTTGAGTTGTTTTCTTAAGTTTTTAACAGGAAATTTTAAAAAAGGCAAGATTACAATTCAAACCCCCTTCCTTGTAACTTGACATTGCTACTTCAGTCTGTTCTTAAAATTGTTTTCTTTGCAACACAAAATGCTAGAAAAATATAACTAATTGATGTTTATAAACCAATCACCAAGAAAATAAATTTCACCATATCGTAATATTGAATTTATAGCTCATATCCCATCTTTATCAAAATAACAAAAAAAAAATCATAAAAACAAATAAATAGTTTTCCCTTAGAATTAGAATTAATGGTCGCTGCCGCCGGATGAAATTAATCCTCGCTCGCCGCGCCACACCTCACCTTTTTTTTTCACTATTATTATATGTTTGTTACGTTGTTTTTTTAACAAAAATTAATTTTTCTTTAAAACAAAAATAAAAAGATACAATCTGTGAATAAACATCTCACCTCTTTTTTCGTTATTATTATTATTATCACTATTACAATTAGTACTATTATTATTATTATTATTATTATTATTATTATTATTATTATTATTATTATTATTATTATTATTATTATTATTATTATTATTATTATTATTATTATCACTATTATGTTGTTAATTTATTCTGATATCTATATATATAAAGTAAAATTAATAATAAAATCAGTCAACACATAAATATTTTCTACCAAAGAACTACGTATTGCACCTAGGGATACGTAGGAGCAAGGTTTTTTCCTTGTCAAACCAAATTAATAAAAAATATTTTTCCTTCTTTTATTAATGTAAATAAATTTTTTTTAGTATTCTTTTTGGGGTAAAAATAAATGAATAAATAAATAAATAGTTTGTATACAATTAATTATAGGGTAACCGTTTTAACGGAAGTTGTAGGGTGGTAATACTTTCCCTACTCGTAATCGACTCCCGAATCTGAATTTTTGGTTCAAAAATCATTATTTTAGGTTTTATCCAATTTTTCCTTTGAATAAAATAAAATTGGTGGCGACTCCTTTTTCGCGGACAAACCGGACGCGACAATCTTCTTGTGTGTGTAAACAATTCTTGATCATATCTTCTTGTATATAATTCATATCTTCTTGTAAATAATTCATATCTTTTTTTAAATAATTCATATCTTCTTGTAGATAAATGTTGATCAAATCTTCTTGTAAATAATTCATATCTTATTGTTGATAAGATGTTGATCATATGTTCTTTAAATCTCAACTTGGTCAAAGATTTTCTTCAATTATAAATCTGACTCAAATCTTATTTTAGACTTTCTTCAAAAACACAAATCTTCTTTCATACTATGTGAAGTCAAATATATTGTTCTCACAAAATACTTTTGTTAACATTAAAACTCTTAGTATAAAACCAACTTGGTTCCAACACTATTTCCAATAGATTAATGAGTCACTCATGATGGTAACCGACCTAAAAGACAGGAGATCCTAAGAATTAGGTTCAATGGGCAATAACAAGTCATGTAGTGATATGAGATGAACATGATATTATAAATTAGAAAAGCATGATTCCTTAAGTGATGAAAGGATAAGGTAATGGAAACTCTTAATGAGATATATACTCTATATGGAGTGGAGTACCTAGATATATGAGTACTCTTGATAGACTCACCTATGTGAATGTGGAAGTGGCGCCGCTTCCCATGGAATTTTGAGGCAGAACTGCTAGAGTGTTCTCTATCCTGGGATAGAAGTGCAGGGCCATTAATGCACAGGTTTTTGAGAATACACACTATGAAAAGGTTGTGTGAGTTTAATGTCAGAGATAGAGTTCAAGACTATGAGTCACTCTTGTTGAATCTGAATCTTACTTACTATGCAAAGGATCAAGTTGGAAGACACATCTGCTTATCCATAATCTTATAGAAGATCTAACCCCGCATCTCCACTAATTGTTGTTTTTGAGTTTCGAAAAACTGTTTCAAAATAAATTTCAACCACATAAGATATTATTAAGTTGAGTCGTAGACTAGGTCGCTCTCTTTAATGCATTTCACGGCACTGCTCAATTATGGCGGTTAAAACAGCTCAGACAAGTTGTATCGGAGTTCTATTGCATCCTCAATATGGCGGTTAAATTCACTCATAATATGGTACTATGCCCATACATAAACCACCGATAGGACTACGACACAAAACCGCTCTAAAAGAAAAGTGGTATTAGGACCACTCAAAAATCAAAGGGATTATGGCACAAAAACCTTTCTAAAAGGACAACGGTATTAGAACCACTCAAAAATCAAAGGGACATAAAAAAAAGGAAAAGTGGCTCGGAAATGCATCGAGAGGGAGAAAGTGAAGGTTGGGGATAGATTTTGACACTATTTATATAGTGATGGAGGCAATCCCACATATGTTATCTATCCAATGTGGGACTTTTGTATTTATAGAGTTGAAAACTAGTCAACATTGTTGGAACCAAGTTGATTTTATACTTAGAGTTTTGATGATAACAAAAGTATTTTATGAGAACAATATTTTTGACTTCAAAGAGTATGAAAGAAGATTCATGTTTTTGAAGAAAATATAAAATAAGATTTGATTCAAATTTATAATTAAAGAAAATATAAACTAAGATTTGATTCGGATTTATAATTGAAGAAAATATAAAATAAGATTTGATTCAAAATTATAATTTATGAAAATCTAAAATAAGATTTGATTCAGTTTTATAATTGAAGAAAATCTTCGACCAAGTTGAAAAGAAGATATGGTCAAGATTTGAAGAAGATTTGATCAAGATTTATCTAAAACAAAATATGAACAGAATCAATCTGAAGAATTTACGAATGTAATCTGAACAAAATACGAACGTAATCAATATGAAGAATTTACAAACCCAATCTAAACAAAATAGGAACATAATCAATCTGAAGAATTTACAAACTTAATCTGATCAAGATACAATTCAGAATTAAACAAGGACTAAATTGAAGCCGAAATTTTAACTATAAATAGATACTCAAGGCTGAAGAAGAATATCATCGAAAAGTATAAAAGAGTAGAAGAACTCAAGCTCAAGATTCCAAATTCATCTTAGAGTTCAAAGAGAGAAACACTTGTTCAAATGAGAAATATTTTCTGAGTGTTCTTTTCTAAGAGTGTGAGAGTTATTATTATTATCAGCTGTGTTAGAAGCAAACACTTGAAGTTCCAATTTTTTGTATCCAATCCGATAGTGGTTTAGTTCCTTCTTCAATCTGGGGTTGTCAGGTTGTTAGGAGAAGACTTGGCTTGTACGGTCAAGGTGGTTAGCTCCTTCTTCAATACGGGGTTGTTAGGAGAAGACTTGGCTTGTAGGGTCAAGATGGTTAGTTCCTCAAAAGTCTAGGGTTTTCAGGCTGTTTGGGAAGAGTGGCTTCGAGGGTTAGGTTCTTTGTAATTCAAGGTATTTGAATTAGTGGATTAAAACCTTCTGAATGAGGGGACTGGATGTAAGCATGTTAGTGGTGAACTAGGATAAATCTATGTGTCTAATTATTTATGCTTTCATTATTTGATGCCACTGAACCCGATTACTTCTTATCTAAGTAATTCATAAAAACCAACCAACCTTCATCAAATTAGCAAAAAGTTATCAACTTTGGCAAACACAATTCAACCCCCTTCTCGTGTTTGCATCTTCAATTGGCATTAAAGCTCGGTCTCAAGGCCGAGCACTTTACAGTGTTTGAGGAAAGATCCAAGGGTTCAACATGTCTGGATTTAATGTATCAGCAGATGAAGAATTTGAAGTATTTTCTGAATTTACTCTATCTCATTAAATGACTGCTATAAATGATTTTTTAAATAAGAATCACAAATTGTCTTTAAAACTTCAAAAACTTAGGAAAGAAAATACAAATCTAACTGAACTTATGAAAATTAAAACAGAAAATGCAATTCTGAAAATTGATATTATGGAACATAAAACAGAAAATGCAACTCTAAAAACTGATATTACTGAATTTAAAACAGAGAATGCAAATTTGAAAACTGATATTGCTAAACTTAAGGCTGAAAATCTAACTCTGAAAAGTAATTATAGTTCAACATCAATGGACAATGCCACATGTAACACCGATAAGTATAAAGAAGTATTTCAAGATTTTCTTGATAATGGTATGGGAAGAAGCAAGTATGCATCTATGATTTTCTAGTGTTAGTAGGAATGGTAAAAGAGGAATAGGATTTCATGAAAAAGTAACTGAACCTTAGTTTGTTCCCTGTAATGATTTATGTACTACTTGCTATAAGAAAGGTCACACTAAAATATCTTGTCCTATGCTAATCACATGGAAAGACAAGAGACCTTTAAGAACTAACAAACCAGGACACAACCAGATTTGGGTACCAAAGGATAAAATTGTTTATATTGCAGATGTTCTAAGCAAACAAATTGAAACACCAGTCATGGTGCCTGGTCAATGGATGGTTGCAATATATGAAGGGAAAAAGGTCTATGTTCCAAGACTTAACAAACATAAGCCAACAACCTTTGGTGGAAGAAGGACTGGTCAACATAGTACCTATCACAACCAGAACCATATGATGAACCAGAAATATTAGAAAAATCTGGAGTATCAACATAATCAAATCTGGTAGAGAAATCACACATATCAACAAAATTAAAACTGGCATAGAAATCACACACATCACCAAAATTGGAACTATCGGAAGAATCAGAATTACCATCAGTTCCAAAATTACCAGAGGAACCTGATACATCAGCAGAAATAGAAGTGTCAGATTAACAATCAGAATCAGGAGACTTCTTTGAACACTCCAATCAAATTCATCAAGACTACAAACTTGGATGGGAATTCAAATCCCTTCGTCTAGACCCTTTAATAAGAGAATATGCAAATTCAGAATCTGAAAACCAGAAAAGAAGAAGTAAGAGGGTTTTCAGAGTGAAGCTGAAACTGTTGACATATAGGTTATATCTTTCTTTAAATTTAATTATTGTCTGATATTATGTTTATTGTGATAACCTGAAGCTTGATCTTAAAAATCAAAGCTAGATAAGTATTTTGCAGGTTCTCAAAAATTTAGAGGAACAAGGAGATCCACAGACTCTTAACACTTCAGTAGAAGTAGCATACAAGTGTGGTTTTCATAAACAAGCTGAAACCACCAGAAAAAAACTGATGTTTTGGCTGTATTGATTTCATTCATCAATTATCTGATTTGTATTATGTTATATGAAAAAAAGCTTGAATTTATAAAGTCAAAGCAGTTAAGGATACTGCAGGTTTACCAGAACCAGATGAAGCAGATGCAGACAAACCAGAAGATGACAAATCTTTAGAGGATGAATCTGATCAAGTTAGAAACAGTCAAGATAATTCAGAAGGAAGATCTGGATGAAAGTACAAGTCATCTCATCTCATTGGAAGTGCAAGTGATCCTTTGAGGATCAGATCATCATTAAAAGATACTACTTTGTTTGGCTCACTCTCATCAATTGAGCCTACCACTGTTGATGAAGCATTGGCAAATGATGGATGGATTCTTGCAATGCAAGAAGAGTTAAATAAATTTAAGAGGAATGGTGTTTGGGATCTAGTACCTAGACCAAAGAAGAACATTATTGGAACCAAATAGATTTTTAGAAACAAGCTAAATGAAAAAGGTGAAGTGGTCAGAAACAAGGCAAGACTTGTCGCACAACGCTACAGTCAGCAACATGGCATTGATTACACTAAGATGTTTGCTCCAGTAGCCAGGTTAGAAGCTATTCGTATCCTACTTTCTTTTGTTGCAAATAATTACATTACATTATTTCAAATGGATGTTAAAAGTGTTTTTCTAAATGGTTATATAAGTGAAGAAGTGCTTTTCAAAATTATATTTTTAAACTTAGAAAGTCTCTGTATGGTCTAATACAAGCACCTAGGGCATGGTATGATAAACTTAGTAACTTCTCGCTTAAACATAACTTTTTAAGTAGAGAATCCTTAGACACTACCAACCTTACCTTGTTCTACAAGAAGTCTTCTAAGTACAAATTAAATGGATATTATGATTGTGATTATGCTAGAGATAACCATGAGAGAAAGAGCACTAGTGGCTCATAAATGCATCGAGAGGGAAAAAAAAAAGAATGATGGGAATAGAGTTTGACACTCTTTATTTAGTGATGGAAGCAATTCCACATATATTATCTATCCAGTGTGAGACTTTAGTATTTATAGAGTTGAAAACTTGTCAATATTGTGGAACCAAGTTGATTTTATACTTAGAGTTTTGATGATAACAAAAGTATTTTATGATAATAATATATTTGACTTCAAATAGTATGGAAGAAGATTCATGTTTTTGAAGAAAATATAAAATAATATTTGATTCAAATTTATAATTGAAGAAAATCTAAAATAAAATTTGATTCAGATTTATAATTGAAGAAAATCTAAAAAAGATTTGATTCAAATTTATAGTTGATGAAAATCTAAAATAAAATTTGATTCATATTTATAATTGAAGAAAATCTTTGACCAAGTTGAAAAGAAGATATGGTCAAGATTTGAAGAAGATTTGATCAAGATTTATGTACAACAAAATTTAAACATAATCAATATGAAGAATTTACAAACGTAATTTGAATAAAATATGAACATAATCAATGTGAAGAATTTACAAACTCAATCTAAACAAAATAGGAACACAATCAATCTGTAGAATTTACAAACTCAATCTGAACAAGATACAATTCAGAATTAAATGAGGACTAAATTGAAGTCCAAATTTTAACTATAAATAGATACTCAAGGCTAAAGAAGAAGATCATCGAAAAACATGAAAGAGTAGAAGAACTCAAGCTCAAAGTTCCAAATTCATCTTAGAGTTCAACGAGAGAAACATTTGCTCGAATGAGAAATATTTTCTGAGTGTTCTTTTCTTAGAGTGTGAGAGGTATTATTATTATCAGCTTTATACAAACAAATACTTAAAGTTCCAATCTTTTTTATCCAACCCGATAGTGGTTTAGTTCCTTCTTCAATCTAGGGTTGTCAGGTTGTTAGGAGAAGACTTGACTTTTAGGGTCAAGGTGGTTAGTTCCTCAAAAGTCTGGGGTTGGCAAACTGTTTGGGAAGATTGGCTTGAAGGATTAGGTTCTTTGTAATTCAAGGTATTTGAATTAGTTGATTAAAGCCTTCTGAATGAGGGGACTAGATGTAGCCAAGTTATTGGTAAACTAGGATAAAGTTATGTGTCCAATTATTTATGCTTTCATTATTTGCAACTCGATTGCTTCTTATCTAAGTATTCATAAAAACCAACCAACCTTCATCAAATTAGCAAAAAGTTATCAACTTTGGCAAACACAATTCAACTGCCATTCTCGTGTTTGCATCTTCAAATATATGAGAACTTTATAATGTGGGACTTCAACCATTTTTAAATTCACACAATAACATACTATGTATGTTCCAACAATCAACAAGCAAACACTTTTGTTCCTTGAATTCATGTCTACCAATTGATCAAACTCAATGATTTTTTGTTAAAGGTAAAAAATAAAATATGTGAACATACTTAAAAAGGTCAATGTCGAAATTGAGGTAAAGAAACTTATCATAAATCAGAAAAATAATAAGTGGTTAATAAAGCCACTATTCACAAGGTTATTTTGCCATTAATTTCATTTAAAACAAAAAGAACAGTACAAATTAGTGATTTCACAATGGAAAAGTTGAAAATTTAAAAAAAAAATGAAAAGACTAAGGGCTTGTTTGATTCACATTACAAAAACTCTATTTTAGTATTTTAAAATTTAAAAACTAAAAAACTTGTTTGGATTACTTTTTTAAAAAACTATTTTGTAAAACTATTTTTAATATTATATTTTTTAAAACTATAAAAGCAAAACAAATAAATGGTGTTTTACTTTTCATTTTTCATTTTTTTAACTCTCTAGTCAAAAACTGTTTTAAAAATTGGAGTTGCCAAATAGATTTTTTTTTTTAACTTTCTTTTTAAAAACAGTTTTCTAAAATTTATTTATAAAATAGTTTTCAAAAGCTAAAAAGTAAAACACAATTAAACAAGCC
>JBBPBP010000001.1:30121690-30135128 GCA_037974735.1 Cicer chorassanicum
CATAAGTCAATTAAAAAATCTTAAGATACTCAAATTAGAAGAACTAACTGGAACCTTGAGAGCTCATGAAGTTCTACTTCAAGAAGACAAACCAGCAAAGAAAGGTAAAACAATAGTTTTGAAAACATCACAAAACTCTCAAGAAGGTTCATCCTCACAAAATGATGAAAAAGAGGAATTAGAAGAGAAAGAAGCTGAAAAAGAGGTGGTTCTCCTCATAAAATAACTCAAAGAATGATAAAAAGAAGAGATCAAATTAGAAGGAATTTTCCAAACATAAGAAGAAAAAAAATCCTAAATCTGAGATTGATAAGAGTCAAGTCACTTGTTATGGGTCCAACAAACTAGGACATTATAAAAATGAATGTCCTTTAAGCAAAAAGGCACCAAGAAAA
The DNA here is from genome assembly GCA_037974735.1 of Cicer chorassanicum. Taxonomy (NCBI): domain Eukaryota; kingdom Viridiplantae; phylum Streptophyta; class Magnoliopsida; order Fabales; family Fabaceae; genus Cicer; species Cicer chorassanicum. The sequence goes on from JBBPBP010000001.1 coordinate 30,122,086, forward strand.
TTTCCATACAAGAAAAAAATCCATGATGGCTATTTGGGATGATTAAGAAGAATCAGACACAAAAGATAGTGAAGAAGCCAACATGTGCTTAATGGAAAATTCAGAAAGTCATGACGTAATTGTCTCTAATTATTGTCCTTTATGTGAACAAATGGAAAATGAATTTGATAATCTTTTATGTGATTCAAACTTCATTGCTAAAAAATGTGGTTCAATAAAAGAACAACTTCAAAGAGAAAATGAAGAAAAAGAGAAGCCCCAAGCTATGAATGATGAGTTCAGAAAAGTCATCCAAAGGTTGCAGGATTCTACTTTAAAATATGTGGAAATAAAAAATTTAAATGAACCCACTGAGAGCAAGTCTTTAGAACGTTCTATAATCTAAAAGGAGAATGTTATGCCCAAAACAAAAGTTGAAAATCTTAAAATGATTTACCAAATTTTATAAAGTCTACTGAAACCTTTCAAAAAATAATGGGATCACAAGTAGGAATTTTGGAAAAGCTAGACTTGGTTTTGACAAATCTCAAAAACAAAAGTTTTATGATTTTTTTTTGTACTAGAACAAAGAGAAGAAAAATGCAAAACCAAATGTTCTTACTGTAACAAACTTGTACATCTTGACTCTGCATCTTTTCACAAGAAAAAGGATGAGAAAATCAAAGCAAATCGATTTTCAAGAAAGGAAGAACATTTGGCTTTATATCAGAACATTCTCTAAGAACAAAAATATAGTGTTCTTATTGTTCAAAGATTGGTCATTCTGAAACAAACTGTTATCTCTAGAAAAAAAAAAAAGAAATCTTTAAAGAAAAAACTAACCCTCAAGAATCCAAGGCTGTATGGGTACCTAAGAACTTATTAAACTCTAATGCAGGTTGGTTTTCAAAATGTCAAGAAAAAACCATGGTATTGGACAATGGTTGTTCAAGACATATGACAAGAGATAGACAATGTTTTCTCTCATTTGTTAAGAAGGATGGATGGTCTATAACTTTTGGAAATTATGATCAAGCAAAAAGCAAAGGAAAATGTATTGTAAGTAAAGGTAATTTTGCAAAAATAGATGATATTCAATATGTTGAAGGTTTAAAACATAACCTACTAAGCATCGATCAATTATGTGGTTGTCATTTTTAAACCAAACATATGTGAAGTTAAGCAAACATCTTCTAGAAAAATATTTTTCTCTAGATCTAGAAAGAGAAATCCTTATATGCTATATTTAGAAGAATTATCCACTGAATCATGTTTTATATCCAATGATCAAGATAAATAGGTGTGGCATAAATGTGTTGGGGGATCTAAGCGTGAAAACAATCTCAAAGTTAACCAAACTTAATCTTGTTTGAGGACTACCAAAAATTAGTTTTGACAAAGATAAAATATGTGAAACATGTGCTAAAGGATTTTGTTTCAACTCAAAAACCTCTTGAACTACTTCAATTGACCTCTTTGGTCCTATCAAAACTACAAGTTTGGAAGGAATGAAATCTGACTTTAATTGATAATAGTAGACCAAACAAAGTAGTGTCTTTCATTGATGATCTGGTCTTCAAATGATCATTCGCATTTCCAATTATTAGAGTTTCAGGATGGGATGACTTGTACTTCCATCTGATCTCTCTGCTGACTTATCTTGACTGCTTCTGACTTGGTTAGATTCATCCTGTGAAGATTTGTCATCTTCTTTAAAATTACTTGTATCCTCTGATTTTTCAAGTTCTTCTGGTTTGTCTGCATCTATTGCCTCCGGTTCTAGTAAACTAGCAGTATCATTGACTTGCTTTGACAACTATGCCTTTTTGGAACCAAGTTGATTCCAAGAACAATTCTTCTAAGTAGTTTTGATGTTAACAAAGGTACTTTGTGAGAAAAATTTATTGGACTAATTGCTTCATTAAGTATGCAGCAATTAGAACAGGAAAATTAGAGGAAACGACCAGAGGAAGCGACTAGAGGAAGTGAGCAGAGGGAGCAACTAGAGGAAAGTCACCAGAGGAAGTGACCAGAGGAAGCGAGTAGAGGAAAGCCATTAGAGGAAGTAAAAAAGGTCAGAGGAAGCAAAGACAAATCAATCAACGAAATCCTCATAATTAGCCAAATGCACACTCGGGAAAGGAACGCACATTTGTGACTGTTGTTTGACTCTGAAGTTTTGGTCTGAAGACTGACTATGAAACTGGGTTTGAAGACTGCCTCTGAAGAATTCTATGCCTTATAAGATTCATCGTGTTTCTGGAGTTTCGTGACTCTGATGAACATTACTTCAACATGCCATCTGATGAACAGTATTTCAGCATGCCTTTGATGAACAATACTATTGCATGCCTTTAATGAACAGTATTTTCAGCATGCCTCTGAAGTCTAATGCTACATTTGAAGTATGCATCTGAAGCTTTTATTTTGCTGACTCTGAAGACTGCAACACATTCCAAGAATGTTGCCTCTGATACGCAACACACTCTGATGTTGCTCTGACTCTGAAAATGCAACAAATGTGATTTGCCCAAGTCACTAATTCTAAGTCACACAATCTGCCTCTGACTAGCAAGAAAACAAAGTATACAACATCTGACTCCAACAATCAAGTCATACCTGATTAAGGAAAGTCAATGCCTTTGATGGAAATTCAACGATTCTGATAAAAGCAAAAACTCACAAACCCGAATCAGAATTACTAGAAATCCAAGCTCAGACCTGAATCCACTCCCGCTCAAATCAATCAAGCGTATGAAGGAAGATTTCCATGAAGAGTTTACGAACACCATCCAGAAATTATACGATAGCAACGTTCAAAAAGGTCAAGTTTGGGAAGAAAAGATTGCCTAATATCACATTATCAAAGCATATCTTTCAGAACTAAAATTTAAAAAATCTTTGTTGACCAAGGTGAATTTGAGATATAATCCATAAACTCAACAACAAACTCACAAAACCTAATTTCATCTATAAATAGTGGATTAAGGCTGAAGAAGACAAGTACAACAGCAAAAACAACAACAACAACAACTATAAAAAAAACAAACTCAGAAAAACTCAAGAGCTCAATTTTCTAAGTATTCCATGTTTAAAGGTTTTAAGTTCTAGCAAACCACTCGTTCAAAGAAATATACTCTAAGTGTTGTAGTGTGGAAAATCATTCTATCACATCTGCTTAAGTAGATGCAAAACCAAACCAGTTTCAACTCATTGTGACCCAACCCAATAGTGGCTTTAGTTTGCCTCTAACAATATGTAGGTTTCAGGTTGTGTAGAGAAGACTTGACTCGTAGGGTCAAGGTGTGGTTTGCCTCAAAAAGTCTGTAGGTTCAAGTTGTTTTGAGAAGACTAATTTGTAGGGTCAGGTGCAATTGTAATTCAAAGTTTTGAATTAGTGGATAAATTATTCTGTGTGAAAGGACTCGACGTAGCTACCAGGATAAAATTTGGTGCGTTATCTTTTACTTTTTCTCTATTTGTTTATTTCTCCATCTGATTAGTCCAAATAGTTAAGTCACCAAACTAGAACCAATTTTAGAAAAGAGTTCTAAAATTAGACAAACATTACTCAACCCCCATTTCTGGTGTTTGCACACCTTCATGCATTGCCCCATGATCTGGCCTTTCTGCTTTCCTCCAAAAGTTACTGTGCCTCCTTTGATCAATGTTAGGTCTTGGAACATAGACTTTTCTCCAGTCATATGTCACGAGCATCCATAGTCTAGGTACCATGATTGGTGTTTTAACTTGGCTGGTGAGGACATCTATAACATAGATAATTTTTTTCATAGGTACCCAAATTTCGTTGGGTGTTGGTTTGTTAGTCTTGAAAGGTTTCTTGTATTTCCTTGTATTTAACATGGGACAAGATAATTTAGAGTGACCTTTGTTATAGCAAACAGTACACAAAATATCATAGGGAATACTTTTAGGTTCAGTTACTATTTCTTCAAATCCTATACCTTTTAGTCATACTTGCTTCTTTCCATACTGTTAGATAGAAACTCTTGGAATGCTTCTTCATATTTATCAGAATTACATGTGACATTTTCTAAAGGTTTTGAAACAATAGTATATTTCAAGGTTTTAGTTTCATATTTAACCTCAACATTTTCAGTTTTTAAGTCATTGATTTCTTTAGTTAAGTTTACATTTACTTTCCTAAGTGCTTTCAATTTTTGAGACAACTTGTGGTTTTTATTTAAAAAAGAATTTATGAAATTAATTAAATCAGATTGGGTTATGTCAGAAAATACCTCAATTTCTTCATCAATTGATTCACTTCTAGAGTCAGAAATCAGTGTGTGTGTGTCAGATCTAGAGGCAGAGTTTGTATGAGCCATCAGAGCCAAATCTCTTTACTCTTCATCAATAGAGGATTCATCAGAATCATCCCATGTAGCCACCAAAACCTTCTTCATGGGTCTGAAATCTTTCCTCTGATGTTTCCCTTTTTCCAGATTTGGACATTCAGACTTGACATGTCGAAGTTCATTGCATCCATAGCATATGATACTTTTCTTGTCGGATTTTTTGTCTCTTCCTCTATTGGACTTCCCTGGAATATCTTTGAGGAAATTGCTTCTTTCTGTTGTGCCATATCTTTTGAATTTTTCTGGATATGAAAGTTAGTTCCTCATCTTCCAAGTTCATATTTTGATCATCTGAATCATTTTCCTCTAATTATGATGTTGCCTTAAGAACCTTCTTCTGCTTGGATTTCAAGGACAAAGTTTGCTACTTCTTATTCGGCTCATCCTCTGCAAGCTCAATTTTATGTGATTTCAAGGAACTTATTAATTCTTCAAATTTAAAAGTAGTGAGATCCTTAGCTTCAAGAATAGCTGTAATTTTAGGTCTCCATTTTCTTGGCAAAATCCTAAGAATTTTCTTCACATGATCAACAATAGTATAACTTTTCTCAAGTACCTTTAATCCTGATACCAGAGTGTGGAATCTGGAAAACATTGTTTCAATGTCATCATCTTCTTCCCTCTTGAACAACTCTTACTTTCTAACTTGGAGGTTGGCCTTTGCTTCTTGAACTTGCTTCCTTCTTTCATAAGTTAGAACCAAATTTTGATAGATGGTTTTTGCTGTTTCTTTGTCAGTGAACTTATCAAATTAATTGAAGGTGATTGCATTGATCATGAAGGTTTTGGACTTGTGATGCATCTTGTACATCTTCTTATGTTCAATATCCATCCTTTTCCTTGAAATTCCTGTACCATCAGAATTCGTTGGAGCAGTGTAGCTATCTTCCATTAAGTCCTAAAGTTCAGGATCTTGTGAGATAAAGAAACTCTTCAGCATGTCCTTCTAGTACTCAAATCGTTCACCATCAAACAAACGTGGTCTGTTGATGTTTCCTCAATCACCTTCTTCACCAAATCTAGACATTGTTGAATCCTTGGATCTTTGTTCAAACATTGTAATGTGCTAATTTTTAATGTCAGGCCCTTGATGCCAATTGAAGGTGCAAACACGAGAAGGGGTGTCGAATTTTGTTTAACTACGTTGGATTCTTTTTGCTAATTCATTTAAAATTGGTTCGGGTTTGGTGACTTACATAGAACAAAAGTAGTAGCAACCGGGTTAAGTGGTTAGAGGAAAAAGTAAAACACGAATTGCAAAATTAAAGTGACACAAGAGTTTATCCTAGTTCACCATCAACTTGTTAGCTACGTCTAGTCCCCTCATTCAGAATGATTTAATTCAATAATTAAAAATTTGAATTACACAACACCTGACCCTATAGGCCAATCTTCTCAAAATAGCCTGACACCTACAGACTTTTTGGGGAACACAAACACCTTAACTATACAAGCTAAGTCTTCTCGACACAACTTGAAAACCTACAAATTGATTGAGGAACATGAGAGCCACTATCAGGTTGGGTTACACGAGTACAAATTGGTTTATGTCTAATAAACTGATTGTAAGAATGACTCTCACACTAGAAGACACTTAGAAAAATATTTCTTTTGAGCAAGTGTTTCTCTAGACCTTAACCTTAAGAACTCTAATGACTTAGGAAATTTTGTGCTAGTGAGTTCTCATATTTTCTTCTTCAGCCTTGAGTATCTATTTATAGATTAGGTACGGGTTTCTCCTTTATCCTTGCAAAATCTAAATCATATATTTGCAAATAATAAATGTATCTTCTTGTGAATGTTTCTTCTTGTAAACAATTCTTGATCATATCGTCTTGTAACTAATTCATATCTTCTTGTAGATTCTGATAAACTCTTCTTGTACATAATTCATATCTTTTTGTAGATAAATCTTGATCAAATCTTCTTGTAAATAATTCATATCTTCTTGTGATAAATCTTGATCAAATCTTCTTGTAAATAATTAATATATTCTTGTAGATAAAAAATTTTCTTGTAAATAATTCATATCTTCTTGTTGATAAAATCTTGATCATATCTTCTTCAAATGTTTACCATATCTTCTTTTCAACTTTTTCAAAGATTTTCTTCAATTATAAATCTGAATCAAATCTTATTTTAGATTGTCTTCAACAACACCAATCTTCTTTCATACTGTTGCTTGATTTGAGCTAGAATGGATTCAGGTTGTTCTTGGATCTTCACAAGTTTTTGATTCGGCTAAGTCTTCATTTGATATTTAATTTTTCAATTGCAGTTGTTGACTTTCCATTAGAGGCATTGACTTTCTTGTTTGGGTAAGATTTTGTGTTTCTTGAATAATGATAGTCAGAGGCAGAATTGCATGACTTAGAATTAGTTGCACTAGGTAAATCACCTTGTTGAAACTTCAGAGTCGGTGCAAAATTAGAGGCTGCATATCAAAGGCAACCTTTGGAGTGTCTTGTACCATTTTGATATGCGAATTGTGAGCTTTGATTTTATGATTTGAGAAATATCTTCAAAGTTAATTATACCTTGATATGAACTCTTTAGAGGCATGTTGAGTTTGTTCATAGCAGAGACATGTAAGGGTTTCGAAGGCAAGCTTCATATTCAATCTTCAGATAGTCTTCAAAGGCAATCTTCAAACTTAGTTTCAAAGCCATTTTTCAAAGTCACTTATCATAACCAATCTTCAGACCCATACTTCAGACCCAGACATCAAATGCAATCTTCGTAACCTTCAGAGGCATGTTAGTTTTAGAGGCAGACGCATATACTTTGTGTTCCTCTGATCTCATTCTCGGGTGACTTTCCTCTGGTCACTTCATCTGGTACCTTCCTTTGATTTACTTCTTCCAATTTTTGCATACTTAATGAAGCCATTAATCCAAAATTTTTGTTCTCATAAAATACTTTTGTTAATATCAAAACTATAAGTGAAAACCAACAATGGATGCTGAATAGAAGAAAATGTATAAGATGCATCACAAGTCCATAACCTTCATGATAAATGAAATCACCTTTAAGGAGTTTGACAAATGCACTTACAAAGAAACAACAAAGAGCATCTACGACATTCTGGTTCCAACTTAATAAGGAAGAAAACAAGTTCAAGAAGCAAAGGTCAACCTCCTAGTCATAAAATATGAACTATTTCAGATGGAAGAAGATGAAGACATTGAAACAATGTTTTTAGATTCCAAATTCTGGTCTCAAAATTAAAGGTTCTTGAAAAGAATTATACTACTGCTCATCAGGTGAAGAAAATTCTTAGGAGTTTACCAAGCAAGTGGAGACCTAAGATTATAGCTATTCAAGAAGCTAAGGACCTGAATACTCTTAAATTGGAAGAACTGATTAGCTCCTTGAGATAACATGAAATTGAGCTTGTAAAGGATGAGCCCAAGCAAAAGACTTTGGCTTTGAAATCCAAGCATAAGAAGGCTCTAAAGGTAACAATAGAATCAGAGGATAATGATTCAGATGACCAGAATGTGGACTAAGAGGATGAGGAGCTTGTTTTCATATCCAAAAAAATTCAAAGGATGTGGCACAACAGAAAGAAGTTATTCCCTCAAAGAAATCCCAGGAAGTCCAATAGAGGAAAGAATGACAAGTCTCACAGGAAAGCATCATCTGCTATGGATGCAATGAACCTGGACATGTCAAGTCTGAATGTCCAAATCTGTTAAAAAGGAAACATCATAGGAAAGACTCCATACCCAATAAGAAGGTTCTGATGGCTACATGGGATGATTCTGATGAATCCTTTGTTGATGTAGAGCAGACAGATTTGACTTTGATGGCGCATACTAACTCTAACTTTAAATTCAACACTTATCATAGTTATGACTCTCACTTTGGAAGTGAATCAGCAGAAGAAGAAATTGAGGTACTTTCTGACTTAACTTGATCTAAATTAATTAAAGTAAAAAATGATTTCTTAAATAAAAACCACAATATGTCTGTAAAATTGAAAGCACTTAGGAAAGTAAATGCAAACCTAACTAAAGAAATTATGTTTTAAAAAATGAAAGTGTTGAACTTAAAATAGAAAATACAACTTTGAAAGATAATCATGACTCAAAACCTTTAGAAAATGTCATATTTAATTATGATAAATATGAAGTAGCATTCAAAGACTTTCTAACTTACAGTATAGAAAGAAGCAAGTATGCTTCTATGATTTATGGAGTTAGTAGAAATAGTAAAAGAGGTCTACAATACCAATAAATAGTAGGTCTGAACTTATCAAACTTGATGTTTTATGTATTGTTTGCTCCAGGAAAAGTCACTCTAAAATATCTTGTCCCATGTTAAACACGAGGAAAGACAAGAAACCTTTTAAGACCAACAAACTAGGACCCATCCAAATTTGGGTACCGAAGAAAAAAATTATCTATGTTGCAGATGTTCTCAACACCCAAGTTGAAACATGTAAGACCCTTAATTTTAATTTGTAAATTATAAATTCTAGTGCATTTTTATGTGGAATTCTGAGGCTTTTTAGCCAATTTTAATGGTATTTTGTGAGTTAAATGCCTTACAAAACTTTTTTGAGCCCTGATTAAAATTATTCGTCGAAGAATAATTTTGTTTAATTTCGGTAAAACTTTTAGCGAAATAAAAGTTTTCTGAGATGCGACGCTTTTTCTGAAAAATTCATTTGCCGATTGAATTGCGGGGAGAGAAGATATTTTTCTAAAAAAGTGGTTTGTGACGTGATGTGAGGTGACGGGGGTAATGATGATTTTTTTTATAATAAAAAATATATCTAAATTTTTGTTTAGATATTTGTTTTATTATATATATATATATATATATATAATAAACGAAGGAAAGAGAAAGTAAGAAAGAAAAGGAAAGCAAAAAGCTGAAACATTTTTCACCCTGTTTCGTGTACGCCTACTCCATCTTCTTCTTTTTCTTTGTTTTTCAAAAAATCGGCAAACGTAAAACCTCACGTATCACCTAGATCTAAGCTTCCTCTTGCGAAGTGAAAGAAGGGAAAGTTGATCACCTCCACGTTACGGTGCTAGTGAGCCAACTTTGGAACTGACGAGCGAACAAAATATTTTACCGGAATTTATCGCGGTGTCGTAATCGATTGTTTGATATACCATTGAGGTAAGAGCTCCTTCCAAATTTTTAGCTTGCATATAAAATTTTATATGTGTATTTATGGAGTTGGAATTTGGTGAAATTGATTTGTGATTTTGTAGAAATTGAATTTAAGTGATTTATGTGTGTTTTGAGGAAATTAAATTTAAGGTGTTTGAGGTGAGGTTTGTGGGAAATATATTTGGCGAGATTTATATTTGAAAATATGGAAATTAATGGGTGATTTATGATTGAACTTGGTTTGGATTTTGTGGAATTCGAATTAATTGAATTCAATGTGGTTTCTGGATTAAATTTGGTGTGTCTGATGTGTGGATTTGTAGAAAATGAATTTAAGGTGTTTTATATGGAGTTGAGGAAATTAATTTGATGAGTTTGAGGGATGATTTGTGGAAATTAATTTAGTGTAAATTTATGTTTGCAATTATGGAAATTAATGGGTGTATTGTGGTTGAAAATTTTGGAGATTGAAATTGGTGATTTATGGTTGAAAATTTGGAGATTTAAATTGGTGATTTATGGTTGAAAATTTGGAGATTTAAATTGGTGATTCATGATTAAAAATTTGGAGATTTAAATTGGTGATTTATGGTTGAAAATTTGGAGATTTAAATTGGTGATATATGGTTGAAAATTTTGGAGATTTAAATTGGTGATTTATGGTTAAAAATTTGGAGATTTAAATTGGTGATTTATGGTTGAAAATTTGGTGGTTTATGTTTGGAAATGTGGAGTTCTAATTAATGTAGATTATTTGGTTGTAAAAGTTTGGTGTGTGAAAAAGATATAATTTTGGGAATTTTGTTGTTGTTGGATAAATTTTAGTTGTGAACAAATTGTTATAAATATTTATGTTATGTAGTTAGCTCCTTGAGTCTCGAAAATGAATCGAGACTGTTGGTACTGAGTTAGCGGTTGGGAGAACTCTGATATATTAATGTTGTTGTGGTGATTCAAGTTTGCTGTGGTTTATGTGTTCATAATTAATATTATGAATTTTTTAGATGTGATTTATGTGTGGATTTTGTGGAAAATGAATTGATGAAATTGGTAGTTTATGTTTGAGAATGTGGAGTTTTAAATTTGGTGATTTATGGTTGAAAATTTTGGAGATTTAATATAGGTGGTTTATGTTTGGAAATGTGGAGTTTTTAATTAATGTGATTTATGTGTCGTTTTGTGGAAAATGAATGGATGAAATTTGGTATGTATGGTGAATTAAATTTAATGTGGATTGTGGAATAAATTTGATGTGGGTTTGAGGAAAATCTGTTTTGAGTGTACTCTGTGAAATGTTTGAAAAACCATTATTGTTAAATGAGTATTAAAAACGAAGAATCTTTTAATAGCTGCATTTATGTAATGGTTGTGGTGATTCATGTTTGGCGTGATTGATGTGTTCATAATTAATATTATGAATTTTTGAGATGTGTTTTATGTGTGGATTTTGTGGAAAAATGAATTGGTGTGAATTGTGGGATTATGAGTTATATATGTTTGAGAATGCTCTGTGTTGAATTTGAAAAATCATTAGTGTTAAATGAGTATTAAAAATGGAGAATCTTTTAATAGCTGCATTTGCATAATGATTGTGGTGAAAGAGTTAGAGTATGCTCATGCATTCATAGTACGTGGTGATCGCGATGGTGCCATTGTGATAGTGGTACCCGTGATGAGCCACGAGATGATGCCATGTGAATAGTTGGTTCATCTTATCCTTGCGGGGATTTTTGCGTCGTGCTGATCTGTGAGAGATGGCACTCTTGTAAGTCATGCTGATCTGTGAGCGATTGCACGCATAGAAAATCGTGCTGGTCTGTGAGAGGCTGTACAATAGTAAATCGTGCTGATCCGTGAGAGACTGCACCTTGATAATTAGTACTGGTTTGTGAGAGGTTGTACAATTATGATTTATGCCTCTTCGAGGAGGGTTTTGGTTTGGAATTCCAGAATCATACACATTGCATTAGGGTGCTTGGCACGCGAGTCATGTTTGATATACCATGATGATTGAATATACATACTCGGTTGTTGTGATTGTGCCATAATTGATGAGTGTGATTGTTTGATTTTGTGTGTAAGTGTTGAATGATTTCGAAACGTTTGCGAAACTGAAATCTGCAATTTTTAGCAGTTGTATTCGAATACGTGGTGCTTGTATTCTAATACATTTAAGTGGATTTTGCTACTGACTTGTGTTTTAGCTCTGTATTCGAATATAGTGATGTTGTATTCGAATACGACAGTGCAGTTTTGTTAAAAACTTCATTTTTCAACTTGTTTATGCATTGTTGGCATATGAAAACCCTTTCAAGGTGTATGTTAAGTTGAAATGTTATTTTGTGCATTTAAAACTTAAATGCTATGTGTTGTTCGTTAATTTCGGATTGGTGACCCTTTACAATTATTGTGGAAATCTGAGCTTTGCCCTTAGATGAGGATCAGGACCGTCCTTCCGATTACTACCTCGGAGACGGGAAGGTAGTGGTTATACCTGACCGAGGCTGTGTCAGAAGATTTTGTTGGGCTCGTGGAGTTTACCCAGGTTGTATAGCTTTTTATGGTATGATCATATTAGGTGGCTGTATAAGGGCAGGGTGTCTTCCTCTTGTGGTTGTATTTATTTTATTTTGGAAGACTGTATCCCTATATTTTAACTATCTGTTGACTTTTATTCTGGTAGGTCCATGTGTCACTTTTTGATGTAACGTGGGGAATGTAGAGATTCTTGAGGCAGTGCATTTGTGCAAGTGACTGCCGAGAATACCCCAGGGGTGTGAGCTATGTTTGATAGGTCTCATAGCCCCGATGTATTTTTCTGTTGAAAATACTTTGGACTTTTAATTCCGAAAACTATTTCCGCTGCTTGCAATTATTGTTGACTTTTGTCGTTGTGATACGACTCAAATGTTTTATCCAAAAGTATTTTCTTGATTTTCTGAACTTCAATTTATTTATATAAAAAAAAAACAGGCTGTTACAAAACACCAGTCATGGTACCTAGACAGTGGATGCTCGCGACATTGGCCGAGAGAAAATTCTATGTTCCAAGACCTAACTTTGATCAAAGAAAGCACTGTAACTTTTGGAGGAAAATAGAAAGGTCAGATCATTGGACACGACACAATTGGTAATGGCACATCTCCTTCCATTAAAGATGTTTTGCTTGTTAAAGGTCTTAGACACAATTTATTAAGTATTAGTCAATTAAGTGATAATAACTATTATATTATATTTAATAAAAAATAATGCAAAGCAATTAGTCAAAAAGATGGATCAGTAGATCTCTTTTGGCCAGAAAACATAGCCTCAGAAAATGGAAAGAAATATGGAGTTGGGTTTAAATTCTTAAGAAATTAAGATGACTGCCACAAAGTGTTTAGTGCATTTTGCAAACAAGTAATGAATGAAAAATGTCTTAGGATTATAACAATTAGAAGTGATCATGGAGGAGAATTTGAAAACAAGTTCTTTGAATGTTTTTGTGACGAGAGTGGAATCTCACACAACTTCTCCTCGCCTAGAATACCACAGCAAAATGGAGTTGTAGAAAGAAAGAAT
>JBBPBP010000001.1:30135138-30231671 GCA_037974735.1 Cicer chorassanicum
GAAGTCCAATAGAGGAAAGAATGACAAGTCTCACAGGAAAGCATCATCTGCTATGGATGCAATGAACCTGGACATGTCAAGTCTGAATGTCCAAATCTGTTAAAAAGGAAACATCATAGGAAAGACTCCATACCCAATAAGAAGGTTCTGATGGCTACATGGGATGATTCTGATGAATCCTTTGTTGATGTAGAGCAGACAGATTTGACTTTGATGGCGCATACTAACTCTAACTTTAAATTCAACACTTATCATAGTTATGACTCTCACTTTGGAAGTGAATCAGCAGAAGAAGAAATTGAGGTACTTTCTGACTTAACTTGATCTAAATTAATTAAAGTAAAAAATGATTTCTTAAATAAAAACCACAATATGTCTGTAAAATTGAAAGCACTTAGGAAAGTAAATGCAAACCTAACTAAAGAAATTATGTTTTAAAAAATGAAAGTGTTGAACTTAAAATAGAAAATACAACTTTGAAAGATAATCATGACTCAAAACCTTTAGAAAATGTCATATTTAATTATGATAAATATGAAGTAGCATTCAAAGACTTTCTAACTTACAGTATAGAAAGAAGCAAGTATGCTTCTATGATTTATGGAGTTAGTAGAAATAGTAAAAGAGGTCTACAATACCAATAAATAGTAGGTCTGAACTTATCAAACTTGATGTTTTATGTATTGTTTGCTCCAGGAAAAGTCACTCTAAAATATCTTGTCCCATGTTAAACACGAGGAAAGACAAGAAACCTTTTAAGACCAACAAACTAGGACCCATCCAAATTTGGGTACCGAAGAAAAAAATTATCTATGTTGCAGATGTTCTCAACACCCAAGTTGAAACATGTAAGACCCTTAATTTTAATTTGTAAATTATAAATTTTAGTGCATTTTTATGTGGAATTCTGAGGCTTTTTAGCCAATTTTAATGGTATTTTGTGAGTTAAATGCCTTACAAAACTTTTTTGAGCCCTGATTAAAATTATTCGTCGAAGAATAATTTTGTTTAATTTCGGTAAAACTTTTAGCGAAATAAAAGTTTTCTGAGATGCGACGCTTTTTCTGAAAAATTCATTTGCCGATTGAATTGCGGGGAGAGAAGATATTTTTCTAAAAAAGTGGTTTGTGACGTGATGTGAGGTGACGGGGGTAATGATGATTTTTTTTATAATAAAAAATATATCTAAATTTTTGTTTAGATATTTGTTTTATTTATTATATATATATATATATATATATATATATATATATATATATATATATATATAATAAACGAAGGAAAGAGAAAGTAAGAAAGAAAAGGAAAGCAAAAAGCTGAAACATTTTTCACCCTGTTTCGTGTACGCCTACTCCATCTTCTTCTTTTTCTTTGTTTTTCAAAAAATCGGCAAACGTAAAACCTCACGTATCACCTAGATCTAAGCTTCCTCTTGCGAAGTGAAAGAAGGGAAAGTTGATCACCTCCACGTTACGGTGCTAGTGAGCCAACTTTGGAACTGACGAGCGAACAAAATATTTTACCGGAATTTATCGCGGTGTCGTAATCGATTGTTTGATATACCATTGAGGTAAGAGCTCCTTCCAAATTCTTAGCTTGCATATAAAATTTTATATGTGTATTTATGGAGTTGGAATTTGGTGAAATTGATTTGTGATTTTGTAGAAATTGAATTTAAGTGATTTATGTGTGTTTTGAGGAAATTAAATTTAAGGTGTTTGAGGTGAGGTTTGTGGGAAATATATTTGGCGAGATTTATATTTGAAAATATGGAAATTAATGGGTGATTTATGATTGAACTTGGTTTGGATTTTGTGGAATTCGAATTAATTGAATTCAATGTGGTTTCTGGATTAAATTTGGTGTGTCTGATGTGTGGATTTGTAGAAAATGAATTTAAGGTGTTTTATATGGAGTTGAGGAAATTAATTTGATGAGTTTGAGGGATGATTTGTGGAAATTAATTTAGTGTAAATTTATGTTTGCAATTATGGAAATTAATGGGTGTATTGTGGTTGAAAATTTTGGAGATTGAAATTGGTGATTTATGGTTGAAAATTTGGAGATTTAAATTGGTGATTTATGGTTGAAAATTTGGAGATTTAAATTGGTGATTCATGATTAAAAATTTGGAGATTTAAATTGGTGATTTATGGTTGAAAATTTGGAGATTTAAATTGGTGATATATGGTTGAAAATTTTGGAGATTTAAATTGGTGATTTATGGTTAAAAATTTGGAGATTTAAATTGGTGATTTATGGTTGAAAATTTGGTGGTTTATGTTTGGAAATGTGGAGTTCTAATTAATGTAGATTATTTGGTTGTAAAAGTTTGGTGTGTGAAAAAGATATAATTTTGGGAATTTTGTTGTTGTTGGATAAATTTTAGTTGTGAACAAATTGTTATAAATATTTATGTTATGTAGTTAGCTCCTTGAGTCTCGAAAATGAATCGAGACTGTTGGTACTGAGTTAGCGGTTGGGAGAACTCTGATATATTAATGTTGTTGTGGTGATTCAAGTTTGCTGTGGTTTATGTGTTCATAATTAATATTATGAATTTTTTAGATGTGATTTATGTGTGAATTTTGTGGAAAATGAATTGATGAAATTGGTAGTTTATGTTTGAGAATGTGGAGTTTTAAATTTGGTGATTTATGGTTGAAAATTTTGGAGATTTAATATAGGTGGTTTATGTTTGGAAATGTGGAGTTTTTAATTAATGTGATTTATGTGTCGTTTTGTGGAAAATGAATGGATGAAATTTGGTATGTATGGTGAATTAAATTTAATGTGGATTGTGGAATAAATTTGATGTGGGTTTGAGGAAAATCTGTTTTGAGTGTACTCTGTGAAATGTTTGAAAAACCATTATTGTTAAATGAGTATTAAAAACGAAGAATCTTTTAATAGCTGCATTTATGTAATGGTTGTGGTGATTCATGTTTGGCGTGATTGATGTGTTCATAATTAATATTATGAATTTTTGAGATGTGTTTTATGTGTGGATTTTGTGGAAAAATGAATTGGTGTGAATTGTGGGATTATGAGTTATATATGTTTGAGAATGCTCTGTGTTGAATTTGAAAAATCATTAGTGTTAAATGAGTATTAAAAATGGAGAATCTTTTAATAGCTGCATTTACATAATGATTGTGGTGAAAGAGTTAGAGTATGCTCATGCATTCATAGTACGTGGTGATCGCGATGGTGCCATTGTGATAGTGGTACCCGTGATGAGCCACGAGATGATGCCATGTGAATAGTTGGTTCATCTTATCCTTGCGGGGATTTTTGCGTCGTGCTGATCTGTGAGAGATGGCACTCTTGTAAGTCATGCTGATCTGTGAGCGATTGCACGCATAGAAAATCGTGCTGGTCTGTGAGAGGCTGTACAATAGTAAATCGTGCTGATCCGTGAGAGATTGCACCTTGATAATTAGTACTGGTTTGTGAGAGGTTGTACAATTATGATTTATGCCTCTTCGAGGAGGGTTTTGGTTTGGAATTCCAGAATCATACACATTGCATTAGGGTGCTTGGCACGCGAGTCATGTTTGATATACCATGATGATTGAATATACATACTCGGTTGTTGTGATTGTGCCATAATTGATGAGTGTGATTGTTTGATTTTGTGTGTAAGTGTTGAATGATTTCGAAACGTTTGCGAAACTGAAATCTGCAATTTTTAGCAGTTGTATTCGAATATGTGGTGCTTGTATTCTAATACATTTAAGTGGATTTTGCTACTGACTTGTGTTTTAGCTCTGTATTCGAATATAGTGATGTTGTATTCGAATACGACAGTGCAGTTTTGTTAAAAACTTCATTTTTCAACTTGTTTATGCATTGTTGGCATATGAAAACCCTTTCAAGGTGTATGTTAAGTTGAAATGTTATTTTGTGCATTTAAAACTTAAATGCTATGTGTTGTTCGTTAATTTCGGATTGGTGACCCTTTACAATTATTGTGGAAATCTGAGCTTTGCCCTTAGATGAGGATCAGGACCGTCCTTCCGATTACTACCTCGGAGACGGGAAGGTAGTGGTTATACCTGACCGAGGCTGTGTCAGAAGATTTTGTTGGGCTCGTGGAGTTTACCCAGGTTGTATAGCTTTTTATGGTATGATCATATTAGGTGGCTGTATAAGGGCAGGGTGTCTTCCTCTTGTGGTTGTATTTATTTTATTTTGGAAGACTGTATCCCTATATTTTAACTATCTGTTGACTTTTATTCTGGTAGGTCCATGTGTCACTTTTTGATGTAACGTGGGGAATGTAGAGATTCTTGAGGCAGTGCATTTGTGCAAGTGACTGCCGAGAATACCCCAGGGGTGTGAGCTATGTTTGATAGGTCTCATAGCCCCGATGTATTTTTCTGTTGAAAATACTTTGGACTTTTAATTCCGAAAACTATTTCCGCTGCTTGCAATTATTGTTGACTTTTGTCGTTGTGATACGACTCAAATGTTTTATCCAAAAGTATTTTCTTGATTTTCTGAACTTCAATTTATTTATATAAAAAAAAAACAGGCTGTTACAAAACACCAGTCATGGTACCTAGACAGTGGATGCTCGCGACATTGGCCGAGAGAAAATTCTATGTTCCAAGACCTAACTTTGATCAAAGAAAGCACTGTAACTTTTGGAGGAAAATAGAAAGGTCAGATCATTGGACACGACACAATTGGTAATGGCACATCTCCTTCCATTAAAGATGTTTTGCTTGTTAAAGGTCTTAGACACAATTTATTAAGTATTAGTCAATTAAGTGATAATAACTATTATATTATATTTAATAAAAAATAATGCAAAGCAATTAGTCAAAAAGATGGATCAGTAGATCTCTTTTGGCCAGAAAACATAGCCTCAGAAAATGGAAAGAAATATGGAGTTGGGTTTAAATTCTTAAGAAATTAAGATGACTGCCACAAAGTGTTTAGTGCATTTTGCAAACAAGTAATGAATGAAAAATGTCTTAGGATTATAACAATTAGAAGTGATCATGGAGGAGAATTTGAAAACAAGTTCTTTGAATGTTTTTGTGACGAGAGTGGAATCTCACACAACTTCTCCTCGCCTAGAATACCACAGCAAAATGGAGTTGTAGAAAGAAAGAATAGACCCCTTCATGAAATGGCTAGAACCATGTTAAATAAGATGGATGTTGCAAAACTTTTATGGGCAAAGACAATTAACACTACATGCTATATTGTGAATAGAATTTTAATTAGGCCAATATTGAATAAAATACCACATGAATTATGGAAGTGTAAAAAGCCTAATATCTCTTACTTTAAGAAATTTGGTTTTATTTGTTATATGTTAAACACTAAAGACAACCTTGGCATGTTTGATCGCCGCTCAAAAAACTGTACCTTCCTTGGATACACTGAAAGATCCAAAGCTTACAGAGTGTTCAATAGGGAAACTCAAATTTTGGAAGAGTCAATACATGTTAAATTTGATGCCAAATAGTTTGACCTTAAAAACCCAAAGAAAGTTAAGGACATTGTAGGTTAACTGGAATAAGAGGAAGCAGATGCAGACAAACCAGAAGAACCCAAACAATCAGAGAATGCAAGTAAATAAGAGGAAAATGAAAAACGTCAAAAGATGAATTTGACCATGTCAGAATTGAATGGAAGTCTTCTCACATTGATGAATCATCAAAGTCAGTGCAACATTAGGAAGACATTTTCAACATCCATTTGAAATAATGTAATGGTTTTTAGGTTGTGTTGAGAAGACTTGACTTGTAGGGTCAAGGTGTAGTTGCCTTCAACAATATGGGGTTTTCAAGTTGTGTGGAGAAGACTTGACTTGTAGGGTCAAGGTGTTTGTTTGCCTTAAAAGTCTGTAGGTGTCAAGTTGTTTTGAGAACACTGACTTCTAGGGTCAAGTCATGGGTAATTCAAGGATTTGAATTAGTGATTAAATTGTTCTAAGTGAATGAACTAGATGTAGCTACCAAGTTGGTGGTGGACCAGGATAAATATGCTTGTGTCACTTTACTTCTGCACTCTTTACTTTACTGCTGCCTCTGATTACTTAAGCATGATTGGTACTGCCTTTGTTTTAGTTAAAATCACCAAACCCGAACCAGTTCTTGAATAAATAATTAAAAATAATCCAACTTACACAAACACAATTCAAACCCCCTTCTCAACTTTACACCTTCAATTGGCATCAAGAGCCTGGTCTCAAGACTAATCACCTTACAATGTTTGAGGAAAACAGTTTACTTGGATTCAGTGAAGATGCCTCTGGTTGAAACATCAACAGACCACCTCTATTTGATGGAGAAATATTTGAGTACTAAAAGGACAGACTCTGAAGCTTCTTTATCTCATAAGATCCTAAACTTTCGGACTTAGTGGAAAATGGCTACACTGTTCCAACAAATACTGATGGCACTGAAATTCCAAGGAAAGAGATGGATACTGAATAGAATAAGATGTACAAGATGCATCACAAGTCCATAACCTTCATGATAAATGAAATCACCTTTAAGGGGTTTGACAAATGTACTGACAAAGAAACCAGAAAGAACATCTATGACAATCTGGTTCTGACTTATGGAGGAGGCAAACAAATTCAAGAAGCAAAGGCCAACCTCATGTCGTAGTGGAAAAGTGTTAGTAATAACAAAAGGGTCAATCCACTTAGAGTGAAGCTTACCAGCCATGATGAAGGTGAGAGTTGACAAATAGAAATTTTTGTCCAATAGATAACTCTTTCCTAGAAATCAGTTTGTCATGAAAGTGTTTGGTTTTTTCTCTGTAGATCTTGGAGTTCTTATAGGCCTTTAATCGAAGCTCTTCAAGTTGATGCAATTGAAGCTTCCTTTCTAAGTCTTCCTAATCAATTTCAAGGTTGCAACTCTTTACTTCCCCATAAGCACGATGCTCTATTTCCACAAGGTGACATGTCTTTTCGAACACAAGGCCATATGGAGCCATCCCCATTGGCGTTTTGTAAGAAGTTCTATGAACCCAAAGAGCTTCCTCTAGTCGGTAGCTCTAATCCTTCCTATTTGGCTTCACCATCTTTCTAGAATTTGTTTTATTTTCTTATTTGAGATTTCAGCTTGCCCATTAGTTTGGAGGTGGTAAGATGTAGAAAATCTTTGCTCAACCCCATACTTCCGAAGTAACGATTCCATGGTGGGGTTAAGAAATGAGTGCCCTGATCACTGATGATTGCTCTAGGTATTCCAGATCTGCAAAAATTATTAGACCTGGAAAAATCCACAACAACTCAAGAATCATTAGTCTGAGTGGTCTTGGCCTTCACCCATTTAGAAACATAATCAACAAGTAAAATATAAATCAAACCAAAAGAAGCGGTGAAAGGACCCATAAAATCAATTAACCCAAACATTGAATAATGCATAACAAAAAAATATAGGTTGTTGGGGCATTTCACTTACACGAGTGATTGTTGTACCTGCACTCTAACATTACTCCCAAGTGCAAAAAGTTTCAAATGCATCTTTGAAAATAGTGGGCCAAAAGAAACCTGTGTCTAAAACCCTCCTTGTTGTTTGTTGTGATCCAAAGTGTCCCCCATTTAAGAAGCATGACATAAGTTAAGAATAAATGGAACCTCATGGTAGGGAATACATCTCTGAATTACCTGGTCTCTACAAAATTTCCAAAGATATGGATCATCCCACACATAATATTTGGCATCACTTTAAAGTTTATGAATACGTGCTCTAGATGCATGGGCGGGTAGAACTCTGACAACTAAATAATTAACTATGTCAGCAAACCACAGAGTAACATCATGCAGCTGTAGAAGCTGTTCATCGGGAAAATAATCCTAAATGGGTTGGAAATCCTCAACTCTCTCTATTTTGCTAAGATGATCCACAATTATTTTTTTGCCCCAATTTTATCTCTAATTTCCAAATCAAACTCTTGGAGCAGCAACATCCACTGAATCATTCTTGGCTTTGCCTCTAGTTTCTTTAAAAGGAACTTCAAAGTTGTATGGTCAGTAAAAACAACTACCTTGGAACCAAGCAAATATGATTTAAACTTATCAAGTTGTATGGAAGTGTAATTCGATTGTGTAGAATCTAAAGTCCTAGAAGCATGATAAATAACATGGGTAGCTCTGCCGACTCGTAGCAAGGACAACACTCAGGGCATGGTTAGATGCATCACACATAATCTCAAATGGGAGAGACCAATTAAGTAGCAGAATGATAGGGGAAATAGTCAAAGCTTTCTTGAGGCAATCGAATGCATGTTTCCACTTGTCATCAAATATGAAGTTACCATCCTTTTGCAACAAGTTTGACAGCGGAAGAGCTATGTTGCTGAAATTCTTAATAAAGCGCCTATAGAAACCTGCATGACCAAGAAATGAACAAATCTCACAAATGCAAGATGGGTAAGGTAAATTGGAAAACACAACAATCATAACATGATGTACTTACATTCCTTTGTTGGAGATCACATGTCCCAAAACTATACCTTATTTAACCATGAAGTGACAATTTTCATAATTGAGAAGAAGGTTAGTTTTGATCCATCTATACAAAACTTTCTTATAATTATTCAAACAGGTATCAAATGAAGAACCATAAACAGTAAAATCATTCATAAATACCTCTATGTAGTTTACTTAAAATCAACAACAATACTAATCATGCACTGCTGTAAAGTCCCACGTGCATTACATAGGCCAAAAGGAATCCTCCGATAGGCAAAAGTTCCAAAGGCACAAGTGAAAGTTGTTTTTTCTAGGTCTTCTAGTGCAATATGAATTTGAAAGTATCCTGAAAAACCATCAAGAAAACAATAGTGAAACTTACCAGCCAACCACTTAAGCAATTAATGAACGGTAAAAAAAAAGGTGATATTTTCTAGTTTCTTGGTTGAATCTTCTATAGTCAATCTAGACATTCCAACTATTATGCACCCTAGTGGGAATAAGTGATATTGTTCTCATTTTTTACCATCGTGAGGCCAGTCTTCTTTGAAACAATTGGGATATGGATAACCCACTAACTATTTGATATAGGATATGTAATGCCAGCTTGTAGGAGCTTGGTCACCTCTTTTTTCCCCACATCCAGAATCAATGGGTTAATTTTTGTTTGTGGCTGTCACACTGGTTTCGTTCCCTCTTCAAGGAGTATCCTATGCATCCACATAGAAGGGTTAATACTAGGAATATCTGCAAGGGTCCACCCAATAGGCTTATTATTTTTCATTAGATTTTCCAACAACTTCCCTTCTTGATCAACGTTAGGATTCGAAGAGATAATCATAGGAAACTTTTCACACCTCTCCATGTATGCATATTTCAAGTGCTCTAGGAGTGGATTGCGCTCTAAGGTTGGCGGTTGTTCAATGGAGGGAAGTGTTCATGTGGTGGAGAAAACTACACTTGTAGCTGCGTAGATGTTAGTAGAGATAAAAACATCGTCAAGTGCATGAACGTCAAAATGAGGCAATTCCTGAACCTCAGTGCAGTGGTGGCAAGTACAAGTGTACGTCAAAATGAGAAAATCAGAGGTGAAAATGTTAGTGTCAGTACAGGTATCATCAACTAAATCAACAAGCAATTCTATATGGAAGATTATATGCTCTTCCATGGGGTGTTTTTTAGCATAAAAAATGTTAAATTTAACAATGTTATCTTCAAACTCCATGGAAAGAGTTCCACAATAGAAATCAATTTTAGTTCTTGCAGTTTTCAAGAATTGCCTTCCCAGAATGATGGGTGCCCTGCTGGACTTTGTCTCTCCCTCCATGTCTAAAATATAAAAATCTACAGGAAATATCAAGTCATTCACTTTAACAAGCACATCTTTGACAAGTCCAGTAGGGTGAATATAGCTCTTGTTTGCTAACTGAATGTCAACACATCTTTGCTATAAAGGGCCAACAGCAAGAGAGTTAAAAATAGAGATAGGCATAACATTAATGGAAGCACCTAAATCAAGCATAGTATTAATAAATTTGTTATTGCCAATGGTGCATGGGATAGTGAAAACACCAAGATCCTTGCACTTCTCAAGCATCGTTGGCTAAATGAGTGCAGAGACATTGTGACTCAAGTTAACTATCTCGTTTCCCTTTAGCCTCCTTTTGTGCGTACGCAACTTCTTGAGGAACTTAGAATATCTTTGGAATTTGCTTGATTTCCTCGAGTAGAGGAATATTCACTTCGACTTTCCTGAACACGTCAAAGATCTCCTTTTCTTTATCTACCTCCTCCATCTTCTAAGTTTTCACAACTCTTTGAGGGAAGGGTAGTGGTATCGATTGTGTTTCATCATCCTCTTTTGTGGCATCAACAGGGGCATAATACGATTTATTAATTTTTTAGCCACTAGAAGCGGGGGCAGTAATTTCTAGAACTTTTGGAGAGTCAACAACCTTGTCGGATCAAAGACTAATTGCATTGAAGTTTGGGTTTGTGATTGGTTAAGCAGACAATCTGTTAGAACCTTGAGTTGAAAGATGTGCAATCACGAGAAGAGGGTGGAGTTGTATTTGTCTAATTTAATACTCTTTTCTTAACTCTAATTCTGATTTGGTGACTTAAACAATTTTACTAATTAGAGGCAGCAGTAAGACAGATAATGCAGATTTAAAAACAACACACAAGATTTTATCCTGATTCACCACCAACTTGGTAGCTACGTCCAGTCCCTTTACGTAGAAGGATTTATCCACTAATTCAAAACTTTGAATTACACAACACCTGACACTACAAGTCAGTCTTCTTAAAATACCTTGAACCTATAGACTTTTTAAGGAAAACCACACCTTGACAATACAAGTCAAGTCTTCTCTACACAGTCTGAAACCAACAAATTGTTAGAGGAAAACTACCAACTTGACCTTACAAGTCAAGCTTTCTCAACACAACCTGAGATCCACATATTTCTAAAGACATACTAATGCCACTACCGAGTTGGGTTACAATAAGTATGAAACTGGTTTGGTTTTGCTTCTACTAAGCAAATTTTATACAGCGATTTTCCCACACTACAACGAAGCATTAAGCACTAAATAATATAAAGTTGAACGAATGCTTTTCTAGAACTTAAAACCTTAAACTGTGAAAACTTAGAAATGAGCTCTTGAGGTGTTTTTGAATGACTTTGGTTTTTATGATATCTAAGTTTGTTGTTAGTTTTTGTGCTTTCTCTTCTTCAACTTTGATCCACTATTTATAGATGAAATTAGGGTTCATGAATTTATAGCTGAGTTTTTTAATTATTACTCAAATTCACCTTGGTCAACAAAGATTTCTTCCAAATATAATTCTACTAGTGGTTTGGTGAATGTGTCAAACCATTGGTGTTCAATGTCTACAAACTGGATATTTAGTAATTCTTTTTGAGCGAAGTTCCTAATGAAATAATGTTTGATTTCTATGTGTTTGGCTCTAGAATGTAGGATCGGGTTCTTCGTTAGGCAAATGGCATAAGTGTTATCATTGAATATGGGAATGTTACTCTCAGGAATCTTGTAATCTTCTAGTTGATGTTTCATCCATAACAATTTAGAGTTGCATCTTGTTGTTAAAATGTACTCAGCTTCTGCTGTTGACTTTGCAATTGTGCTTTGTCTTTAGCTTGACCAAGAAATCAAATACCAAGGAAAGTGCAGTTTCCGCTGGTGCTTTTTCTTTCAAGTTTGTCTCCAACATAGTCAGCATCACAATAGCCACTTAATTTGTACTTAGTAGATTTTTTGTAGAACAAGCTAAGGTTGGTAGTACCTTTTAAGTATCTAAGGATCCTCTTAACAGCAGTTAAATGAGATTCCCTTGGATCAGCCTGAAATCTTGCACGCACACACGCACACACACACACTCAACATAATATCTGGTCTAGAGGTAGTAAGGTAAAGCAGTGATCCAATCATTCCTCTATATGTTTTCTGGTCAACCTTTTGGCATGATTCACACTTTTCAAGTGAATGGGTAGGGTGCATTGGTGAAGCCATAGGTTTACAACCATTCATTTTAAACTTCTTGAGAAGTTATTTTGTATATTTGGTTTGATGAATGTATAAGCCATTGGGATTTTGTTGAATTTGAATTCCTAAGAAGAACTTCAGTTCTCCTATATTACTCATTTGAAATTCCTGTTGCATTAAAGTGTCAACCTACTCTCTTTCAAAATCATTTTTCAAGAGTAAAGTTCTAAGTCTGTCATACCATTCTCTAGGGGCATGTTTCAGTCTGTATAAAAACTTTTTACGCTTAAAGAAATGATTTGGAAACTCAACATTTTCAAAGTCTGGAGGTTTTTTTATATACACTTCCAGTTTTTACACTCATTTGAAATAAAGTAATGTTAATACAAGAAGCAATGGATAGTAAGATACGTATTGCCTCTAATCTAGCCACTGAAGCAAACGTCTTAGTGTAATCAATACCTTTTGCTGACTATACCCTTGTACAACCAGTTTGGCCTTGTTCCTGACAACTTTTTTTTTCATTTGACTTGTTCCTGAATACCCATTTGGTTCCAATAGGTCTCTTATTATTTGGTTTAGGTACTAGATCCCAAACATCATTTTTTTAAATTCATTAAGCTCTTCTTGCATTGCAAGTATCCAGCCAATATTTGTCAGTGCTTCATCAACCAAGGTGGGTTCAATTGATGAGAGCAGACCAAATAATGTTGTGTCTTTTATTGATGATCAGGTCTTCAAATGATCATTTCCACTTTCAACAATCAGAGTGTCTAGATGAGATGACTTGTATTTCCATCCAATTTTGGCCCCTGAATTAACTTGACTCATCCTGACTTGATCAGATTCATCTTGTGGTGTTTTATCAAGTTCTTCTGATTTACTTGTATCCTCTTATTTTTTAGGTCTTCTGGTTTGTCTGCATATGCTTCCTTTGGTTCCAGTAATCCTTCACTGTCATCAACTAGTTTTGACTTTTTAAGGTCAAGCTGTTTGTCATAAAATTTAACATGCATTGACTCTTTCACAATATGAGTTTCCCTAATAAACGTTCTATAAGCTTTAGCTCTTTCATAGTATCCAATGAAGGTGCACTTTTGTTATCTGGAATCAAACTTGCCAAGGTTGTCTTTAGTGTTTAACATATAATAAGTACAACCAAATTCTTTAAAGTAGGAAATGTTAGACTTTTTACCCTTCTATAATTCATATGGTGTTTTATTCAATATTGACCTAATTAAGATTCTATTTTGAATGTAGCATGCAGTGTTAAATGCCTTTGCCCAAAAATGTTTTGCAATATCCATCTCATTGAGCATGATTCTTGCCATTTCTTGAAGGGATATATTCTTTCTTTCTACAACTCCATTTTGTTGTGGTATTCTAGGATAGGAGAAAATGTGAGAGATTCCATTCTCATCACAAAAACTTTCAAATAACTTGTTTTAAAATTCTCCTCCATGATCACTTCTAATTGTTACTATCTTAAAACCCTTTTTCATTCATTGCTTGTTCACAAAATGCAATAAACACTTTGTGGCATTCATCTTTGTTTCTTAAGAACTTTACTCAATTCCACATAGTGTAATCATCTACTATCACAAAGCCATACTTCTTTCCATTTAGTGAGGCTATTTTCACTAGTCCAAAGAGATCTATATGTAAAAGCTCAAGGGGTTTTGAAGTAGAGACTAAGTTCTTAGGGTTAAAGGAGTTCTTTTTTTGTTTTCCTTTTTGACAAGCTTCACACATAATTCAAATTTTGTAGCTAAACTTAGGTAGACCTCTAACTAATTGAAGTTTATTCAATTTTGATATTAATCTAAGGTTTGCATGACCTAACCTTTTCTGCCAAATTAATTTCTCTTCATTTACTGGCATTAGACACTTAATATCTTGTTTCTCTAGACTAAATAGATTTATCTTATATATGTTATTTTGCCTATAATTTGTAAAGAGTACAAATCCATCCTTTTGACTAATTGCTTTGCATGTAAAGAGATTGTCTTCAAAAATGTGAATCTTCTTTCGTACTCTTCCTTGATTTGAGCTGGAATGGATTCGGGTTATTCTTGAATCTTCACAAGTTTTTGATTCGGATAAGTCGTCTTTTCATACTTTGTGAAGTCAAATATATTATTCTCATAAAATACTTTTGTTAACATCAAAACTCTAAGTATAAAATCAACTTGGTTCCAACACATGTGATATTTTCTAAAGGTTTTGAAACAATAGTATCTTTCAAAGTTTTATTTTCATATTTAACCTCAACACTTTTAGTTTTTAAGACATTGATTTCTTAAGTTAATTTTGCATTTACTTTCCTAACTACTTTTAGTTTTAGAGACAACTTGTGGTTTTTATTTTATATATGAAATCATTTATGACATTAATTAAATCAAATCAGGTTAAGTTAGAAAATACCTCAATTTCTTCATCAATTGATTCACTTCCAGAGTCAGAATTAGTGTATGTGTTGGATCTAGAGGCAAAGTTGGTATTAGCCATTAGAGCGAAATCTACTTGCTCTTCATCATTAGAGGATTCATCAAAATCATCCCATGTAACCATCAGAACCTTCTTCTTAGGTCTGGAATCTTTTCACTAATGTTTCCCTTTTTCCAGATTTGGACATTCAGACTTGACATGTCCAGGTTTATTGCATCCATAGTATATGATGCTTTTCTTATCATATTGTTCATCCCTTCATCTATTGGACTGTTTGGAATATCTTTGAGGAATATTGTTTCTTTCTATTGTGCTACATCTTCTGAATATTTCTGGATATGAAAGCCAGCTCCTCATCCTCTAAGATCTGATTCTGGTCATTTGAATCATTATCCTCTGATTCTACTTCTACTTGCAAAGCTTTCTTTTGCTTAGATTTCCGATCTAGAGTCTTGTTCTTCTTCTTGGGCTAATCTTCTTCAATCCCAATTTTATGTGATCTGAGAGAGCTAATTAATTCTTTTAGAATAAGAGTCTTAAGATCCTTTGCTTTCTAATGGCAGTGATTTTAGGTCTCCACTTGCTCAATAGACTTCTTAGGATCTTCTTGACATAGTCTCAATGTTTTCGTGTTCCTCCATCTGAAACAACTCATACTTTCTGACCAAAAGATTTGCCTTTGCCTCTTGAACCCGTTTGCTTCTTTCATGAGTTAGAATCAAAATATCATAAATGCTCTTTGTTGTCTCCTTGTTAGTGCACTTGTCAAACTCCTTGTAAGTGATTGCATTTATCATGAATTTTCTGGACTTATGATGCATCTTGTACATCTTCTTCTAATCAACATTCATTTTTTTTTCTAGGAATTTCAGTACCATCCTCTTTTGATGGAGTAGTGTAACCATCTTTCACCAAGTCCCAAAGTTTAGGATCTTATGAAATAAAGAAACTCCTCAGCCTGTCCTTCCAATAGTGAAAATGTTCTCCATCAAACAGAGGTGATCTCTTGATGTTTCCTCCAACAGCTTCTTCACCGAATCCAAACATGTTGAATCCTTAGTTCTTTCCTCAAACACTGTAAAGTGCTCAGCCTTGAGACCGAGCTCTAGTGTCAATTGAAGGTGCCCAAACACGAGAAGGGGGTTGAATTGTGTTTGGTAATTTAAAACTCTTTTCTTAACTCTAATTTTGATTTGGTGACTTAAACAGTTTTACTAATTAGAGGCAGTAGTACCACAAATGATGCAGATGTAAAAACAACACACAAGATTTTATCCTGGTTCACCATCAACTTGGTAGCTACATCCAAACCCCTCTCATAGAATGATTTATCCACTAATTCAAAACCTTGAATTAAACAGCACATGACCCTAAAGTCAGTCCTCTCAAAACAATTTGAACCTATAGACTTTTTAAGGCAAACCACACATTGACCCTACAAGTCAAGTCTTACAAAACCTGAAACCTACATATTTTTAGAGGCAAACTACCTTCTTGACCCCACAAGTCAAGTCTTCTCAACATAGCTTGAGATCCACAAATTTCTTGAGACACACTAAAGCCATTATCGTGTTGGGTTACAATAAGTTGGAAACTAGTTTGGTTTTGCTTCTACTAAGCAGATTTTATACAATGATTTTCCCACACTACAATGAAGCACTAAGCAATAAATAATATAAAGTTGAACGAGTGCTTTTCTAGAACTTAAAACCTTAAACTATGAATAATTAGAAAATTGAGCTCTTGAGATTTTTCTGAATAACTCTGGTTTCTAGGATATCTGAGTTTGTTGTTAGTTTTTGTGTTTTCTCTTCTTCAGCCTTGATCCACTATTTATATATTAAATTAGGGTTCATGAATTTATTGTTGAGTTTCTGAATCGTATCTCAAATTCACCTTGGTCAACAGACATTTCTTCCAAATATAACTCTTATTGATATGATCTTGATAATTTGACCATTAATCCATTTTTATTTCCCAATCCGATCAAGAATTTCTTCTAGAAAGAAACTGCGTGTACTTGTTCAGATTACATTTGTCAATTGATTCACTCGAGTCTTCCTTCATATGTTTGATTGGATTTGGGCGAGAATAAATCAAAGCTTGTTTTTGGACCTTCAGAAGTAAGGATACGACTATGTCCAATTCAATATGTTTCTCAATCCATCAGAACCTTTGACTTTTCTATTAGAGTCGTTGACTTTTCTCCATCAGAATTATTGACTTGATTGTTGGAGTTAGATGTTGTGTTGCTTTAATAATTATAGTCAGAGGTAGATGCAAAGTTGCATGACTTAGAATTAGTGGCTTGGGCAACTTAACCTTTTTTACTTTATCAAAGACATTGCAACTTCAGAGGCAGCATTCTAGAACGTGTTGCAATCTTCAGAGTTAGCGGATTCTAAGCTTCAAATGCAGACTTGAACAGTGGCTTCAGATTTCA
Source organism: Cicer chorassanicum (assembly GCA_037974735.1). NCBI lineage: Eukaryota > Viridiplantae > Streptophyta > Magnoliopsida > Fabales > Fabaceae > Cicer > Cicer chorassanicum. Next base: position 30,151,988 of record JBBPBP010000001.1, read on the forward strand.
GAGGCATGCTAAAGTTATTGTTCATCAAAGGCATGCTAAAGTTACTGTTCATTAGAGGCATGGAAAATTTACTATTCATCAGAGGCATGGAACGGTTACTGTTCATCAGGGGCATGGAACGGTCACTATTTGTAACACCCCGGCCATTACCGTTACCGGCAATGCTACCTCACGACCTTCTCGCTCCCCCCTTTCCCACCGTGAAATCTAGCGAGTTTTTGCCTTCCGTGGGATTCGAGCCCGATACCTAGGGGATAAGTACCGCCTCCACACAGTCCCACTACCAATTGAGCCATGTAACACCCCGGCCATTCCGCGTTACCGGCGATGCTACCTCACGATCTTCTCGCTCCCCCCTTTCCCACCGTGAAATCTAGCGAGTTTTTGCCTTCTGTGGGATTCGAGCCCGGTACCTAGGGGATAAGTACCGCCTCCACACAGTCCCACTACCAATTGAGCCAGCAACTCAATTAGAACCTATCAATATTATTCAATATTAAATTATGGGTGATAATTACTTGCCTTGTTTGACTTTTTGTAGTTGATAAAGTTATTAATAAGAATTATTTAAATATATGGGGAGTTCAAATATATACATGTATATAAGTAGAGATATATTATATGTAGATGTGTTTTCTAGTCCTAGAAGAAATTGGACTAAGGGTTTGTGGCTTGGTTTTTATGATCAAGGTTAAACAAAAAAAAAATAGTGACATTTTATCCCTCTTATTCTTCATTTGGGCCCAACATTTTCGAACCCACAATTTCCACCTTAAATTTCCCTTAAGTCCACAATTTCTGTATACTCACTAAACAAAAAGGAATACTGAAACCCTAGCCACCATCACCTTCACACCCCATTTTCTCCGTGTATCCAAAGCTTGGAACTTCTTTTCCTTGTGAACAACTCCGTGGAGCTTAAAGCTTTGTACTAGGAAGAAAAGCGGCCAAGGTGAGGGCTTTTCCCCACACAAATTAGAGTTAGGCCATTGGTTGGATGACATGGAATAAATAATCGTGATTGCTTCTATTTTAAAATGAATAAATGTAGACTAATGGATTAAAATGATAAAGCCCCAATTTTTATTGAGATTGAATTGTAATATATGACTTATATGGTTAAAGTATGAAATTTTATGCTATGTGTGATAAAATTATAGTTTTACGATGAATATGAAAATAAAGTTTGAATTTTTACCTTATGTGTGATAAAGTTTTAACTTTTATTATGTATATGAATTGGAGCTTGAATTTTCTTGTCATATATGTTAAAGCGTTAATTTTTATGGCCTATATGATAGAAAGTTTCTATTTTTATGTGTATGTGGTGAAAGTCATAATTTTTATGATTATTTATCTATCATTATGTGCTACTCATGATAAGGATGTGTTGTATGTGTTCTTAGTGATATGTGGATAAGAGATGATTTTGAAAAGTAATTTTGAATGCATATGACATGATTCTTAGTGGGCTGTGTGGGAATATATATGTTTGATAATATATCATCATGTCATGGCATATGCATCTTCGTGGGAGTTGCCTTGGTGGAAGGTTTGATTTCCCCATTGGTATGGGTGATCTATCTGTGTGGAAGTTGCCTTAGTGGCAGGTTGATATCCGGATCATATAGTTTTAGGAGCATGTATTATGCATATGTTTAATATACAGTTTACCGGTTTGCGCATTTTTTCTTTTAAATTGGAAGTTTTTACTTTTATATGTTTTGTGTTATTCTTTCATATGTTTAGCTTTGGTTTGATGTGGATGATGGAATAAAACTGACCCTTACAACAACATTTTAGGTACTAATGAGTCTGAAGAGATTCAAGAGTAGTTAATGAGTATTGATGTGCGGCGAACGTGGGGCAAAAAATGGGTTTTTCGAAACAATTTTGTAATAATAGAGTTGTCGCAATGTTTCTAAGTCCTTTTAATCTTTTGTCACAAACTTTTAAAATGTACTAGAATTTTAGAAATACGGAGGTGGTTCCCTTCCGTTAGGAATAATTGCCTTTACTTGTTTTAAATTTTGAATAAATATTTTTTTAATGATATTAAATAACGTGTTTCTTACTAATTATTTAAATGAATAAATGCTAAGTATTAAAAAAAAAATTAGTAAACTTTTCTAAACAATAAGTATTTTTTTTAAGTAACGTTTTGGATTAAAAATCCGGGGCGTTACACTATTCATCAGAGGCATGGAAAAGTTACTATTTATCAGAGGCAAGGAACAATTACTATTCATCAGAGGCATGGAACAGTTACTGTTCGTCAGGGGCATGGAATGGTCACTGTTCATCAAAGGCATGGAAAAGTTACTATTTATCAGAGGCAAGGAACAATTATTGTTCATCAGAGGCATGGAAACTCCAGAAACACGTTGAATCTTCAGAGGCATATTGATTTACCAGAAACACGCTGAGTTTCCATAAGCACGCTATCTAAGGTAGATGTGCGTTGTTTTCCAGAACGTGCATTTGTTTGATTTTCAGGAATTCATTGACTAATTTGATTTCGTTTCCTATGACCTTTTTACTTCCACTGGTGATATCCTCTAGTGACTTTCTCTGGTTATATCATCCGATCGTTTCCTCTGGTCGCTTCCTCCGATTTTCTTGTTCTAATTTCTGCATACTTAACAAAGCCATTAGTCAAAATTTATTGTTCTCATAAAATATTTTTGTTAACATCAAAATTATAAGTGGAAAACCAATTTGGTTCCAACAAAGTTTGTATCTAGATTGTGGAGGTTGATAACTAGCCCATCTTGGCCTCCAAATCTTGAATGCTAGCATCTATTCTTTGTTGGAATTTAAAATTTTGGATTGTCATTTGTTTAAGTAAATCTTCCAAATCATAGTTGGAAGCTTGTTTTTTGTTGTTATGTTGGATTGACTGCTTGGAAGATTGTTGTTGTTGTGAAGATGCATTTACCCATCTTTGATTTGGATTATTTCTCCAACCGTAGTTGTACCTGTTAGAGGACAAATCATTGTTGAATATGTTTGCTATATAGACTTGAGGGGTATCTTCATCTCCTTCATATTCCTCTTGCAATTTAGGACATGAATCTATAGGGTGCTCTTCGAAGGTACAAATTCCATAAACTCTTGTTGTTTAAGTTTTTCTAACTGCCAATTTCTTCATCAATTTAGTGAGTTCACCAAGACTTCTCTCCAATTTGGAATGATCAACAACGTGTATCTCGTTAACATATTTCTTCAGCACCACCAAATTGCTTCTAGTAGTGAATTGCTGAGAAATTATAGACATGTTTTCAACAAGACTTCTTCTTGCTTTTGGGGTCTTGTCCATGATCAAAGCATTCTAGGCACATGTTTCTACCTTTTCACTGTGACATTTTAAAAACTCTTTATAGCTTAGATTAATTTTTTAGCTTGTTTCTAAACTTTAGATCGAAATTGAATTTTAATTTTATTATTTGCATATTAACCTCTGCTCACTCTGTAGGTCATAACTTGAGCTTTGGATATCGGATTGATGCATACAAGCAGGCGTTAGAAAGCTAACAATCAGAGCTACAACTTTTGTGTTGGCATAAAAGCCCAACGCCAAACTTTACTAGGTCTAAACTACAGATTTCGTGATTTAAACTTTTGTAATAATTTTAAGTAGTGAGCCACTTGTTTTAAAACCCAAAAAGCGAGTACAATATATGCGGAGTTTTCTTCTATTTTGGACAAGAATTTTTTCGGATTCAAAGATATACAAAAATCGTTCTTATTTTATTTCATGGAAGGCTAATATTCTCAGATTGATCAACTGTTTCAGAGTTTCATCAACACCTCGAGTTCCAGTTTGTAATGTTAATTTTGCGTTATGATTCTATTTCTCTTTATTCGATTATATTGTTATTCTGGTGGCTTAATTCGAATTTCAATAGGATTGATTAAATTATTTTGACATAATTCAGTATCTATATTAATTAAATTATAGTTTTGCGACGCTTGATCGTTAACTGTAACACATCGATGACTGTGATGCTTAATCCTGTCAAAGAAACCAATTCACATAGGGTTGATTACGCTTGTTTGATCAATTCTATAGTCAAATTGGAATAGAGTAACAATTCAAAAATTAAATCCGTTGATAGAATCTGTGATAGGTCTAAAAATCTCGAATCAGTGGATTTATCGTTTTCTTAATTTGTCCGAATCAAATTTGAAAACCCCTTTCTAAATTCGACTTTCAATTTGGCTAATATTATCATATCAAAAGTCCTTGTGAAACAACATGAGTTATTACCCCTACCTACGTTTTATTACTTGTGTTTGACCCATGTGCGATAGTAAATCAGTCCACAAGTGCACCTATATGGTAGCATCCACAATGTTCTGATCCATAGTAATAGGCCTTCACACAAAAAAAAAAACTAGATGGGCAACTATTTAGAAATATAATAGTGAGGACAAGTTGCACAAGTTTATCGAATAATTCCCAGTATTATGCAAGGATTCTTTATAAAATTGCTTGATGCCACAAATTTCTTTTCTAATCAATGCAACTCTAGATGCAGGGAACAAAACCTGGTTGAGGGTAGTACAACCAGTCTTTTGCGGCATCTTGTAGAGAAAAGAGGAATGCCCTCAGTTTGATGTGTTCTTCTGGAACTCCTTGTGGCTTCATGGTGGTGCATGCATACAATGTGGAACTCTTTCATATGTTTGTGGGGATCTTCATCTGCAAGGCCATAACACTTGGGTAGTAAATGAATTAATCCAAATTCAAATTCAAATGTTACATTAGCATAAGGATATTCAATACACAAAGCATTATAAGTAACTGTTAAGACAAACTCTCAATTTAAGTTTTGATGAAAATAAACAAAGGTTAATTAAGAATGTTAATTATGATTCTAAATGTTATGTTAATTTAACTTGTGCTTTTGAGTGAATTAATTCAAAGATCGGACTCAAGCAAAGCAAAGAAATCAGCAATAAAAACTAAACAGATAAGAAAGGAAAACATTATGGATAAAATTTGTAAAAACGTAGAATGTTCTCCAAGACCAAGACTGATCATCACAGCCCCAAGATCAATCAATCTCCACTAGTTAAAAGAAGTTTTAGCCTCTGGATTTTACATCTATATCATCAGCACTTGGCAAGGAACAAACTAAGACGATCAGATTCAAAGAAACTACTCAAATCACAAAGAGAGAAGATCACGAATTAGCAAGACCAAACAGATCTGAACCTTCTCCAGCTTAAACTGTCAAAGAAAGATAAACGATCTTGAAATGTACAAGACATCCAAATTAATCAGGAAGACATCCAGAATGGTCAAGACTGAACCTCCAAATTGATTATCAATCTCCAGATACTTCAAAGACTTGGACTCCAGATTGATTATCAATCTTTAGAATTTTCATTAACATTCTGCAGAAGTTCATCATCATTCCCCAAGTTGTTTTGACAGAATCAAAACTCCAGATCAAATCAAAGGCATTAACAAGTATATCTAAAGTACAAAGGATCATCAAACTCAAAGGAAATCTGATCAAAAATCGAAGAACTCAGCCTAGTCAACAGAATTCAAAAGTGTTCAAAGGCTGGAATATTTTTATTCATATAAATTGGTCTTTGGTCAAAACTGACAGAGCACTACCAACAACCCTTTTGACCATTATTAAATGCTCTAAAACACCTATAAAAGGAAGGCCAATGCTTAGGGAAAATGCATAAGTTCAAGTGCTAACAAGTCTCACAAAATCATTCACATTCACATACTTGAAACTCTCTCATTACTCAAAGAAGAATCAGTCTGATCACTTTTCATTACTCTGTTATTTTTGTACTGAATTCTTTGTAAAGAATCGAATCTCAAACAAGAGTTGAGATATCTCAGATTCTAACAAAACAATCTCATCATTATTGTAAAACTCGAACTATAAGAGTTTAGTATAGTTTGGGTAGATTGTAAGAAATCCTATCAACGATGATAGGTGACCTAATTAATCTCTTTTTGGGCGGAAAGGATTGAAGTTTGTAACAGATCAAGGTTGATCTGAGCTAGGTGCTGTAAAACCAAGAAGGTTCTTTGTTTTGAACACTTAGTGGAAAATCTCACAGTTGTGAGGACTGGACGTAGCCCGAGTTAGGTGAACCAGGATACATTCGTGTGTGGAATTCTTTCTCTTATCTCATTATTTATTAAGTCTGATTCATCATTTAAGTTAAAAACATCAACTGAATTTCTCATTTTAAGCTAACCAAGAACGTTCTCCGTTTTCTGTTTTTTTAACCAAGATCATTCTTGAGTTGAATTTTGAAGTATGTTCAGGAAATTTTTAAATAGGGAAATTTACAATTCAAATCCCCCTTCCTTGTAAATTGACATTGCTACTTCAGTAACATCAGGTGTAGCAAGCTCCCTAAGTGTTCAAGCAGCCAAATTGTCAACAGAGAAATCAGATTTAGTATCAAAGAATGTATAACTCAAAATGCTATAACTATCACTATCAATATCACTTTATGATTACCAGTGCTAGTGTTATTAAACTTATGCATATCAAATAATACACGTGATTGTCTTCAAAACTTAATCTGATAAGATTGGACTTCATAAATACAGATAAATACATTGAAAGAGCATACTTATTAATCTATGGTCTATGAAGTGTAAATCAAATGTGTATTCAATGATAAGAGTCAAGATGATCCTTTTTCATTGAAGACATGGGTGTGAGTATTTGATGATTTTGAACTTAAGCATTTGCTTGTTAAATTTATCAATTCTACTAGTGTTAGTGATTCTACTTCTAACCTAATTAACCAAGCAAACTTTACAAACCTTGATATGGAGTCGCTACAACTAGAGGCAAAACTTGAAAAAAAAGTTTGGAGTGACCAATATAAAATTATAGTGTATAAATCAAATATGCAAATAATACTACATAGCAAAATATTAAGTTGTAATAAAAACAAAGTGGAGTATCAAATAATTTAACTGCATCACTTAAAAGTACCTTAAAGTAATACTTTACGTTCTTTAAGTAATTTGAAGTAATCAATAATAGACTCACAACTGGTACTTGCAACAATTTCCCTTTCAATATAAATCGCCATGTTATCTACCAAAACGTCACCTTCCATCTTATTTCTTAACCTACACTTAATAATTTTCACTGCTACAAAAAGATATTTCAGTTGTGGCAGTAGAAACTGGAAGGGTCATGATAAGGCGGAGTAATCTATCAATCAAGTAGAAATAATGCACCTTTTTAGTTGCAACCAAACATGAGCACAATTCTTGGATAGTTGATAAACGTCGTCGAGAGCATCCAAATCTTATTGTTGAATGAACATCGTCGAGATTAGGAATCTAAATATCATCTTTAAAAGTCTCCACTTCAGTAAATAATGAATCCCGACCATCTTCTCCCAAGATTTGAATAAGATACTTTGTTGTTCCAACCAAATACATGGAATTAACTACATCCTGATATTGTTGTTGTAAGGCTTGACAAAGCATATCAGTTATCCCCATAATGTCTTACATCATATGCAACATAAATTTAAAATCAAACGCCTTCAAATAATTATAAGCACTATCAGCATCCCCACGTGTAGAATAACTTGCTCTTTCTTTTGTAATTTTTTTAAAAATAGTAGAAGTTGCCTCATACATATTTATCAAGCTTCAAATAGAAGAGAAATGTGATCCCCAACTCGTTTCACAATACCAATTTGATTTGCACCTTTACCAGTTACAATCTCATCAATTTCTAGCAAATGTGCAATTTCCTCTAATTGAGCATCTAGTAACACATCATGACACTTAGTAGAAGAACAAATAACATTGACAACAAAAGTTAGCTTCTTAAATAATTTTTGAATTGGAACAACTTCTCTAAATGCAATAACCAAGGAAAGTTGCAATCGATGAGTAAAACAATGGACATAGTATGAATAAGGACAATCCTTCATAAATAGTGCTTGTAAACCGTTCCATTCTCCTCTCATATTACTAGCACCATCATACCCTTGACCATGGATGTTCGAAACATCAAGATTATTTCGAGAAAATATATCAAATACTTCTTCTTTCAGAGTTAAAGTTGTAGTGTCTTTAACATATGTCACATCAAAAAATTGTTCTTGTATTAAAACAACTTTATCAACAAATCGTAACACAAGATACATTTGTTCCTTTTTTGATTAATCGCGAGCTTCATCATTTACAACGATGCAAAATTTGGAATCACCAATTTCTTCACATATATGTTTTCTCACCTTACTAGAAAGAATATGCAAGAGTTCTTTTTGAATTTGATGTGAAGTATACTTGGAATAATATGAAGCATTTTCCAACACAACTTTTCCAACTTCATCATTGTAAGATGCCAAGAGTTTTATCAATTGAACAAAATTTCCTTGATTTCTTGACCCGCTAGTTTCATCATGCTCCCTAAAAGCACAAGATTGCACAAGCTTAAAGTGTTAACCGACGAATAGTGTTAATTGATGTCTTGAGACGTATTCGATTCTTCAACATTTTTTTCCGAGCTTTGCGCTTGAATAGCATTCCTAATATGTTCATCTTGATTCAACAGGTTTAGACAAGCTTTCATTGCATTGTTGTGTGGTGAGCAAGGATTCATCCCTATGTGTTTGAGAAAGGCGCAATATTTTTCATTTTTAACTTTCTTCCAACCTCTAAAACTTGTACCAATGAAGACATCTGATATGGGACGTCCAGTTGATCTTTTGCTAAATAGATAGCATGATAAGCAATATGTAGCATCTTTAGAAGGTGAATATTCTAGCCATTAAGGAAAGATGCTAAACCAAGCGTATTGAAACCATCTTGGATGAGCCTCGTTGTCGGACAAAAGATATTGTTCTAAATTTATTTGATAAGGACCACATTTTATATAAGCTCTATGTATTGCATCCAATTGATTTGGTGGATATTGTCAAATTTGAGGATGTTTTAGAGGATCATGTTCTAAATAAATCTCAAAGTCATATTCAAAAACTCTAGGAACCTTAGAAAAATGATTCTCATTTTCTTCAATTCTTTCACTCTCACAAATTTTTCTCTTGAAAAAAGAATTAATTCTTTTACTCTTCTTCATTCTCAAAAACTTCTCTAATAATACAAATAAAAAATTAAAATAAATCAACAACTCGAAATCAAAATAATATGCCCAATAATGTCAAACTAATGAATGGATTCTTAAACATCCAAGACTTAATAAAAGACAAGTGGATGGATGGATTCTTAAACACGTGTTAGAGTTACTATTTTTAATTGGGCTTTTTTCAGTTCCCAAAAGTGGTTCCTTCAAAAAAAATATATGATACGTCAATTTATCTCGTTTTCATTTATTGTTATTTTTTAAAGTCGTCAATTTAATCAAGTCATAGAGCACATGATCATGGACAGAGTCACAAGTCACAACTCAATTTTAACTCACTCACTCAAATTCAAAAGAAGCAAAAATCACAAAACAAAGTTATCAAACTCAAAGAGACAGAGTTAGAGTCAGTAAGTCACTCATACTTTATCTTTGTAATTTTGGAAACTCATTCAAATTCCAAACTCACTCCAATAGTCCAATTCGCAGAATCACATTCACATTCACTCTCTCAAAAAATCACAATCACAAACACAAATAGGAAATTCAGAATGATGCAAATACATAATGGGATTCAAACTCAATTTCTTATAAATTAAAACAAGTTATCAAACTTAAATGGGTAGTGGGCACTGGGGTCTGGGGCTCAGCACAATAGCGGCAAAGATCGCGCCGCGTGCACGAGGGGCGACTGAGGAGCGAGACGCCAAGACAGAGTGAGAATTGAGGAGTAGAAGCCGAGAAGGGAGACACCAGCGGAGGAGAAAGAGAAACGACGGCGGGCCGGTTGGCAGCGATTCTGAAAACTAGAAAGGGAGAAAGAGGGAAAATATGAGATGATAAGGCTCAGAGAGTGAGAGAGATTTGAGAAGATACATATTTTAAGGTTTTAGGTATCTTTATTATTTTCTAATTTCAATAAAGGTATTTTGGTCATTTTACCGATAAAAAAATTTATTTGGGGTGGTGCGCCTCATCATAATTAAGCTACGTCCCTTGCTACAACATCATTTGTGCAAGGCACTTTATGGTAAAAAGTTCTTGCTTGGCTTGGACGATGTATGGAACGAGGACCGTGTCAAATGGATTGGCTTCAAGATTTAATGCAAGTAGGTGTTAAAGGAAGTAAAGTCTTAGTGACTACACGTAGTCACTCAATAGCTAAAAGGATGGGGACCAACATCTTACATTTTGCAAGGTCTTTCTATAGAGAACCCCTTGTCTGTATTTGTCCAATAGGCTTTTAAAGAGGGAGAAGACAAAAAAATACTCAAAATTGATAAAGATTGGAGAATAAATTGTGCATAAATGTGAGGGGCTTCCTTTGACCCTAAGAACATTGGGAAGTTCCCTATTCTTAAAAGCTGATATAGATGAATGGAAGTTTGTGAAGGATAATGAGATTTGAAATTTACCACAAAAGAAGGATGACATTTTGTATTAAATAAAGTTATGATCAATTACCTTATTTAAAACAATGTTTTGCTTGCTTATCCCTCTTTGTAAAGGACTTTGAATTTTCATGTTATTGTTCTTTGGAGGCACTTGGTTTTCTTCCATCACCAAATAGGGGTAAATCCTTGGAAATTATTGGCAATCAATTTTTGAATGAACTTTGATGAAGATATTTTCTTCAAGAATTATTGGCGATGTATGCTGCAAGAGATGAGTTTCAATTGTTGAAATTCCATAATGAAAGCATAATTGAGAATGTCCTCCATTTGTCATTTATTAAAAATGATTTGGTTCACCAAACACAAATTCCCACTAGGTTGAGAACCATCCTTTTTCCAATAGGAGCCAACAATGAACCTTTCTTGCAGAGTTAACTGATTCTGCATATGTGATTTTTCCTCAATGGTTTCAAAGATCTGGGAACACATTACACACTTTGGTGATGTTGTTTGTGAAAATTTCCATGAACTTCATGAGTGATTATCAACTATGATTTTTCTCAACACACATGCAATTCAAAATTGTCCAAAATTGACATTGCTCCCTAATGATGTACATTGCCTTCTAAACCTTGAAAATTTGACAATTGAAGGTTGTACTAAATTATGTAGAAGATATCATGCAGAAGTTCTGATTGTTCTTTATTTACTTACTCATTTAAATATGTTCGAATTAGACATTTTTTACTTGATGTAAAATTAGGATTTTGAATGATTTTTGCAAAAAAAATTTGAAATAGATATTTTATTAAGGGGACTTCTATGATTAACATGTTTTGATCCTATTAAAATTAAATCGTTAATAGTTAAATGACATGTCATTTATGTACCAAAATTCTTAATTTAGTTAATCTTAATAGATATTATAGTAATGCATGTATGGACAAATTAAAAGAAATTATTAGTCAAAAATTTCATAGTACCAATTATTCATAATCAATTTCATTAAATGATTATTTTTTTGAATATTTTTATTTAAAAATGTGAAGAATAATGGTGAGCTTGCAATGTGCATTGCTTTTAGTTTGTTATTTTAGAAAACTATCAATTTTTAGTATATATGTGTCATTATTATAATATAATAGTTATTAGATATTTTAGTCTCTATTTTTTTTTATGAAAATCTGATTATTATTAAAATAATTAGTTACAAAAATTTGAATGTGTTATATAAGAAAATTATTATTTTGAAAAATTAGTAGTAAATATATAGTATTGTTTTTTAAATTTGAAACAGAGCATTTTCATCATTATACATTATTGATATTTATTTATTTTTCTTTGCTCATTTTTTAATAATTACAAAATATAAATTGATTTGAATAATTCATAAATTTTAACAATTTAATTTTTAGGTTTAATTGCTGTTTTGATCCTCTTATTTTAGTTTCATCACGAAAAATAGTCTCAAGTTTTATTTGCCCCAGTATTGGTCTTCCAAACAGAATTTTAGTTCAAAACTTGATGAAGTGTCAATTTTTTAATGATGTGTCAAAAAAATAGATGATGTAAAAGATTCTATATAGATTAATTACATTTTTGTATTATTTCAAATTTGTAAAACACATTTCCTATTTTATTACATAACCAAAGCGTTTTCATCATTATGTGTACATTATTGATATTTATTTTTTATCTTTGCCCATTTTTTAATAATTACAAAATATAAATTGATTTGAATAATTCATAAATTTTAACAATTTAATTTTTAAGTTTAATTGTTGTTTTGGTCCTCTTATTTTAGCTTAATCACGAAAAATAGTCTCACATTTTATTTGCCTTCAGTTTTGGTCTCCCAAAAAAAAATTTAGTCCAAAACTTGATGAAGTGTCATGATGTGGAAGATTCTATGTAGATTAATTACATTGTATTATTATTTCAAACTTGTAAAACAATTTTCTATTTTTAAAAACACATTTCCTATTTTATTACATCAAATTTTAGACCAAAATTTTGTTTGAGGTTCAATACTGAGGACAAATAAAATTGGTGCACTATTTTCGTAATTCAATTTAAATAGAGGGACCAAAACTTTAGTTAAACTTAATTTATATTATGAGAGGTTTTTTGTTGTTCATTGACATTTTTTAATTCTCGTTCGTAAACATTTTTCCATGATTTGCTGTTCATTAAATGAAAAGAAAAAACTATCAAAAACATTCATGACTTTCACAATATTTCAAAATAGTATTTTATACTCTCAAACATTACTCAATTTAGTCTCTTTGTACACTCATGCACTTTACTCACTTTTAAGTGTCCAAATTGATATGTGACTTTACAAGTTCTCAAAACCATCTCTAACTCTATTAATATATCAAAGTAGTATATGACTCTCTCAAACGCTACTGAGTTAAGTCCATCAGTTAACAACATTGTTTAACTAATATTATATTGATCCAGAGTATTCTCCACCTAATACCGACTTAATAGTAGTCATTTGGATCCACTATCCACCTAATACCAACTTCCCTAAACGTTTTTATTTTTCAATGTTTTTATTTATTTATTTATTTTCTTTAATTACAGGAGATTATTCTCCTTATTCCACCGAATAGTTTCACTGTGATTCTCCTTTCAAATTTCTCTATTCGGGAGTTCCATAACTTCACTTTGATTCTCTTTCCGCTTCTCTCAAATTTTTTGATTCGTGAATTTATGCAAATTCGAGGAAAATTTATGAAAAACCAATTCGTAAAAGTATTTCGAACTAGTACACACGAACCAATTCGTGGTTCGCAACTTCTCAAACGAATTATTTACCATGGTTTAAAAGATGCTCGAAATGTAAAATTCGTTGTAAAGCCTAATGAAGTTACTTTACATCTATTCTATCAGCAAGCAGCCATAGGCCTATAGCTAAATAGTTTAGAGATCTTCAACTTGGCTGCTTAATTCGCCTCCTCAGCGCCGTTAATGGCGTCATCTAACGGGTGTTGATAGAGAGATTAAAACGAGGAACGTTCGATAACTACTTTAAAATATTGATAAAGTCATAGATATTTTAAAGAGGGTATCACAAAGTCAAAAACCAACTTGGTGGTTAACTCAACTTCTTTTTCTTTTAAAATTTACTATCAATTGCATATACGTAAAAGAGCGGTTTCACTTCAAATTTCTTTTAGCAATAATTAAAGTTTCAATAATTAAAGTACAAAAGCTTTCAAATCTTTGACTGATGATGATGAAGTAAATAGTAATATGCAATAAAGCTGCACTTTATGACAGCTTTCTTAATCCATAATTTATGAAATTAATTTCTTTCATCTCTTTCTTAAGTGAAACAATATCTTTAAAGAAATGTGTAGTAATTGTTATCAACTAACCAGGCCACATTACTTATATTAAGGATCAATTAAAGCCAAATCACAGATAAGATAAGATGTAGATTCAGCTTATCCTTATTACACATATCTTTTTTTCTTTCCAAATCAAACAAATTAAGTTATTCGTAGTATATAATAATATGAGAAGGGTTAATGTTGGTAAGTGATGAGTTGTCCACAAAACAGTAGCGATTGACCCACACAAACATGAGACGACAATGCAAGCAATTAAAGAAAAAAGAGAACAATTATTTGCAAGTTGGTAGGGTATCTTATTAGTCATCTCATTGTGAATTGTGTGGTGTGTACATCGCCTTAATTCAGAATTATCTATCTCATTACCCAAAATTGCAGCCAATTCCCATGGCAGAATCACTTCTCTTCAGTCTCGCTGAGTCCTTCATCGGAAAACTTGGTTCTCGTGCTATTGAAGAAGCTTCTCTTGCACTTGGCGTCTACGACAATCTACGAGAGATAAAAAGCACTGTTTCCCTCATCAAAGCTGTGTTGCTGGATGCCGAGCTAAAGCAGCGGGAGAACCATGAACTGAAGGAATGGCTTAGACAGATCAAGCGTGTCTTCTCTGATGCAGAAGACATAATCGACGATTTCGAATGTGAGGCTTTGCAGAAGCACGTCGTCAACACTTCAGGTAGCATCAAAAGGAAGGTACAACGCTACTTCTCGAGTTCTAATTATCTTGTTTATCGCCTTAGAATGGCTCGTCAAGTTAAACATATTAAAGAGAGATTCAATAAGGTTGCTGCTAATAGGCATAACTTTGGCCTTCAAATAAACGAAAGTGATAATCGTGTTGTTCCAACGCGCGAAATGACTCATTCCCATGTAAATGATTCAAATGTGATAGGAAGAGAACCTGATAAACAAAAAATCATTGACCTCTTATTGAAAGATGCTAGTGATAAAAGTCTCTCTGTGATTCCTATTGTGGGAATTGGAGGATTGGGAAAGACTACACTTGCAAAATGTGTGTTTAATGACAAGAGTGTAGTTGAGTCTTTTCCATTGAAGATGTGGGTCTGTGTGTCTGAGGATTTTAAACTTAACCATGTACTGATGGAGAATAAACACAGAAACACAATAACAAGTAATACGCAGCGGATATAAAATTTCCCCAACTTGCAAGAACCCGTGAGGAGCAACAACAAATATATGGCAGCAAATTAATCAAAATAAAAGATTGTAAAGAACACCGATATTTTAACGTGGAAAACCCCTCAATGCAAGGGTAAAAACCACGGGTCGTCCAGACCAAAGAAATAGCTCCACTATAATCAAATAAGGGTACAAGAGAGTCTCAAAAAAGATGCACCAAGTGTGCCTACAACCAGCCAAAATAACAAAGTACTAAAGCTTACAAATGAAAAGCAAGAAGAAAAAACACCAAAAAACCTGCTGCTGTGCGAGCACGATTTCTCCCACTCCAGACGTCGTTTCGCCGATCCGACCGTTAAAAACGAAGCCCTGAATGTTGCGAACCTACTGTCCAAATGTCAGCTCGATCCAACGGTTAACGAATGCGCAATCGATGTTTTTCTGAGACTAATTTAACAAAATCGGGAATCGGGTTTACTCTTCTCTTTTCTCTTTTGGTGGCTGCCTTTTCTCTCAAAATAGTCTCTCTCTTCCAACCCTAATTAGACCATTCTCCACTTAAATAAATGAGACACATGGACTACAATATTTGGGCTTTTCTCCACATAGGAAGGGAGCCCAATACCCAACACATCTCCCCCTCACAACTATGTGGAGATAATCGCCAAACCGGCGATATCACAACAAGTTTCAAACTTCCCTCTTGGTAATGCTTTAGTCATCATATCAGAACCATTATAATCAGTATGAACTTTAGCCAACTCCAACAACTTAGCTTCCAAAACATCACGTATCCAATGATACCTCACATCAATGTGTTTGGACCTGCTATGAAATGTAGAATTCTTACCAAGATGAATAGCACTTTGACTATCGACAAATAAGACATATTTGTCCTGAATAAACCCAAGCTCAACCTTAGAGTTTTCCATTTGAAACCTTTGCAACACTCTCTCAATATAGTGTTCTTGTGACATCCAAAGTTTTTTCTCCTTTCTGTCACACATGATTCTTATGCCAAGAATCTGTTTAGCTGCTCCCATGTCTTTCATGGCAAATGACTCGCCCAACTGCTTCTTTAACCTGTCAATCTTGGAAATATTTTTCCCAACAATAAGTATGTCATCAACATATAATAACAAAATAATGAAATAATCGTTAGAAAATTTTCTAACAAATACACAATGGTCAGAAGTAGTCTTCATGTATCCTTGGTCACACATAACAGACTCAAACTTTTTGTACCATTGCCTTGGAGCTTGCTTCAAACCGTATAGACTTTTTCTTAGTCTACACACATAGTATTCCTTGCCTTCAACAAGAAAACCATCAGGTTGCTTCATGTAAATCTCTTCCTCCAAATCACCTTGAAGGAAAGCCGTTTTTACATCCATTTGCTCAACCTCTAAGTCAAGAGTAGCTGCCAAACTCAACACGGTTCTAATTGATGACATTTTTACCACAGGTGAGAAAATCTCATTAAAATCAACACCCTTTCTTTGACGGAAACCTTTCACCACTAATCTGGCTTTATACCTCGGAGACTTTGAGTTACTCTCAAGTTTCACTCTATAGATCCACCTGTTTTCCAAAGCCCTTTTGCCTTTTGGCAACTTCACCAAATCATAAGTGTGATTATCATGCAAGGATTTCATCTCATCATGCATTGCATCCAACCACTTTTGACTTTCTTCACTCTCCATGGCCTCTCGAAAACACTCAGGTTCCCCTTCATCAGTCAAATTCACATACTCATCAGAAACATACCTTGTAGATGGTTGTCTCTGCCTCTTAGACCTCCTGAGTTGGGTTAGAGATGATTCAGAAGCATCACTAAGATTCTCATCGTGTGACAACTCATGATCTTCACTAGTTGGAATATTTACCTCATCTCTAAGTCGATGATCATCAACACAATCATGTGGCTCATCATTCTGATCACTACCATCAGTAGTATCCAAATCAGGAACAGGTGACTGAACTGGATCACCATCAGATAAGACGTTATCTCTCTCAGGTGTAGTCTTCTCCACTTTATCAATGTCTTCAATAGTTTGGTCTTCCATGAACACTACATCACGACTTCTAATAACCTTTTTGTTTATAGGATCGTACAACTTGTAGCCAAATTCATCCTCACCATAACCAATGAAGATACATTGCTTTGACTTTGCATCCAACTTGGATCTTTCATCCTTCGGAACATGCACAAAAGCCTTGCAACCAAAGACTCTCAAGTGATCATACTTGACATTCTTTCCAAACCATACCTTGTTTGGTACCTCACTATTCAAAGCGACAGTAGGAGTAAGATTAATAACATGCACCGCCGTGTACAGTGCCTCACCCCAATAATGTTTAGGCAACTTAGCTTCAGAGAGCATACACCTCACTCTCTCAACAAGTGTTCGATTCATCCTCTCTGTTAAACCATTCAGCTGAGGAGTTTTAGGAGGAGTCTTTTCATGTGCTATACTCTGTTGTTTGCAATAGACATCAAAGGGTCCACAATACTCACCACCGTTGTCAGTACGAACACGTTTCAGCTTCTTGCCTGTCTGCCTCTCAACCAAAGCATGAAATTGTTTGAATTTCTCCAACACTTGGTCTTTTGTCTTCAGAACATAAACCCATATTTTCCTGGAACAGTCATCAATAAAAGTAACAAAATAAAGTGCACCACTAAAAGATTTTACCTTTAAAGGGCCACAAACGTCAGAATGCACCAACTGAAGCAACTCTGACTTTCTAGAGGGAGGATGTCTTTTGAAGGATACTCTAGTTTGTTTACCAATTATGCAGTGAGAACATTTCTCCAAATCTACATTTTTCAATCCTGGAAGCACATCCTTTTTAGCTAAGCAATTTAACCCTTTTTCACTGATATGGCTAAGCCTTCGGTGCCACAAAGATGATTCCATATCCACGGCATTCACACTGTCTTTTGCAACTAAAGCTTTTGTCCAATACAGTTTACTAATTTTCTCCCATCTAGCCACAACCAAGTTACCTTTACTGAGTTTCCACTTTCCAGAAGCAAAATGATTATCAAAACCACTTTCATCAAGCATATGCACGGAGATCAAATTGAAGCGAACATCTGGAGCATGTTTGACTCCTTTAAGCAACAATTGCATTCCCATGTTGGTTTGCAAGCATACATCACCAACACCAATTACCTTAGATACGCCATCATTACCCATCTTCAAAACTCCAAAATCACCTGAAGTATAAGATGTGAAGAACTCCTTCCTCGGTGTAACATGTAGTGTAGCACCACTATCAATTATCCACATGCTCTCATCAGATACAAGATTAATTGACTCATAGTCACGGAGAATAACAAGATCATCACTAGTAGCAGTAGTAACACGGTCATCATCACTATCATCATCACGACCCCTTTGTTTCTGCTTACCTTTCTTGCCTTTGTTCTCCTTTTTCCACAGAAAACAATTCTTCTGTATGTGCCCTGTTTTATGACAAAAATGACACTCCACATTTTTGTATCTAGACTTGGACTTGCTTCTGCTGTTTTCTCTACCACCCTTCGGTTCTTTTTTCTGACTTCTCCCCCTATTTTCAGTGACAAGAACTTCAGATTGAGATGAAAAACCTTGTGCCTTCCTTCTCATCTCCTCATTCAAAACACCACCCTTAGCCGTTTCCAAAGAAACAACGCCATTAGGAGCTGAACTCGTTATAGAAACCTGAAATGTCTCCCAAGACTCTGGTAAAGATAACAGTAAAAATAGTCCCAATAGCTCATCATCAAACTTGATACCCATTCCAGACATTTGATCAAGGAGCCCCTGAAATTCACTCACGTGGTCCGAAATAGACGTTCCCTCCTTATACTTCAAACTTATGAAACTATTCAGTAAGAATAATTTATTATTCCCTGATTTAGAGGCAAACAAAGTCTCTATCTTATCCCACATAGTTTTTGCATTTGTCTCATTAGCAATATGATTATAAACATTATCTTCTACATATTGCCTAACAAAACCACATACCTGTTGATGTTCAAATTCCTAGTCTTCCTTAGATTTAGTATCCGGCTTTTTAGAACCAAAAATAGGAAGATGCATATTCTTCAAAAATAACAAATCTTTCATCTTGCCCTTCCACAAATGATAATTAGTACCATTCAAGCATACCATCTTTAAATTCATATTTGCCTCCATCCTTCAAGCAAGTCAAATAACCCTTTAACCAAGAGCTCTGATGCCACTCTGATGGGGAATAAACACAGAAACACAATAACAAGTAATACGCAGCGGATATAAAATTCCCCCAACTTGCAAGAACCCGTGAGGAGCAACAACAAATATATGGCAGCAAATTAATCAAAATAAAAGATTGTAAAGAACACCGATATTTTAACGTGGAAAACCCCTCAATGCAAGGGTAAAAACCACGGGTCTTCCAGACCAAATAAATAGCTCCACTATAATCAAATAAGGGTACAAGAGAGTCTCAAAAAAGATCACCAAGTGTGCCTACAACCAGCCAAAATAACAAAGCACTAAAGCTTACAAATGAAAAGCAAGAAGAAGAAAAAACACCAAAAAACCTGCTGCTGTGCGAGCACGATTTCTCCCACTCCAGACGTCGTTTCGCCGATCCGACCGTTGACAACGACGCCCTGAATGTTGCGAACCTACTGTCCAAATTTCAGCTCGATCCAACGGTTAACGAATGCGCAATCGATGTTTTTCTGAGACTGATTTAACAAAATCGAGAATAGGGTTTACTCTTCTCTTTTCTCTTTTGGTGGCTGCCTTTTCTCTCAAAATAGTCTCTCTCTTCCAACCCTAATTAGACCATTCTCCACTTAAATAAATGAGACACATGGACTACAATATTTGGGTTTTTCTCCACATAGGAAGGGAGCCCAATACCCAACACATAATCAAATAAGGGTACAAGAGTCATTGACCTCTTATTGAAAGATGCTAGTGATAAAAGTCTCTCTGTGATTCCTATTGTGGGAATTGGAGGATTGGGAAAGACTACACTTGCAAAATGTGTGTTTAATGATAAAAGTGTAGTTGAGTCTTTTCCATTGAAGATGTGGGTCTGGGTGTCTGAGGATTTTAAACTTAAGCATGTACTTCTTAAAATTCTCATTTCAGCTACTGATGCTAACCCAATTCTCCAAGACAGCTTTAAAGACTTTGATACGGAGCAACTACAAATTCATATCAGAAAAAAACTTGCCAGTCAAAAGTTCTTGCTCGTCTTGGACGACGTATGGAATGAGGATCGTGCCAAATGGGAGGAGTTGAAAGATATAATACAAGTAGATGTAGGTGCTCAAGAGAGTAAAATCATAGTGACGACACGCAGCCACACGATAGCCAACATGATGGGTACTTGTTCTTCTTACATTTTGCAAGGGCTTTCTAGGGAGGATTCCTTGTCTGTATTTGTCAAATGGGCCTTTATAGAAGGAGAAGAAAAAATTCATCCAGAGTTGATGGAGATTGGTGAAGAAATTGTGCAAAAATGTGGAAGGCTTCCTTTGGCCCTAAGGACATTGGGGAGTTCTCTATTTTTAAAATTTGATATTGATGATTGGAAGTTTGTTAAGGACAATGAAATTTGGAATTTACCACAAAAAAAAGATGATATATTGCCTGCTATCAAATTAAGTTATGATCAGTTACCTTCCTATTTGAAACGATGTTTTGCTTGCTTCTCCCTTTTTGAAAAAGACTTTCAATTTGATAGTTATATTGTTACTGCATTATGGGAGGCACTTGGCTTCCTTCCATCACCAAAGAAGGATAAATCAGTAGAAGAAATTGGCAGTCAAATTTTGCGTGAGTTACAGTCCATATCTTTTCTCCAAGATTTTGTTGATTATGGCAATGCTTGCGAGTTCAAGTTACATGATTTAGTGCATGATCTCTCAGTGTATGTTGCAGTTGATGAGTTTCAAATGTTGAAGTCTCGTAGTGAAAGTGTTTTTGACAACGTCTTCCATTTGTCATTTATTACAAATAATGATGATTTGCTTGGTCAAACACCGATCCCCACTAGACTAAGATGCATACTCTTTCCTCCAGGAGCCAACAATGAAGCTTTCTTGAATACTTTGTTATCAAGGTGTAAATTCTTACGGGTTTTGCAAATAAATAATTCAACATATGAGAGTTTGTCTCGCTCCATTGGCAAATTAAAACATTTAAGATATCTCAATCTTGAGGACAATAAAGAACTAGAGAGCCTCCCTGATTCAGTGTGCGAACTCCAAAATTTGCACACGTTGAGTTTCCTTGGGTGCAAAAAGCTTCAATTATTACCTAATGGAATAGGAAACTTGATCAGCCTTCGACAACTGAAAATAACCACAAAGCAAACCAATATTCCAAACAACGAGATAGCAAAACTGACTTCTTTAGAAATTTTCTGTCGCTTATTGTCGCAATTTAGAGTTGTTGTTGGAAGGAATTCAACTTCCTAATCTTAAATTGTTGCTAATTGGATCTTGTAGGAATCTAAAGTCTTTGCCATTTCATGTTGTTCCGAATTTAGAGAGTTTATTGATTTCTAATTGCAAAACAATGAACTTATCATTGGACCATGACAACGACATCCCCAATTTAAGGCTAGAGTTGCTACGTCTTGAATATTTGCCTCAGTTGGTGACTTTTCCTCAATGGTTGCAACGATGTGCCAGCAGATTAAAGTTCTTGGAACTACATAGCTGTGAAAATATTGACGTGCTTCCTAAGTGGTTTTCAACTTTGATTTATCTCAAAGCATTTTCAATTATAAATTGTCCAAAATTGCTTTTGCTCCCTGATGACATGCATTGCCTCAAAAGCCTTGAATATTTGAGAATTGAAGGTTGCGTTGAATTATGTAGAAGATACTATCCAAGAGTTGGACAAGATTGGCTCAAGATATCACACATCAAACAAGTTATCATTGAATTACCAGAACTTGATAATTAAGACGAATTCATGGATATCAACGTCAAATAGGAAGGTATCTATTTTATTTGTTTTTTTTTTTTATTGATTATGTAATAAACTGTTGTTTATACGACTTTGTTTGTTGAAAGTTCCTTACATTTTTTTTTGTATAACAAATTTGAGCATGTATATTATTTTGAAAAATCAAGCGTTTTCTTACATTTTAATTCTATTTTACTTATTCTATCGTCCATTATACGAAAATAATCTTCTTTTTTTTTGTATGCATGTTGGTAAATTGTCTGTGCCTCTTTTTATCTTACAGTTTAGAAAAGAAGAGGTGCAAATAAGAATAACCATTATGAAATACTGTTTTATGAATTTGATGATTGTGTTTTGCACGATTGTAGTTGACTTCATATTTTCGGAAAAATTCAGATATATTAATTAACCACCAATGTAGGTTGTAATGGAGGCAAAGAAATAATGATATATGTTTTGATTAAACTAATTCTATCTGAAATTGCATTAGAATTCATAATAATAATAATGTTAATGCTTAAACTAATTTCAAAGTTTCATCAATCTCGGATATGTTAAATAATGTGTTGCATTATCTTAACGAACTTGAATTAGATAAACTTCTTGCCAGTTTCATAATAGAATACTTAATATTTAGTTATAAAAATAGAGGTGTAGTTTATTAATACATGCAAAATTGCGATTACACTAAATTGTGGTTGCGATCCTGTTGCTTGCAGAGACTTCAAATTATGCAATATTACGGCTACAATTGTGTGTTGGGACCAGCACAACGGAAGCTGGTTAAATTAATTATTTCTTGTGGAGTCTAAACTCTGAAATTATCAACCACATCCAATACTAAAAATAATAGCAATAAAAGGGGTAAAATAGTTATAAATTGCTCACCATAAATTTTAACGTGGAAAATCCCTCAAACTAAGGGTAAAATCACGAGTCCTTCTTACCAAAAAAAATAACTTTACTATATTAAATAATGACTATAACCAAAAGTTTACATGGTAACACTAGAGAACAACAATTATCACTCTATGATGGAAACTAAACAATAACAGAACACCTCCACAAAAGTGAGTAACACAAACTGACTCTAAAAGAAGACAAAATTACTAATAAAAATTATTAGAATAACAAACTGAATGAACAACATAGTAAAATTTCAGTCAAAACAGAGAACGTTTGCCGAACTAACATCTACCACCAAACAATTATCCCCTCACGACTCAAGTGGAGCAAACCGTTGTCATTCCGACAACCATGTCGCAAGTCTCAACTTTCTTCTTCAATGATGGTTTTATAAATAAATCAACACCATCATCATTTGTATCTTCAACCAATACAGAAGCTCTAACATCATTCACAATAGCGTACTCTTCAACAATGTACCTCTTTAAAGGATTTCTTTCTATGATTGTTTTTCTCTATGCATCAGGCTCAACATTTGATTGCATTCGTTTGTTGCAACAATTTTCATCTTTAGTTAGATCATCACCATTAACTTCATTTGGTTGATCAGAAATCCTATGTTTTTCTAATTTTTGTCTAGGCTCACATGAGACATTTGCACTAATTATGGTTTTCAACTGTTAGTCTTCTAAAAACATAGCATCACAACTTCTGACAAGTTTCTTCGTAATAGAATCATAAAACATGTACCCAACTCCATCTAGACCATAGCCAATGAACACGCAATGCTTACCTTTAACATCCTCTTTAAGGGTATGCGCAAATACTTTACATCCAAAATCACGTAGGTGATCATAAGAAATATTCTTACTTGACCAAATCATCTCTGGTACTTCATATTGCAAAGACACATATGGTGAAAGGTTTAGGATAGGCAAAATTTTGCTCAATGCTTCACCCAAAATGATTGTGGAAGCTTTGCTTGCGACAACAAACAATTAACTCTTTCAACCAATGTTTTATTCATCTTCTTAGCAACATCATTCATCTGTGGAGACTTTTGATATCTAATCCACCTCTCTACAATAAGCGCCAAATGGTTTCAAATATTCATTTTCATCATTTGTGCGTTTGCACTTCTTAGTTTCACGCTTAATTGAGATCTTAAATTTCTTGAACAACCTCAAAACATCATATTTACTCTTCAAAGTGTAGAACCAAGTCTTTCTTGAATGGACATCAATAAACGTCATAAAACATGAACTTCCCCCAAGCATTCTTGTCTTCAAAGGACCGCATAGATGCATATGCACCAAATAAAAAAAATGGTCTTTTAGGTGAGTGACTCTGAAAAGAAACTATATTCTTGTTTTCTACAAAACAATGATCACATTTCTTCAAGTGTGGATTTCTCATGTCCAACAACACATCTCGTATAGCTAACATAATCATATATTTCTCACTCATGTGACACAACCTCTTATGCCATAACTCAACTAGTTCAACTTCATGAACATTTTTAATTATTTTTGCATGTGTCACATAAAGAGTATAACATTTTGTACCTCTAGTAACAACCTTAGAACCCTTGGTAAGTTTTCAAGTGTCCTGCGAGAATCGAATATCTTAGCCTTCATCACAATTTTCAAAGCTTATCCACTGAAATTAAATTCAATCAAATGTCCAAAACATGCTTCACACCCTTTAGAGTTAACTTGGTACCATTAGTCATTTCCAAATCAAACTCTCCAAGACCAAAACACTTTAACACACCTTCATGAGCCAATTTCACATCACATCTCCAAATTAATTTCTTATTGAAAAGCATGATATCCCCAAATTCAGGAATATCAATATTTGTATAATGGAAATGATCAAACACCATTTTTGAGTCCAACTCAAAGTCCACCAGTCCTAACTGTAGTCCACTAGTCCCAACTATTAGCATTTTCGTGCGGGTTTTCCTGCGCAAAATTTCCACAGGTAATATATTAAGATTTTCCTACATATTACATTTATATTACGAACATTCTTACAGTGTCAGATTTCGTAGGTAAGACTGTAGGTAAATTTTTATTTTGCTGCGCAACAATAATTTCACAGCAAATTCTATCCCTTTTCTTGAGGATTTTCATGTAGGTAAGATTCCATAGAAAACTTCCAACACAAATTCATATGCAAAGTTTTGTGTTTGTCAGATCCTTGGGTAATTCTGCAGGTAAATTTTCTGTAGAATTTCGTGCCAATTTCAATTTTATTATAAAAAAAAAAGTGAAATTGCTTTTCACTTATAGACATAAAACACTTGACTTATTGCTTGTCTAATTCAGGTAAATTTATTTTGTAAATATTGTTTTTCCTTTGACTAGTAAATAGTATATCCATATGTTTGACTTATTGTCTTACAAGACTTTTGATTGAAGACTACATCATAACCACTTAGAGCTATCAATTTCACAAGTTCACTAATTATAAGCCACACCCCACATGTTGGAGGGGTCAAAAAATTTAATAGTTTCAAAGGCTCTAAAAAAGAAAGCCCCCAAAATCAAAAAGTCCCTAAAATTTTGAAATCATTTAAGCACCTTAGATTTACCTTCCTAAATCATTGAAGTATTTTTTTTTTTTGGACTCTAATTGGGTGAATTGACTAGTTATAGTTGATTCTTTTAAGATAATGGTTGATTTCTTTTGCATTTGGTTTCCTAATGATAATTGATTGTTTGATGAGGGTTGAATAAATTGGTCCATCAAGTTTTAGATCCTAAATTTTGGATTGATTGATTTTAAATCCAATTGTTGAGCATGTAAGTAAATTACTAAAGTCTATTTAATGAAGCACGAATACTGATACGCACACCAGAAACAATATTGTTCACACCGATAATAATTTTAGAAAAATAATTTAATTGAATGTAATCAATGTATTAGTGTCGTGTCTGATATCAAGACACGTCTTCGATCAAATGTATTCGTACTACAAATAGGTCTCCTTGTGATTTTCACATATAAAGTAATTGATTACAATGAGTAAATGATACCAAAGGGATATTTGAGATTCTCATTCATTCAAATGGAAACTAAAGTATCTTGTGGCTTTTATTTTCTAGCAACTTCTTGTTGTATTAGCAACAAGCTTATGGGTACCTTAAGCTTGCTGGTATCTTAATTTAGTAAAATCGAAATATGTTGTACTAGTGAGTCATTGAGAAAAGATATGTTGTGTTATATGAAGAAAAGATATGTTGTGTTATATGAAGAAAAGTTGTTGCAACCGTACAAATGGTCGTTTGAGAGTAGATATATTTTCATGTAACTTTTCAAACTGTATTTTGTACTTTGATCTATCTAGAGAATTAGACATCTTGATTTGGATGATCAATTGTTTTTCTCCATACACTTGAACTTGAAGTAGAGGAAATATTCTACGAGAGAAAATATGGTTCAAAGGAAACTTATTGTTAGTATGCAAGTTATGTTTTTCCTTATGCATTACATATATTGGATGATGCTTCTATTTCCTTTGGTCTATATTATTGACTTTTCTTTGTTATTAGACTTAGAGTACTAATATAAAGCTATATGTATTTTTAACGTTTCTTCTATTTGATCAAATTGACTAGCCGATAACTCACTAGAGGGTGTTGTCGTGGAACCAATATATGGCTTGAACAAAAGTCATATTTGTTAATAACCTAGATTTTTTATTTAGCTTTATAACATTTACACTTAACGTAATCTATTAGTGAATGGTTATTCTCTTATTTTGTTATCATCCAAAAGTCAACAGTACATGATATTTGTATCTGAACCAATCTGTTTCTCACAGTCTCTATATTTTTTATTATGAAAAAAAACTACACAAATTATGAACAATTTACTGTTACAAAATAAATAACTATAATAATTTCTAAAGCCCCCCTATAAAAGGACTAAAAAGAAAATGTACATGCAGGACCAGACAAACACGATCATGTAGAAATAATGGACTTTGATGCTGACACTAGACTATTATTTAGTAGGCAAACATATATTTAATTAAACTTCCAAAGTTCCCATTGAGTTTGATAATGTGTTATGTTATACCTTTTATTAGAATTATGAGTATATGTTGCATTTTGTTAACAAAATTACGTGATCTATCGGTTCCTTTGTAAATCATGCAATGACAGCGATTAGTCTCTTTAGAGCGAAGTTAAATCTTATGATGTCCAAATTCACATCTTCTTTAGATGATAAAACGTAGGATTCATGTTTTTCTTAGAATGTTAACTCTAATAGAACAATCTTTATGTTGAACCTTTACACTCAATAACATTACCAAGATTCTTTTGGCTAAGACATAAAGGCTAGAGAGAGAAGAGACTTTATGGGTGTATTGACCAAAATACTTAACCATAATTAAATATTTACTATATTAAATTATTATTGTAAGAGAGAAATTAAACTACTATATATTAAATACTAATTAAATCTCACATATTTGCTAAACCTTTAACCCTTCTAAAAACTAATCATTTCCTAATTTGTTAAACCTAAATCTAATCACACTATTTATCAGAACCTAATTCTATAAACTAAGCTCTAGTAAGATGAAGTTTTAAGAAATTAGATAAAGATAAATACCTACATACTTATGAAAATATAAACATAAACGCACACAAATATATATTTTGAGTACCCTTATGCTCCATTTAATAAAACTTTTGTTTATTAAATAAAACAAAGCATAACCATTCAAACAAAATTAGATAAATACGAGCACAACACAAAAAATTACTTGAACAACTAAAAATACCCAAACACATAAAATCATATTTATGTAAATAGAGACAAGCACTCACAAAAGAAGTACAAATGGACAATTCAATCATAACATATTAAGGTAAATAGCATATGGTAAAAATAGCAGAGGAAAGAGAAAGATGAAAGCACGAAAGGATGGCGGAACCAATAATTAATAGCATAATAAGAACAATATTTAGATTTAAAAAATCTATTACATCTATCTATCTTCTATTTAGTATTTACTATCTAAAAATATCTTAACACCTATTAATCTCCAATTTGTCACACTATTAATCATTAATTTCATGAGGTTAATGGGTAATTAACCATTTGCATTAATTGCAACCACAATGCTTAACGAGTAATTCTCTCTCAAATTTTGATTACAATCAATACACTCTCTCTAATAAAATATAGCCTAAATACCAATGTGATCCCTTAACTTAATTTTAGTTAACAATTTAGTCTTTTATCTTTTTTTTTTCCTGATTTGATTCTTTATGTTTTTAAATAATTTCAGTATTACCCTTTAAGTAGGGTTCCGTTAAGAAAAAATTACAAAATCTCTCCTCCGTTTTCAAAAAAAGTTACCCTTTATGTTTTGAAAATATTTCAGAAAAATGTTCAAAGTTTGTTATAAGTTTGGTAGTAGGATTGATTCATTAAAACAAAAGCTATGGGATATTTATATTCCATAGACATCACTTCAAATCAGTGACAATCGTTCCTAGAGGTTTGATGAACATATGCAATGATCTAGATGAGGGTTTTTGAACTTTTTCTTAACAGAACCCCACTTAAAGGGTAACGCTGAAATTATTTAAAAACATAAAGGACCAAATCGGGAAAAAAAAAGATAAATGACTAAATCGTTAACTGAAATTAAGTTAAGGGACCACATGTGGTATTTAGCCTACAATATAATAAAAAATTCAATTACGATTACAATTCACAATTTTTTAATTGAGTTCTAAATAGGCTTCATGTTCGGCAATTCAAAACATGAAATTGATTAAAAATTGAATCTTTAACGTTGTTAATTTTTTTATCACTTAAAAACAAAAAATAGAATTTTGTGCCACCGAATACCAAAATGATAATATACATAAACACATATTAAATGAGTTAAAGGAAAAAACACATAACGAATTTTTACTGTTTGTAGTATTTCGTTCTCGCATGTAGAGTACATTTAGTCTCAATTCATATAATGAGAGTTTCTTACTTTATTATCAATTAGAAAATATACAAGATCTATCAGCATTTGTTACAAACTCATTCACCAATACCGTCTACCCTAAACGCTCTTAAACCAAATTCCTTGAAACACCCTCCAAGATAATTTGAACCATTGTTTTCAAGAAGAAACACCCCTTCAATTTTTGCAAGATAGCACATAGAGAAAATCTCTCTAAAAACTAAGCAAATTCCTCTTCAGAACCGCAACATGATGTTGATCGATATCTCCACGATTGCTCACATCTTGAATAATCTCCCCAACAAAAGATATAACCTCTCTTGATGTGTGTCAAATAGCTTCATTTGCAAACACCACTTGCATAAGAAAAGTTTTTAACCTAAATTATGATTTTCAATGGAAGAAACTCTAGGAATAAGTGAAAGTATTCTAAATGAAAAAGAAACCAGTATATAAATAGACATGTGTTGTTTGGTCAAAGTATAATGCATCCAAACTGAAATAACTACATTTTCACTTTTTAACTATAAACAAACTGTCAAAAACTTACTTTGCGAGTTGTGTGAATAGAGTTATAGAACATGTGAATCGATTCTCACGTGTCTTAGAAATCTAGGATTTTGTATGTGTTTAAATTAACATTTGCAAATGTACTTTTAAATAAATTTCATTTTGCAAACGTACTTTTAACAAAAATTGAGTTTTCTCTAACGTGATTTATGTTTGACTTCTTTTTCTTTAATCTTCGTATCACAAATGAAAATCGTTTGGATTATATTAGTCAAAAGTGCGTTGAAATGTATATTTACTATAATAGGCATAAATTTTACAATATATAATATTAATATTTATATTACTTACTTAAAAAATAATAATAATAATTTACTACAAAAACAATAAATTTCAATAGCAAATATATTAAACTAATAATATATATTTGATACATTCATAAAAAAATATTGAATATATGTGCAAAATAATTTACAATTTATATTTAATCCAATAAAAAATTAAAATGATAAATTTGTTTACTGCATTTTAATTTTTTTTAGAGTGTGCATTTTAAATTATTGTATATTTCAAAAAATGCCAAAAAGTAATGCATGTAATATTAAAAAAAAAACATCATAATAACAAAGCAATTGCACCAAAAATTATAGCAATAATAATATGTTAGTGATGGTTAATACTGCCATTGTCAATTTACGAAAAATTTGAGCAATCAGCAAACTATGCGTAGATTGATGATTGGCTAGAATAGGAAAGTTTTATTACAAACAGAAACGGATAAAGAAAAAGCAATCATGTTCTTACTTCTGACACAACACATGTTTACAATTATATTTACTGTTGCAAATGGATTTGAATAACTCATCAAACATGATGTCAACATTCGTTTCCAGTTTCCAGTTTCCAAAGTACGTTTATATGGATAACTAAATTAACATGTTTTCATATTCTAAAACAATGTGAAAAATGGATTTATATATCATGAATGAATTGATTCATACAATCTTTTAGAATTTTAGAATGGTGTGAATCGATTCACAAAATCTGAAACATTAAAAAAGAATTTAAGAACTCTATAAATCAATTTATAAATTTGTGAGAATTTATAAATTTACAAAGTTAAAAGTCATTTAAGAATGATTTTTAATGAATTTTAAAATGTGTTGTTTCTATCACACAACAAAAGTTATGAATGATAACATATTTTCATGTCAATTTGTTAGATTCAAATATATTTATGAATGTTTGAGAAATGAGTATCACCAGATATATTCACTCATCATCTAAATAAAACTAGTTTTTACATCTATCATAATACTAAGTCTATCAGAAGAAATTTTACAGTTATATTAACCACCATTCACGATTGTTAGGAAGACTTTCGATACTTGAAGCATGTCACGTCAACATCTATCAAAATACTAAGTATATCCTAAAAAACTTTACAATTAAATTAATCATCAATGTCATGAAGATTTTTTGTACATGAAACATATCATGTTAAATCATCGACTCTAATACTAGAATTGGATCATAAGAGAATCTAAAAGATCATGACATTTGACTTATAAGATATAATCTTCACCAAAAATTTTACAAATTGAATATATGAGTTATCTCACTTACTACTCATCATCTATTTTTCAATCAAATATTACAATTTTACTCACTCTTATATAACAACTTTCATGAAGAAAATAGTGGAATGGACATTTTAAGTAGGGTTCTAAACTTTATCGGTATTTAAAAAAGGTCACCCCACATACTTTAAAGATACGTCTATCACATATCATAAATCAAACTTTAATTTGCAAAACCTATAATTTATCATATTCTCAAGTCTATTCTAGAGTTTAGTCACAATAGTTATGGATCGACTAAATGCCTCTAATTGGGTGCATATTTTTTTTTTTAATTTAAATTTTAGATTGTTTTAGGAAATTATTGGTAAGTTATATAGAACCGATTAAAATTAATCATATGTACGTGTTACTAGAATATATGTGATTGAATTTAATTAGGTGTGAATAATTAATGCACAATCTTCCAAAAGCAACCTAAGCTTAATTTCTGATTTATTTGTTATAGATAAAAATAAAATTTGGTATTCAATAATTTAAATATTTTTATTAGAGATTTTAATATAATAAATTTTTTTTAAAAAAAATCTCTCAAAACTAAATTTTACGATGAACTATTTAAAATATGTTCTCATCTTAAGTATTTTGTGAAATGTTATTATAAAAAAAAAAAATTACGGTAGTTTTGGTCCCTTTATTTTCACCAACTCACATAATTGATCTACCTATTTTAAAAGTCAATAATTTTGGTCACCATTCAGATTTTTGAACTAAAAAATGACGATTTAACATATTTTAAATTATAACCATCTAGATACATTAATTATTCATATATTACAGGATTTTATTGGTGTTCTTCATTCCACATCATCATATCATATACGATGATATTTAAAATATCACATCGTGATTTTTTAGTTAAAAAACTAAAATAAATTATCAAAACGGTTGAATTTTTAAATAGAATGATCTATTTCGTGAATTGGTAAAAGGGTACTAAAACTGAAATTAATCCTTAAAAAAATTGTAATAAAATGAATGCTTAAAATTATTTTGTATAATAAACTATTTAAACTAACTTTTAATTTTATTTATTTCAAAATTTTATTATTTAAAAAATTGTAAGAAAAAAAAAAGTACTTTAAAAGTAATTTTTAAAAAGACCGTAACAAATGAAACTTATGAACAATTCTAATGGTTTTACAATTACATGTACATATAAATATATACCATGCACCTAACTTGACATAGGTATTTTCTTTTTGTTTTGTCTTTTTGTCTTGTCTTTTTGTCAGCTTCTTACATAGTAATTGTTGTCTTGTTTAACGTGCTTTTTCCGATTTGATTTGGGCCATGGGCTGATTGTTTGAATTCATTAATTAGTATGACATCAGCTATAATTCTCAATCAACCCACCCAAATAAAAAGTAGTAATATTGTAGTATGTATTAGGTGAGTTTACTTTATTTTCATGAAATTAATATGTAATTTATGGTCTTTACAAATTGTGGATGGAGCAAGCAAAGATCTTGCTTGGCCTTCAACGTAATATACGTGATCTCCGTTATTGCAAGATAGGGACAACTGCTGGGTTCCAACAAACCAAAAACTTTGTCTAATTTTCAAGGCTTAATTGCAGTTTTAGTCCCCCTATTTATACTGATTCACGAAATTGGTCCCCCTATTTTAAAAGTCGACAGTTTTGGTCCATCCCTCAGATTTTTAAACTAAAAAATGACAATTTGATATATTTTAAATGTCGTGACATACAATTCTATGATATAAAACCATCTAGATTCGTTAATTATTTATATGTCATTAATTAAATTAAAAATACGAAAAAATTTCGAAGTTGAAAGTTAAGTTTTTACGTCGTTTTATTCCAATTTCATAGGTGTTAATCACTATACATCATCGTATCATATGTTATGCTATTTAAAACATCTCACATCATCATTTTTTAGTTAAAAAATCAGAGGGAGGGACCAAAACTGTCGACATTTAAAATAGGGGGACCAATTTCGTGAATCAGTATAAATAGGGGGACTAAATCTGCAATTAAGCCAATTTTCAATCGTATTGGTATTGGTCCTCTCTGACCAGCCACAAAATAATAAAAATATTCAAAAGACTCGTAATTTCAATGGGCAATGAATCCTTATTTTTGTTTGTTGAGAATCTATATTTTTTTATAATAGGGAAAATAAATTACTAAATCAAAGGGTGTAATCAACACCTTAAAAACTAATAAAATTAACGAAAGTAAAAGACAAACAACAATTGAAGTAACTCCTTCAAAGATGGAAGAGTGATTCTCGTTGGCCAAAAAGTCGGTATACCGGTTGGCTTCGAGATAAACAAGAGTGACCCAAGTACGTGTATGGAGTAGATAAACAACTTCCTAAAAAAAACACATGAGGTAAGTATTCTTAGTCGTGTCTGATTTGACATATTGACTATCATTTTGGAGTCCATTTTCAAATTCCACATGTTGGAGATGTATGGATTGAGCAAATTCAATTTCGATTTGAATTGGGTCTAGAGCTCGGCCATAACATGATTAATAGATCATTTATTTCTTACTAGTGAACTTGTGAGTCATGTGTTTGAGGGTACAAGACCTTTGCGGTTAAAATCGTCCCTCATGACAAGGTTTTTTTTTCTTTACAAAATCATTGAATCAAAATATTGAATCAAACTC
Organism: Cicer chorassanicum; assembly: GCA_037974735.1. Lineage (NCBI taxonomy): Eukaryota > Viridiplantae > Streptophyta > Magnoliopsida > Fabales > Fabaceae > Cicer > Cicer chorassanicum. Next base: position 30,185,642 of record JBBPBP010000001.1, read on the forward strand.
GGAGTCAGCAGACAACGAACAACTAATTGAGAAGACCTTTCGGCACTGTAATTTTTTCGAAAGATTAATTTTTTGCGAGTGGCAGGGAGAAGAAAAAAGGGATCCTTACTTGGAGCATCAATTGAGTCAATCAATTATGGGTGGTGGCTATGGTTTTCTGTTTAACCGAAGCAAAATGTGAAACGGTGGTGGATTTTGTGAGGGAAGTGAGAAACACTGATGAAACAAAGCAATTGGAAACAGTGATGAAACGAAGAAGCGATTGGAAACAATGATAAAAAAAGGATTTACTTGTTTCACATATTAGAGATTTTAGGGTTTGTGGTGGGCTGAGAAAAGTACAATGAGTTTGTTTTTTGAGGAAAAGTGAGAGGTAAGTTTGCTTCTTGGAAAGGGAACTTTATTTTAATGAAAAAAATGGAGAGTGAATTAGAAAAATGTTCAAAAAATGGCAGTGAAAAAATGTGGCATAGTAAAAATAGCCATTGGAAAAAATTTTGGTGGTCAATTTTAATTAAAAAGGAAATATAAATAATAGAGACCAATTTTTCAGTCGCTAAACATTAAGTCGTTAAATCAGTCTCTAAATATCATCTGCAACCGACTTGGTGACGCAAAAATAGTTCTTTATATAGTTTTGTATTTTGGTCTCTAATTCAATCTCTAAAGTGACCGAAATAATTTAATCTCCAAATCAATCACTAAAGGTGAAATTTCTAGTAGTGTTCTCTCTATTTTTTTTCATTATTATAGTTTGAAATATAAACATAATAATCTGGAATTAGTTGGGAACTAAATAATTTCAAGACACACCAAAACCTCAAGTGATAGATTCCTTGGCTAAGCATGGTTTCTTTATTTTTTTTGTCTTTCAAATGTATTGATGTTATTCATACTTTTTGTTTGTCCACTAATGGTGAATTCGACTACTATTTGCTTCTCCAAGAGCTTTGAATTTTTGTTTGTTTTGGGCTTCTGCCCCTTTGTATCCACCAACAAATTTACCTCAAAACTTTAATAATTGTTTCGGATTGGATTGACCCAATTCCAGAATCGCCTTTTTCATGCTATATAAGCCATACCTCATAACCAATCTAAGTATGCTTAATTTATGTCTTTCACTCTTCAATCATATACTGAAGTACACCCTGAAGTAGATATGTCAATCACAAGAAAGAAAAAGTTTGAATTGTGACCCTTTTAAAATTTTGATTCATGTGCTTGATTTAAATTAACTATAGGTCAATCTTGGTTGAAACAGAATGTCCAGAATGTTTTGGATATGTTAGAAGTAAATAAAACATTTTAGTTTATAGTGAAGTGTGATTTGTGTGTGTAAATAATTACAGATAAAGGATAAAGAAATCACACACAAAAAATATATTGGTTCAACCAACTCGGGCTAGTCCAGTCCTCCCAACCGTGAGATTTTCACTATGGGCTTCAGAACTAGAATGTTCTCCTTCACACATTTTCTCTTGATCAATTAGAGTCTTCAACTTTCAACCTAAAAATGATTTTTACAGTCACCTTTCAATCTAGAAAGAATTTTTACAAACATACTCAATCTAACATAAAAGATAGACTTGAGTTATAAATGATGTGTATGATAAAAGTGTTTGGGATCTTGAAACTTCTCAACACTTGTTTGAGATAAATAAAGACAAACACAGTAAATGATGATCCATATATATAGTGAAGATCAGAGCTGGAGTTTGCTTGAAGAGTTTTTAACTTGTTCTTACTTGAACAAGTGTTGGTAGATTTGCAAATTGAACTATTGCTTTAATGTTTCAATTGATCTTCAATTTATAGATGATTAGAGGCTTTGAATATTTATTTTTAGCTGAATATACTCGTTGGATACACTTTCCTAGTTATAGACAATCTTCTAAAATAATCTCTTTAAGTGAGTGTAATTCTATCTAGAATATTATTGATCTGTTCAAAATGTTCTTGATCTATTTAGAACGTTCTTGCCTTGCTGGAGAGTGGAGAAAAAGAAACATAATGTTGGGTGGTCTGCCATATGACTGTTTGGAACTGTTCCAAATCAGAATTATGTAGAACTTTCTACAGAATAATATAAGTACAATGTACTTGTGTCCTTTCTTACAATAATCATTCTCTTGAATGATTGATATATGATATATTCCTTTTGAGATTCTTTCCTTATCGAGTAGATACTTATGCACTTGATGATGTGAATGGCTTATTGCTTGTCTACTTATGCAATTCATGTTCCATAAATAAAACTCAAGTGTAATCATTAGTAGATCACCATTCATAAAACTTAATCATTTATTTCATAAGGTTTGTTGTTTTTAAAACATATATCAGAAAGGTTTTTACCCCAACACACCCTACCAACATACATCATCTAATTTGATACGAAGTTTGATCTTACATCACTATTCATGGATCATTATTCCTTCAGATCCCCCATCACTGCGAAATCACTAAATTTTGATCAAAACAAGTGTCGTATGTGGGAACAAACTCACAAGGGTGTACCTGCCACGCACAAGGGCGAATAGATTCTTTAGCCCATTAGTTTCAATTTGGGGACCACTTTATTAGTACACCAAAACAAGTTCCACATTGCTTGACAATCAAGACCAAGAGTAATGTATAAACACTCACATTCTTTAATCCACTATGGTGCCCTCTTCACAAAGGGGAAAAATTGTGAGGGCTCACACAAGACCCAAAAAGGACAATATCTTGGAAACGAGGTCTTGCAGACATGAGATTGAAACAATAATGAAGAAAAGAAATAGAGAAAAAAAATTAAGAAAATTCTATTTTTTTTTTTTGAAATAGCTAACGTCTGTAACTAGTTGTTGATTTTATATTTGTTAGTGATAAAAGTTAAACTCATCATTTTCTTGCCACTTCAACTCTTTCAAACCACATTCTGACTCCCAAAATCAAGAGGATTCAAACTCCAGTCTTTTATTTAAATTTAAATTAGTTAACTATATATATATATTTAAAAAAATGAAAGAGTTTTGTACAATTAAAATGTTGTTTTATTTTTATCCCTTTTATTTTTTCAAATTAACTTTTTTGTCATATGCAAATATTTTTTTCTACTTTTTACAAAAAATATTTATATTTAATTTTGATTTTTCTTTATTAAAGCCATTGTTTTTAGTCTAGTAATATCCATTTCGTAACATATAAATATAATTCACTTCTTGACTTCAGAATATATTCTAGAGAATGATTAGGAGTAGACCTAGATCTTCGGTCAAAGTGGTTAAAGTAAAACTGCTTACAATGGTGGACAAAGAAAGTTTCTCAATGGGAGTGGTGTAACTGCACACAGTTTGATGATCAAGTAAGTTTGATTGTGAGAGTGAAAGGTTTAAGGTTAAAATAAAGTGTACATGCGACATATATCATGTGCACCTTTTATATAGGATTTCCTCTAAGGTTTATAGAATGAGCCTTCTTGAGGGCCAAGCATTTTTGGATGCAACAATTCCCAATGGCATTACTATAGATCAAAAGCAAGATAACCAAGTCACCATTGTTGAGATTGTTCCCTTGCTGACCAAATCACCTTTGAGGCCGCAGATTGTCAACCTCGAAGTAAATCCAAATAGGAAGAGGAAATGGAACACGAGCAAATTCACAATTACTATGCTACCTCCAAAGCTACTAACCTTGTTGTTTGAGGAAGTGGGATTTCTTGAGGAAAAAAGAGATCAACCTAGTGGCTTTGCCCTTATTCTTGTTGTTTGTTTCGTCTCCAACCAGACTTTGAGCATTAATTACAAAATCTAATGTTGGCAAAAAATTTACCACCCCTAGAAAAGGTCTTCGCCATTTGTTCATCCATGTTTACGACCTATCATGAACTCAATACTGAGGTAGAGAGACTTTGTTCTTCCATCGACACCCTTCAAACACATTAGATTGATGATGATAACACCATCACATATGATCTTGTCGTTCATTTTGTGTTTTGATCACTCAAGATTTCTACTAAACAATTGTAATTAAGTTACAAAGTATTTATGAGCCTTCTTGGTTGTTGTTGAATGACGAGATACGTTGAATTTCCACATTTGACGCTATGGTTGGTTGTTTACTTATAGAGCCGGCGACGACAAGGGTGTGACTCCATTAGCAAATGGTGTTTGTGATCGAACCACCGCACTCACCACCTTCCTCGGTCCTGTAAGTTTCTTAGGGACCATTTGTCAAATTTGTGTAAATAACGGTGGTAAATCGTAATGTTTGATCTCCATAGATGGAACCAATGATCTAGAGTGGAACTAACTCTTAGGTCAAAGTAATGGAAGTGATACAACAAATGACGTGGACAACAACAACTCCTCGGTGGAGGTGGTGTACCTACACGCACTTTGATGATCAAGTAAGTTTGTGTATGGGAGTGATAGGTTTAGGGTTAGAATAAAGTGTACCTTCAACCTGTGTCATATGCCTCTTTTATCGGATGTCCTATGGGGTTTCTTAAATGTGTTTGTTAGGGTTATGAGTGGTATGCACCGTGATCCATGGATAACCATTTATTTTCATATGCATGTCCTTGATAATCATCTGACGGGTGTTACTATCGTGTGGCTAAGATTCAGATCTCAAAATCATGATACCCATCAAGTAGTGTAGAAAAAATGTCTACGTGAGTTTCGATGTTCCTTCACCTTAATTTACTCTCAGTGACTTGTGGCACCCTAATTCATCAACTACTTGGTTGTGGGCCCAAATAGGAGTAGAATTGGCTCAAGTATGGTCTATAATAAAGAGTTGTATGCTACAGTATGTCACCACATGCACAAATTTTTTTGGGTACCACACATGTACAATCACTTTATTGGATCTCATCTGAAATATCGCATGCATGATCTACTAAAGATATAATAGTAATTTATGGAACTTTTTTTAATGATGTGCAATATGGTCCATAATAATTATTTCAAATATAAGTGATAAAAACTAAAGAAACATAACTTTTAAGTGGATAAATAAAATCATAGATTAAATAATATAGTCGTCGTCATTTCATTAAAAATTAGAGATTAAGAGATATGCATTAATCAATATAAAGTTATTTTACCATGACATCCAATTACAGTTTTTTATTTTTTATACTATAATTTTATACTATAATTTAATGTTTTTAAATAAAAGTAGTTATGTACTTGTTTGTTATGTTGATTGTGATGGTAAAAAACATTCTAAAAGAAAAGCTTATGTCAATGAAAGCCGATTTGAGTGATCGACATCAAAGACATGCGAATAACATAGATGCTCAACTAATGGAAGTGAAGGTAAGGCTAAATGGTTTGGATGTTAAAGGAAAATCTTCAAACCTAAATGAAGATGAGATGTTATAATGTCGTTTTTTATTGACTTACGTTCATTCTTTGTCGCGCCTGAGTTGCAGCATCTAGTGGCAAAAGTCGCGGTTGTTATAGTTAAATGAAGGCAATGCCAACATCCAGTTCTTTCATGGTATGGTGTATTGAGGCGAAGGGGTTAATGGGGTTATAGAGGCAGTTTTTGATCATTTTAAAAAAGTTGAGTTACCTAGACCATGGATTGAGAATTTAAAATTTAATATCATAGGGGAACACGAGGCTTCTTTTCTTGAACAACAATTCACATAAAATGAGGTCAAGCAGACATTTTGGGATTACGATAGCCTCAAAAGTCCTAGGCTGAATGAGGTAAATTTCGGTTTTGTGAATGAGTGGACAGGTGGGTGTGGAAGCATGATCGGGGGGATGAGTACTCTATCAAAGTAGCTTATGAGGTCCTAGCATATGATCCTTTCGTTGAAGATAAGTCTATGTGTGATATCATATGGAACAAAGTGGTGCCTTTAAAAGTTTCTCTTTTCTCTTGGCGGTTACAGAATAACAGGTTATCTACTAAAGATAATTTAGTTAGTCGTGGTTTGCTTGATGGATCATCTAGTTTGTGTGTCGGTGAGTGTGAAAAGGAGGAATCGCTTCAACACTTATTATTTTATTGTCAAACTTTTGGGCAACTGTGGTATGTGTCTTGGTGTGGTTGGGTGTTCAAATTGCATTTCATAATGATACTCATTCTATCGTTCAACAATTTGAAGGATTGTTTTCATGCCATAAAAAACCAAGACCAAAATTACATTTCTTAGGTCGTCGTGTCTATAGACGATTTGAAATACTAGGAATAATTGCGTGTTTCATCAATGAAGATCGCTTCCACCTCATTTGTTTGATTGTGTCAAAGTTCAATCATGGTGGTGGCTAAAGTCTAAAGCTACAAAAGAGTTTGAATATGAATTCAATCTTTGGTGGCAAAATCTATCGACTTATCTTGGTCTTGGGTGGTTTTTCTTCTTCTTCTTCCTCTTCTTATTGTTTTGTATTGAGTTTGAGCCTTTGTGAGGGTATTAACTCTCTTATGTTTGTCCCAAGTACTTTAATATTGTATCTGTTAAAACAATAATAAGATCTGCAACAAGAATTAACCAACAAAACAGAAAACTAGCAATTGCAAAACCAGAAATTGAGGACAATGTTCTTCGTTTTTACAGAAAACAGAGAACGTTCTTGACCAGAATTGAAACACAGAAAATGGAGAACATTCTCCTTTCTACAGTTTAAAGAAATCAATTTTTGAAATCAAAGTAAAACCAAAACAAAGAAAGATAAGGGAAGAATAACACTCAGATTTACGTGTTCAGCCTCAATTAATGAGACCTTTCAAGATTTGAATTTAGGAAGAAGATTTGAATAAGGGAAGAATAACACTCAGAATTACGGGCAGGCAAGCAAGACAATTCACTATTGAGATTTGAATTTACAAGATTAAGGCCACTTCAAGATTGTTTTCCTAATATCTATCACTGTTGAGACTTAGCAATATTAGTCTTCTCTTCACAATCTCTTATTGATCCATCTCCTTAATCTCCTTTCTGATTTCGTATGAATTCTCTTAGTAATGGCATAAACCTCTATATCTCACCACCATTCAGTGATTACAACATACTGCCATGCATTTACGGTTATGGTATTTAAAGGCACATTAGTTAACTAACTATAACTACCTTTGTCATAACTAAATTGGCCAAACTAAGTTATAACTAACACTAGTTATTTGATTTGAGGCATATATTCACAGTTTCATTTTGATAGTTTTTTTCTGCCCAAGTCTTGTAATTGAATGAACAACTAGTATATTAATAAATATTTTTTGCTTCTTTAAAAAAAATCACACAATCACTATATTCATTCTTTATTCTCATAAAATTTTATTGCTTATAGACAAAATAGAGAATAAAATGAAAAACGTACAAAACCATAAAGATGACATCTCCTTCTACGTGTCTTCTCAAACTTTTGCAATAAAATATACTCCAAATGGGGCAATCTTATAAAACCCGGAGCAAAAAGTTGAGCTTTTAAGTTCATACAGACGAAAGCTACCTCTCAGATGCCTCAAAAGGGATTTGGTAAAAGAGCTTATATTAAAATTTAATCTCTTTAGTGGTAGTAGTTGTTCCTATAGAAGTAGTAGTGTTTATCTTTTCATTTCTATTTCTTTAACAGTTATATTATGTCACAGGACAAAACTTTTCGACCCTTCAAATAATTTAATTTATACCACAAAGATTCTTTGATGTTTCAAAATCAGGATATATATAATAAATTTCTCAACCAATATTTAACCACTAAATTATTTTCATAAGAAACCATACAAAGTAAGAGTCTTTTTCTGTGTTCTCATTTTTCAATTTTTTCAACTAATATTTGTACAAGTTTTTAGCTTCTTTCAGTATGGCACCAGTTTCTACAAGAAGTAGAATGAAGTTGCAAAAAGTACTTATTGAAGATCAAAAGCAGAAAAAAGCAATGAAAAGTACTTGTGAGTGTGAGTGTGCTACAACAGTTATTACTTCTTGTTCTTCTTTAGAAAACCAAGAAATTATGAGTAGAAACAAGGTTGATGAAAAGAATGAAACAGAGGAAGATAGAATATGTTCATCAAAAAGTGGTTGTTGTACACCAAAAGCAAAAAGGTACAGAATACCTGAAGTGTTAACATGTCCACCAGCACCTAAGAAGAGAAGAGTAACTCCCTCACCAGCTTGTTCATCTATTAATAAATCACCAATTGCATTATTTGCTTCACCTGATATAGACCTTTTTTTCTTTTCTGCACTTAAAAATGTATCAGTATAATGTTTTTTTTTTTTTTTTTATAAAAGCAAACTTTAGGTGATATGAGTTGGGTTTCAGAGACTCATCGGGATGAGAATAGTATAAAGTTATGTTTTACTGATTACTTCATATAGACTGTAGAGTAGTATATGAATTATAGTTCAGTTCGGATCCTTTTTGAAGTTACAGTAACTTTATAGTATATGCAAATGAATAATTTTGTTATAATATATTTCCTTAGACTTGAGTATTTGATTCTTGTAATATTACTTATTTTCTTGAATTGATTTTCTTTTAATGGTAGACTTAGTTATTTATTTAGTTAGCTTTGTAAAGCAAATATAAAAGTTCAATTCATTTGCATGATCTGTATATAATTAGTTTTGCAACTTTGGTCTTCTGGAAATATATACTTGTGATGAAGTTGGTTGAATTTGGCTTCATCAACATGACTTACTTTATTATATCAAGTACATTGTTAACCTATATAAATACCTTGCTTGATCATTATGTTGATGGATATATCATCCTTAACTTCATGCAAAAGTTTGATTAATTTTATAAAATTTATGTTTTTTCATTTAATTCCCTCTCTTTAAAAAAATCTCATTTATTTTTATTTTATTTTATCATTGTTATAGCGTGTCAAGTGATGATCCTATGATATTTTAGGCTCTCTTCATAACAGTTGGTATTAGAGTGTACGTGGATGAAAAAACTTTTAGTTGAAGAGAGCATAAATCAGATTGTTTGTGTGTTAAATGTGAGTTAAATGTTTCACATTTGATTGATGAAAAAGTCTATATCAAAAAACATATAAGTGAGATAACTTATTACTTTAAAATTTTTGGTAAACATGTGGTATCTAAACCACATATTTGGTTACTCTCAGTTCAGTTATAATCCCCATTGTTTTAAGCTTCATGACGCAACAGTCATATCCATATAGCACATATAACATAGAGAATGAAGTGGAAACGAAAATGTAACTTTTGAATGATGAGGTGATTTTTTCAATATTCCATCATCTATTATTTTTTAATAATCCACACACAATAGAAGTATATAATTTGAGAAATAATGTTTTTAATGCAGGATATTAGATTGGTTATTTACTATGATTAATTATCATATCCCATACATATATATATATATATATATATATATATATATTTGTAACTAAAATATCCCATCCTGATATATTTTATTTAAATACTTTTAACTATGTCCTTTTAACTTCACTGATAAGACAATTATTTTTGCAAGAAGGATATTCCAATCAGAAGTGGCATTGGGTTCATGAACTAATTTTTCTTGAGTTAATAGTCACTAGGGTGTTTTTACGAGTTGAATTTTGAAGTGCTTTGAAAGGGAATATTTTGAAAGACTAAGTCTAACTTTATATTTTAATACATATTTGACATTTAAAAAATAAAAATAAAAACAATATAATACATGAGTATGTAATATATTATTTTGTTGTTTTTCTAATTTTTAAAAATATTAAATATATATTAAAATATAGACTTAACCTTCAAAATCGTCCCCTTTAAAATTCTAAAAAAACTAACTCCCAAAAACATACTAGAGTCTGATTTTTGAGTTAGAATCTATCATGTCTGAATTAAGCTTGTTGCCTAGCTGTTGAACTGTTTTTGGTTGCTCTGCAGGGGACTAATTTGGAGTTTGGATTGCATAAGGTTAGAACAACATACTTTTGAAATCAACATATTGGTGTCTGTTCATTTATTATCGGACAACAGTCTAGAATTAAAGTTTGGTATTTTAAAAATTTTAAGAAAAACTAAAATCTTCTTTGATTTTGGAATTTAAATTGTTTGATATTAATCACACCGTTACCAATATGCTGCAAGCAGTCAGAACTAATGCAATTGGATTTGAAGTGTTTTTGCAGGCTACTTGTTAAATATTTGATTAAAATTTATTGATGCAATTGAATTTTATTTGTGACTGTATTAGTGCTATATTCCTAGCATGGAGCTCTAGGAGTTCTAGGAACCTAACACTATTTTTAGTGATCTATTAATGTGTTTTCCATTTTGATGAATCTTCTGATTATTATACAATAAAATATGAGTTTAAGTAGTTTTTTTTGTAAATGTTCATATAAAAAAAGAGCTTCAATTTATTTGAAACGCATTACCTTTATAAATTAAGACATATAACCTTTAATCATGATTTTTTGTATGTAAAGAGCTTGTTAACACAAAACACATGGACATTAATTTTGGTTTATAAGAAATACAAATGTTCAATTTTGTTCCAATTTTTTAATGTTGTCCAAACTATTCTCTTTTATGATAATTTTTTGAGATATTTTAGTTCCCGTCAAGAATTAATTTAATCAATATTTAAAATGTTTGAAGACCAAATTAATTGGTCATTTTAATTCACATTAATCAAATAAGTCTCAATGCATAAAAACTCGTTTGGACTTATACTCTTTTAATTGTAAAATTTAATTTTCAAACAATAATAATATGAAAAAATTGTATTATCAACATATTACATTTATTTATAAATATAATTTTAAAAATCATTATAAGAATTAATTATTTTTAAAATTGAGAATTAAATACTATATGAATTAAATCCTTAATTATATATAGTAAATATAAATAATTAAAGAAGATGTTGGTTATCATTATCCTCGCCATTCCTTATCTTCTACATTGTTCAAAAAAGAAAAGAGATAAAAATCTAAAGAAGGTACAGCATCTGAAGCTGCGCAAAATGGGAATCCAAAGATGATAGATTGATTGGTGATGGAAAAAGTAAAGTAAAAAATTTGTCAACATATATACATGCAAGTTTTGAGTTAATTAATAATATTATTATTGGAAGAGAAAACACATGGAGAGGGAGAGAGAGAGAGAGAAAGAAAAAGGGTATAACGAGAATCCAATGAAGAAGCTCGTGTGAGTGCTGATAATTTTAATTTACATTTTCATAGATTGGACGCATGTAAGGGGAATCTCCAGGAATTCCCCGTGAAAATTTTAATTTCAATATTTTATAAAATTTTGGTGTCGGCACTAAGGCACGCAGTTGTATATAGTGCGTGTGTGATATCATTGTTTTAAGGAAAAAAGGTTTTGCTATTAAAGTTGATCTTACGGGCAAGTTTATATAAACGAATCATGTAATATTGCTAATTTAAATAGAGCCAAGTGATTAGTTAGTAAAGTTCTCTTCTTCGTAATATTATTATATTATTAGGTTCAAGATATGTTAGATTGGAATTTGGAACTTTGCGGTGTATAAATTTTTAGTAATAGTTATATAATTTTATTTATAAATAAATAAAAACATGATTTAAAGCTATTTTTTAGTTTAGAATTATCTCTAAATTATCTTTTCTTTATTTTATTTAAATAAGTGATTTCTTCACAATTTAAGTTGTTTTTTTAATACTTTTGGTGTGGCTTCGTCGTTTGAGTGCGACACTTTTGGTTTTTCCATCTTGGTATGATACTTTTTTATGTGTTGATGCGGTATTTATTTTGATTCAGATTAACATAGTTACTTTGATCGATTACTGATTTCAATTAATGATTTTGACGTCGTCAACGTTATAGATCCGGAGGCATAGAAATTTTAGACACTTGAATTTTGTCATATTTGTATGCATGTTGTTGATTTGTACTATATTGTCGTTTAATGCTATTAACTTGAATGATGTGAGTTTGTTCTTAAATTCATTATTTTTGGTTTTAAGAAATTTGAATTTGTATTGTATCGATATATTTTAAATTTTAAATCAATAATAATTTCTTTTAGTAAAAAAAAGTCACTAATAGTAAGAATATATATTACTCAAAAAGAAAAATAGCAAGTATATATATATTACTCAAAAAGAAAAATAGCAAGTATATATTGGTGATTTGGTTTTAATTGCTACTCCTTTCCATCACACAATAATAAATTTATTTGTAAAAATTATTTGTTTTAAAAATAATTGACACTTGCCATTTTCAATGAAACATTAATAATAGTTTTTTCAATTATATAGTCTCTAATTAAAACTACATGTATGATTTATCACTCTCAATTCAATATTTTTCACTTTATATCTATTGCAATAATAAATATATCTATACTTAATAAAAATATTATTGCCCTTTTCATTTACACACTTTTTTAATCTACCTAAAATGACCAAATAGATCGATTGTTTTAAGACGGTAGACTTGAACAATGTTGTGTGTTGACTATCTTTTAAATATTGAACTGAAGATTAAATTGTGGAGAGTTCTCAATGATGATTTACTTTTACTTTGAATAAGTTTATAAGTTTATGTAAATTCTTTGGTACCCATAAGAAAGGGTAGAACCTAGTATTTATGAGACAAAGTAAATACAAAGTTTAATTTACTTAAAAAATAAATAGAAAACACAATGTTACTTCAAATAATATTTTGATGGTTGGATACTTTACTGAAACAAACTTTAAAATATTTTAACCATGAATTTTTTGGTAACATAATTCTTGTTCTTTTTTTTTTTTAACAATCCATTTAACCATGATTGGATTCATGCATAAGATGTAATTTTTATATTATGTAAAGAGATGATTAGTTTTTATGTGGCAGTGCGTAATTGTTATGAGGATACATTTTTTCATTTTTAAACAAGATCATCATCTTCAATGAAGATACATTGCTAGCATTTGACTCATAGTCCTTCTTTGACATTTCTCTATCCGGACAATTATTCTTCACATGTCCAGACTTTCCACATTTCCAACATTTCAGAATAGTTCCATGATTTTTCTTCCTATAAGCCCTACCCTTAGAAATCAACACTGAGTTTAATGAAGTATCTTCCTCACTTTTCAACATTTTTTCTTCAGAAATAATTTTGCTAGCAACTTCTCTAAAGCTTAAAGTTTTCTTCCCATATATCAAAACAGGTTTGATATGTCCATAGGAAGATGCAAGGGACCATATATTTCTTAGCGTCTTATCTTCATCTTCAATCATCACTCAATGGCTTCTAATCTAGAGAAAATACCATTGACAATACTTAGATGATCATATACTTTTATAATTTCATCCATGCATAAATTATGAATTGCTCCTTCAACAACAATCGATTTGAGATGCCTTTTGCTTGATATAGCCTTTCAAGTTTCTCCCAAAGCTTTTTGGCTGTCGACTTGTCTTGGACATTTGCAATAATTTTTTTTCTCGAAACACAATCGAATTGCACTTGCAGCTCTCAAATCTAATTCCTCTCACTTTTCTTTGTCCATGTCAGAAATTTTTTCTTTCAACGCATTATTTAATCTTGATTGTATCAACACATCTTTGATTTGTATTCCACAAGGCAAAATTGATTTTCATATCAAAATTCTCTATGTTAAACTTAACAACACTTAAATTTTTGGACATTGTAGCGGTATGAAAACCGTAAACTGTGTCACAGGTAGGTCCCCAAGAAAGATAGGTGAGCCACAAATGACCACTTAATAACCAAATTTTTCCTTGCCTAAACAACACTTCTACAATATCAAAATTCTTTTATGATGTGGAAGATCAAACAATGTTGCAACCATAAAGCATACTAAGAACTTAATACTCCACAAAACTATTTTTTTTCTAATGTGGAATATCAGATAATGCTGCAACCACATAACATACTTAGAATTTAATACCCTATCGAACCAAAAGCTCCTGATACAGGTGTTGGGAAAATAAATAAATGGAGAAATTTAAATAACAATCAAAACACAAGAAAATAACGTGGAAACTCCAAATTGAAGAAAAAACCACGACCTAAGAATAACCCTATGTAAAAGTTGTCACAACACATATAATTCTTTCAAATAACCTAAACCTCCAATACAACCACACTCTCCAAGAAAAATATCTAACTACCCTCACAAAACTCTAAAACGAGAGAAAAAGTAAAAATTTAGATATAATTTAAAGTGTTTATGTCCAATGTGAATTGTAATGAAAGACTATTTTTCCCTTTTCCTTTATAATTCCAAGCAATGTCACGATATTTCAATTTTCTCAATTTCAATCAAAACTCAACATATTGGTGCATGCTTGGTCAATGAAATATTTTGAGTTCTTAGTGGCCTCAATTGGTTAATACGTGAGCATAGATGACAACACCAACAAAAAAGAAATACCATGGATGATGAAAATGTGTTAATCAAAAGTAAGTCTCACGGTGGAAGCTTTTTTCGGCAAAGGGGGAAGAGGAAGAGGAAAGGGCTGACGAGGATGATCCACACGTGCACATGAACTTCGGTTTATTGGAGAAACCAATCAACACAAAAATCGAGGAGGCGCATATCATCAGAGTTAGTTAAAAGAACGACGACTAGTAATAACACAAGATGTTTCATCTAATGGGAATAATTTTCCAATAATTATGGAGTTAATGCAAAGTCTTTGGGGTCGTGATGATTGTAATTGGCTTATGAAACTTGCTGGCAAAGTGCTTGGGAGGTTTGGGGGTTTTCTTTGCATTTGAAAAAATGACATTCTAATATTTCAGTTGTCCTTCGAGGGAGAGGGGTTATGTGCTTTTAAGGATGGCATATTTTTTGTACTTGGTTAATATGTACTCTCCTTGTACTGTAGAAGGGAAGAGAAAATTATGGAATGATTTTCTGAAATTAAAAGGTGACATGCTTGAGGGGATTTGTGTTGTAGGAGATTTTCATGTTATGACTATCAGAGCGGAATATAAAGGCCTATCAATAACTTTTCATCTTTTGAATTGGCAGAGTTTCGCGAGGGTATCGAAACAATGAAGTTAGTGGATATGTCGATGCTAGGGAATAAGTTTCCATGGTTTAAGGATGATGAGAGCACTTTTAGTCAACTTGATAGAATAGTGCTATCATATAAATTAATTCAAAGCTAGGAAGTTGTTGGGTATTGGGCTCTCTTCCTATGTGAAGAAAAACCCAAATAATGTAGTCCATGTGTCTCACTTATTTAAGTGGAGAGTGGTCTAATTAAGGTTGGAAGAGATAGACTATTTTGAGAGAAAAGGCAGCCACCAAAAGAGAAAAGAGAAGAGTAAACCATATTCTCGAATAGATGGAGTTGAGAGTAATGGTAGAAAGAGTTGAGAGTATCATCATCTTTTCAATTCTCTTGGAAATCAAAAGGTAGGTTTCCCTTTCCCTATTTTCCTTCATACATGTATGAGATAATGTCTATCATAAATTAGGGATTTGGGGTTTAAAGGTTTGAAATGAAGAAAAAGATTTTTTTTTTTTATGTTAGATTTAGGGATTTTGGAATAGATGGTTAAAATAGTTCATGCATGTGAAGTTCTATGATTGAAATTGAGAATAGATTATAGTAGAGTTGAATTTCCTTGATGACATGAAAATATGCTATTTTGATGTGTTTGAAATCAAAAATCTTCAAAATTGACTATTTTGACAAATTAGGTTGAGTGTTTAAAATGTTGTTGATTCGATCGCTACGAGCCACAACGACCGGTTTTGAAACAATAGCAACCGATTAATATGTCACTAATGTCGAAATTTCTAGTAGTGTAGTAGATAAACTCAGAGGAGGCTAGTTCTGTAAGACCCTTACTTTTAAATTCTAATTTATGAAATTTTAGTATATTTTTGTGTTGAATTATGAGGCTTTTTAGCCAATTTTAATGGTATTTTGTGTGTTAAATGCCAATGATATTTTTATGAGACCCGTTTAAAATTAGTTGGCGAGAAATAATTTAATTACGTTGCGGAAAATTTATTACTGGACTATTTTGTTAAAAATATCTCTAATTGCTAAAAATTTTACTTGTCAATTGAGTTGCAATGAGAATAAATATTTTTATCAAAATAGTTGAGGTGTGTGTAAGAATATTTAGATATTTATTGATTTGATTTAATTATAATATATATATATATATATATATATATATATATATGTGTTAGTATATAATATATAAGTATATAGTATAAGTTATATATATATATATTATTAAATTAGTAAGTAATTTATGTTAGTATAAGTTAGTTATATATATAATATTATTATTAAGTTAGTAGTATATATATAGCAAAACGTGAGTCATGCGAAGAAAGAAGGAAACAGAAAGGTTAGGGGAAAAAAAACGGAATCAGGGAAAGCACAAGCCAGGCCGCCATTTCTTTCTTCAGTTTTAGAAAAAAATTCAAAACCCATCAATTCAAAACCTCCATTTTCACTTAGATCTAAGTTTTATTTCGCGAAGTGACAGAAGGGAAAGTTGCTCACCTCCACGCTGCGGTGCTAGTGAGCTAGTTTTCGAAGTGACGTGCAAACAAAATATTTTACCGGAATTTATCGCAGTACCGTAATCGGTTGTTTAAGCTATCGTTAAGGTAAAGACTCCTTCCAAACTTTTAGTTTGCATTTAGGACATTATATGTGATTTTTTGGAAAAGAAATTTGGTGTATTTGATGTGTAAAATGGTGAGAATGAATTTAATTCGTTTATGCGGGAATTAGCGGAATTTAAAATTGACGCGGTTGAGATGTAGTTTGATGTGAAAAGTGTGCGATTTGCTGAGATTGAATTAATGTGATTAATGTGGTCGATTTTGTTAGTAATGGTTAACAAAAAAAAATTTGATTTTGACGTCTTTGAGTTACGAAATGAGTTATTTTCAAATAAATGACTTTGAACTCAAGTTGAAATTTTAAAAAGAAAAAGTTAGAGTATTTTATTAACTCAAAATTTTGGTGCTTTAATAGTCGAGTGTGCGTACGTGTGATTTGGACAATATTTGTTTTAGTTAATTTTAACTAAATAATGTAGTTTATTTGGTTGTAAAAGTTTGATGTGTGAAAAAGATATAATTTTAGAATTTTGTTGAGGTTGGATAAACTTTAGTTTTGAACAAATTGTTACAAATATTTATGTTTATGTAGTTAGCTCCTTGAGTCTCGAAAATGAATCGAGGCTGTTGGCACCGAGTTAGCGGTGGGGAGAACTCTGAGATATTAATGTTGTTGTGGTGATTCATGTTTGGTGTGATTGATGTGTTCATAATAAATATTATGAATTTTGAGATGTATTTTATGTGTAGATTGGAGGAAAATAAATTTAATGTGTTTATGGGTGAAATTGTGGAAGTTGAATTTAATGTGTTTGAAATGTGGAGTTGTGAACACGGATGAGTCACAATTAAACTTGGCGTGAAATTTTGGAAGTCGAATTGATTGAATTTGTCGTGTTTGATGTGTAGATTTGCAGAAAATGAATTTAATGTGTTTTATGTGAAATTGTTCTGATGTGTTTGAGGAGTGATTTGAGGAAATAAATTTGGTGCAAATGCATGTTTGCAATTATAGAAATTAATGGGTGTATTGTGGTTGAAATAGGACGAGTTTTGAAAATGAGTCATTTGTACTGATTTGGAGTGGATTTGTGGAATTTGGATTGTTGTATTTAATGTGGTTTGTAGATTGAATTTGATGTGGATTTGTTGGATTATGAATTAATATGTCTGAGTATGCTCTGTGAAAAGTTTTGAAAAATCATTAGTGTTAAATGAGTATTAAAAAAGGGAAATCTTTTAATAGTTGCATTTACTTAATGGTTGAGGTGAAAAGAGTAAGAGTATGCTCATGCATTTCATAGTACATGGTGACCGCGATGGGCCATAGTGATAGTGGTAACCGTGATGGGCCACGAGATGATGCCATGTGAATAGTTGGTTCATCTTATCTTTGCGGGAATTTTCGCGCCGTGCTGATCTGTGAGAGATTGCAGTCTTGTAAGTCGTGCTGATCTGTGAGCGATTGCACGCATAGAAAATTAGTACTGGTCTGTGAGAGGCTGTACAATAGTAAATTGTGCTGATCCGTGAGAGATTGCACCTTGATAATTAGTACTGGTCTGTGAGAGACTGTACAATTATGATTTACGCCCTTTCGAGGAGGGTGTTGGTTTGGAATCCTGGAATCATGTGCATTGGCATATACGCATTTCATTAGGGTGCTTGGCACGCGAGTCATGTTTGATATACTGTGATGGTTGTATATACATACTCGATTGTGGTTTGTAATTGTGCCGTATTTGATGAGTGTTATTGATTGACTTTATGTGGTAAGCGTTGAATGAAATCGAAACATTTTTAAAACTGAAAATTATGTCATTTTCACAGTTGTATTTGGATACAAGGATGCTTTATTCGAATGTGACAGTGCAGTTTGTTAAAAACTTCATTTTTCAACTTTGATTATGCATGTGTGGCATATGAAAACCCTTTCTAGATGTATGCTAAGTTGAAAGGTTATTTTGTGCATTTAAAATTTAAATGCTATGTGATGTTTGTTAATTTCGGTTGGTGACCTTTACAATTATTGTGGAAATCTGGGTTTTGCCCTCATATGAGAATCAGGATCGTCCTACCAGTTAGTACTCTAGAGATGGGAACGGAGTTAGACTTACCTGACCACTGTTGTGTCAGAAGGATTTCTACGGGGCGCGTGGAGCTCACTTGGGTTATAGTTTTTTTTTTTGTAGCATGATCAGATTAGATGGCTGTATAGGGGCTAGATGTCTATCTGTTGTGGTTGTATTTATTTCATTCTGGAAGACTGTACCTATACCATATATTGTCAGCCTGACTTTTATTTTGATGGGTCCTTGTACCACTTTTTGATGTAACGTGGGGAAGTTAAAATTCTTGGGGCAGTGCTTTTGTACAGGTGTCTGCCGAGAATACCCCAGGGGTATGAGCTACGTTGGATAGGTCTCATAGCCCCGATGTATTTTTCTGTTTTAAATATTTTGGATTTTCATTTCAAAACTGTTTCTGCTGTTTGTAATTATTGTTGACTTTTGTCGTTGTGATACGACTTAAATATTTTATCCAAATGTATTTCTCTCTTTATTATGAATTTGAATTTATTTTGAAAAAAAAAAATTGGGTTGTTACAATTGTGGTATCAGAGCTTTGGTTATAGATTTTAGGTTAACCTGTAGGTTAGGGGTTGTCATCTGATCATGCGTCGGGGTGATTTGTCCGAGTGTCGGATTCGGTTTAGTGTTGAGTTGTTGAGGTCGAATGTTGTCTTTTGGAATTCTTCTAAAGGGTGTTAAAATTTCTTATTGGTGTTGGTTTTATAGGAAACAATGCCTCCAAGAAGGAACGACGCTGCAAGGGTCAACGTCAATAGGGATGATCAAATGGCTGAAGCAATGAATAACATGGCTGCTTCTGTTGCTGCACAGACAACTGCAAAGACTCTGCGGGATCTGGAGAAGAGGGAAAGAGAGATTCGTGCTGCTGAGTCAAGGGGGTTAGAGGACTTTCGTCGTTACAATCCTCCCAAGTTTAGGAGTGATGAGAATTCAGAGAAAGCGGATCAGTGGATCCAAGAAGTGGAAAAGATCTTTGAGATGATTAACTGTCAGGCGGGAGTGAAGGTCCACTATGCCTTATTTGCTGCTAGGGGATACTGAGTATTGGTGGAGGAGTACAAGGTTGTTGAGGGGATCAGCTCATGAGGAGGTGAACTGGGAGTCGTTCAAAAGGAAGTTTTTAGATAAATACTTCCCGATGAGTACCAAGACTAAGCTCGGTGATGATTTTCTAAAACTTCATCAGAGTAATATGACTGTGGGCGAATATGCCGCTAAGTTTGAATCGTTATCGAGGCATTTCAGGTTTTTCCGTGAAGAGGTTGATGAACCATTCATGTGTCATCGTTTCCAAGCTGGATTGAAGTATGAGATTCAGGATTCTGTCTTACCCTTGGGAATTCAACGTTTCCAAGTTCTTGTGGAAAAATGTAGAGAAGTTGAAGATATGAAGAATAAGAGAGCTAGCCGAGGAGGGAACTTTAGTTCAGAGGGGCCTAGTCGGGTGAGTTATCAAGGCAACAAAGGGAAACAAGTTGCTAAGCCTTATAACCGACCACAGAACAACAAAAGGGGTCAGAATCACCCGGGGAACCAGAACCTTGGAAGACAAGTGGGGCAAGTGATTCGATGTTTCCGATGTGGGGAAGAGGGGCATTATGCTAATGCTTGTACTTCTAAGACTCTTACTTGCTACAATTTCCAGAAACCAGGACACATTGCAAGGGATTGCAAAGCTCCGAAGGTGGAACCAGTTGTGAATGCAACTAGGGCTACTCGTCCTACTGCTAGAGGACACGTTTATTGCGTGAGTGCTGAAGCTGGAAATCCATCTAGCAATCTGATTCAATGTGACTGTGAGATTGCAGGTAACACTCTAAATGCACTTTTTGATTCGGGGGCAACCCATTCCTTCATTGTTGTGGATTGTGTGAATCGTTTGAAGTTATCTGTGTCGCCTCTACCTTTTGGTTTGGTTGTTTCCACACCTGCTAAGACGTTGACAGTAAATACTGCATGTTTACAGTGTCAAGTGACTATTCAAAATAGGGATTTCTTGATTAATTTGATTTGTTTACCTCTACAATCACTCGAGGTCATTCTCGGTATGGATTGGATGTCGTATCATTATGTGATCTTGGATTGTGCTCGCAAACTGGTTCTTTTTCCCGAACCAGAAGTTGTTAAGTATCTAGCTGCTAACAAACTCGGAGTGTCACTAAGAGAAGGAACTCATGAGTTTTTGTCTTTGGCTAATGTGGAGGCAAAGATAAATGTGAAGATAGAAGACGTGGTGCTTGTTCAGGAGTACCCGGACATATTTCCAACAGAAATTCCAGGATTACCACCGGTAAGAGAAGTGGAGTTTTTCATTGATTTGCATCCAGGAACCGGACCAATTTCGATTGCACCGTATCGAATGTCGCCATTGGAATTAAATAAGCTCAAAAGCCAAATTGAAGATTTGTTGGAGAAGAAATTTATTAGACCAAGTGTATCACCATGGGGAGCTCCGGTATTGCTAGTTAAGAAGAAGGATGGAAGTTCACGCTTATGTGTGGATTATCGGTAACTTAATAAGGCGACTATTAAGAATCGTTATCCTTTGCCGCATATTGATGATTTGATGGATCAGTTGAGAGGAGCCGCAGTGTTTTCAAAGATTGACTTGAAGTCGGGTTACCATCAGATTCGAGTAAGAGAAGGAGATATTCAGAAAACTGCTTTCACAACTCGTTATGGGCATTATGAATATCTAGTTATGCCATTTGGAGTTACCAATGCACCAGCAATTTTTATGGATTACATGAACATAATCTTTAGTCCATTTCTAGATAAATTTGTTGTGGTGTTCATAGATGATATTTTGATTTATTCAAGGACAGAGGAAGAACATGAAGAGCATTTGCGCCAAGTTCTTGAAATCTTGCGCGAAAAGCAATTGTATGCCAATTTGTCGAAGTGTGAGTTTTGGCTGGAGGAAGTGAATTTCTTAGGTCATGTGATAACTGAGGAAGGAATCTCTGTGGATCTGGCAAAGATTGAGTCAGTTCTTGCTTGGAAACAGCCTCAGACCGTCACTGACATACGGTGTTTTGTAAGGTTGGCAGGTTACTACATGAGGTTTATTGAAGGTTTTGCGAAGATTGTAGCTCCATTGACGCAACTTACTAGAAAAGACAACCCGTTTGCATGGACGGAGAAGTGTGAGGAGAATTTTCAGTTACTGAAGAGAAAGTTGACGACCTCACCAGTTTTGATCTTACCACAACCAGAAGAACCGTATGAAGTTTATTGTGATGCGTCTCACCAAGGTTTGGGATGTGTTCTGATGCAAGACAAGAAAGTTGTAGCTTACGCCTCAAGGCAATTGAAGATTCATGAAAGGAACTATCCTACTCATGATTTAGAGCTTGCTGCTGTAGTTTTTGCATTGAAGATCTGGAGGCACTATTTATATGGATGCACGTTCACAATGTTCAGTGACCATAAAAGTTTGAAATATTTGTTTGATCAGAAGGAATTGAACATGCATCAGAGGAGATGGATGGAGACTCTCAAGGATTTTTATTTCACATTGCAGTACCACCCTGGGAAGGCCAATGTAGTGGCTGATGCGTTGAGTAGACGGAGTGTATCAATGTCTTCCATAGTGATGGCTAGACAACAAGAGTTGTGGGAAGCATTCAGAGACTTACACTTCAATGTAGAGGTTGCACCGAGAATTTTGAAATTCGGAATGATTAAGATTTCAAGTGGACTACTTGAAGACATTGCGAATTTTCAAAATGACGCTTTAATTCAAGAGAAGAGGAACCTAATAGTGCAAGGGAAAACGACTGAGTTCAAGATTGGGCCAGATAATATTTTGAGATGTAATGGGAGAATTTGTGTACCAGAAGTTGCAAATCTGAGAAAAACCATTTTAGATGAGACTCATAAGAGTAAATTGAGTATTCATCCTGGAGCGACAAAGATGTATCAGGATTTGAGGCAGAATTATTGGTGGCCAGGAATGAAGAGGCATGTCGCGGAGTATGTATCAACTTGTCTAACATGTCAGAAAGCGAAGGTGGAACATCAGCGACCTGCTGGAATGTTGCAACCTTTAGATATACCTGAGTGGAAGTGGGACAGCATTTCCATGGATTTTATAACTGGATTGCCGAAAACAAGGAGGAAGAATGATTCTATATGGGTGATAGTGGATCGATTGACTAAATCCGCACACTTTTTACTAGTGAAGACCACATATAAGGTAGATAAGCTAACTGAGATCTACATTGCTGAGATTGTGAGATTACATGGAGTACCATCGAGTATTGTATCAGATCGTGATCCGAAATTCACATCACGCTTTTGGGGAGCATTGCATGATGCGTTGGGAACAAAGCTAAGGTTGAGTTCAGCTTACCATCCGCAAACTGACGGACAGACTGAGAGAACAAATCAGTCCTTGGAAGATCTTTTGAGAGCTTGTGTACTAGATGATAGAGGAAGTTGGGATGATGTACTATCGTTGGTTGAGTTTACCTACAACAATAGTTTTCACGCAAGTATTGGAATGGCAACATATGAGGCTTTATATGGGCGCAAGTGTCAGACACCTTTGTGTTGGTATAAGGACGGTGAAAGTATGATTGTAGGACCTGAGATGGTGCAACAGACTACATATAAGGTAAAGAAGATAAAGGAGAAAATGAAGATTTCACAAGATCGTCAGAAGAGTTATGCGGACAAGCGTCGCAGACTTCTAGAATTCGAGCAGGGTGACCATGTATTTCTGAGAGTCACGCCTACGACTGGAGTTGGTAGAGCCTTGAAATCGAAGAAATTGACTCCTAAATTTATTGGACCATATCAAATCTCTGCACGAATTGGACCGGTAGCTTATCGGATTGCTTTACCTCCGATACTGTCCAATATTCACGATGTGATTCATGTGTCGCAGTTGAGGAAGTACCTTACAGATCCATCTCACGTGATCGAACCAGACACGATCCAACTGAAGGATAATTTGTCATTCGAAGTACTACCTATGAGAATTGATGACATGAAGATTAAGCGATTAAGGAACAAGGATGTTTCGTTGGTCAAAGTGATTTGGAACCCAACTACCGGAGATGCGACTTGGGAATTGGAGAGCAAGATGAGGGAACAACACCCAGAGTTGTTTATCGACACGTAGTTTCGAGGACGAAACTAATTTTAAGGGGGTAGAATGTAAGACCCTTAGTTTTAAATTCTAATTTATGCAATTTTAGTATATTTTTGTGTTGAATTATGAGGCTTTTTAGCCAATTTTAATGGTATTTTGTGTGTTAAATGCCAATGATATTTTTATGAGACCCGTTTAAAATTAGTTGGCGAGAAATAATTTAATTACGTTGCGGAAAATTTATTACTGGACTATTTTGTTAAAAATATCTCTAATTGCTAAAAATTTTACTTGTCAACTAAGTTGCAATGAGAATAAATATTTTTATTAAAATAGTTGAGGTGTGTGTAAGAATATTTAGATATTTATTGATTTGGTTTAATTATAATATATATATATATATATATATATATATATATATATATTATTAAATTAGTAAGTAATATATGTTAGTATAAGTTATATATATATATATATATATATATATATATATATATATTATTATTATTATTAAGTTAGTAGTATATATATATAGCAAAACGTGAGTCATGGGAAGAAAGAAGGAAACAGAAAGGTTAGGGGAAAAAAAGGCATCAGGGAAAGCACAAGCCAGGCCGCCATTTCTTTCTTCAGTTTTAGAAAAAAATTCAAAACCCATCAATTCAAAACCTCAATTTTCACTTAGATCTAAGCTCTATCTCACGAAGTGACAGAAGGGAAAGTTGCTCACCTCCACGTTGCGGTGCTAGTGAGCTAGTTTTCGAAGTGACGTGCGAACAAAATATTTTACCGGAATTTATCGCAGTACCATAATCGGTTGTTTAAGCTATCGTTAAGGTAAGGGCTCCTTCCAAACTTTTAGTTTGCATTTAGGACATTATATGTGATTTTATGGAAAAGAAATTTGGTGTATTTGATGTGTAAAATGGTGAGAATGAATTTAATTCGTTTATGCGGGAATTAGCGGAATTTAAAATTGACGCGGTTGAGATGTAGTTTGATGTGAAAAGTGTGCGATTTGCTGAGATTGAATTAATGTGATTAATGTGGTCGATTTTGTTAGTAATGGTTAACAAAAAAAAAATTTGATTTTGACGTCTTTGAGTTACGAAATGAGTTATTTTCAAATAAATGACTTTGAACTCAAGTTGAAATTTTAAAAAGAAAAAGTTAGAGTATTTTATTAACTCAAAATTTTGGTGCTTTAATAGTCGAGTGTGCGTACGTGTGATTTGGACAATATTTGTTTTAGTTAATTTTAACTAAATAATGTAGTTTATTTGGTTGTAAAAGTTTGATGTGTGAAAAAGATATAATTTTAGAATTTTGTTGAGGTTGGATAAACTTTAGTTGTGAACAAATTGTTACAAATATTTATGTTTATGTAGTTAGCTCCTTGAGTCTCGAAAATGAATCGAGGTTGTTGGCACCGAGTTAGCGGTGGGGAGAACTCTGAGATATTAATGTTGTTGTGGTGATTCATGTTTGGTGTGATTGATGTGTTCATAATTAATATTATGAATTTTGAGATGTATTTTATGTGTAGATTGGAGGAAAATAAATTTAATGTGTTTATGGGTGAAATTGTGGAAGTTGAATTTAATGTGTTTGAAATGTGGAGTTGTGAACACGGATGAGTCACGATTAAACTTGGCGTGAAATTTTGGAAGTCGAATTGATTGAATTTGTCGTGTTTGATGTGTAGATTTGCAGAAAATGAATTTACGGTGTTTTATGTGAAATTGTTTTGATGTGTTTGAGGAGTGATTTGAGGAAATAAATTTGGTGCAAATGCATGTTTGCAATTATGGAAATTAATGGGTGTATTGTGGTTGAAATATGACGAGTTTTGAAAATGAGTAATTTGTATTGATTTGGAGTGGATTTGTGGAATTTGGATTGTTGTGTTTAATGTGGTTTGTAGATTGAATTTGATGTGGATTTGTTGGATTATGAATTAATATGTCTGAGTATGCTCTGTGAAAAGTTTTGAAAAATCATTAGTGCTAAATGAGTATTAAAAAAGGGAAATCTTTTAATAGCTGCATTTACTTAATGGTTGAGGTGAAAAGAGTTAGAGTATGCTTATGCATTTCATAGTACATGGTGACCGCGATGGGCCATAGTGATAATGGTAACCGTGATGGGCCACGAGATGATGCCATGTGAATAGTTGGTTCATCTTATCTTTGCGGGAATTTTCGCGTCGTGCTGATCTGTGAGATATTGCACTCTTGTAAGTCGTGCTGATCTGTGAGCGATTGCACGCATAGAAAATTAGTACTGGTCTGTGAGAGGCTGTACGATAGTAAATTGTGCTGATCCGTGAGAGATTGCACCTTGATAATTAGTACTGGTCTGTGAGAGACTGTACAATTATGATTTACGCCCTTTCGAGGAGGGCGATGGTTTGGAATCCTGGAATCATTTGCATTGGCATATACGCATTTCATTAGGGTGCTTGGCACGGGAGTCATGTTTGATATACTGTGATGGTTGTATATACATACTCGATTGTGGTTTGTATTTGATGAGTGTTATTGATTGACTTTATGTGGTAAGCGTTGAATGATATCGAAACATTTTCAAAACTGAAAATTATGCCATTTTCACAGTTGTATTTGGATACAAGGATGCTTTATTCGAATGTGACAGTGCAGTTTGTTAAAAACTTCATTTTTCAACTTTGATTATGCATGTGTGGCATATGAAAACCCTTTCTAGATGTATGCTAAGTTGAAAGGTTATTTTGTGCATTTAAAATTTAAATGATATGTGATGTTTGTTTACAATTATTGTGGAAATATGGGCTTTGCCCTCAGATGAGAATCAGGATCGTCCTACCAGTTAGTACTCTGGAGATGGGAACGGAGTTAGACTTACCTGACCACTGCTGTGTCAGAAGGATTTCTGCGGGGCGCGTGGAGATCACTTGGGTTATAGTTTTTTTTTTTGTAGCATGATCAGATTAGATGGCTGTATAGGGGCTAGATGTCTATCTGTTGTGGTTGTATTTATTTCATTCTGGAAGACTGTACCTATACCATATATTGTCAGCCTGACTTTTATTTTGATGGGTCCTTGTACCACTTTTTGATGTGACGTGGGGAAGTTAAAATTCTTGGTGCAGTGCTTTTGTACAGGTGTTTGCCGAGAATACCCAGGGGTATGAGCTACGTTGGATCGGTCTCATAGTCCCGGTGTATTTTTCTGTTTTAAATATTTTGGATTTTCATTTCAAAACTGTTTCCGCTGTTTGTAATTATTGTTGACTTTTGTCGTTGTGATACGACTTAAATTTTTTATCCAAATGTATTTCTCTCTTTATTATGAATTTGAATTTATTTTGAAAAAAAAATTGGATTGTTACAAGTTCTAACACTATTGAAGGAGTTTTATCAAGAATCATTCATGAATCTTTCTTGTAATTATTCTTTAATCTCTATCTTTTGTATCATTGTTATAAGTAACTAAATCCTATTTATTAGGGATGAGTGAAATAAGATGAAACTCTTATTTGTCTTATTTGATCTCTAGTTATATGAATGACTCATCTTTGTGCTTAATGCTTTTTATTGTTTGATCAATATAAAATTGTTTTAGGATTAGTATTTTGAAACGGAAGTGGACTTTACGAATGCTTGAGATGAGAAATTCATGATATTGTAGTCTAGGGATAGATGCAGGTCATGAAACCAATTAAATTATTTACAGAGGCAGTAGTCTAGGGGTTACTTTGGAATTAAAGGTTTTGTCGCTAAGGAATTAGGGCAAGAATAATAAAGATAATTTGGTAACAGTTCAATAAAGGAATCTAGTAACTAGGATTAAATTAGAAACCAAAGTTGGATTCAAAGTGAAGCTCATCCCTGACATTTTTCTTATTATAAAAGGCCAATACTATTACTCCCGTTAGTTTCCAAAATTATTTCTATCAATTCAGAAATTTTTTGTTCAATTTTAGTAACTAAACATAATTCGATAGTATAAGGTAATCCTTAAGTTCAACACTCAATACTACCGTTTCACCCGTTGCCTCCAGGAGTAACTCTATGATGAATTACTCCACTTAATAACTCAATATATATATATATATATATGTTCTAGTTATTCATTAATTTCAATGTTTATCCTCGTTCTTAATGCTTGTTATGACTTGTTCACTCATAATTTGATGTTTCATTTGAATTTTATTTAAAAATACTCTTTAGATTTTGATTTAGGATAAAGATCTATTGAATTTGAATTCTAGGAATAGATTTAGATTTAATAGTCTCAAAATGTTACCTACTTTATTAGACTTTCAAGGACTCGATGTCAAAGCAAAACGGTTGATTTCTCATCGTGTTAAGGAGTAAATATAATTTGAATAGTGATGGTGATGATATTGATATTAACATGGATATGTAAAATTGGTCATTAGAATACTTGAGAAAGTGTTTGATGAAATCTAATCTCAACAATCTAATCTTGTTGTTATTTTCAATATTTTTATCACTTTTTAGGTTCGATTACAACTTACTGAACAAATTCTTTAAAACATTTCACTTAGAACTATATTAATCGTTGAACGGCAATAATATCACTCAAGTTTTTGTGAACCATAACTCAATACTTACTTTTGATAAAAAAATAAAAATAAAAATAAAAAAGCTACGTCAGTTTTATATTGGTGGAAGAGTTTAATTGATCAATTAAGTTTTGACAAGGCTACCGTTGTACTTTTTTCTTTTCTCAAAGCACCAAAAGTTGTGTTATAAGAGATAAAATTAGATTCAATGGAATTGCTTCTGGATGATTCCTCGGACGGAAAAGGAATTGCATGGGTTTTAAGAGATAGTCTTTTTGAATAAAACTTGCTTATTCAAAAAATATCTGTTGTTCTCCTTCTTATCTATTGTTGAAAATAACATACAGTTTGTTTAAATCAATAAACCGTTTAAATCAAACATTTTTCATTTTTTTCACTTCCCTAACATCTGAATAATCATCAACGACAAGTTGATGTTTTTTTAGGAACAATATTTATGGATGAGATTTTGCCTAAAGCTGGTAATTATTTATAATGTTAATATTGTTTTCTTTCATTGGACTTTAATTGAGAATCTCCAATTCTTTAACTTTTAATTTAAATCAGTTGAGCTACCTATTCATACATGGGGTTAAGATTGATTTTGGCTCTAGTGAAATGATTATGTAGAAGAAGTTCCATCCAACACTGAGCTCTCACATTGAATTTGATGTAAAACTGGTAATTGCTCTTAATTGTTTGGTAGATCCTATTTTCAGCCGGATCTTGCAAACGTGTATGTATATGTTTGGTATCATGGTAGAGTTATCAGAATCACTATATTACTGTGATCTCAAAAGTTATAAGTTGTAACTTTTACAAAATCACAATGATTTTGACAATTCCACCGTGATATCAAACATATAGATATATCTTATTTTCACAATTTGATGAGGCAGTTTGCATGTAGAGATTTTGAATTGTCAAGGTTTGAATATTTTGAGAGGTTCCATATATTTTGAGACATTTGAAATCTCATAGATTGTTATGATATTGTGTAATGATCATTGTTTTCATTTCAGGTTGTAGGTAGGATGGGTAGAGATTGTTCATTATTGCAAACTACAATGTTTGACAGGTATAACTCTTTGCAAAAGTATATAGAATGGTTTGCCAAAAGTTCAGTTTGCAATATAATATCAACTTTTTTGAAGTGGAGAAATATATATAAGAGGGAAATAATGGTAGAGGGAATATACTATCAGTTTCATATGAAGTTATTGCACTTTTTGTGCATGACTTTGATGCTGCTGGTGTGTAAAGGAACATAATTGTAAACACAAACCGGAAAGTTGTAAAAACTTTCCATTTTAAGTTCTTTGCATGGGAAAATGAGGAATCAACAACATTGTTTCAGAAAATTGTGATTCATTCTTATAATAGAGTATTCTTGCATATCAACTAAAATCAACATTGTTGGTCAACTGAATGATTATTTTATCGATATCAATGCCCGGTGATTGAATAACACCATTGCTAAAATGAAGACCACAACACCCACAAAAGCTTCATGCAGACAAAAAATTAAGTGAATTTACATAAACTTCAGCAATATTTTTCTTTCATTGTTAATAGAATATACTATAGCCGCAAAAATGATAAATTATCTCACTGTCTGTAGGGAAGTATGATTGCGTCGATGCGCATCAAGTCAAAATCAATCGTTATAAGAATTAAAGAACAAGGCATGTAAAAACATTAAGAAATAAACCTAGCGTCTCATCCAGCCTCCTATTATCCGTACTTGAGAAGAAAAAAACCAAGTTAATTAGCAAAGTTAATTGAATGTTAAGTTGATGCATTCTGTTGAATGTTGAAAATCGAGCCCTCTTGTCCGTCCAGGTGCACCCCCTTCAAGTGAGGACAAATCTAACATTATCCTGCTCAAACAAACACAAAGTCAATACTTGATCTTTTACTCTTGGTTGCTAACAAGTAAATGTGTTTCACAAGGCTTACTTGTTGTGTGATTCAATTAAAGGGTTGCAGTTTATGAGGATTTTGTCTTCAATTTTCAATACCGAATGATGATCCATTGGGAGATTAATCTCTCTTTCTGCTAGATTGAAAAATTAAACACATCAATTTAACTTCAAGGTTTTACAAAAACATTGAAACTCGACGCAAAACAAACATTTGGTGAGGGGTGAAAATTTTTTAGTGAGACTAAGCCCTCAAATCGAGGATCTCATAGTCGGTCCACAGGGTCGAAGCTGTAAGAAAACTTTAATGTCTCGGTTGCAATAGAGTGATCATAATTATGGTGTGTTACCAAAGAAACATGTGAAACTAAGATCAAAGAGGGGAAATTCTTACCTGAATTGGATGGAGGAGCGACATAACCATCAAGTCCCAATAATTTCTGTATAAGTGAAGATTTAATGTCAGGATGTTTAACCGATTAAAGAAAACGAGTTGATGTAAGGCAGTTGAGACTTACCTTAAGACTCTCATAGCACTCCTCAAGTTTGTCATTGTATAAGATGAAATCAAATATGCCTGATGACTTCCCTTGCTCGATCTCAGCCTGAGCATTTCGTAATCGTTTTTGGACTTGTTCTTCTGTCTCAGTCCCTCTGCGAAAAACATTTAAGGTTTAGAATCATTTGAGAGTTAAAAGGAATGATTAAGAAGCTATTACTAACCTATCACGAAGACGCTTCTCAAGCTCTTCCATTGATGGGGGGCAGATAAAGATGAATATGGCTTCAAGTGAACTAGCTCTCACAGATCTTGCCCCTTGAACATCAATATCAAGAATGCACCTCTGAAAAAGATTCAAAATTTAAAAATGATTTCATTATCTTAGATAGGAAAAAGTGAAATGAAGTATCTGAAGGCAATGCTCAAAAGATTGGTTTGATATGATTGCACCCTCATAGAGATTTATTTGCCCAAATTGACTACCAGTAAAAGTATGAGGAACTTACTTTCCCTGCATCTGATACCAGTTCAACAGCCTCAACACTAGTCCCATATAGGTTACCATGCACAGAAGCAAACTCAAGAAACTTTCCATCTTTGATCTCTTCCTCCATAATACTCTTCTCAGTAAAATGATAATGGATTCCATCTTTCTCCATAGCTCTTGGCGCACGTGTTGTGTGGCTCACCGAAAAACCAAACATCCACGGGAATTCCTTCATGAGCATTGATATCAATGTTCCTTTACCTACTCCAGAAGGACCACTAATAACAACAGGTTTCTCAACACTGCCTATCACACCTTTACTCCATGCAACAACCTCAGTCTCCAAAACTTTCCGCTGTTGCCTTACATAATGAGTGTCAACCTGCAATCGTTATGAAAATAAAAAATTTGAAACCTATAAGACCATTTAACATTGAAATCTCGAAATCTACTATTGCTTCGGAGCAGTGTTGTCAATCTCTGGTCACATTGCAACATTTTGTGCTAAATAGCATATCGCATAACAATAGTGATATTTTCAAATTCAGATATGGTATAGCTGCTATTTAGCAACACGGTTTCGGAGATTCTATGCATTAACAGTTATGCTTTGGGATTAGATTAAGGACTTAGATTTGGAACCACTTACCTCCAAAAACCATGTATGATCATCTGGCTTAGGATTCTTCTTAAGAATTACTATTCGGTCTTTCAATGACACTGCAGAGTGGCCTTCACATGACATTGGTTTGGTGCCGAGCACCGTGCGATTAACCCTACAATTAAAATGGATATCAGCAACAAAAAACTAAGCCAATCAAATGCAATCAAATAAGAAGCCTCCAACTGACCATTCTCCAAGAAGTTTGTCGAAAATTCGAACATTAATGGATGAAGTTTCATCATCAGCTCGACCAATGACATACTGTTAAATAAATGAAGGTCCATTTTTGTATTAGATATAAAATTGACTATTCACTAATCTAATCAATAGGTAGGTAGTATCCGGTGTTGTCAATAGCGGATCGTAGAAAATTGCAGTTTGTTCAAATTTTGCTATGCTATAATGCTATAGCGCCACAATAGCGGCTATTTAACAACACTTTGTACTAAATAGTGTATTGTGGAGCAATAGCATTTTGTTCAATTTCCGCTATAGCAGCTATTTGACAACATTGGTAGTAAAATAATGAAAAGTTGATGTTTATTGACTATTGTATGATCAATACCGTTTTATCGCCAATGGTAGTAGCTGTTTCGAAAGTTACTTCTTCTAATTCAGATCCATTACTAGTTTCATTCTGCTGGCCATGAGGAATGAGTTTTGGTGCTTCTCCCTATCGATCACAAAGAGTTTCATAAATCAAATCAAAATCAATTTGATCCAATATCATAATATAACTGCATTACTAATGTTTTTTAATTATTCTAATCCTCCAAGGGAAATAGAAGCTTACCATAGAGAAGTATTTGCCTGAATCCAATCCTAACCAAACAAAAATGTATAAAGAAATGTTATTATTATTATTATGAGAGATTCATTAATATATGAAAACTTCAATTTTTAATAAGAAATAAAAGCCAACAGAATCCAATAAAAGTCAACCGGTAGAAGGTTTTTATTCAACATAACTTTATGATCCCATATATATATATATATGAAAAGTGTAGTTTATATACACCTACACTTCTCAATCCACCAAGCCGTCTTTGTAACAAAGTACAAAACCGTGAGGGTTCACACAAGACCCAAAGTGGACGAAACCTACGGAATTGTGGTTGTAACAAAAAGAATAAACCAAAATTGGTTTTCATTGAATTTCAATATCTCTCTAATCACACATTGTAAAGTTTCCATAAGATATTTTCTTTTTTATTGGTAACATAAGATATTTACCTTTTATAAAATAATAATAAAAACTAAAACTAAAACTAAAACAATTCAGATTTCCATTGAAGGACCATTATCAATAATGCATCAAAGAAAGGACAACCCAGATTACAATGCCTAAAAAAGGTGAAACATTTAGAAGACAAACAATGTTGGTTATACCTTATGATAATTGCAGCAGCAAAATAATGATGTGCAGAAAAGAACAAGCTCTGCTTGGTCTTTTTCTATGGAGACAGGTTCAACTTTTTGTCTTTTAACAACGTTAAAAATATCCAAAAAGAGAGGAATTTATAAGAAAAATAAAATTGTTTGTTTTGATTTTGAGTTTGAAAATTGGGGGAAGCATGGAATGAGGAGAGAGTGGCGGCAGAGGAAGGTGCAGGAAAGAAGGGAATGGATTTTCATATTTGTAGGCGCAAATAGAGAAAAAGATGGTTTTTTTTGGGTCGCGTTTTATTCACGAACCGGGAAGACCGGCTTTCGGTTTTTGAGTAACGTGTTTATAAATGTATAAAAATATTTTTTATTTGAGTTTACTTTGTTAAACACATTTTTTACCCTTCATACTATCGATTTTATTTATTTATATCCTACTATTTTTTTATTTGATCAGATTGCCGCATTCCACGAAAAAATACAAGAATGTCCTACTTTTTTCT
The DNA here is from genome assembly GCA_037974735.1 of Cicer chorassanicum. Lineage (NCBI taxonomy): Eukaryota > Viridiplantae > Streptophyta > Magnoliopsida > Fabales > Fabaceae > Cicer > Cicer chorassanicum. Next base: position 30,219,382 of record JBBPBP010000001.1, read on the forward strand.
CCATTTGCTTATCGCAACATAGGAATGACACTTGTATTTTTTTTTTATTCCATTTTATTTATATGGTTAATTATTATTTAATAAATTATAAATAATTAAAATATTTAAAAATTTGAAATACTAATAATAAAATAAAATACATTATTAAATAATAATAATAATAATTTTAATAATAATAATAATATTATTATTAATAATAATAATAAGAAAATTATATTAATAAAATAAAATAAAAATACATTAAATTGAAAGAAAAAATACATTAATTTTGAGTAGATGTGTCAGCGTTTGGACAATGTTTCCTAGTATGACCAGAGACCCGACATAATCCGCACTTTCTTGGAACTCTTTTTGTAGTGTTCATTTATGTTCTAATGCGTTTGCTCTTTGGGCGACATTTCTTGACTTTCTGCATTAGTGGATTATGACACACCTTAACACCTTCATATTCTAGCCAATATCCTTCGTTTGGTATAGATTTGAACATTTCGTCGTACACTTTTAGTATCGTTTCCACTTTGTACACATCAGGTATAAGGTTCCAATAATCATATTTGATGCTAGAACATGTTGTTATCACATGTGAACAAAACATATGTTTAGCTTGATATTTCTCACAGTCGCACCAATTGTTAAAAAGGTTTACACTAAAATGACCAATTGGCCGCCCTATGACTATTGGATTTACGTATTTCCGATTTCATAAAATTTATGAATGTTTCTGTATATACCTGGCCAGTTTCCTTGTTTTATAATATGTTGATTGGACCAAAGTAGTGATGGAAAGGTTGCGTGGTCCTTTTAATACTTCGTTAATCGACTCCACAAGGTTGGTGGTCATCTGACCCCAACGGCTAATATAATTTTATTAATATAATTTTCTTATTATTATTATTATTATTATTATTAATATTATTATTAAAATTATTATTATTATTATTATTAAAATTGATGATAATATTATTATTATTAATATTATTATTATTATTAAAATTAATAATATTATTAAAATTATTATTATTATTATTATTTAATAATGTATTTTATTTTATTATTAGTATTTTGATTTTTTTTAAATATCTTAATTATTTATAATTTATTAAATAATAATTAACCATATAAATAAAATTGAATTAAAAAAAATACATACTAATACATGGTTGCATCTCCAGGATGCGACCTTGTATTAGGAATAAAAAACAAATTTCTTCATGCCGTAGCATCCCGAGATTGCGATCAGCAATTGAGGCAAAAAAGTAGGGCATTCCTTTATATTGTTTTTTTGAACTGTGGCAATTTGATCAAATAAAAAAAATTGGATATAATCTACAATAATATTAATGATGGTTTGGTAAGGCCCAATAATATTAGGGAGTATACCTTTCAACCAATTAATGATGGTTTGAGCTATATATAATCTTATACATTACATTGTCATTATATAATGGTATAAATACAATGATATAGATTAAATTGTTTTAAAAAATGGAGGATATTCTCTAATTAAAATAAAAATATGAAAGATCAATAGAAAATTCAAAGGTAGCTCTTTTGAAATTATAAAGCATGAAAATGAAATTTGGGGTAAACTTTAAAGACAAAGTTTAATGAGTTGAACAACACTAATAGCTATCAAATGGACATATAAAGTAGCTATTTGGAACTGGGAGCTTTGCAGGAACTTACTAACGGGAAATGAGTGACACGAATCGAACAATATTTCTATCGTCCCTAGCAATTAGACACAATAACCGTGTTACTAATTACTCCACAAAATAACTAATGATTTATAATCTACAACTTTGATTCCTCTTTTTTGCTTTTTCTTCCTAGCTTTTTGAACCATGAAAGTTTTCTTCATATGCAACACTCTTCATTAACCCAAACGGATCCATAAACAACAGCTCAGTTTCTTTATGTCAAAATGTCTCTTTAATTATCATGTTCAGTAGATAAACCTCTTTTGTTTGAAGCAACCTCTTTCCGAAACATGTTGAGTAAACCTAGTTTGAAGAACAACTATCAAGGGTATTAATGTTTGTTGGGCAGAATCTTTTGTTTCTATTATTTGAAAATCATGGATGTTGCAGTTATTTGAAAATCTGCATGTTACATGATTTCTTGTTTTATCTAAATGTTGTTTCTGACCCAAGGAGGCGCACATGTGGCTTTTCGTTAGGACGTGGTCTAGACACAACTCACATAGGATCTACAACTGGGCCAGATTTGCAACAACATCATCTTTATCTTTTTACAATTGCCAGTGTCCTCCGCTCTTTTAGAAAATTCGTGTTTCTAATCTTAAAAGAAAAATAGTTAAATAAATTTTTAATCTCATTAAATATATAATTTTTAATCTCTTAAACAATAATAGTTCTCTAAAATTTTTCATTGTCAAAATTGGTATTGTTAGTTTGATTTGACGAATGGGACATGTCACTACACATGTCATTTTTTTTATTGTCACATCTCCCTTCCCTTCTATTTGACGTGGAATTTATAATTAGGTTTAAATATATTTTTAAGTCATTTTAAATATGTTTCGTTTTAATTTTAGTCTATTTAATTTTATTTGTTTAATTTATACCCGTAAATTCTAACACATTTAAAAAAAATCTTTTTTATAAAAAAATGGTGACATGACTAGTTTGGATAAAGTGACACATGATGACTGTGTAATTGTTGTTGACTAGACAATATTTAATATTTAAAATTAAAATTTATTTTATTAACTCATTTAATTATTTAATTATAAACTTAAAACTAATTAATTAATTAATTAACCAATTAAATAATAAAAACTCAACAATCTTCATCTTCAACTCCAAATTTTTTAATAAAAACTCAACAACCTTCATCTTAACATTAATTTCTTCATCTTCAACTAACAAATTTTGATATCTCGATCCAAACCCTAAAAATTCAAATATCTTATTTTTTTTACACCATAACTTGTTGTTTCACCTCAATCTAAACAAGATTGCTAATGGCACAACAAAGATTGTTATTGAACAGATCAACTGAATACAAATGATTTAATACTTAAATGAGTTATATCATTAGTCTTGTTATTGTATGGTTGGTGATATTTTATGAAAGGTTTGTTTAATTGCTAGAGAATATTTCAGAACATGAAATACATTTATAAATTCTTTTGAACATCCATAATTAATTTCTAGCTAACATCAATATATTGTATTTATATGTTTTCTTAATTACCGTTGATATTGTTTTGTTTGTTTCTTGGTATAAGTTTGATATTTAATCTTTCCAAGAGAACAATACTTAAAATTTAAGTTTCATGAGTTTGATTGGGTTGTTGTGTGATTAACAATCCTTGTTCAGATTGAGGTGAAACAACACCCTCCATCTAATTCCAACAAAGGAATCATTAACTTGTGATGTAAGAAAAATGAAAGATTAGAATTTTTAGGGTTTGAATTTATATATGAGAGTTTGTGATTTGAAGATGAAGAAATTAGAGTTGAAGATGAAGGTTGTTGAGTTTTTATTAAAAAATTTGGGGTTGAAGATAAAGATTTTTGAGTTTTTATTATTTAATTGGTTTATTAATTAATTAATTAATTAGTTTTAAGTTTTTCATTAAATAATTAAATGAGTTAATAAAATGAATTTTAATTTTAAATATTAAATATTGTCTAGTTAACAACAATTAAACGGTCACCATGTGACACTTCATCCAAAATTAGTCATGTCACAATTTTTTACTAAAAATTTTACTTTTTAAAAACTTGTTAGAATTTGCAAGGGTATAAATCAAAAAAAAAATTACAGCGACTAAAATCAAAACGAAATATATTTTGAAGGAGCAAAAACATATTTAAATCTTATAATTAATATGTTAAAACCTTAAATCCTCTGTACTAGTTAATTATTGTTAAATTTTCCATCTCTCCTAATATAAAAAAAATAAAAATAAACTCTAAATCCTCAACGTTTCTTCCCCATTTTTTCTATGTCATGATGAAAATGAATTGAAGGCTCCAATATGTCATAATCGTGTTCTTCATCATCATTATCAAAATCACAGTCCTCTTTTTCATCATCATCAAAATCGTGTTTGTGTTCATTATTAAGCACTACACTCACAATTTTTAGCCCACATCAAAATTGCACCCAACCCAGCATTATTAAACTTCGCATCTATCATCATCAAAATCTCATATTCTTTATTTTCCAAAATCTTCATTTCCTAGATCAAAATTTGGACTATGTATTCTGCTTCGTCAAAAATGCGAATAACTGGTTCCCAAAATAATTCAAAGGGGAAAACACTCGTTGGTTGTGTCAAGATCTTCTGTAACAATTTAAGATGGAAGAATTTGCGATTATAGTGCTCTTACTGTATTATAATAGTTAAGATATGACTGGACAAGGGAAAGTTATTCTGGATGTATCCTTAGTGATGGTATGGTTTTAATTTGCTCAAAAAAAATTTCCACCATTTTTAATAATTAATTTTGCTCATTATTGATGTTTGTCGTTGTTGTTAATGTGTGGGCGCTTAGTAAATGCAACCTTTTTATATGGGATGAATGCTATAGGGAGGGAAGTCCATAGCTTTTTATATGTGTGGACGCTTAATACATCCAACCATTTTAAGTATGTTGAAAGGGGAGGGAAGTCCTCAATAAACATTCTTTAAGGAATATAGTAGAATACCAACTAATATTTACTTACAATACAAGCTATTAAGCTAATACAAAATTTTCTATTTTGTCGGTGTTGTCATAATCATAGTTGGATCAATTAATTCTAACAAAAATGTTGCAGATTTTGCTTCCTAAACTTCATGAGTAAAATGAAGGTGCTGGAAAACACAAGAAATGAGGGGGGGTTTGAATTGTGTTTGTTGTTTCTAAAACTACTTATATTTTCTTACATAAACTGTTATTTATCACAACATTCAACTTATTATTAAAAGAGGTTTAGAAGAAGTAAGATTGAATCATAAAGAATTAAGATGCGAAAAATTAAAAAGGAATAAAAGAGACACAATTATTTTATACTAGTTCACATCAAACTGTTGCTACATCTAGTCCTCTCCTTACAAATAGATTTTGCATTAGTACAGTGGATGGCTTAATCTAATATTTCCATAAATAGTTGTACAAGTATTATTTACTCTGCCTCTTCAACCTTTGAGTATTTTTCTCTAGCATCTCCAGGTTGTCGTTCCCAAAACTTTTCTTCAACATACTGGCATCCTACCGTTGAGATTCATGAAGGTCGTTGTACCTTTTTAGATACCTCTTTGAGTATGAGAGGGTTGTGCTACTATTGGGCTGATTTGAATCAGTTCTAGTTTGTGTCTGAATTGACACAAAATTTGTTGTTAGGATTCTAACTCTCATTGAGAGGATATTACAAATTAAATCTTATATCAGTACAAGTGTGTGAAAACACTTTGACTGATTTACATCAACTCTAATAGCTCTCTATGAGAGGATAAATCACTCATCATATTGGTTTGATGTGTTCTTAACTTTTTCAGATTTTCTTTTTTTTAGCACATAGCCTTTTTCAATTTCTTTCATCCATTTTTTTTCTCTCTCGTTAGTTGTAAAAGACTGAGTGAGTTCTTAAATACAGAGAAGAAATGTTCGTTGAGAAAATTACTGTTGGAGATCTTCAATCACCATTTAAGGCAGATCAGTCTTTAATAAGTATCCATATATATCTATGAGAATGATTTTGCGTATCTTGGTATTAAGAACAAGGAATCAGAGGATACTATGATCAATTCAAACATTACAAGACTTTCAGAAACATAGCATATTCAGAGTGTTGATAAGAGGATGTGAAGTTGCTTTGTCTTCTCTGGACGTTGACTTTTTTAGAGGATACATAAAAAGCTTAGAGTCAGACGATCAGACGCTTGATGTGGTTATCAAAGGTAGAGGAAAATACTTGTTTGTCACGCTTGTCAGAGACAGATGCATAATATTTCTTGTTATGTTGATCACAGACACAAAATATTTCTTGTTAGCTTGTGTAACAGAGGCAGATGAACATAATCGATGTTGAATTCATTAGAGGCAAAGTTTAACTACGATTTGCTTTATGTTTCCAGAGGCAACCAAGGTACTACGTTGCTTGCATCCCAGAGTCAACTGATGTGAAGTCTTGGTTTCTTTTGTCTTCTTCAAGTCACCGGAGGATAAAACTTATATTGCGACGCATGTTTTGTTGCGCTTGTTTTTGACGTCTTTCTTTTCTTCTATTATATCTTGCTCCACTAGTAGATCTCCAACATACTTGTAATATAAACTATTTTGGAATGGACAGTTATTAACATAACTCTTGCCTTTAATCTGCACACTTAACATATATAATTAAGGGATAGCTGTTCTTTATTTATTTGTACTTGTTATCGTCAAAACATGAACTAGAAAATTGTATTTTTAAAACACTTTTGCACTAAAATAAAACTTAAAAGATGATTAAAGTCGTTAGTTAATTGTATTTACCGATCAAAATAATATTCTAAGTAAAAGACTGTCAATGTTTATCGTATGTAAAAAATTATATTTGTGGTCTAAAATTTAAGCAAATGTTACCACTTGTAGCCAAGATGACCAGCAGAACTAAGGCCATTCGACAAAGCACAAACATTTGGTATGGTAACAATTATGAAGACTGTCTAACCTATATCCCTAAACAAAAATAATCACCTACTGTAAGAGCATGACCTTTAACTTTGCTATATGTCCAAATGACACTTCTAGCTAGGTTCTTTTCTAACATCCATGGAAATGCAAAGGAACAGTTTTGATACCGACGGGTTTAACATTCAAGAAACACATGACATGGAAATCATTTTATGAAACTTACAAATGAAAACTTTCAATAACACCATTTTAATACAAACATCACGTATCCAAGTGAAATACCTACTATTTGTCTACGAATTCAAATATTTATCATATAAAATTTATCATATGTTTATTTTATTTTAAGAAACTCCTTGCAATAGTTTATCAATGAATGCTTAGTTAAATTATTTATCAAAATACACACAAAAGTTTATAAAGATGAAAGGAAAAGAACAATAAAAATAAAAAATAAAAAACTACAATGTGCTTAGTTAGATTATTTACCAAAATACACATTTTTTTATAAAGATGAAAGGAAAATAACTATAAACAAAACTACAATCTTAAACAAACTCCAAGCGTATCCAAAAAATAAGTTCTAATTAGATGAGTGAAAGAGTTCAAGTCTTCAAAAAATTACTATCAAAAAAAAAAAAAAAAAGAAATTGTAATTGGAAGAGGCAAATAGTTCAAATCTTTAACAAATTATCAAAAGCGGTATCATGATTTGCAAGTCAATCCACACATTCATTACCCCACCAAAAAGTGTGTGTTGAAAGGATAAATGTTAAACAAATTTTTAGTCTATATAAATTTTTATTATTTTGTTTTTAGTTCTTATAAAAAACTTAATTGACTTTTAGTCTCTCAAAAATTTTTCTTTTTATTTTTGTCCTTTATTTTAAATTAAATATTGTGTATCTTTTGAATTTTTTAATGATTTTTTTAAATTAATGTTTAGGAGATATCAACAACTTCTATACAAAATTTATAAATTTTCAATAAATGACCGATAAAATATGAGTTTTTAATATCACTTGTTAAAAAATTCTAAACTTTCGTATATAAATTTCTTATAATGTCCAAAGTATTACTTTAAAAAATTATTCAAATATTCAAAAGATACACAATAATTTGTATAAAATCATAGACAAAAATTGAGAACGAAATTTTTTTAAGAGACTAAAAATTGATGAAATTTTTTATAAATACTAAAAACAAAATAATGGAATTTCATAAGTATTGAAAACTTATTTTACGCATACTAGTAGTAAATTATAGGGTACAATATCAATTGTAAATGTATGATTAATATTTGTTTTGTCAAGGAAATCGAGATTCAAGATAAATAGGTTCCAGCCCAAGGCCATATTATCATAGAAAGAAGAGGTTTCTACTTTCCAACCCCAATTGTACCTCTCACCTCCCAAAACATGTGAAAAGATAATTTTTTTTTCTTTATTACCATGTATAAAAACTTCAAATTTTTATACCTATTACTTTTTCACTCACTCTTTCAAAAATTTAGCAAAACCCCAGCAATTTCGAATCTTCCCAAACTTCTGAAACCAACAAGTTTATTTGGAATCTTTCAAACTTTCAAAACGTAACTTTCAGAATTTTTAAATATTTTCAAAACTTTCAAACGAGTTGTAACTGACCAAGAGTTTTTAACTGACCAAGATATTCGAAACTTTCAAACAACCTGAAATTTTCAAAATAGGAAAAATACAGGAATTTTGAAAATTTTGAACAAAATAAAACTTTCGAAATAGGAAAAACTTTCGAACGTTTCAAATATTTGAAACTTTCAAAAATTTGATTTTTTTTACCATCTGAAACTTTCGAATCTTAAAATTTTAAAACATTCAAAGCTTTTAAAATATTCGGAATGTTTGAAAATTTCCAATTTTTTTTAATTATCGATATGATAATTAATATGTTAATTTAATTTTACAGTACCTAGAACCAGATGTGCTAACTGAGAAATTATTCGTACGATCTCCAACAATAAAGGCGATAGAGTTCTACCCACAATATCATATCGACGAATGAACAAAGCTAACTGTCCACCTCGTCAGCATCGCCGTAGACGTGGTTTTAGGTCTCATGACCTTAGTGAGGACGTTCAGGAGCCTGTACATGGAATTACGAGGAAGGTGAGGAGCAGAACGTCGAAGAGCAGGTTCAACAGTTCGGATTCCCTAGAAGATCATTAGTGACATTGGTGTTGACATAGTATGAACACCATGTGGTTCGAAGGATATGGGAATGACAGGTATATTTTAATTAATTAATTTTTTTTAATTAAGAATAAGTATATATTATATTTAGTACATTTTTTAATGAAATTTAGTATATGATTTTATTGTAATGTTTTTCAATTACTCGTATGATTGCGGCCCGTTGAAGGTGATCAGACATGGCTTCAAACTGAAGAAGTTTACTGACGTACCTGTACCAGATATTGTACAACATTGTATTCAAGAATCTGGGTTGGTACATTTGTCTTCAACTTATTTGATGATGGCTGACGCTGGTCTCATATGTGTCTTTGTAGAAAGGTGGCATAGAGAGACCAACTCGTTTCATATGCCATTTGGAGAGATAACGATCACACTGGATGACGTCACAACTCTTCTTCACATTCTTCCCCATGGTAAGTTCTTCGATGCACCAATAAATATGAACACTAATAAGGTTGTGATTGCTGCACATCAGATGGTTGATTTGCAAAATGTTGCGATGGTTACTTTGGAGATGCCTTGAGAGGTATCAACATACTCCCAATACGAAGGATCACGAGGAGCATCAAATTCTTTTCTCTTTTTAGTAGCTCTATTGGTTTTCACTTTATCAGGTGGTGGACACATTGTTGTTGTATGTGGAAATACAAGTTCACGCACTTTTGTCTTGAATATCATTTGACTAACAATATCTCGCGTCTTCATGTATGCTTTCATTGCTTTTCACTCTTCTAAGAAGTCATATTTTGATAAAGATTCTTCATTCTCCAATTCATGCTTCATGCTTAATTTTCTCCACAAAACATGAATGTTATCTAAAGGGATGAGAATACCAAATATCTGCAGGGTTGCCAACCTACAAGCATAGGGTAATCCATGAGTTGTTCGGATTGAGAAACCACATTTTGTTTTGCTAATACCTATCATTTTTACCCAATTTAATTATTTATTAATTTTTTAAAAACATTTCCTTGGTACAAAGTGCTGCAGTCTTTGATAAAATGGTGAATTATACCCATGTTCAACATTGATAATGGTTTCTGAAAAGACGATTTGATGCTACACATTTAGTTCTTCATTACAAGTTTGCAGCATGTTTTTCAATCTCCAATAAGCAAAATTAACTTTGTAAATATGTTGGTCGTTGTATTCCCTAAATGCATCACTCTATTGGTGCAAGCCCCAACAAATATTTCTTTGTAAAGTGTGAACCATGAATCTTTAACATAATCAACAACGACACACACTAGCTCAAAGTGTTGCAAGTGATGATCATACTCCTCCACGTTAGTCAAATATACAATTTTTTTTTTCATAAATCTATTACCTCATCTTGTCTATCCTTTTTCATATATTGTTTGCATTTTGCCCCAATATTTTTTTATAATATGAAAACGACATAGCAAATTAATTGAAGTAGGAAATAGGACACCAATATCATTCATCATGGCAAGATCTCTATCGATCACAATAACTTTATAAATTAAATTCTCAGAAACGAACAATCGTCTTACCTTTTCAAATGCCCAAATGAAGTTATCTTGTCGTTCTTGTTCCAAGTAAGCAAATGCAACAAAAAAATGTTAACCTAGTAGATGTTACACCGACAATTTCAAGTAATGGTAGTTGATATCTATTTGTTTTGTATGTGCTATCACATCAAAACAAAATGAAACATGTTCAACAATTTTATACCATCAAGATGCGTCCAAAATTTAGAACATCTGAACCCTCCCGTCTTCTTGTCCAATGCACATAATCTTCATTTTGTATTACCTTCAATAGATGCTGCTCTTCTGTGTACGAACCTCTTAAAGATGATCGATAAGTACTCTTTGCTTTATATATTTGAGTGAAAACTGTGAGATTCTCTTTATTTCTTTCTTTCAAAGCATTCAAAATGAATCTTGGTGCAAGCATATATTTTGTCATGCCATTTTCAAATTTTCTCTCATCTTCATTTAAACGTCTCAAATATGAATAGCAGTCTAAAGTATCCGTTAAATCGTGATTGTGTGTTCCACATCAAACATTAATTTTTTATCCTTTACTGATACTCAACGGTATACATCTGAGTTTGAATAGACAGTTTTCCTTGTGAAAACAAGTTAATGTTAATTTTAATTTTGACTTATATCTTCCACCTCTTTCGCATCCCAAAATTAACTTGTCTTTTCTTCCTCTTTTTCTAGTAGCTCTATCAGATCTAAAGGTAACAATTATTATTCAATTTTGTCTTCCGATAGTTTTTGCCCATTCAAATACACTTTCTTGAGAGAAAAATATCTACAATATATGTCAAATAAAACATCAATATATGTGTATACATTAAAAAACACGACTTATAATATCAATTATCATAAAGATTACTTGATCAGTCGTGAATTTATCTGCAGAATCTACAGTCGGTGTAGCAGGAACTTCACCCTCAACTCTACTCATATCTGATTTGAAAAAATATAATAAATTTAATTAATACTTATATTATAAATACAATATTTAAAATCAATTTTTTATTAGTTTGAAATAAAATTATATTACCATTTCAAAACTTTTAGGAAAAATGAAATTTTTTGAAACCTTTATCTAAACTTTCGAAATGTATAATCCGTATTTCAAAATTTTAGTTTTTAAAACATTCAAAAATCTCCATATTTAAAAATTTTGAAACTTCCAAAAATATCAATTTCGAAACTTATTTTAAATGTGAAAGATTTGAAACCTTTTTACATTCAAAAATTTCAAATTACATAAAATTTTGGAATATTAACTCACTTATTATTTCAAAAAGTTTGATAATCATCCAAATTTTCGAAAATTGTGAAAAGATGTTTGCTAAATTTTCGAATATGTGGGGGCGAAAAAGTGATAGGTAAAAAAAATTTAAAGATTTCATATATGATAAAAAGGATAAAATTATATTTTCACGTGTCTTGATGGAGTGATATGTACAAATGTGGGTGACGAGTAAAAACTTCTAGAAAGAACAAGAATATGGGCCTCATGGATTTGAACAATACGAAGCCATATGTAACAGTAGACAAGATAAAAATAAAAATCACCGTAATATTCTATAATTTTTTTTTAATTTTATTCCTTAAAAAAGCTTTTGAAAATGTAGAGCTGTTATGAAACATTACTTTTTAAGTTTTTTTTTATTTTATTCCTTTAAAAAATAGTTATTTTATTGAATTTTATTTTTTGAAAGGATGAAAGTATTTATTACAAACTTTTCCTTAAAAAATAAAAATAAAAGTACTGACAATATAAAGTTATTTTACATTATCATCTAATTATAAGTCGCTGTGATATCAAAATATAAGGGTCGTTGGTTTAAAAACTTTATAACATGAATAAATATGATTGTACGACAATGTAAATGCATAGTCTTTCTAAAAATGTTTAGAAAATGTGCTTTTTTTTTTAA
>JBBPBP010000001.1:30235083-30260893 GCA_037974735.1 Cicer chorassanicum
AATAAATCATTTTTAGATTTAACTAGTTTTAAAATAGTTAAAAACTATTTTTAAGTATTTTTATACTAAAAAATATTTTTTAAATAAATATCTAATGTTTTGTTTTAATGTTATATATATTTTTAAACGTAATCCATTAAATTTTATTAAAAAAAATATGTGATCCATTAAATTTATAAAATGTCTCAATTTTAAGAAATAAAGGGACCAAAATTGAGAGATTAAAAATAGAGGGACCAAAATTAAGAATCAATTAAAATAGGGGGACTAAAATTATGAAATTAGAAATAGAGGGACCAAAATTACGAATCAGTTAAAATAGGGGACCAAAATTGCGAAATTAAAAATAGGGGGACTAAAATTGCGAATCACTTAAAATAAGGGGACTAAAATTACATTTAAATCTAAAAAAAACAATAATATTCTTTTTGTGAAACTACATTTTTGTAAACGTGACGTTAACGAGTATATATAAGAAAGTATTTAAAGGAGATATACGATAAGCGTAATCTTTTTTTTATGTCAGACAACCAGTAATTTTTGTTTATGTCGACAACCAGTAATAGTATGTCATATCAACAAAACATTAGATAATTAAATGATTTAAAATCTACATTTTTTATAATAGAAGAGATGCTAAATTTCACCGTAATTAATTCAAATTCAAATTCAAGACAAGACATCCAACCTAACAATATTAGCATTTGCCAACTGAACAAATTATAAAAGTAAATGAATATTAGATTGATCATTTAAGTGTTAGAAAAAAATACACTTATATTCCTCTAAGTTCAAACTAGTTTTTGCTGAGGTCCAATTGTCATTTTCTTCCTCTTCATCATCTTCCTCTTCCACTCCATCTTTAAAAATCTTAAAAATAAAAATTTGTAATTCAAATAGAAAAACCCAAAACACTGATCATGTGAATTAGAGAAAAAAAACAAAATAAGAAATCCACCATTTCAACAATAATTAAAAATGAGTTGTTGTAAGTAAGAGAAATCTACGATAAATCTACCGTGAGCAAATAAGTTGTTCAACTCATTTTTAATATTCTTCAAGATGTTTTTTTGCACAAATTAATTGTAGAATTTGTTTTTGTTTTTATGTGTTTCAAGAATAATTTTTTATAGATTGCACAAATTAGTTGTTGATTTTGTTTCTATGAGTTTCAAAAATTTTCTTTTTCCATTGATTGATCTTCAATCACAATTGAAATGGGTTTAGAGTTCCAAGCTTAATTTTAAGGACCGCAATAAGCTTAATTTTTCTAAATTTAAAAATTCTGAAACATTTCTTTAAATATATATATATATATATATATATATATATATATATATATATATATCTTTTAAATAATTATTGAAAGAATTTAATAAACATAACGGAGTAAAAGTGAACTTTAAACTTTATGTTGCTAATCATTATTATTATTATTATTATTATTATTATTATTATTATTATTATTATTATTATTATTATTATTATTATTATTTAGTAGAACAGCTGTCTCATGCATTACTTTCCTTTTAATTTGACCCATTATGCATTATTTTTCTTAACAAATATCTAATAAGTAGAATGTAGATAAACTTTATTTTTATCTGTACTCGGTGGCATATTGTGACTCTTCTAGTTTCCAAGAAATACCCGTCATTTTCTTGCTTTTATATAAGAGAGAGATGCAAAGTATAGCAAATAGGAACAGAGTAGTGAGTATAGTAGTGTGATACCTTCATCATCATCATCATGTCTGCTTCAAAAATCCCAGAAATTGTGCTGAAATCCTCCTCCAACCAAAGCAAGATGCCAATTATAGCATTTGGAACTGCAGCTGAGACAAACAGTAATGGAGAAATCACAAAAGTAGCAGTAATTGAATCTATCAAATTGGGTTATAGACACTTTGACACTGCATCACACTATGGTTCTGAAGAGGCCATAGGAGAAGCTATTGCAGAAGCTCTTCAACTTGGTCTTATTGAATCAAGAGATGAACTCTTTATCACTTCTAAACTCTGGTTGACAGATAATTTTCCTCATCTTGTTCTTCCTGCTCTTCAGAAATCACTTCAGTAAGCAAAATTCTATGCTTTTTCATATTTAATTATTACTTCTATGTAAGATTTGTGTTAGAAATACAAAATAATTTGATTTTAACTTGCTGAGTTTAGTTATTTTTTTATAATTAAATTTTATGTTTAGCATAATTTATTTATCATTCAAATCCAAAAATTGTGGGAGAAACAAATAATTCTTCTTTTTTGATTAATACAAATAATTGTACTTTAAATACTAATATGTCTTCAAGAATATTATTTATATTGATCAGCTACTTGAAAATATAAATATTATCTAAATTTTTTATCAAATGTGAGTATCAGACATTTAGACGTAATTTGAGTGGTCAGATAGCGACAACCACATATAAATAATTTGTCAGACTTTATCTCATGTGAGACTCTTAACAAAATCAATTTTGTTGGCGGTTTGATCCATGTTTGGTGTATATTGAAAAACATATGCCAAGAGAGACCAACCTTTAAATAAATATCAGTTCCCTCGAAGAGTTGGTCCTCGAAGTTTCGTGCAAGAATACTTAAGAATTAGTTTACTTAAAAACAATAAAAATTTACCCTTTTTTGTGATTTAACCAAAACAAGGGCATAATATAAAAAAGTAAGCATGAATGAGAGAAAGAGAGTGAAAAGTGTTATTCACTTATTGTGTAGTTTCTATTATTAGTCATATTTATAAACACAAGTAAATGGACATTCACTAATGGGTCTAATATTCATAACACTCTCCTTTGTCCATGGAGGATATGCCTCATTAAAACCTTACTAGAAAAAAATCTAGTGGAAAAAAATTTCAATGAAGGAAAAAGACAATATCCTTTTGTGAATTACATAGTGTATTTATTTCTTCCCCTCACCATACAAATATCTTTGAGACAACGAAGACCAAGTTTTGGTACCAATTGCTCGAAGATTCTATTTGGGACGGACTTTGTGAAAATGTCCGCAAGATTATCACACAAAATGAATTTTTGAATGCTTATCTCCGCACTCTTCTGCAGATCATGAGTGAAAAATAATTTTAGAGAAATATATTTTTTTCAATCTTCTTTAACATACCCTTCCTTCAACTGAGCAATGTATGTAGTATTATGTTAATAAATGATTGTTACATCCATTCTTTCGATAGATAAACCATGATTCCCATGTATATGTTGAATTAAAGACCTTAACCAAACACATTATCTATTTGCCTCGTGTATTGCTAAAAGTTCTACGTGATTTGATGAAATCGTCGTTATGGTTTGTTTTACGGATCTCCATGAAATAGTTGTACCTCTATTTATAAACAAGTAGTTTGTCTGTGTTCTAACATTATGAGAGTCTGAAAAATAACCTGCATATGTGCGTAACCAATTAATTCTAGTTTGTGCATTTTGGAATATAATAATCCCATATTCGTTGTATCTCTAAGGTAACGAAATATATGCTTAAATTTGTTCCATTGTCTTCGTGTAGGTGAAAAACTATATCTTGATAATCAATGTTTAGATAATGATATATTAAGATGTGTATAACTAGCGAGGTACATCAGTACTCCAACCGCACTGAGATATGGTACTTCAAGACCATGTAGTTCTTCATCCTCTTCTCGTGGTCTGAAAAGGTCTTTCTCCGCATCTAGTGATCTAAAAACCATTGGAGTATACAATGGATAAGATTTGTCCATATAGAAACGTTTTAACACTTTGGCTATGTAAGTTTCTTGATGCAAAAAATTTCATTATTCAAATACCCGATTTGTAATCCTAGACAAAACTTTTTATTTCCCAAATCTTTCATTTCGAACGTTTTCTTTAAGAAACTTATGGCATTTAGAATCTCTTCAGGAGTTCTAATAATATTTATGTCATTGACATATACAAAAGTTATGACAAATTCATTTCCCAATCTTTTCATAAAATACAAGGACTAATTGAATTATTTTTATATCCCTACCTTAACAAATATTCACCGAGACGATTATACAACATGTGTCCAAATTGTTTTAGCCCATAGAGAGACTTGTTCAATTTGATGGAATAGTCTTCTTGAGATCCTAAACTATTGGCATCAGACAAATTAAATCCTTCAGGAAATGTCACTATCGAGTGAGCCATACAACTAAGCTGTAACAACATCCATCATGTACAAATTTAGCCATTCATGTGCTATGAGACTAATAAAGTATTGAAAAGTAGTTGCATCAACTACATGTGAATATGTCTCATAAAAAATAACCCCTAGTTTTTGAAAAATCTTTGAACAATGAGCCTTGCTTTGTATCTCACATTTTCACCATTCTCACTTTGTTTTTATACAAAACTTGATTTGTATCCAACAGATTTTACACCTTCGGATTACAGGTCCAAAAACCTTTCGCTTGTTAAGCAAGTTTAATTGTACTTCAATTGCATCTTTCCATTTTTGCCAATTCTCACTTTATCTACAATCTTTAATAGACTTTGGTTCTTGATCCTCGTTATTATTTACGACATTTAGAGCTATATTTTATGCAAAAACATCATCAACGTTAACTTCATGTTGATTCCATTGAATTCTATTAGTGACATGATCTATTGAGATCTCTTTATTTTCATGAATTTCAGGTACCTGATTTGTCTCTTCTAGGACTGAAATGTCAATTATGTCAAAATACTTTTTTAGAGTTTCTATATCCTCATTTGTGTCATCTTTATTTTGAGCTCCCTTTCTTGTTTGATGATTTCTATCTTTAGAACCGATTGGTCTACCACACTTCAGGCACGATTGAGACTCATTTGCAGTATTAGATTGTCCAACACAGACATCTATTTTTATTGGAGCATTAGTAGTTGATACATGTGATTTAATCACACCTTTTGGATCAGTATATGCATTTGGAAGTTGGTTTGTTAAATTTTTCAAATGAATTATCTTTTGAACTTCTAGTTCACATTATTCAAATGAATTATCCAACATAAATACCCAACCTTCTTTGAGGGCACATCTTTGTGTGTTATGGTGCAATTAGAACATACACCACACATTAAAAAATTCTTAGATGAGAGATGTTAGGTTTTTGGCCAAAAACTAATTGTATAAGGGAATAATTGTGATAGCTTGTTGGCTTGATGCGAATCAATGTTGCATAATGCAAAATATAATGTCCCCAAATAGAAATTGGAAGTTTGCATCTCATGAGAAGTGGTCTTGCAATTAACTTTATAAATTTAATAAATGATTCTGCAAGTCCATTGTGTACGAACATGTGCTATAGGATGTTAAATATCAATCAAATGGACATGCAGTACTCATTAAATGCTTGAGACGAAAACTCAATAGCATTATTGAGACATATTCTCTTGATGGGATAATCAAGAAAGTGAGCTCTTATTCGAATTAGTTGAGCAAGTAATCTCGCAAACGCCTGGTTGCAAGTTGACAACAAACAAACATGTGACTATCTAGTTGATGCCTCAATTAAAACCATAAAAAATATTTAAATGGTCCACATGGTAGGTGTATTGGTCCACAAACCGTGTATATGTTCTAAACAATTTAGAGATTCATTTCCAAGTTTTGTTGGTGATGGTCAAATTATCAACTTCCCTTGTGAACAAGAGATACATGAGAGCTTATTAGGCTGAAAAATCTCTTGGCTCTTCAATTGATGACCACATGAACTTTCAATTATTTTTCGCATTATTATGGACCTGGATGGCCCAATCGGTCATGCCAAACAATAAACTTATTATCATTTGTAAACTTCTGGTTTACAATTATATGTGCTTCAATTGTACTAATATAAAATATCCATTTAGACGAATATCCTTCAAACTTAATAAATTTCTATGAGACTTGGAGGAATATAATGCGTTCTTAAGATGTAACTTTTCTCCTCCAAATGATGATATGTTAGCTCTTCTAGAGTCTTCAATTATGATACTAACATTAGTTTCTCGCTTAACTAAATAAGAAAAATGTTTTTTATCCTTGAGAATGTGTGGGTAGTTGCACTATCAGCGAGATACAAATCTCCATTGATGCTAGTATCAATACTCATTCTATCTAAAATAAACAAAAATAAGCAAAAAGTATAAGGGTAAATTTAAAAAAGAGCATTATGATTCAAACACACTTAAAGATAAAATTTCATTGTTGTTAAGACATAAAACTTCAGCGTCCATATCTTAGAGAACTCAAATATATATTTTGTTAATATTATAATGAAAGTAGAAAGAATTTATTTCTTGACGTTTCCATCTCCAATAAGGTGATCAATTTTTCCTTCAAGATTAACAAAGAAATAAAAAATATTTAAATGAGTAGGATCAATATCACCCTAATCAGAATCACCATCTTCATAAGCAAAATGTGTCTCGATCTTTTTCCTTTGTTTTTGAGTGATTGTTGATAAAGGTCAACGAGATGCTTTGGTGTACAACGGGTACGAGACCAATGATCTTTGCCTCCACAATGATGGCCTAAATTTTTATTAGTTGTACTACTATGTCCACCTTTTTCCTTTTCATTCTTTTCAACATTTTTCCACTTCGGGTTAAAAAACAAGTTCTTAAAATTTACACCATGGTTATGATCATGACCACGACCATGACCACAAACACGACCACGAACACGGCCACAAGTTTGCCCATAGTGATCATGTGTTACTACATTCGCTTATGGGAATGGAGTAGTACCAGTGAGACGAATTTCATGATTTTTTCATTAAAAGTTCAAAATATTTCTTAATCCCTTTTTCTCTATATTATTGTTACGTGAGCACATTAGATGCATGAAAAGTGGATGATATGTTTTCTAATATATCCTCATCGGTTATGTTTTCTCCACACAACTTGAGAAGTGATTCTAAACCACATAATTATATACAGTTACTATTTTAAAATCGTGTAAGCATAAACGCATCTAGTCATAATGAGCTTTTGAGGGAATAATAGTTTTTTTGTTGCTCATATCTTTCTTTCAAACTGTTCTAAAACACAAGTGGATCTTTTACAGTAAGATCTTCATTCTTAAGATCTTCACGAAGATGATGGTAACAAAAGAATATCATGGCTTTTGCCTTTTGTTGATTAGTTGCTTGATTTTCTTTTTTGATAGTATTTCCATTGTCTTCTACATCTAAATAAATTTCGACATCCAGATCAAAGAGCCAAGGTAAGTAATTCTTTCCAAAAATGTAAGAGTCACAAACTCAAATTTTGACAAATTTGACATTCTTAATACTATCCTTAAATTATAAAATTAAGCTATTTAGATAAAATGTAACTAGCAAATATAATCATTTAATAAGTTTTCTTAAGGTTATGAGTAATTGAAGAAATTAAATTAAAATCACATTAATAATATAGTTAATATGCAATGAAGGCATTCCAGATTCAAAATATAATGATATAATCAATTGCATTTAATACTCAATCAAAACTCTCGTTCATTAAGCACTATAAAACTTTAACCGAAATAAAAAATTAATTAATTGTAAATCATCTCAATAAAAAAAATTAATTGTAAATTAACTAACCAGGAAAGCGATTTGCTTTCTATTTTGAACTCTTGTCAAAACTTACATTTATTTTCCAATTTAATTAAAAATTATACAAATATAAAATCGAACACAACCAGAGTTTTAATATTTAACATAAATAACAATAAACAAAATCATTAACTATAGTTCTGATTTATAAAATTATTACAAAATACTGAAACCTTTAAAATAAATTTTTCAAGAACTATATAATATATCTAACTTTGTGCAATCTTCTCAACAATCTTTCAAGGATGCATGAATATTGAATTTTTATGGAATTCATTGAGAATAAATATTGTTCGATTTTAAGTTCTTCAAGAACTATAAACATGATAGATTGAATATTAAAATGAAAAAATTATGAAAGATATACATTCATTGGACTTACTGTACTTAAAATTTCGTGCTGATAACGTGTTGTAAACTAATCGAAATAAGATTCAGTATAGAAGAGTAAGGATAAATGAGAAAAAGAGAGTGAATAGTATTATTCTCTTATTTCTATTACAATATTAGCCCTATTTATTGACATAAGTAAATGGTCATTCACTATAGACCTAATAATATTCATGACACCCTTGTCAAAATTAAGTGCACCCAATTTTCAGTATTTAGAAACATTTCTCTCAAGAAACATAGATATCACTCAACAGAAGCATTTACTGAGCAGTGAGCATACAAGAATTCTGTGGTATTTTATCTACTTAGAGCAAGCTATCAATTAACATGCTGTAGAATTTTACATCATACAACTGAATGTTTTAGTAAGAGTTTTAACTTGCTATAGAATTTTTTATCATAGCATGTGTCTTAGTAATGGTTTTAAATTGCAATTATAGTCGTAATTTCTACAAAACTTTTTAATAAGGTAAAATATAGACAAATGCGACCGAAAATATCATAATTGCAATGCCGTTGTAAATACCTCTTAAGCAATTGTATTCCATCCATAATTACAGTTGTGGACAACAATTTAGAACCATGATTATTTGTTTAAAAGTATCTTCTTCTAGTGATATTAATAAATGTGTACATAACTAAACAACTTGAAGCATGAGGTTTGAAATTGATGCCATACTGCAGGACACTGAAATTAGAATATTTGGACCTATATTTGGTACACTGGCCCATCAGTGTAAAGCCAGGGAACTGGGAATTGCCATATGGTGATGACTTAATTACCACATTTGACTTAAAAGGAGTTTGGAAAGCAATGGAAGAATGCCAGAACCTAGGCCTTACAAAATCAATAGGAGTCAGCAACTTCTCTTGCAAGAAACTTGAAGATCTACTTTCATTTGCTACCATTCCTCCTTCTGTCAATCAAGTAAATCAATAAGCTATGTTGAATTTGGATCTCATGCAGTCACAACTCCATGCAGTTGTACAGACAACACATCGGGAGACCCTCCAAAAATAAAGCTTGAAATTTTAATGGACAATCCTTGATGTGCTGACTGCACTACTGCGTGCAGTTGTGACGACATTGGATACAAATCCAAGCTCTTCTTGGTCACTTTCTATTTTTCTCTTTCACTAGTTTTGTTTGATCACATATTTTATTAGTTACTAATAATAGTTAATATTAATGAAACCAAATATAGGTGGAGATGAACCCTGTTTGGCATCAGAAAAAGCTAAAAGAATACTGTGAAGCAAAGGGTATAATCATAACTGCATTCTCACCTTTAGGAGCCAATGGGGCATTTTGGGGTACAAATGAAGTTATGAACAGTGAAATACTCGAGGAAATTGCAAAGGAACATGGAAAAGTTGTTGCTCAGGTTTGCAATTTTGATTTTTAAACTTCAAATTCCTATTTGATTTTTAACTAAAAATGTCACCAAAATTAATTATTAGACAACATTGTGATCCATTCGCAATTTTTGATATTGCAGAAAATTTTAATAAAAACAAAAAATAAATATTTTTTTTTATTAATATTTATTGTTTAACATATTTTAACTTTTTTATCCCGTTTTGACCCCTATAAATTTTAAAATTATTTTTAATTAATATCTTAATTCTCTTTTTGGTCTTCAAAAATTATAAAATTATAGATTTTTGTCCCTCTCAAATTAAAACCATATAATTTGTAGAGACTAAAAAAGTTGATACAAAGACTTATAAACAAAAAAATATAAATTTTATAGTTACTAAAAAAATACTAAACTCTGATATTTATAAGTTGGTATTAAACTAGTAATGTGTATGATTTGAATGATGATAACGTTATGTGATATTCTCCAAATCATCATTGTTGCAATAGCTATTATGCTCAAATATTTTTTCATGTTTTAAATATAAACAAAAGTGAAGTCTACGGTGGTTTAAAATTTAGATCAAAGTATGATGCATAAAATAATTATATTTTTAAGTGTAATATATGAGCAATGTTTTTTTATGATGTAAAAATTAAAATTTAAAGTTGATATTTTGCATCAACATCAATGTAGGTCTCGTGTACAACTATATTACATTTTTTATGAATCTAGTCCTCAATAATTATTGATCAAATGAACTATTTGATTGAAAACTTCTATCAGATGTAACAACAACTTTATTAGAAGTGAAAACAAAGATATAGACCAAATAGAAATAGACATACTGATTTTAATTAACATACATAATCAAAGAAGGAGGCTTGTAAGTTCCATCCTTTATAATACAATCATAGTTAAAATAACAAAATCAAAAGATAATACATATAAAAGATTTGTGTCAAAGGAATAAGAGATAATGATTAAGTTTTGTTGAGTGCACTGTTGCTTATATATTAACTTGTATTTTGATAATTGATGGAAATCCTTTATTATGTTGTTATAGGTGTGTCTTAGATGGTTGTATGAGCAAGGAGTGACTATAGCTGTGAAGAGCTACAACAAGGATAGAATGAAGCAAAACTTGGAGATATTTGATTGGTCACTAACAAGAGATGACCATGAAAAGATTGATCAAATGAAACAGTTTCCGGCTAACAATAGGCCAGTTGTGTTCATTCCTGGACTTTGGGATGGGGAAACTTGAATGTAATATTTGGTTCAATCCACCATTATCTCTTCTGCAAAATAAAATGTGACTCGCTTCAATTTCTTTTTATTTATTTTTTTTATTTTTAATTTTTTAATTTTTGTGTTTGAGTGAGTGGAACCAAAAAATGGTCCTAAAAACTGGTGAAAAAATCCCCTACATTATCTTGTTGTTGTTGTAGGTCCACAAACATTTGGATGAATTAGTTTAGCTTGCTATCCACTTCATATAAATGGTTATTTAGTCATTTTTTCTTTAAGACAAGATTCACAAGTTTCATAATTATAATCACCAAGGTAATCTTCCTTGTGTAACTTCTTAATTCTTTTCTCACCAATGTGACTGAGCCTACAATGCTAAAGATATGTTTTATTTAACTGATTATCTCTTTCTCTATTGAAACAGAAAGAAATATGCAAAACTGAATTATAAATCACATTTGGTATGACATATATACCCCATTCAGGACATCCCATTATTATGATAAACGGAATTAATATTATTATTAAAAAGTAATGCAAAAACCACACTTGTCCAATGTAGAAATTGAAATTACATTTGAAATAAATTTTGAAACGTAAAAACAATTATCTAATACTAGCACTTTGCCGGTGGATATTATTAATGAGACTAATCTTATGACAACAACATTTGCTCCATTCAGTAATAGTAAAAGAAATCATGAAAATATTTTGCAGATAATCAATAATAGGCTTATCAATAATGGGTCAACCAGTGTTGCCAGAATAGGCTTATCAATAATGTCGATCTATTTTTCATGCATGAGAACAATAGGTTACAATATCAACGGTCATGATTGGATCCAACCAATTTTCCTTATTCAAGTATTTTACGGAGCGACAAAGATGATATAGTACTAAAAATAAAATTATGATGATAAAACATACTTTTCAAAAATGGGAAATTTCTTAAAACTATATAGAAGCCACTTGGTTGTGAAGTCGTTTCTCATATATATTTTAAGTCAAGGTGTATCACATTGAAAAATAAAAATAAAATCATACCACATAAATTCCCGGATGTCAGATCAAACGTATTGGTATATATATTTCAATAAAATAATTTTAATATTTCTCTGGATAGTCCAGACATTAATATATAATTATTTAAGGTTTGATCACACTCTATAATTAATTATTAACCACAAGCCTTCTGCTTCTTAGGTCGTTCATTGTTATTAATCATTAACTCTATATTATAAATTTCAATCTTATTAATTGTTAGTAATAAGTCTCCCGATGGTCGGGTCGTTTCTTATTATTAACAGTTAAAAATTGGAATCATCCGCAAAATTTAATACAAAACTTTCTATATTTTAATATATATATATATATATATATATAATTGAATGTAAATATCATCATATTACAATATAACATTCAAAATAGTGAAAATAATTTAACATGTATTATATATCAACATATATATGATTATAAAAACATATATATTAAAATTATGTTCAAGACATCGATCGAAATTTATACGAGTATATAGCTCTAATAATTCAAATCATATTTATTAATATTATATATACTTATATAATATAAAAAACTATGACATGATAATCTTTTATCAGCTCTTGACTATCCAAATAAATAAATTAAGTATATATATATATATATAAAACAAGTTTGCTTTTCAGGAAGAAAAAAACAACTAACTGCAGGTTTGTTAAAAGAATTTTCATCAGGCAAAACTAACTACTCTCATGTATAGATAAAAAATAACAAACAACTTAATTACCCCTACATATACAACTTGCAATCTAACATAATACCGTAGGAGTTAATATTGAAAAAGTAAGTTTTAACTTTGCCGAAAATATAATTTATAAGCTAAAGAACCTGCCTCTGATACCAATTGACGAATATATGAAGCATATATTCAAATGTATTGAAAAAAGTTTACCATTAATTTTGAAAAGACATATTCATCTGAAGTGATTTCAAAAACTTTTTCATACTTAATTAAGTTTAGTAACCATGAAAGATTCAATTTATATAAAAGATGTGTTTGTATTTGTATGGTTTACTTGATAGTGATGAATATATGAAACTCCTTGAATAATTTAATTTTCGTGAGACAAATAATTCAAACTATAGAAGACATGGCTTAATTAAAATGAATAAATTTCTTTATGTACTCAAATAATCTAGAAGTACATTGTGTAATCACTACTAGAAAAACTGATTTTAGTGTCGGCCAAAAGCCGACGCTAACAGGCTAAAAGTCGACGCTATCGTTGATTTAACGTTCGATTAGCGTTGGTGTCGGGTCTAGGCTAAAACGATCGAAGCTAATACATAGCGTCGGCTAAATGACATCTGACGCTATATTTAGCTTCGGTAGGACCAACTCTAAGAAAAATATAATATCCGACGATAATTTATATCCATAGACACGTTATTTGAAAAAAATTCTATTGCGTCATTTGGCTGTCGAAAGTCAACAAGTTGTAGTCAACATATTAGCGTCGGCGACACCGACGCTATTGTCAACTAACAAAAATGAACAATTAAATAAAAGTTAACTTTATAAATAATATAGCGTCCGTTAGACCGACACAACGGTCAACAATTGAAAAGTCAATTAAACGTTTAGCGTCGGTCTTGGCCAACGCTAATTGTAAATTGCTTTAATTTTTTTTTTTGCACCTGCTGAATTATATGTTTACATCTTATAAAATAATTGATACTTAAGAAACATTAAAATACTTAATGTTTTAACAAAAAAGTCATTGTATTGACAACATAACAATCGCACCATAAAATATCATTTGTTCTAAAACTACAAAATAATAACATAGTATGAAATAACAACATAACAAAGTCACCTATTACATATTTGTCAACCAACGACTACAAAAGGTACGCATAACTATAAGATCAAGGTTCGTTCAGTGACTGATTGTCCAAATCATCATCATAATGAGGATGCAATGGAGGATGACTTGCACTAGATGATCCACTAGTTGATTGACACTGCAAAGCATCAATTTTATCTACAAAAAAATTCTTTAATGCATCCAAATCATTCTTTAACTTCTTTGAATGCTCCCTAGCCTCTTCGGCGACCTTGGTAGCCACTTGAGCTTGGGCCACTGCATCCTGAGCAATTTGTTCAGCTCTAATTCTAGTTGCCCTCTCCGCTTCAAAAGACATCCTAGTCATAGAATTAGAAAGATTCTGGAATTGTTGTGTAAGAGATATACACCCATGTCGGAGGTTAACAGACAAGTCTCCCATACCATAAACTCGACCACGAGTGCGACCCCTTGCAGATTGTGTCCATAACTTAAGTATTGTAGCTCCTTCTACCTTTTTAGCACCATCTCCACTTGTTTCGCCAAGTCGTGTTTTTACTTCCTCGAATTTTTTTTAAATGTTTCCTGATCAATGGAAAAAATTAATAAGGTAATATATGATCCAATTTCTAAAAAAATTTAAACAAACAAATCAAGATATAGATAACATACTAACTTACACCAATACATGTATAATAAAGGGATTGCTCTTCTAAGACTCTTGGTGTAAATGAGATCATATTCTTTTTTGGTTGATTTGTATTATAAAGACTTTGTATAAAGAATTTACAAAAATAAAGAACACACATAGGTAGATTATGCGCGACTATCAACCCAAGCGCCATTTTTCCTTTTGTGGGTTATTAAAATAACTCACCGGGGAGTAAACCTCTTTGAAGATTATTGCTCTACAAATAAAATCAAGATTATTGGACCACAAATAAAATTAACATCATATGAATATGTAGACATTTCATAATCTGTCAAATTAACTTAAGATCATAACACACAAGTAGATATCATAACATTAAATTGTATTAATCTAGGTAAATGTGAATTTAATACATACGAGCTCAAGTGCAACATCAATATGAGCCTTGAGGCTTAAGGTGTGGATAGTTCCGCCTCTTGCTGAAGCTCGATTGGTCTTATTTTGGGTGGAGATGTTCTTGAATGATATACCTTCTCACCTTTGTAAGCATATCTGATAGTCTTTTAGCGGTCTTTTGTTCAAACACACGTTTCACAATATCATTATCACGAGGATCCCACAACACCTTCTCCTAAGAATAACAAAAAGTATATATGTACTAACTACTATCAACAAAACAAATAATGCAATTCTCCCTATATATGCTAGAAAGATGAATTGAACATATAATTATATTCAAATGCCTACCTCAAATTTTTCAAACCAATCATGTCTAATTATGTCGGTGGTTGCACTCCAACCATGGATAGGCTCACGAAACTGTTTTTGTATGGCATACCTAATGGCATTTGCAACTGCATTGCTAAGACTGAGTCTATATTAATGTATTGAAGAAACAAAGTATTAAGTAAATAAAATGTGTCTACACTTATGCTTCTAGTATAAGTAAAAATGAGAACAAAAGTTACTTTCTATATTCATTACTTAAAAACTATCTATGTCTTCCCTATATTCATTACTTTCTATCTAGTAAAAATGAGAACAAAAGTTACAATTTATATCATGGCATCGGCTACTTAAAAACTACTACATAGACAATTTGCAACAAGTCATTGAAACAATTGGCTACTTAAAAAAAAATAGTCACAACACTAGAA
The DNA here is from genome assembly GCA_037974735.1 of Cicer chorassanicum. Taxonomy (NCBI): domain Eukaryota; kingdom Viridiplantae; phylum Streptophyta; class Magnoliopsida; order Fabales; family Fabaceae; genus Cicer; species Cicer chorassanicum. The sequence goes on from JBBPBP010000001.1 coordinate 30,250,334, forward strand.
GAGAACAAATGTAGAGCAACCCAAAATAAAACCTCAGTAAGGTAATTTTACATTATTCAAGTTTAAAAAAGTTTAAAAAAATATGGTTCTAAAAATCAATTAGATGCAACAAAATTACATACATATGACAGATTAATATATCATGTAAAAGTTAAAACCTGCAGTCATATTCAAACTGATTTGATAGTTATAAAGTATATATTATTAGATTTTCTTCACTCAATAATAAAATGAAGATCAAAGTCTAACAAAAAAAAAAATGATAAAGGGAGAAATTATTAGCTGAGGTCTTCAAATGGCTAACCAATTTCTTAACTACAATAATTAGCTACAAACAAATCATTCAATTTTAGGTTGCTTTGGGCATATGTGGTTTGATCCCTCATTCATATTTTTGAACTAAAAAATAACAATTTGATATATTTTTAATGACGTAACATACAATTATATGATATAGAACCATCTAGAAGCACTAATTATTCATATGTCATAAATTAAATTAAAAATATGAAAAATTCCCGAAGTTAAAATCTAAGTTTTTACAACAATTTTTTTTAAAATTACATGGTGTTAATCATTCTACATAATCATATCATATCACGTTATATAAAACATCTCACGTCATCGTTTTTAGTTAAAAAATTAGAGGGAGGGACCAAAATTGTTGAGTTTTAAAATAAGGGGATCAATTTCGTGAATCAATAAAAATAGAGGGACTGAAATTACAATCAAGCCAATTATATTTTACTCGAATAATGTTATAAACATATACCTATTTATCAGTTCTTGAATCATAAAAAATTTCTCCAATTATATGAAGATTCTAAGTGTATCCACACCGATACCAATTATATGAAGATTCTAAGTGAATCATAAAAAATTTCTCCAATTATATGAAGATTCTATAGTATTTCATGCTTCCAAAAAGAAAACCTCTTAGGAAGAGATTATTTGATGTTTATTTATAAGCATGAAGGTGCAAACACGAGAAGGGGGGGGGGGGGGTTGAATTGTGTTTGCCAAAGTTGATAATTTTTTGATAATTTATAAATAATTAAAAATTTAGTTTGGTTTTGGTGACTTACTTGGAGTAGAAGCAATGAGATTTAGAGGCAGCAAACAATGAAAGCATATTTTGTCAAATTACAAAGCACCTGACTCTCCAAGTCATTCTTCTCAAACAGCCTAATAACCCCAGACTTTTGATGAACTAACCACCTTGACCCTATTTTGTGTAGATTAAATTTGTAAATTCTTCAAATAAACTCTTCTTCAAATCATGATCAAATCTTCTTCAAATGTTGATCAAATCTTCTTCAAATCTTGACCATATATTCTTTTCAACCTGGTCAAAGATTTTCTTCAATTATAAATATGAATCAAATTTTATTTTAGATTTTCATCAATTATAAATTTGAGTAAAATCTTATTTTAGATTTTCTTTAATTATAAATTTGAATCAAATCTTATTTTAGATTTTTATCAATTATAATTTGGAATCAAATCTTATTTTAGATTTTCTTCAATTACAAATTTGAATCAAATTTTATTATAGATTTTCATCAAAAACATGAGTCTTCTTTCATACTCTTTGAAGTCAAATATATTGTTCTCATAAAATACTTTTGTTAACATCAAAACTCTAAATGTAAAACCAACTTGGTTCCAACAAAGCACACTTCCTCCCATCTAATAGAAGCAATCAACATATACTAATTATTGAAAAATGGTTTCTGTTTCAAATAGTCACCATCCATGCAGAACAATTAACTCGGGTTAATTATTGGAAAACAATTTTTTTCCTTCATATGAGCACTATTTATGAATAACAATTAGCATGTGCTAATTAATTTAGTGGAAAAATGATTTCCTTTCCTCTTTCAATAATTACACTTTGATTCATATATTTATTTTAAATATACATTCAAAGATGTACTAGTTTTTTTCAAAAAATAATGTTCCATGAATCTCATATATTTTTATACAAAAAAACATGCGCTCAATTTAATTTATGACTTAAGAAACTCATTTCTTCTTTCATTCCATTTTTCTTGCCAAAGCTTTTCATTTTATCATACAGCCCAAACTCATTACCAGGAGTTGACGGATCTCATCTTGATTAATTATTAATTATACTAGTATTTAATTGTACCAAATATCCTCTAAACTAACATCCTATGGTATTAGGTGTCCAAAATTAAAATACTCTAAATAACTTGTTAATTATTATATTTTTTCTTAAGAATTTTCTAAGATAAATTAACATAATATTAACCATTAGAAAATATCAATTGAATCAACTCAATGGTCATATAAACACATATGCATAATCTATATATGTAATTTAATAAAGGAGATCTATTAATATTTATCTATTAAAGGCTATCACATATATATTGATTTATCTGAATTATTGATGTCATACTGACAATAATCATACGATCATGAACAATTTAAATTATAATAATAAAAGACTTGTCTCTCATTATATCTATCACGATAACAAGTATATTATTTCAATCAAGGACATATTAAATTAACTATTTAATAAAATAGTAAAAATGATAATGAAATTTAATACTTTAATAAATCTAAAATTGGTTACATGATTGATTGATTCTTGGTTACATAGAGTCAATCTGTCATGTATTTCACTCATATCTCACACTTGTACTTGGCAAAGATATTTCTTCCAACTGTCTTGGTTAATGGATCTCCCGCATTCTCCTAAGTCTTTCATGTAGAATTGTTTAAATAACCAAACCTTTGTACTTTGCATTGTCGGTATATCATTTTCAAAAAATTATGTCATTGACATATAAAACTAAGAAAATGATTGTGTTCCCTCTAACCTTTTTGCAAACGCAAGGTTCTTCTTCACATTTAGGAAAATTGAACTTTTCAAAGCAAGTATGTTCAATGAACCAACAGTTTCTTGAGGCTTTGGGGATTCATCATTTTCTTGATATGCATCAAGTTCTATTTCTTTACCACGACTTCCGTCAACAAGAAATTCCCTTTTGAGAAAAGGTTCCTCCTTTAACCACAAACACTTAATAGTTAGAGAGATGGTAGAAATAATATCTCATTGTTTCTTTAGGATACCCAATGAACCAACAGTTACTAGACCTTGCATGCAGTTTCTCTGTTTGCAATATCTTGATGTAAGCAGGACAACCCCAATTTCTAATATGTTTTAGATTTGATTGACGTCCTTTCCATATCTCATACGAAGTAGTAGAAATTGATTTTGAATGAACTTTATTAAAAGATAAGTTGCCGCTTCCAAAGCATACCATATCGAATGACAAGTGAACCCTATCATAGATATAACCACATCTAACTATTTCTTATATTTTAGTTATTTGTTTTGTAAATAATTATCTTGAGATATTAGTAATACTGTAACTGATTTTGTTTATTTTTATATATTTTCTATGGCATGACAATTTTATATCAATTTATTTTGATTTATTAGTTAATATAAATTGTTGATGTTATATTTATTTATTTTATCGTTTTTGCTATTCTATAAAGATGGTAGTATTTTTATCAGATTATTTTGAAAAATATTATAGTAATGATGATAATTATTATTTTGAATATGAGTGTTTTGTTTTAAAAGATTAATTACTTTATTTTATAAAAAAAATTAGTTTGATAATTGTTGATTTTATTTTTAAAATAATTAAAGAAATGAGTAAAATGTATTTTATAGGTTAGGCTAATATGTAAGAGTAAAACTTAATTAAATAATAAATAAAAAAATTTAATTGAAAAGAATGTGTCTGACACAGAAAAGGGCAACATTGCTTAAAAAAAAAATGACACACGTGATTGATATCTTTTCTAGAAAATTTCTCCGTTTTTGTCCAAATTTTCAGTATGTTGTTTCTCACATTTAGGTAGCCAATTAAACATACTTTCTTATATTTTTAACCATCTTGATTCCTCTATAAAATACTCCACTTCTCTGTTTATGGAATTTATTATTTTGTACCGTTATTCTTCACCGTAAGTCCGATTTGAGTGAAATCAACACCAAAACAACCGTGTTAACAGTGGCTATATTATCCACTAATTGTTTTCTGATTTATTTCTCATGGACTCCTATTTGCGTGTGAAAGCGTCGAAAAAAGGTATGGGGTGAGAGAGCATTTGAATTCATGAGTATAATATATTGTGAGATGAAAAGGAAAATAGTAGCCCTTTAAGAGATAAATTGATTAATGTGAAAATATGAGAATTGTAAGATTAAAATGTGAAATAGAAATATTTATAAGGTGTTGATTGATTTAAATTTCAATAATTGTGGGGTATATGATATTTGATATTATTGTGATGTTGAATGTCGAATGTAATTTTGTGCATATGTTTGATTAGACGAGTTTGTGTGATGTGATGATAAAATATGGATGCATTGTATGATATAAATTTATGTGAAGATGGTGATGATGATGTTTTATTGATGATAGTGATATTATAAATTTGTGATGAGTTTATACGATGATCATGTTGATGTATGATTAATAATAATAATGTTATAAATTTGTGATAAGAATGTTGAAGTAATCCTATAATTGATAAAATAGTGATGATTCTGACTTATACTAAAGATGATGTTCTTAATGTAGTAGTCTAGTTTAACGAAGAGAGAAAATATATGTTGAAAATATTTGGAGTTGGTGAGAATTTTTAAAGTGGAGATTATTTTGTGATCATATATGTAGGGTCTGATAAGCCTAGTGATTTTGGAGAAGTACAAATGAATGAGCCTAACCGTAGCGATCTGCTGATGAGCTTTATGGCAAGATCGTTAGACCTTGGAGGTAATCAGGTAGGGAATCCTTAGGTGACTTGGAGGCAGCACTATAAATGTTGGGAGCCACCATACAACACATGTTTACCTCGATTATCGCGTATATGTGTCTCAGGTTGAGTTATGAGGATCTATAAGGACAATGCCAATTTGAATTGTCCGTCCACTCAGGTGGTGTAATACCCTTAATTTTAAAATGTACTTTTTGTATTTTCGGGTGCTTTCATGTTGAATTATGAGGCTTTTTAGCCAGTTTTATTGGTATTTTGGATGTTAAAATGCCAAAAATATTTTGTGGGTCCCGTTTTAAATTATTTGGCAAGAAATAATTTAATTACGTTACGAATAATTTATTACCAAACAATTTTGTTAAAAATATCTATAGTTGCAGAAAATTTTACCGTCAATTGAGTTGCAATTAGAATGAATATTTTTATCAAAATAGTTGAGATATGTGCGTGAGAGTTTTAGATATTTTTGGTTTGGTTTAATTGTAATATATGTATATATATGGTTTGGTGAGTTAGTGGTATATATATATATATATATATATAATGTTTAAGTAAGTTATATATATATATATATATATGGAGGTTAGAACAGAGAAGAAGAAAAGCATTTTTCCTCCTGCCTCGCGACTCCTTCTTTCTTTTCTTTCTCTGTTTTCACGAAACCGTGTGGGTGGTTTCCAAAACCGCCAAACACAAAACCTCACATATCACCTAGATCCAAGCTTTATCTCGCGATGCGACTGAAGAGAAAGTTGATCGTGATCACGTTGCGGTTCTTGGGAACTAATTTTCGCAGCTCTGTGCGAAGCGGGAATTTTACCGGAATTTTATCGCGGTGCCGTAATCGGCCGTTCAAGCTACCGTCGAGGTAAGGGCTCCTTCCAATTTTTAGCTTGCATATAGGACTCTATATGTGTATTTGTGGGGTTTGTTTTGATGGAGGTTATGTGTGAATTTGGGGAAAAGGAATTTAATGGGGTTTATGTGAGTTGTGGAAAAGAAATTTGGTGGTTTATGTTTAACGATTTTGAGTTTTGATTTAGGTATTATGGTTGAAAATGTTTGGAAAAGAAATTTGGTGGGTTTGAGGTGAGATGTTGTGAGAAATGAATTTGAATGCATTTTGTGGGAAAAATGGTGAAATTGAATTTAATGAGTTTTGAGGTGTGGGTGATGGTGATTTTTACTTGGCGTGGTTGATATGTTTATGGGTGATTTTATGAATGTTGAGATATGCTTGATGTTTGAAGATGTGGGATTTTGAATAAATGCAATTTATGTGTGAATTTTGATTTGGTGTGAAATAAATTGATGAGATTGTGTATGTGGTGATTTGAATTCAATATGATTTGTGAATTCAATTTCATGTGATTTGAGGATTGTATGCGTTGAGTATGCTCTGTGTTAAATTTGAGAATCATTAGTGTTAAATGAGCATTAAAAATGGGGAATCTTTTAATAGCTGCATTTACTTAATGATTGTGGTGTCGAGAGTCAGAGTATGCTCATGCATTTCATAGTAGTGATAGTGGTGACCGATTGGGCCACGAGATGATTCCACGTGATTGGATGGTTCATCTTATCCTTACGGGGATTATCGCGCCGGTGATAGTGGTGACCGGATGTGCCACGGGATTGGATGGTTCATCTTATCCGTATAGGGGATGATTCCACGTGATTGGATGGTTCATCTTACCTTTACATGGATTATCGCGTCGTGCTAACCTGTGAGAGGTTGCACATTAGTAAATCGTGCTAGCCTGTGAGAGACTGCACCTTGGTAATTAGTACTAGTCTGTGAGAGGCTGTACAATTATGATTTACGCCACTTTGAGGAGGGTTTTGTTGATATTCCGGAATCATGTGCATTGGCATATATGCATTGCATTAGGGTGCTTGGCACGTGAGTCAATGTTTGACATGTCATGACGTTTGTATATGCGTACTTGATTGTGATGAGTGATTTGTGTTGTGTTGGTGTTGTGATTGATTGAATTGGTGTTGAAAGTGTTGGAATGAATTTGGAAGTGTTGGAATGTTTTTGAAAGGGTTAAAAACTGATTTTCTGCTGTTTTGACAGGTGTATTCGACTACACATGTGTTGTAGTCGAATACAGATGATTAAATTAGCTACTGACTTGATTTTTTTGAAGTGTATTCGACTACACAAGGTGCTGTATTCAAATACAGTTGAATAGAATGCTGTATTCGAATACAGACAGGCTGTATTCGAATACAGTAGTGCTGTCAGTACTGTTTTTGCTGTTTTTTTTTGCTGTTTTCTCAAGTGTATTCGACTACACATAGGGTGTATTCGAATACAATAGTGCTGTTTGGTCCAAAACTTCATTTTTCAACCTTGTTTATGCATGTTTAACATATTCAAACCCTTTCTAGATGCATGCTAAGTTGAAAGGTGATTTTGTGCATTTAAAATTGAATGCTACGTGATATTTGTTAATTTCGGTTGGTGACCCTTTACAATTCGTGGAAATTTGGGCTTTGCCCTCAGATGAGATGCGTGGTACAGCAATGGGTTGGTTGTGTGACCGAAAGCAGGGGGCTTGATGCCGCTCGTGGATTCTCAGTACCCAGTCACCCTCAGATGGATTAATGATCAACTTAGGGCGCTATTTAAGAATGTTAATTATTTCCCTTTCTTATTTCAAGTTGTTGTAGAAAAAACGAACTTGTGTATTTGAAACAAACTATTGGAGCCGGTGTACTTTATATTTGGATTATCAATTCAAAAACCTTTTTAATTTGTTGTAATTAAGAGGAAATAAATTATGACTTTTGTCGTTTGAGTTACGACTTGGTAATTTGTATTACGACTTAAATATTTTGTCCAAAAGTATTTTCTTCATTTATAGAGTTAACCTGGTGTTTTTATCCATTTATTTTGAAAAAAAAATACACTCGCGCTTTTAAAAATCGGGGTGTTACAGGTGGTGGCATAATATCAAGCTTCCTAACCAAGTACTTCGGAGTTAGAATATATCAAATTGTGATGTAGAGTCTAAGTTCATGCATAGCATTGCATTTTCTTGTGATTGTTTTGTTGCGATTAATATGTATCGTGTGTGATAATAATTTCTCTTAGATGATTTGATACTATAGTGAAATGTATTGATTTTCCTTGAATGATTTTAACTTTATAATGTGATGTTTTTCCTTGAAGAATGTTTGTGTAACGATATAGTTAGTTTATGATTAATAGTGTGTTCTTCTTACTTATATTATACTATCAACATGATTTCGAAACTACCCTCCTTCGTTGTTTGTGTTTGACTGGCTTGGCCCTGCGTTTGTGAAATCGCAGTTATTACAAGTTAATAAGTCTCTAAGTTCATGTTTGGGAGAAACTTTGCTCTGATAGGTGATACTGAAAATGAGAGTCATAAGCTGTATTTTACTTATTTAATTTGAAATTAAATTAAAATATTATAGTTAAATCAAGTTTATGGATATTGCACTGTTTTATAGGAGAAAAAAAGTTTAAAGTGTTCCTTTTGTATTTTGAAAAATGTGATATCCTAAGTAACTCGTAAAAGTTTCTTTTTCCACTAAAATAGTTTTATTTATCCGCTGCAAATTTTTTAATAGAAATATGTATAAATTATTATATATATTATTTTGGGGTTTTTTGTGTCACATAGTACCTAGATGTGGGAGGATTCCATTCTTTTTAGATAATCAATAGAATTATCACTAAGATATTGTCTCCCTTTATCTGATCTAAGAATCTTCGTGCTCTTACTAGTTTGCTTTTCGACTTCACTGCATAATCTTTTGAACATTTAAAATGATTCAAATTTGTGTTTCATTAGACAAAATCAATATTTAAACATAACATCAAAGGAAGTAATAAAATAAGAATATCTTCATTTGACTTGAATTTTCATAGGTTCACAAACATCTTGCTCTCTACTTCCAATAAATGGTGATTTAGTCATTTTTCTTTTTAGACAAGATTCAAAAGTTTCATATTTTTCATAATCATAATTATCAAGGTAACCTTCCTTGTGTAACTTGTTAATTATTTTCTAACCAATGTGATCGAGCCTACAATGCCATATGTATTTTATTTAAGTGATTATCTTTCTCTCTCTTGAAACCAAAAGAAACATGCAAAAATGAATTATAAATCACATTTGGTAAGATATATATACCCTGTTCAAGAAAACCATTCAGATATAAATCATCGTTATGATAAATGGAATAAATATTATTATTAAAAGTAATGCAAAAACCACACTTGTCCAACTTAGAAATTGAAATTACATTTGAAATAAATCTAACACTAACACTTTGCCGGTGTGCATTATTAATGAGATTGATCCTACAACGACAATAACAACATTTGCTCCATTCTCTACTTGAAAGTTGACTTCACCTTTGTTAACATTCTCTTTATTTGCGGTCCCTACAACGTAGTACATATGTTAAAACTACTGTAAGTATCTAATACCTATATGGTGGAATCAATAATAGTAAAAGAAATCATGAAAACATTTTTCATTAATGTCTCACCTCGTTTCTTTTGAAAATCATATTTCTTGCAATTCCTCTTCCAATTCCCATTCTTATTACAGAAGAAACATTCAACATTAATTTGATAAACATTAACCTTTTTGTGCTTGGGTTTGGTCACATCACTTGTAGGTCCAAAAGGTTTCCTTTTTGGATTAAACTTTTCTTTGCTCTTTTTCTTAAAGGTCTTACTAAAAACCATGACAATTCCTTTCTTCTTTTCAATGAAAAATTGATTCTCATAATCAATCAATAAGTTAAACATTTCATGCATATCAGAGTTTATCTTATTCATATTAAAATTCACAACAAATTGTGAAAATGAATCAGGAAAAGATTGGAGAATCAAATCTTTAGAAAACTCTTTTCCAATTATGCACCCCAACATTTTCATTCAATAAGGACCTGAACAAAGTTCTAGAAAACAAATATCTAGATGTCTTACTTTGTCTACCGTACATCTTCTTAAGATATTCAATGCTTTCAGGAGGGTATATATCCTCATGTTGCCTCTCAAGATTAGGAAGCACGAATACAAGAATGATACACTTAGTAGTAAGACATTGTTCCAAGTACTTCTCATAAGTTTTGGTTGCTTCAATTTAGTTTGGTCAACTGGTGGTGCCACAATAGTCTTGTAAATAATGTCGATCAATTTTTCATGCATGAAAATAATTCTCAGGTTACGGTACCGATTTTCGTAATTGGATGCAACTAATTTTTGAGATTCAATTATTCCATGGAGTGAAAAAGAAGACATACGGCTACAAATAAAATTATGATGTTCTAACATATTTTTCAAATATGGGAGATTTCTTAAAACTATATACAAGCCAATTGGTTGTGAAGTCATTTCTCATATATATATATATATATATATATATATATATATATATATTTTAAGTCAAGGTGTATCGCATACAAAAATAAGAAAAATACCATACCACATAAGTTCCTAGTTGCCAGGTCAAATATATCCGGATAGTCTAGACGTTAAGTATATAATTAATTTTAAGGTTTGAATCACATGCTATAATTAATTATTAACCAAGAATAATATCGGTATTTTCAACCTAATAATATCGGTGTTTTTCTATTAAGTTAGAACTTAAGTCGTATTAATCGTTAATTATAAGTCTTCTGGTAGTCAGGTTATTTCTTATTATAAACAATTAAAAATTTGAATCATATACAAAA
>JBBPBP010000001.1:30267793-30279881 GCA_037974735.1 Cicer chorassanicum
GGTGTGAGTCGTTTTCCCGGTTTCAACATGCGGGTCGTTTTCTCGGCTTCGGGTGCGAGTCGTTTTCCCGGCTTCAACTTGCGGGTCGTTTTCTCGGCTTTAGGTGCGAGTCGTTTTCTCGGCTTCAACATGCGGGTCGTTTTCTTGGCTTCGGGTGCGAGTCGTTTTCCCGGCTTCAACATGCGGGTCGTTTTCTCGGCTTTAGGTTTATGTAATCTCATGAATCAATTAATGAATGAATGAATACGTTGGTTTTTATTAATATTTTTATTGGACACGACCATTAAAATCATGGATGAAAAAGGCACTTATACATTTTTCTTGAACCTGATATCTTTGATCTCTCTTTTGTCCTTTTCTCTTTTTTTCCCTTTTTTTACTTTTTTTTTGAAGAAGAATTACTATTGTAATCTTTAGTTGGATCTCATACTGTCGTCTGCCTTGCACTCTAAACAAACTCTAATATATCCGACTTTATCGCAATTCATTATATCGAGGTATGGTATATGTTTTACTTTCCAGTACATGATAATCATAAAATGCATTCGAGAAAGAAGGTTAATTTATAAAGATGATAAAAGTATATCAATATATTGAGGTTCAATATTCGTTGTAAAAAAAAAAAAAAAAGAATATACATAAGATAAAACAAAATGAATGGGTGGAAGACCCGACTTGGTTACTAGTAATTCACAGGTAGACTGTACTAACTTCTCTTGCCATAGTCCCTTTTGAGTATATATTCTTTGTTTTTGCTGTTGTTGATGTTGTTTTTCTTCTTCTCTTAGGTTGCCCTTTCGAGTTTTCAACACAGTAGGTATTTATTATATTTTTTTGTACCCTAATTTTTGCCTAGGTCGCCTTTTCAGGTTTTAAACCTAGCGGGTATTTTTTTTTACCCTAATTTTTGCCTAGGTCGCCCTTTTAGGTTTTCAACCTAGCGGGTATTCATTATTTTTTTTTGTACCCTAACTTTTGTCTAGGTCGCCCTTTCAGGTTTTCAACCTATCGGGTATTTTTTGGTACCCTAATTTTTGCCTAGGTCGCCTTTTTAGGTTTTCAACCTAGCGGGCATTCATTATTTAAGTATGATACTTTTTTACGGCATCTGAGTTTACAGGGAGGACTAAATCTTTTCCATCCATATTCGTGAGGATCAAAGCTCCACCTGAGAAAGCTTTTTTCACGATGTTTGGGCCCTCGTAGTTAGGGGTCCATTTCCCACGATAATCCTTTTGAATGGGTAAGATTTTTTTTAGCACCAAGTCTCCCTCCCAGAATTCTCGAGGACGTACTTTTTTCTCGTACGCCCTTTTCAATCTTTTCTGATATAATTGCCCATGGCATAAGGCCGCCAACCTTTTTTCTTCAATTAAATTTAATTGATCGAAATGGGTTTGTACCCATTCCGACTCCTCTAGTTTGGCCTCAATTAATACTCTTAGTGAGGGGATTTCAACTTCAATGGGTAGCACAGCCTCCATCCCATATACTAGGGAAAAAGGGGTTGCCCCAGTTGAAGTGCGTATCGAAGTGCGATACCCGTGTAGTGCAAACGGTAACATCTCATGTCAATCTTTGTATGTTACAACCATTTTCTGAATAATTTTTTTGATATTTTTATTTGCTGCTTCAACTGCACCATTCATTTTTTGTCTGTACGGGGACGAGTTGTGGTGTTGAATTTTAAAGGTGGCACACAATTCATCCTTCATTTTGTTATTCAGATTTGTGGCATTGTCGGTAATGATCTTGCTTGGTAGGCCATAACGACAAATTAACTCCCTTTTTATGAATTTGACTACCACATTTCTGGTTATATTGGCGTACGAAGCGGCCTCTACCCATTTGGTAAAGTAATCGATTGCCACCAAGATGAAGCGATGTCCATTTGATGCTTTCGGTTCAATCATTCCGATGACGTCTATGCCCCACATTGAGAACGGCCAGGGCGCTGAAAGGGTGTTTAGAGGCATTGGTGGGGCGTGGATATTATCAGCATATATTTGACACTTATGGCATTTCTTAACATAATTAAAACAATCTTTTTCTAGGGTGAGCCAGTAATACCCGACCCAAAGAATCTTTCTAGACGTGGCGTGTCCGTTCATATGGATCCCATAAGAGCCATCGTGGACATCTTGTAGAATTTCTTTCGCCTCATTGACATCAACGCATCTAAGGAGTACCATATCATGATTCCTCTTATACAAAACATTTTCGTTCACGAAAAAGCTTGCGGCTAGCCGTCTGAGAGTTCTTTTCTCATTCTTCGATATTCCAGGAGGATATTCTCTATTAATAAGATAATGTTTGATGTCGTGATACCACGGTTTCCCATCAATTTCTTCTTCCATTAAGTGGCAGTAGGCAGGATGATCTCGACTCTCCAATTTAATGGATGAGACTTCATCGCTTCGACTTATTTGGAACATCGAGGATAAAGTAGCCAAAGCATCAGCCAATTGATTGTTTTCTCGAGGGACATGGTGAAAAGTGATTTTTTCAAATTGTAAAGACAATTCTTTTATGTAGGTAAAATAAGGTATTAACTTCTTATCTCGAGTTTCCCATTCTTGGTTAAGCTGATTAACGACCAGAGTTGAATCTCCATACACTTCCAGCATTTTCGCTTTTGATTCCAAAGCTGCCAAAATTCCCATGGCACAACCTTCATATTCTGCCATATTATTGGTACAATCAAAACATAAACGCGCTGTGATAGGTATGAACTGTTTTTTGGGAGATATTAAGACAACCCCAATCCCATGCCCCATTATGTTTGAGGCCCCGTCGAACAACAAGGTCCATTTTCCATTATCGCATTCTTCAAACATAACCATGATGCTTTCGTCTGGGAATTCACATTGCATTGACTTATAATCATCCACAAGTTGATTAGCTAGATAATCTGCTAAGGCACTCCCTTTGACGGCTTTCTGAGTAACATAGGTAATATCATATTCTGATAACATCACCTGCCAGCGAGCAATTCGCCCTGTGAGAGCAGGCTTTTCAAAAATGTACTTGATTGGATCCATTTTGGATATCAAGTAAGTCGTGTGGCAAAGCATGTATTGCCTCAAGCGATGGGCTGCCCAGGCTAAGGCACAACAAGTACGTTCTAACATTGTATATCTTGTTTCAACCTCTGTAAATTTTTTACTTAGATAGTAAATGGCATGCTCCTTTTTTCCTGTTTCATCACGTTGCCCCAGCACGCATCCCATGGCCCCGTCGAGAACTGTAAGATACATAATCAGGGGTCGGCCCAGAATTGGGGGGACTAGAATTGGAGGCTTTTGCAAATACTGTCGGATTTTTTCAAATGCGTTTTGACATTCTATGTTCCACACAACTGTTTGATTTTTCCGTAAAAGTTTAAAGATCGGTTCACAAGTCGCAGTCAGTTGTGATATAAATCTTGAAATATAATTTAGTCTCCCAAGAAAACCGCGAACTTCTCTTTCGGTACTCGGGGGAGGCATTTCTGAAATGGCTCGAATCTTATCGGGGTCAACCTCTATTCCCTTCTGACTAACCACAAATCCCAATAATTTGCCCGACCTCACGCCGAAAGTACACTTGGAAGGATTAAGTTTTAGCTTAAACTTTCTAAGTCTTTCGAAGAGTTTCTTTAGATCAATAATATGTTTTTCTTCTGTTTGTGACTTAGCAATCATGTCGTCTACATAAACTTCTACCTCTTTATGTATCATGTCATGGAATAGGGTTACCATAGCTCTTTGGTAGGTCGCCCCAGCATTTTTCAGACCAAAAGGCATTACTTTGTAACAAAATGTTCCCCAAGGGGTGATGAAAGTTGTTTTTTCCATATCTTCAGCTGCCATCTTAATTTGATTATACCCAGAGAAACCATCCATAAAAGAAAAGAGTGAATGGCGAGCCGTATTGTCAACCAGAATATCGATGTGAGGTAACGGAAAATCATCTTTAGGGCTGGCTTTTATAAGGTCCCTATAGTCAACACACATTCGAACTTTGCCATCCTTTTTCGGCACCGGTACGATATTGGCTATCCATTGGGGATAATTTGCCACAGCCAGGAATCCTGCGTCAAATTGTTTTTTTACTTCTTCCCTAATTTTTATTGACATATCGGGCTTCATTCGCCTTAATTTTTGTTTGACCGGAGAAAAATCAGGTTTTAAGGGCAATTTATGCTCCACTATGCTAGTATCCAATCCAGGCATATCCTGATATGACCAGGCAAAAACATCTTTGTATTCATGTAGGAGTTGGATTAGTTCGTGATACACTTCTTTCTTTAAGATGGTGCCGACTTTAATTTCTTTCTTTATTTCTTCTGTCCCTAGATTAATCATTTCCGTCGGTTCCTCATAGGGCATGATACTCTTGGCTTCCCGTTCTACCGCTCTTAACAACTCTAGAGGAGGTTCATATTCCTCTTCTTTATCTTTTTCTGTTTGACTAACAAGATTGTCAAACTTATGCGACGAGATCCTAGTACAGTCATCTGTGAATGGACTATTCCCAAATCTACAGGATTCAAGGCCAGGATAAGGGGAAGAAAAAAAAAGAAAGAAAGAAAGAAAAAAGAACAATTTTGGCGAATGAATGTTAAAATATGAGAACGGTAAGAAAGAACAATAAGAAAATAAAATGAGAATGCATTTATTGAAATTCAAAGTACTGGGAAAAAAAATTGTGTCCATCCTAAATATAATAAAGTAACTTAAGGTCTTAGTAAGACTATTAATGCTTTTAGAATTACATGGGAATTGCATTAAATATTATAGGCGACTTGACTAATATCCAATTCTTGATTTCTGCTCCTGCACCACACGGACGAATCCAATCAGCTTCATCAACGGAAATGTCATCTCCAGTTGCTGCGATATGGATCTCGCTTGTTGGTCTTGCACTTTGGAAACTCTGTTGGATGTCACAGATGGGAATCCTTTCAGTTCTGGGCTCTCGATTCTCGGTCCGAGATAATCTCTTTTCTTTTTTTTCTTTGACCAATCTTCGTTTGTCAGCCTGGGTGGGTTTGTAGCCTAAACCCCAATTATCCTTATTCTCAGGAAGTTCCACCAGTTCTTTGAGCCCTTCTTCATCTTTCCCCAACCCGTGCCATGGATGGTGTCCTCTGCTCAACATGAACTTAGCCACCATAATAGCAGTGTTTGACATATGTGGTTCTATAGGTGTCGTCTCGACGTAAGCGGTGTCCACAATTTCTAGTGTTTGGAAGGCGGTCTCTAGAGCTTCTTCTGTCGTCTCAACATAAGGTGTGGTGGACAACTTACTCACCAACAAGTCTTCTTCTCCTGACACGATTACCAATTGATCATTTACCGTATACTTCAGCTTTTGATGTAAGGTTGATGGCACTACGCCGGCAGAATGGATCCATGGCCTTCCCAACAAGCAACTATAGGTGGGTACAATGTCCATCACGTGAAACGTGATTTCAAATGTGACCGGGCCTATTTGAACTGGGAGTTTGATTTCTCCCATTACTTCTCTGCGACTCCCATCGAAAGCTCTAACAACCATGGGGCTTGGTCTCATATATGTACCATCACAAGGTAGTCTTGCTAATGTCGATTTTGATATGACATTCAGCAAGGAACCATTGTCAATGAGGACTCTTGATATTATATGGTCGAGACACATCACTGATATGTGTAGTGCTTTATTATGCCCTCTCCCTTCGGTCGGCAGCTCATCATCTGTGAAGGTTAGGTGGTTGTTGGCGGTGATGTTATTTATGATACCTCCAAATTTGTCCAAGGTGATGTATTGAGTGACATGGGCCTCGTTTAGTATTTTCATCAATAGCTTCCGGTGGGACTCAGAATTCATCTATAGGGACAACAATGAAATCCTTGCAGGAGTATGGTTGAGTTGGTCGACTATTTTGTATTCACTCTGTTGGATGATTTTGAGAAACTCACGAGCTTCATCATTAGAAACCCCTTTCTCATTTTCTACTTTGTTATTTTCAACTTCTTCTGTTACAATTACTTTCTTTTTGCCTTTATCTTTGTATGCCTTCTCAGACGCCATTATTATTTCTCTCTGTGATGTTTTCGGGGAGTATATCCGACCACTTCTAGTCATCCCTCCTATTCCTGAAACGTTCGTGGCAGCGGTTGTTTTTGAGCTAGAAGCATCTCCATTCTTCTGTTCAGCCAGATGTACCTCTACATTATAGTTCCAAGGTACCGCTTTATTGTCTTTATACGGAAAAGGGCTTGGTATCCGAACTATTAAGGTCCTCAGATCACTGGGGGCATTCATAGTTTCCTCCTTAGTGAAGTGAATGACTAATGGCTTTGGGACGGTTATGCCAAGTTTTTCTTCTAATTGGGTTGCGATCATATCATCATCCTTTTCCCAACGACCTATTTGAATGATGCATGTGTTTATCAATTTCTGAAGTTCTTTTTTGAACTCATTGCATTCTTCCATGGAATGATCTTCATTGAGGTGGAAATTGCATCTTGCTTTCCCATCGGCGTTTCCTTGGATTAACCCAAGTTTGCATAACTCAGAGAAAATTAGTCCCATCGGAGTCTTAATTCTTTTGACCTCCCTTATTAATTGGTGATTTTCATCAATAGCATTCACTATTGGTCCACCATGGACTGGTAGGGGATTGTTTTTCACGCTAGGCTCGTTTTCTTTGAAATTCAGCCATCCAGCTTTAAGCAAATCGTGCACCTTAAATTTTAAAGCTAGGCAATTTTCAGTAGAGTGTCCTATAGCCCCAGAGTGGTAATCGCATGTGGCGTTCGAGTCATATCCTTTAGGGTAGGGCGGTTCTATAGGTTTCCCTGGACATAGTGCAACCATAGAATTGCTAACCAGATGCGGTGATAATTCTGCATAAGTCATAGGGATTGGGTCGAAATGTACGAACTTCCTCCCACTATAGTTTCTTCCCCGACTTTCATAGGAATCTTGATTCCCTTGTAAGTTTTGACTTATGGTACTTGAGGTTTGTGAGGTTGCAGCGGCGTAGGGGCGATGCACGAAAGAAGGATTAGTTGGGTTTGACGCCACGAAATGGCTTTCTCCCTCCTTTTTCTTATTCGTACCTACGGGCGGCTTCTTTGTGTTATTCAATCCGGGATAGCCAGAAGTAATCTTTCCGCTTTTCAATCCCATTTCTACTCTTTCGCCTATGATGACGAGATCTGAAAAATTTGACGAGACGCTTCCTATCATTTTGTCATAAAACGGAGGTTGAAGAGTGTTTATGAACATGGTCACCATTTCTTTGTCTGATAGAGGGGGTTCAACCTGGGAAGCTAGCTCTCTCCATCGTTGGGCATATTCCTTGAATGTTTCATTGTCTTGTTTTGTCATATTTTGCAACTGCATTCTGTCAGGAGCCATGTCAAGATTATATTTGTATTGTTTCAAAAAGGCATCCACCAAATCTTTCCAAGAGCCGATATGAGCTCGCTCAAGGTGCATATACCAACTCAAGGAAGCTCCTGTCAAACTGTCTTGAAAGAAGTGGATTAGCAGTTTTTCATCATGGGCACAAAAACCCATTTTTCGACAATACATAATAAGATGTTTCTTGGGGCATGTAGTTCCCTTGTATTTGTCGAATTCAGGCAACTTGAATTTTGGAGGTATTATAATATCAGAAACGGGGCATAGGTCCGAAGCATCAAATCCATAATTGTTGACTCTCAAGCGCTCTTCTAAGGATTGATTGCTCTCGAGCGGTCGAGGTTCATGAGGTATGTTAAACATCATCGGCGTAGCTTCGGTAGCTTTTCCTTGCGACGAAGAGCTAGGAAATCCCAAAGTAAGGGGTGAAGGTTGCACTTGAGGGAACTCGCCAGTATTATGTTGCGGATTTGTAGCCACGACCAGCGGATTGTTGTTGGGGGGATGAGTGTCTATAGGCGGGGTATAACCTGGCGGCAGACCATAAGGTGGAAATTGTTGTGCCTTCCCTTCTTGATAATTAGTATGAAGGTGTGGAGCGACGCCCGTTGGGTGAACAAGAGTGTTTTGGGGCATCCCTTCATCTACCAAAGGATTCCCATCATTTCTATTTCCAAGTGCTTGTAGAATCTCCAAGATCTTGGTCATTTGCCCCTTGAGTTGGTTCACGTCTTCTCTTATTTCTGTTTGCTCTAGTTCATCCATGATTTTTGACTGGGATCGTGTCCGATAACGGTGTCGTAGCACCAGTTTTTTTATTTGTTGTATTATTTTTTTCTGTGAAAGAATATGGCATGAGTATGCAATGTGATGTATGAAAATGTGATGACGCATGAATGTTAAAGACCTATTTATTGCTTGCTTGTGAATATCTTAACCAATAATAAAGGGAGAACCATGAGATCAAAAGTGGAGCCAAATTTAATTCATTGAACAAGATACAAGTTTTACCACAAATGAGAGAACAAACAATAACTTAACAAAACGAAAGTAGTAACATAAACGCGGAATTTGAAAATTTAATGAGCAATCATTTTTTTCATTTGCTCAATTAAACTTTTACAATGCTCAATAAAAATGGAGATCTCTTGAGGGGTAGAGAGAGGATTAACCATGCCGTTTGCATCTCTTAATAACGGTGGAATATCTCCGATAGCTGAATTGGTTAAATATACTAGTTTGGAGAAGCGGTCCATCCAAAACATTCCTTCTTGAACAAGTCTCTCGATAGTGTCTTTTTGTGTATGCATCTCGTCTTCTTTTCTTGCAAGTTCAACTCGGTATGCCTCAACGATCTCTTCTTGACATTGCCTTTCTATCATTAAATTTCTTTCACATTCCACTTTTACCCTCTCTATTTGTTGCTTTAGATTTGCTTCTTGTCGACATATGACTTCATGTTTTTCCCCAGATTTTTTTAGCAACTCCTTAAGCCTGAGACCTTCCATCACTGCATCATCCCTTTCTTGACCCCGCAAACAGATCCCCGCAAACAGATCCGAGTTCTATTCTTGCTTTCTTCTTCCTCTCTTGCTCTTTTCTGTACTTTCTCAAGGATAAGGGATTGTTGAGTATTCTTATACTCCATATCTCTATAAGCCTGGTGAGCCCTCTCCAATTCATGTTGTAATTTCTCAATTTCTTGTCTTTTTAGAGCTAAGTCAGCCTCTAAATCTTCAGTACTGAAAAAGGATTCTGTTGTTACTACTTCGGGAGCAACCGTATTGCAATGAAAAGGTAACTTGATCTCTAATGCCCTCTTTTTCACCCAATTATGATATTCCTCTCCTATACCACAACTTCTAGGCCCTAATTCTTGACCTCTTCTAACGACATCTCCCCAAGACTTACGTATTCTTCTCAGCAGGCTAGCATCATAAATGTCTCGTCCACGAATGACAAAAGATTTTGTTACATAAATCATCAGAGGCTTCGTCATAGGATAACCCAATTGTCTCAATGCAACATAGGGACTTTAATTTATACACCCTTTAGTTCCCATGAGGGGAACATCAACAAAAACACCGCATCTACAAATCACTTCATTTATATCTTGACTTCGGGAATACCACTGGATAGTTCTTTCGTTGAGATTTGCTAGAATGTTGGCCCATTCCTTTTTACTCTTAGTTCTTAACTGATGTGTGTCTTGGAAAATATGTTTGACAAGCCAAAGATATAGTATTGGTGAGCAGCAATGGATCATGCCCCGTTCTTTCTCATGACGGAAGTCGAGCATGCAGTAAATGTCAGCCAAAATCGCTGGTACTGGGTTCTATCCTCTATGCTTGTAGGCCAAAAAAACGTCTATCGCCGTAAAATCCACAAAGTCCGTAACACTTGGAAATAAAACAATCCCATATATAATCAAGGCGAGCACATCCATGAAAGTGTCCTATTTTCCATCTCTCGCTAAGTTTACTGCTTTCTCTTCAAGATATTTTACTGGGAATCCGATCAAATTGTCTTTGTTGGTTTATTGTCTTCCATTTCCTTTATAGGGATATCAAGTGTTTCAGCAACTGTTTTCAGTGAAGGGTAGTGTTCCATGTACTGGTAAGGTTTGATCCCCTTCATCGGATATCCCATTATTCGTTCGAACTCTTACAACGTTGGGGCCAACAAAAAGTCCTTAAAGGTGAAACACCTGAAAGGAGGGTCATAGAATTGGGCCAACGCTGTAAGGGCATCCACTTGCACATTAACTTCAAGTAAATCCAGAATTTTGCCAAATTTCCGCATAAAGATTACACGTTGTACCTTTTTCAACTTTTGAGCGAGATTCTTAAGGTTGCTTACATCTGGTTTAAGAACTCTCAATGGCAAGGTCTTTCTTAATGGAGTAATGTTTGAGCCACCATTTGATCCCATGTTTCCTATTGTTAAAGTTATTCACAACAAGCTTTAATTTTTATGGTTTTGAAGATGATATGATGATGATATTTTTTTCAAAAGTGAACATGATGAAGAATATGATGCAAAAAAAACAAAATTGGATATACTAGAAGGTAAAAGTGAACATAACATAGAGTAGGTTTTTCGTATGTACACGAGATTTACACGATTCTTTTCTTCTTATGTTTTTTTTTTATGTGAACTTTTACCATGGGTAGATCTATAGTTCTAAATTGGTTCCTAGAGCACACAACTCAATTCTAAAATATTAAACCAATTAATAGGTAAACTATTAAAATGGCAATATTATAGAAAATGTCAACTCTAGGGGAGACTTTCATGACAACCAAATAGGATGTACATCTAGAAGATTATCATTACACAGTCTCTAACTTATCTTAGGTTGCACTCAGCCCGGGTATAGAGCCCACTCATAAGTGTGTGAATCGTGTTCGAGTAGTGTATAGAAAAAATAAATAAGGTAAAATAAAAAAATCACAATGAAAATAAATTAACAACACATCTATAATTATATTAGCACCCTACAACGTCCGTTAAACGGTTACCCTATAATTAATTGTATACAAACTATTTATTTATTTATTCATTTATTTTTACCCCAAAAAGAATACTAAAAAAAATTATTTACATTAATAAAAGAAGGAAAAATATTTTTTATTAATTTGGTTTGACAAGGAATAAAACCTTGCTCCTACGTATCCCCAGGTGCAATGGAGAAATCAAAACACACGTAGTTCTTGGGTAGAAAATGTTAATGTGTTGACTGATTTTATTATTAATTTTACTTTATATATATATACATATCAAAATAAATTAACAGCATAATAGTGATAATATTAATAATAATAGTAATAAAAAAAAGGTGAGATGTTTGTTCGCGGATTGTATCTTTTTATTTTTGTTTTAAAGAAAAATTAATTTTTGTTAAATAAACAACGTAACGAAAATATAATAATAACAAAAAAAAGGTGAGATGTGGCGTGGCGAGCGAGGATGAATTTCATCCGGCGGCAGCGACTATTAATTCTAATCCTAATGGAAAAACTATTTATTTGTTGTTACGATCTTTTTGTTATTTTGATAGATACGTGATATGAGCTATATATTCAATATTATGATGCGGTAAAATTCGTTTTCTTGGTGATTGGTTTATAAGCATCAATTAGTTATATTTTTCTAGCATTTTGTGTTGCAAAGAAAGCAATTTTAAGAACAGACAACCTTAGAAAAACGAAAGCTTAACACACGATTTTATTTTTTGTATAAATAGAAAAAGAGAAAGAAAAAAAAAACATTTTTTAAAGGGATGCAATATAAAGACTAGTAAGAAGAAATTTAGAGAAGTGATACCTTACTACTGAAGTAGTTTCTTGCTGGACTGATTTTCCCAAGACCAAATTCTCTGCTCCTCTCTCGCCTGTTATTCTCTCTTGTTTCTTTTTTGTGCTCTCAAAATGTCCTCCCCTTCCACTCTTACTATCGATTATTTATAGGCCTTTCGGGTGTAGGTTACAAAAGACAAGGGAATAATTGCCAATTGATCACCATTTTATTACTATTAATCTCTTTCTTTGTGGTTTCTTTTCTTTCAATTGATTATCATTATACCGATTTTTATGACCATCAATCCATTCAATTGATCCTCATTATACCGATTTTTATGACCATCAATCCATTTCTTTTCAGTTTCTTTCATACAATTATGTATATTTATTTA
>JBBPBP010000001.1:30293437-30307467 GCA_037974735.1 Cicer chorassanicum
TTCTCTTCATTATTAACATATAATTTAAGAAATTTTGTTTTTGGGAAAATATGTTTGAATCTGCTTGTTGTACATTTTTTTTTTGATTTTGTTTCTTTTTTTATAGAAAAAATGTTTAGGGCTTGTTTGATTGTATTTTACTTTTTGGTTTTTAAAAATAAATTTTAGAAAAATGTTTTTAAAAAGAAATTTTTTAAAAAATCTGTTTGACAACTCTAATTTCTGAAAACAGTTTTTGACTATAGAATTAAAAAAAACTAAAAAAATAACAAGTAAAACACCATTTATCTGTTTTGCTTTTTTAGTTTTAAACAGTATAATATTAAAAATATTTTTACAAAATAGTTTTTAAAAACAAGTAATGCAAATTAATGTTTTAGTTTTTCAATTTAAAAATACTAAAATTGAGTTTTTGGAATTTGAATCAAACAAGCCAACATTTTGATTTTTAGGTTTCCATAGGTTCCCTCCACTATGGATAATCCTATCTGAAGTGCATGAGACACTAAATTTAGTTTCTTACTGAGAATTCGTACTCATGTTCACCTTTCAAGATCTAGCTCGTTAGACTCAACCCCCATTAGTGGTAATTATGTCTTTATTGGATTCAAAAATAAAATAATTTATTAATTAAAATAAGAAATTTAATTAACAATAATCTAAATAGGAAAATAAAT
Source organism: Cicer chorassanicum (assembly GCA_037974735.1). NCBI lineage: Eukaryota > Viridiplantae > Streptophyta > Magnoliopsida > Fabales > Fabaceae > Cicer > Cicer chorassanicum. Next base: position 30,294,115 of record JBBPBP010000001.1, read on the forward strand.
AATTTCATTTTAGTTTCAATGGTATAATTCTTAATAGTTAAATTTTTAATAGTTTCAATGGTATATATATATTAAAAATCAACCACAAATTTTGAATATAACCTTAATCGAAGCTCATATCCATATACTAAAATGGTCATTTATTAGAAAGCAAATACTACAATGTTATTTTATTCATCAATTAGTTAAAATTATTACTTTTTATATCTTCTAAATTAAAATAAGAATAATCATAATATAATATACTCTAATTATAATATGTTATATAAATCGTACGAGAGATAATTGTTTGTCTTTAAGGAATTAGTTAAATTTATTAAAAAATTTAAATATCACCATCATAAAAATAATACAATTATAATACATTAACTATAATTTTTCACACTTTAACTTTTTCATGTTAGTTTTTTTGAAAATAGGTTAAAGAAGTTGTTGGAACGTATAATTTATACAATTGATTAAGGATTGCCATTAATCAATTAGTAAATTTTTTTATATCTTCTAAATAAAAATAAGAATAATCATGATATATTAATTATATAATTGATTAAAAAACGGTACCCGATAGTAAAAATGAGAACACTTAAAGAAACACAAACTATATAATCAGTGATACTATAATAAAAGTGAGAATAGTCATAATGCCCAAACTATTATTTTTTCAATACTTTAATTTTTTCACATTTTTTTGGAAGTTAATCGCTAATGAATTCGTGCGAACGTACAATTGACACTACAAGAAAACACTCATTTTGTGACCAACTTATAAATGATTTTGTGGCTGAAAAAAGCCCTCACAAACTACTGACCGAAAAAGCCCTCACAAATACTAAAATTCAAATTTGTTGTTATTTGTAGCGGAAAAAGCCCTCACAATGGATTTGAATTTCAGCAGAATTTTGTGAGGGCAAAATCCCTCACAAAATTACACCGCTGGGCCTTTGTGAGGGCTTAGGCCGCCACAAAATCACACATTTGTGAGGGCAAAGGCCGCCACAAAGTCACTCATTTGGTATATATAATTTAAATTTATAATTTTATATAATTTATTAATATATAATATTTATTTTAAATTGAATATAATTTCAAATATAATTTATTTTGTTTGATATATATAATTTATTAATATATAATATTTATTTTTAATTTAAATTTTTAATTTTATATTATATTAATATTTATTTTTTATATATAATATTATTTTTTTAATATTAATTTCGAATTTGATAAATTTTTTTTTTAATAAAGTCAAACATTTGTGGCGGCCTAAGCCCTCACAAAGGACAACCTTTGTGGCGGCCAAAGCCCTCACAAACTGATTACTTTATGTCATGTCATCCTTTGTGGCGGCCAAAGCTCTCACAAACGCTAACTGTTTTAAATTCGCAGTCCTTTGTGGCGGCCTAAGCCCTCACAAATTTGTGGCGGACTTTTCCGTCACAATTTTGTGAGGGCTTAAACCCTCACAAATGGTAACAAAAAAAAATGAATTTTGTGGCAGTTTTGGCCGCCACAAACCTTTGTGACTAGCTTATTTGTGACTGCCAAAGGCAGCCACAAATTTTCCAGTTGTGGCTGCTTTTCCCCCTTTGTGAGGACATTTGGCCCCCACAAAATGATGTTTTTCTTGTAGTATGATACACAAGATAAATATTTGTCACCAATTAATTAGTTAAAATTAATATATTTTTTATATCTTTTAAAGAAAAATGAGAATAATTATAATTTATTATAAAAATCATACACGGGACAAATTATTGTTAGTAAAGAATTAGTTAAAACTAATATAATTTTTAAATATAATCGGCATAAAAATGAGTACAATTTGCAATGAGATTCAAAATTGTTTGAATTGAACAATTTTGAATGAGTAGATAAATGTGTAATGAATGTGTTGTGGCCTAAATTTCGAGTTTTTCTCGAGTTCAATGGCGTTGCCACCAAAATTTATTTTAAGATAGGGAAAATATTGGGAAACCCTTAAGAAAAAAAATGGTATTTGAAACTAAATTTTGAGTTCAGGAGTCGATTATGGGTAGGAAATATATTAGCATCCTACGACATCCGTTAAAATACGGTTACCTATAATTAATTGTGCAGAATTAATATTAAATATATTTATTTCTCCTTATTATTAAATACGAATATGAATTGTTTTTTTATAAATGTGATTTTTGAGATAAAAGTGTGCTTTAAAAAAGTAAAAAAAAATAAGTTTTCAAGAGTGTGATCTTGCTTCTACGTATCTTCCAGTGCGATGGAGAAATCAAAGCTACGTAGTTCTTAGTATAAAATGTATGAGATCACAAAGTTGTCACAACTCATGTGTTTTAAACTAGGATGGACTGAGATCACAGAGTTGTCACAACTCATGTGTTTTAAACTAAGACCGACAAGATGTCATATCCTGATCAACCCAATTTATAAAAGATTATTATTATTTTGGAATTTAAGATCGTCAAGTTGTCACAACTCAGATGTTATAAATACCTAAGATTAATAAGATGTCACATCTAATTAATCAAATTAAAAAAATGATTTTTGGTTAACTTATTCATATATATATATATATATATGAATAAGATGTCACATCTAGTTACTCTTTGATAAAATATTTATTTGTGTTTTATTAAAATTTGATATTTAGTTAGGGAACAAATTAAACTAAAAATTTAATTAGATTGTGACTTTAAATGAGGTGAACTCTCAAATGAACGAAATTGATTATTTATTAAACCCAACTTAAAAATAACAATAAAAAAATGTTACTAAAATTAATAAAGTAAAACTAAAAACAATTTTCAATAAAAACATTGGAAAGATCACTTGGCAGAAGAAAAAAATAAAAAAAGGCACACGCGGTCTCTATTGGCAGAAATAAGATTATTACTTTACGGTACATGTAGTGGCACATATAGACAAACGAAATTAAGAGAAATAGAAGAAAAAAAAACAAAAGGAGAAGCAAAGATTCAAAAATGGAGAAGGAGGTAATGAGAGGGAAAGGGAGAAAGCGATCGAGAGTGGAAGAGTGGAATCGAGAGGCTGAGTACGATACCAAAGAGTATGGTCGGCTTTCCGGTGACGGTGACACTTTTCGGTGACAGTGAAATTGAAAGGCTGAGCACGATACCAAAGAATATGGTCGGCTTTCTGGTGACGGGGACGGCGTCTAAAGATTTGAGTTTTTAGTCTTATCTTTTCTAATTTTTTTTTTGTTTATACCCTCACGGATCAGACATTACATTTGCATAACAACAAAAAATATTCATTTTTTCGTTCATAACTCATTTTATATATTAAATTTGGATATCTCTTCGCTTTTTTTTATACCCTCGTGGATGAGGCATTACATTTGTATAACATCAGATTTTGAGTGCATGGTACAACTAATAACTTATTACATTAAAAAATAAAAAATAAAATGAAGCAAAGAAATCGATTTGAAACAGGTTTGTAGCAGGGATGCTAACAAGGCAAACAAGGTAAAGGAATGTACACACTGGAAACAACGTGAAAAGGAAGAAAGCAAAACCTGCACACAATTTTTTTTACAACGTTTTTTTAGAATAGCGCTGTAATAGGTGTATATATAGTGTGCTTGTTATACTAGATGTACAACATTTTTTTAAGAAAAATGTTGTAATATGTGGATTCTTATACTAGTTTTACAGTGCTTTTTTTAAAAAGCACTGTAAATCTATTCTAATAAGCAATGTAAAATGTTGGTTTGTATAAACAGGTCTTTAATGACATTTTTTTAAGAAAGCGCTGTCTTTAAATGAGATTTCAATTTTTTTCCAAAATCATATTCATCAAGCACATATTGACACAATTGCAATTTTTTAATTCAAACATATTCACTTCACAACATTACTATATATTCACAGAAACAAGTTCAATTACATCAGTACTATATTCAGTAAATATTCACAACAACAATATCATATTCACAACAATTACATATTCACAATATCAATTACATATGCACAACAACAATATCAGGTCAGTAATTAAAATAATGATCAACAATTTCTAGCATGTCAATTTCCCAACAATTTCAAGCATGTCAATTTCTAGCATGCCAATTTCCCAGCAATTTCTTATTTTACCCTACTATAACAAAAATTAAAATAAACTAATTAGAATAATGATCAGCCCACACAAAAATATACAATATATAATAGTTTACAATATGAAACTCACCTATTAACAAATTATATAACTTTCAATTCGATCACATACTAACACCAGTCTTCCTTTATTTCATTTAGATCACTTTCAGAGTATGTTGAATTGGAGTAGTCAAAGTACTATGCAGTATAATATTTGAACATAAATAAGTTAGAATCAAATATATATATATATATATATATATATATATATAGTTTATATATGAAAATCAAAATATGATGAAAATAACGTACCGTTTCTGGAATTATATTTTGATTCATATCAACAATCACATTCATGAATTGCAGTATATAGTATCTGGAGTCTATGTTGTTAGTTTGACGAGGGCACTATAAATAAAACATGTACGCCAATAAATATTTATGCATTGATTGTAAATGAAATTTTAAAGGCATATAATTAAGTTCTATAACAGTTTTCAAACCTTTATTGGAATCTATGTGATGTTGTTTGACTTATGCTTCAATACTGTAGCACACCTTTGAGCGCGGAAAACTTGTAAATCACTATCAAATAAATGTGATTATTATTCAATTACCAAACACATTATTTATAGATGTAAGAAATAAATGGATATTACTTACGTATTGAAGATATTCTTTATATCCGAGTGATTGTTATAATGACCGTGCAGTGGATCTAAATAGTATATAATTTCAGAGGTGGCATTGATGGCAAACAACACAGAATGTTGCCTACAACAACAAAAATTTGGTTGGCAACTTTGTTTACACAATTGATAAAGTATCATAAATTAAAAGAGATATAGATAAAGAATATCTAATTATCCTGAATTATATGGCGCAAGAAACAACTTATCCTTCTCTTTATTTACCAAAAGTATATCAACGACATATTTTTTTACGTTAACTGGATCGAGTTTAAACATGGATAGCTTATGGGGAGATAAGAATGAAAATCTATCTGTCAATTTGCGCATGCACACCAACTTTTCATACAAATACCTTCAATGAAAATATCAAATTAGATTTATTACCAATAAACATGGCAGTGATGCAATTAAAAGAAATTTTTATCATAAATAAAGTGTTTTACATTACTTAATGTATATGCTGATTATAGTAGTACTCAGCTCCTTATGATTGAGAAGTTCATATATGTGCTCTTTATCAAGTAATTCTTCATACTCATCTCCGAAAATACCTTTCTCCATGTGTATGATACGTGAATCATTGCTGTCCATATTCATCTTTGCTTGTATGTCAAGACACGACCCAAATCGAGAAAGGTGTGGATGACTTATTTTAGGAGCAGCAACTGATTTTCCACGATCTAATTTTTGAATTTTGGCAGATTTATTTTTACCATGAACCTGCATTTGCGGTGCGGCGAGTTTCTGGTAGATTTGCAGTGCGGCGGGTTTATTTTTTGAATCAACTTTCTTAACATTTTCGGTAGGTTTTGCTTGAATATGAAAAAATTAGGTTGATAAGTTAATTTGTTAGTTATTATAGTAAGTTAATCATTTCGTATACAATTGATGTATATGTCAAACCTTTTCTGGTGAAGTGACTGACTCGTTGTGAGGTCTCTTCTTATCATTCCCTTTAGATTTTGTAAGAATCTAAATAAATATGAAATTAAAGTTAACAGCGGAAAAATCAGCTATTAAACATAATCAATCATAATCATACAATTAAACATACATAGCAATTAAACATACCGTATCAATGTCAACAAGATTTTTGGGCCATGCCACGTTTCTACCTGTTGCTTCTCCCAAAAACTTCATATCTCCATCGTTGTCGGGTATAGGCAATGGGACAAGTGGTTCAAAAGCAATCACAGGTGAAACTTTAACATGGCCGAAAGGGATCGAATTACGGTGTAATACTTCTCCCAAGGTATTGTACAATGTTCCTTTTCCAACCATGATGAGTAAGGGAGGATAAATATAGCACGCAAGATAAGACACCCTAAACCAATGGTTAATACATAAGTATGTGAAACAATTAGGTTGAATGAATTTCATATTTCATTAAGTAATTAATTACCTCTGGAAGACTTTTACGACCAATGTTGACACTTCGGAAGTTGCTTTTCCTGATTCTTTTTCACTAAAAATGCAGGTTGCTCTGTTAGGATTTTCAGCTTATCTAGTACTTCCTCATTAGATGGAATTGTGCGCTTCTCATGTGAAAAATAGATTTTTGGAATTACGCCAATTCCTTTACCCCTCACATGACTAGAATATTCAGGAACATTAAATACCTTACTAAGTATGTCCCTGCAACTAACTTGTTTATTTTCCTCTGGATTTTCAAAACATTGTTCTAGATTCTCCTAAAATACATGTAGTATTAAAAAGATAAGTTCAATATCATTTTTAAAAGACAATATTAAAAAATAATAAAGTGATAATATACTTAGACATTGTTCAATCACTTGTTGAACATTTTCATTAACAACTATTCCATCCTTATTCAAACGAGTCTCCTTCCACAAAATATGACAACCTAATGGTTGATCGGATTTCGTCTCTTGAAGCTATTCGTTAAGACATAAACAAAATATTAGTTAGAAACTATAGTTTATAATCTACCACATTATATAATAGTGATGTTTACTTACAATTTTTTGCTATAAACGTGCATCCCCCCATACACGAACTTTTGTACGGATGTATTGGATTTTTTGCTCTCTCGCGATTTACCGTGTAAAAAAATAATGATCGTGTAAAAAAATACGCTATGAATATGAACAAAACACAAATGCTAATAAATTAATATTACCTCAAAAGCGGGGTCTGCACGTTTAGCTACAAAAGTGCTCCATTCTTCATTTGATATGTAGTGTTGTATATTTTCGGAGCTTCAACATTCAAATTTCCATCACGATCTCTTAGGTAGCAATTTGACAAATGAGATCTAAATCCTTTGTGTATTTTTCCGGCAACTCTAAGCACATAATTTTTTCGCACATCATCAATGTTACTGCAAACCAAACAAAAAAGTGGAGTAAAAAAGTTACTTGTATATCATTCCACGATATATCTTTAGCATCCTTCAAAGCTTTATCTCTCCAATCATCAATAGTTATTGGAATATTTTGACGACCAACTACACCAATGTAACTTACCATAGTTAAACTGTTGGGCTCAATTGGCTGGCCACTTTGATTTTATCCCACCTAATAAACTCATAGAGTAAGTGCATGCTTTCAAAAAAGATAAAAAATAAAATCTAAACAAATTATAGTATACCTCAAATTTAATTCCATTACTTCTTGTTTTGATGGCCTTTTGCATAATAGTTGCCCCACGTTTAACTTCGTTTCATAACTCTTAGTATTGACAACTTCATCATTTTGACAATCTAAATCATTATTGGAATCCATTTATCTACATATTTCACATGCAATATAATTATAAGTTCAGTATAAGTTCAACATGCAATAGTCTAAGTAGCAGTATAAGTTCACATTGCAGTTTAGTGACAACAACAAATTAATAAATACAATACCTGACAACAACAATCATTGAGTTTAGGGGTACGACTTCGCTTAAGTAGAAATGACCAACAATCACCAACAATAACAAGTAGAATAAAAAAATTGGTGATGCTTTAGAAAACTGAATATATAGGGTTCGTATGGAGAGGGTTAAAAGGGATAGTAGTGAAGAGGGTTCTCACTGGGGAGAAGGGGTCCGTAGGGTTCGTATGGAGAGTGCACATAATGAAGCGGTTTCGCACTGACAAGTTCGTAGGGAGAGTATCTAATGAAGAGGAAAATGAAAAGGTTTCTTATTATCAGTTTACTTAATACTTTAAAAACCCTTTTACAGCGCTTGTCCAAAAAGCGCTTTAAAAGACCTAACCTATTACAGCGCTTATGTACAAAAAGCGCTGTAAATGATTTGTAATTTAGTTTTTAAAATCCTTTTAAAGCGCTTATGGACAAAAAGTGCTTTAAATGATTTGTAACTTAATTTGTAAAAGCCTTTTATAGCGTTTATGGACAAAAAGCGCTTTAAAAGACTATATAAAAAGTGATGTAAATGATTTGTAATTTAGTTTTTAAAAGCCTTTTACAGCCCTTATGGACAAAAAGCGTTTTAAAAAACTATATAAAAAGCGCTGTAAATGATTTGTAATTTCGTTCAGTTTTTGTAAAATACCTATATTTGGATTTTTTTTCCTCCAAATAATTAGTTAAATACCTATATATCAATGCTAAATTACATGATCAGCCAAACATAGCTTTTTCATGTTCAAGTTCAGTATAAGTATAGGATCATTATAAGCAGTTCAAGTACAAGTAGAAAATCAGTTTAAGTAGTTCAAGTACAAGCAGAAAATTAGTATAATTAAGCAGTTCAAGACTTAGTTCTTGCTGAAAATCACTATAAGCATAAAATCAAAAACAGTTCAAGCTAAATGTTAAATGCTCAGTTCTGGCAAGTCAAACAGATTGCTAAGTATAAATTACATGAACTTAGTTCTGGCAGTTCAAGTTAAATGAACTTAGTATAAATTACATGATGAGTTCATATTACATGGCTTTTATAAAACACTTAAACACCTTAAGATGCCCTTCTTCTTTTCTTGGTGGGATTCACATTTGTTTGTCCCTTAACGACACGAAATGATGGATTAAGCCAAATTCCCTCATCACGATCATCTCTAAGATAAAAACCATCATCAGTTGAATCTATTTCACGTGGTTGTGATGTCGCAAAGAAAAGATCATTACCAACATCTTCATCGTTATTGTTATCATCACTTATTTTATAGGTCGATAGGACAATGGACCATTTTATTGGTCGCACGATCAGTGACATATAACACTTTTTGAACTTGCAACGCTAAAATAAAAGGCTCATCTTTGTATGCCACCCTATTAAAATCGACAAGCATGAACCCTGGCTCATCAATTCGAACACCATTATTATTATCAACCCACTGCAACCAAATATGGGAACACGAAACATTGTGTAATCTAACTCCCATATGTGCTCGATAACCCCAAAATTAGATTTGCATATATTGGGTTTTTGTCTTTTGCACTTGAGATATGCATCGCTTCAACTACGAGAGTGACTCCGCTATTTTGCATAGTGGTTTAATCATCTTGTTCTTTGGTATACAATGTGTAGCCGTTAATTACATAACCGGTGTAAGAAAAGACTTGTAAACTCGAACCATTTGCTAGCGACCTCAATCTTTGTGATTTTTTAGCCATGTTATAAATCTTCGATTATGCTCTCGTGTTATCCAATTTTGATTCCTATTCATGTTCAAACTAGATAATTGATCCATGTGTATTGTAACATACGGTTGAACCTCATCAGCATTGTGCAGAACATACAATTGTGCCTGCTCCCATTCTGTCCTTGCAATAGTCATTACTCGCTTTCCAATTACCCATTCTCCTGTTATTCTTTCCGAATGATGAGACATGGGAAGCCCTAAGGATTCAACATTGGATAGATATTCAGTACAAAATTCAGCAGCTTCTTTGACAATGTACCGTTCATCAATACAACCTTCTGGTTGACTTCTACTTTTAAAGTACCCTTTTAATCTTTTCATTTATCGTTATATCGGATACATGCATCTCATATAAGCTGGCCTACAAAGTTGTGTCTCCTTAACAAGATGAACAGTAAGGTGAACCATTATATCAACAAATAAGGGTGGGAAATACATTTCAAGCCCACACAAAGTAACAACAATTTCCCTCTGCAATGTCGGTAATTTTTTAGGATCGATCATTTTACTTCAAATTTTCAGGAAGAAGAATCATAATTTAGTTATGGCTCGTCAAACTTTTTTAGGTAAAATGGAACGTATACCTATTGGTAGCAAATGCTCCATTAGAACATGACAATCATGGGTCTTCAAACAAACTAAATTTTTAATGTTTGAAGAGTATCCTTCTGGAACTTTAACTTCGTGTAGAAATTTACATAAAACAATTTTTTCCTTTCTAGATAGAGTATGAGCGGCTGGAGGTAGATATGTGCGATTTCCTTTCTTTACGGAACCCAATTCATTTCTTATTCCCATATCGACCAAGTCCAATCTTGCATTGATGTCATCCTTAGACTTTCCTATAACATTGAATAACGTACCAATAACACTACCAAATACATTTTTTTCAATATGCGTCACATCGAGAAAATGACTTATATACAATGACTTCTAATATGACAATTCAAAGAAAATTGACTTTTTCTTCCACCCAGTTTTGGCAAGCTCTCCCGCAAAAGGATTGCCAAATTTATTGGTCAAACCTTGTACTTTTTCAAATATTTGATATCTAGTCGGTGCTAAAGGAGCAATACCTTCCTCTGATTTTCCATTGAATGCATTTCTCCACCCACGATACTGATGACTAAAAGGTAAAAATCTACGTTGTTCACGAAATACATTCTTCTTATAATGTTTCAACCGCATCCAATATGTACTCTATTCACATATAGGACATGCACACTGACCTTTAATGCTATATCCTGATAAATTACCATATGCTGGAAAATCATTAATTATGCTGAACAACATAGCCCTCAAATTGAAACATTCTTTCTTATACCCATCATAAACTTCCACACTTGTCTCCCACATTTTTTTAAATCTTCAATTAAATGAGTCAAGTATACATCAATATCATTGCCCTGTTGTTTGGGTCTAGAAATTAACAGAGACAGCATCATAAACTTACGCTTCATACATAACCATGGAGGTAGGTTATAAATCAACAAAATCACAGGTCATGTGCTGTGTGAGATGCTTTGAAGACCATGTGGATTCATTCCATCAGTGGAAAGTGCAAGTCGTAGATTTCTTTACTCTCTCCCGAAATCAGGATACTCGTGATCAAATTTTGCCCATTGTGGAGAATCTATAGGGTGTCAAAACTTTCCATCTCTAATTATTTCATCTGCATGCCATGTCAAGTGTTTTGAATCTTCTTCACTACGATAGATGCGCCTAAATCTTGGTATTATAGGAAAATACCACACGACTTTTGTTGGAGTAGGTTCTTTCTTCTTATATCGAGAGACATTGCCTTTCAGACAAGCCTTTAGTAATTCATATTTGTTTCAAAATAAAGAGCAATCGTTAGGACACGCATGAATTTTTTCGTAACTCATGCCAATAAAGCACAAAATTCGTTTAGCCTCGTAGGTTCGACTAGGAAGTTCATTATCATCTGGCAACATATCTTTTAGGAGTGTTAATAATTCTATGAAGCTTTTATCAGACCATCAATAAATCGCTTTTAAGTTGTAATATCGCCGACAATCTTGATAACTTAGTACAACCATTATATAATGGTTTCTCTGCATCGCTCAACAAACTCTCAAACATTTAAGGACAATCCCGAAGATCTTCTTCAACTGCTTTTGCAATCTCCTCAACTCGGTCTCGCTCATATGTATCTATGTCGAAATCATTTGAAGCATATGTCAAACCATTCTCAAAATTAGTGTTCCCATTTTTTTCTCACCATGTCTTATCCAACATGTATAGCTTTGATCAATTCCATGCAATCCTAAATGTTCTTCCAATTGATCAACTCTAACGCGTTTTCCAAAACAACATTTTAAACAAGGACAAATGATTCGATTTGGGTCTTTTGCATTCTTCACTAAAAACTCAACAAACTCCTTCACTCCATTTTCATATTCTTTTGACAATCGATTGGTAGACATTTCCGGTCCATTTTATATGACCTATATGAATGCAGTGTTACCCAAATGATAAGCTATTGATAACATTATACCAATCTAGAGTATATATAGTCTAATATTGGAAAATGGAAACCAAGGTTCAAAATAGAACAGATCGAGCAGATTTCAAAAAAGAACATATTTTATATGATTTATCAGGTAACAATTTATCTGATTTATAAACAAATTAACAAATACAGTACTAGATACAACGTACAGTAGAGGAGCAATAGATGAGGGTTCAGCGAGAAGAGGGTTCGCACAGTAGAGGAGAGGAGGGTTCGTAGGGTTAGAGAGACAACGTATTAAATATGTTTTTATTTATTTAAAGGGAATGATTTTTATCAAATACGCACCTTTTTACAATGCTTATACACAAAGCGCTCTAAAAGACCTTGTAATTATGTGAAAGCGCTATATTTTACAATGCTTATATAAAAAGCACTCTAAAAGCGTTGTAAACATAATGTGGGAGCGCTATATTTTACAGCGCTTGTATACAAAGCGCTCTAAAAAGCGTTGTAATCATTATGTGAGAGCGCTATATTTTACAGCACTTTTATCCAAAACGCTCTAAAAACGCTGTAAACATTATGTGTAAGCGCTATGTAACTGTACAACAGCGCTTTTAGCAAAAGCGTTGTAAACATGATGACCCTACAACAGCGCTTTTGTCAAAGTGCTTGTCAGAAAAGCGCTGTTGTATCCTCCGTTAATTTGGAAATATTATACAACAGCGCTTTTAGTTAAAAAGCGCTGTAAAAGGCGCACTGTAAAATGCTATTTTTGCGGTAGTGATTTTTTTTAGTGTTATTTTTAATTGGTAAGATAAAATTGAGGTACTATAGTTGCCCCTATTTATTTATAATTACCCGAGAATATGAATATTATCGTTGTAAAAGATAATTAAATATAAGGACCTAAATTTTGTCATAAATTGTGATAAACTTGTTTGGCAAAGATGAAAATGATCGTCTCCAGGTTACTGGTGCGTAGATTGACAAAAATATAAATGATCGTCTTTGGGTTGGTTATCAATACGTAGATCGACAAAAATATAAATGATTATCTTTTGATTGGTTACCGAGGAGTTGATCGACAGAAATAAAAAGCATGACCGTCTTCAGAGTGGTAACCGATGCATTGATCGACATAAATAAAATGCTGACCATAAGCAACATGTAGGTCCAGTTTAGAAGGTAAATAAAGAGAGATAATTTTTTTTTTTTATTTAAAAATAAAAAGGGAAACATGTTTATGATAATTGCAACGCAAACGTATAATGAACAATGTGACACAAAGGTTATTGAGTATAAATATAAGATATAATGAAAAATGTGACACAAAGGTTGTTGAGTATAAATATAAGATATGCATGATTCATTCATTATGCATTACACAAGGTTGTTGAGTATATGTAAAATATGAACGAAGATGCATAGAAAATGTGTGACTACGTGAAA
>JBBPBP010000001.1:30307568-30323739 GCA_037974735.1 Cicer chorassanicum
AAAAAAAAAAAAGATGAATGTAAGATGCATGTAGATAAATTCTTATTTATTTTTTATGGTTCCTCGATCCTTATGTGACTTTATACGCCTACAAGATTCAATGTATGAATGAAGATAACAACAATTTTTTGCATGATGACTCTAGTACATCTTGTGTGACCTCCCTTTTTTATTCTTCTATGTAAATCAAATTTGCATTATTTAAAATGATTACTTTTTTTTACTGACACCGCCATATATGTTGAGAATCTATTAAGTTCCCGTGTATATATTTTTCAAGTGTCAAAATAATTAAAATATTTTTTGTATTTACATATATTTCAAATTCCAAAATTTATTATCATAAAATAATTTTTTTTTAAATGCTAAAACTAACAACCACGAGACTGAATTAGCTAGAAAGAATGTAATGTATAGCATCGAATGATAAGATTGGAAAATGTACATTCATTACATTGAGAACAATACAATTGAGCTAAGGGTTACAATGTAGGGATGAGTGTCTTTATCTTTAGTTGAAGGGATAACAAACGCTAGTCATTCTCTTAATTTAAGACTCCTGTTGGTCAGCTTCCAAGAATAATAACTGCCCCAGTTTGAGCCGCTTGATTTTTTATTTTATTTTTAATCCCTAACTTTTGCATGGACTGCTCTTCCAAGTTTTCAATCCATCGGAATGCTCTAATTTTTGCCTAGGTTGCCTTTTCAGGTTTTCAACCTAGCGAGTCCATTTTTCAATCATTTTTTTAATTATAATATTTTTTAACTGCATCTGAATTTACTGGAAATGGAAGCTCCTCTCCATCCATTTCTGCGAGTATTAGATCTCCCCCAGAGAAAGCTTTTTTCACAACATATGGTCCCTCGTAATTCGGGGTCCATTTCCCACGAGAATCCTTTTTTATGGGCAATATTTTCTTTAACACTAAGTCCCCTTGAAAATCTCGAGGACGAACCTTTTTCTCGTAAGCTTTTTTTAAGTCTTTTTTGATATAGCTGACCATGACACAGAGCTATTAGCCTTTTTCTTCTATGAGAATAAATTGGTCAAATCATGATTGAACTCATTATGCCTCTTCTAGTTTTGTTTCCATCAAGACTGTGATCGAGGGAATTTCAACTTCAATGGGAAGTACCACTTCCATTCCATACACCAATGAGAAAGGAGTTTCCCCTGTTGAGGTGCGAATAGAGGTTCTGTAGCCATGTAATGCAAAGGGTAGCATTTCATGCCAATCCTTATATGTCACTACCATCTTTTGTATCATTTTCTTGATATTCTTATTTGTCGCTTCTACAGCTCCATTCATTTTCAGACGATATGGGGAGGAATTATGGTGTTGGATTTTGAAACTATCACACAACTCCTTCATCATTTTGTTATTCAGATTGGTCGCGTTAGCTGTGATAATCTTATTTGGCAAGCAATATCGAAAAATCAATTCTCTTTTGATGAATTTGAAAACCACGCTCCTCGTCACATTGGCATAAATAATCAAGAGCTACTAGGATAAACCGGTGCCCATTTGAAGCTTTAGGCTCAATGAGTGCAATAACATCCATTCCCCACATTGAAAATGGTCATGGTGATGTTAAGACATTCAATGAGGTTAGGGGTACATGTACTTTATTAGCATAGATTAGACATTTATAGTATTTCTTTACGTAACTAAAACAATCAGACTCCATGGTCAACCAATAGTAGCCAGCCCTTAAGATTTTTCTTGCCATTGTGTGCCCATTTGCATGAGTTCCAAAAGAACATTCGTGAACTTCTTGAATGATCTTCCCTGCTTTTGTTTCATCCACACATCTGAGGAGAACCATGTCATCATTTCTCTTATAAAGCACATCGCCATTTAAGAAAAAGTTCATTGACAATCTCCTAAAAACCCTCTTGTCGTTCTCTGAAATACCCAATGGATATTCCTTATTCTTAACATATGATTTGATATCATTTAACCATGGCTTGCGGTCAAACTCTTCTTCTATTGATAAGCAATATGAAGGCTTATCCCTTTGTTGAATTTTTATAATTGGCACATCCTGACCGATGCTTATTTTAAACATTGATGACAAAGTGGCCAGGGCATCGGCCAATTGGTTTCCTTCTCGAGGAATATGATGAAAAGTGATTTTCTCGAAGTGTTCTGTCAATTCTTTGATATGCGTATGATATAGAATCAATTTGGAATCTCAAGTTTCCCACTCTCCTTTTGTCCGATGGATGACCAACAATGAGTCTCCATATACCTCAAGAACTTTTACCTTTGATTCAATAGTTCCTTTAATATCTATAACACATGCCTTATATTCTGCAATATTGTTTGTGCAATCAAAACACAATCTAGCTATAAATGGAATGAACTGTTTCTTTGGGGATATCAAAATGGCTCCAATTCCATGCCCTAATGCATTAGAAGCACCATCAAACACCAACGTCCATTTTTCTTTATCAGATGATTCAATCTCTTCAAATAAAGTCATTATGCCTTGATCGGGGAATTCACACTGCATTGATTGATAATCTTCTACAGGTTGTTGAGCCAAATACTCTGCTCGTGCGCTTCCTTTGATAACCTTCTTTGTAACATACACCAAGTGGTATTCTGATAACAACATTTGCCAACGGGAAATCCATCCAGTAAGAGCAGGTTTCTCAAAGATGTACTTAATTGGGTCCATTTTAGACATCAACCAAGTTGTATGACATAACATGTATTGCCTCAACCGACGAGCAACTCATGCTAATGCGCAGCATGTTCGTTCAAGTAGTGAATACCTTGTTTCACAGCTGGTGAACTTTTTGCTCAAATAATAAATAGCATTTTCTTTCTTACCAGATTCATCATGCTGCCCCAGTACAAAACCCATTGACTCGTCATGTACTATTAAGTACATAATAAGTGGTTCCCGAGAACATGATGCACTAAGATTACAGGTTTTGACAAGTACTGCTTAATCTTTTCGAAAGCTTTTTTACAATTTTCATTCCATTCAACCTTTTCGTCCTTGGGCAACAACCTGAAAATTGGCTCGCATGTAGCGGTTATATGTGATATGAACCTGATGATGTAATTCAATCTACCCAAAAAGCCATGTACTTGTCTGATCCCTTTTTTGTATTGCTCTTACTTTATCTGGGTCCACCTCTATCCCTTTTTGACTAACAATAAACCCAAGTAACTTGTCTGATCTTACACCAAAAGTGCATTTAGCAAGGTTTAAATGGAGCTTGAACTTCCTTAGTGGCACAAACAACTTTTGAAGGTTAACAACATGGTCTTCTTCAGTTCGAGACTTTGAAATCATATCGTCTACATAAACCTCTATCTCCTTATGCATCATGTCATGAAACAAAGTTACCATTGCTCTTTGATAGGTTGCCCCAGCATTCTTCAATCCAAATGGCATCACTTTATAATAGAAAGTTCCCCATTGTGTGATGAATGTAGTTTTCTCGATATCTTCGGGAGCCATTTTGATTTGATTATACCCTGAGAAACCATCTATGAAGGAGAAAAGAGAATATTGAGCAGTGTTATCCACTAAGACATCAATATGAGGCAAAGGAAACTCGTCTTTAGGACTAACTTTATTTAAATCCCAATAATCAATGCACATTCGAACCTTTCCATCCTTCTTTGGAATATGGACAATATTTGCCACCCATTGAGGATATTTTGCCACTTGACCTCTTCTCTTTATTTTAAATTGCTTCTTAACATATCAGGTCCTAAAGACATATCAAATTGCTTCTTGACCTCTTCTCTAATTTTAAATGACATATCAGGTCTCATCCTCCTTAACTTTTGTTTAACTGGAGCACATTCAGGCTTGAGCGGTAGCTTGTGTTAAACTATGTTAGTATCTAGTCCAAGCATATCTTGATATGACCATGTAAACACATCCACACAGTCAAATAAAAGTTTAATCAATTTTTCTCGTTCATTTTCTTTCATAGACATACCAATTTTAATTTTTTTCTTATCATATTAAGTCCCCAAATTGATCACCTCAACAGGTTCTTGATAGGGTTGGATTATTTTAGCTTCTTGTTCCATTAGCCTTTCTAGTTATGGGGGAGATTCATAATTGTCTTCACAATCCTCATCAGCGTGATTAATTGGGTGTTCAAAATTATAAGAATGGGTTCTAGCGCTGCTATTTTCAACAAATTCATTCTCGACTCTGCATTGTTTAAACTAAGAAGAAAAAGGAAAAAAAATATTAATAAAGATTGCCATTTCAAGAAAAAGAAGAACAGAGAAAAAAAAGTTGGAGAATTCAAAAATGCATTTATTGATAATAAGTACAGAGTTGAAATACATGCATCCTAATTAGTTATCCTTATAGCCTTGGGCAAAGCAAAAGGAAGTGAAATACATAATTGCTTGGAACATGAATTAACAAACAAGGGAAACTCGATGATCTTCCAATTGTTGGAACTGGTGTTTAGAGGACAAGGGTACACTAGCTTGAGAGTATCATCATCAACATGATCTTCTTTTGTGAAAGTTTTAGTGAATATCACAGATAGGAATCTATTGTGAATTTTTTACCCGGTTTTTCCAACGAGCCATCCTGCTTTCTCTTTTTTCCTTCACAACCTTTTCTTTATCAGCTTGAGTAGGTACATATCCCAACCCGTAACTATCGTTCTTTTATGGTATTTCTATCAATTTCCCCAATTTAACAAAAACTCCTCATTCCAACATGGCTTTGGTAGACTTCAATGATGTGATAGATAGTTTTGGTTCCTTTCAGGGATATCCTTCACCCATGAAGACAACATTGGCGATTTCTAATGCTTGAAATGAAGTCTTTATGGCCTCCTCTGTGTCTTCAATGTAGACCGTAGAAGATAGATGACTTACTATCATATCTTCTTCCCCAAATATTATTATCAACTTATTTTTAACTATAAACTTTAGCTTTTGATGAGGAGTGGATGTCACTGCTCCAGTAGCATGAACCCACAGTCTCCCTTAAAGGCAACTGTACGGCGGTTTAATATCCATTACTTGGAAGGTCATTCCAAAGTTATAGGGTCCGATTTGAATTGGCAGGTCAATTTCGCCAACAACTTGTCTTCTGGATCCTTCAAATGCCTTCACCACCATAACACTGGGTTTCATGCAGGCTCCATCAACAAATAGTTTCGAGAGTGTTGATTTCAGATGACACTAAGTGATGAACCATTATCCACTAGCACTCGTGCAATAATATGGTCATGACACTTCACAGAGATGTGTAGTGCTTTATTATGCTCTGTCCTTTTAGCTGGTAATCGCCATCGCTAAAACTCAGAAAGCTACTAGCGGTGATGTTACCGACAACTCCATCAAACTGGTCGACAGTGATATCATGAGTAACATAGGTCTCGTTTAAAATTTTCATCAGTGCCCTTCTATGTGCTTCAGAGTATAATAACAAAGACATAACAAATATCTTGGAAGGGGTTTGATTTAGCTGATCCACCACCTTATATTCACTTTGCTTGATAAATTTCAAATATTCGTTAGCTTTTTCTTCAGGCACTGTCTTTTTGTTAATTTCTTGTCCTTTTATGGCATGATACATTGCTATTTTCCAATGATGTCTTCATGGCTGAAGGATATTGCTTAAAGGAACCAAAACTATCTATCACATCATTGAAGTCTACCAAATCCATGTTGGAAAGATGAGTTTTTGTTAAATTGGGGAAGTTGATAGAAATACCAGAAAAGAATCATAGGTACGGGTTGGGATATGTACCTACTCAAGCTGATAAAGAAAAAGTTGTGAAGGCAAAAAGAGAAAGCATGATGGCTCGTTGGAAAAACCGGATACCAAATTCACAAAAGATTCATATCTGTAACATTCACCAAACCTTTCAAAGCGCTAGAATAATATGTGCTGATCAAGTGGTTGTTGCGTAGGAAGATCATGTTGATGATGATACCCTAAAGCTAGTGTACCTTTGTCCTCCAAACACCAGTTTCAACAATTGGAAGATCATCAAGTTTCCCGTGTTTGTTAATTCATGTTCATAGTAATTATGTATTTCAATTCATTTTGCTCTGCCCAAGGCTATAAGGATAACTAATAATGGCACATGTATTTCAATTCCGTACTTATTATCAATAAATGCATTTTTGAATTCTCCAAACGTTTCTTTTTCTCTGTTCTTCTTTTTCTTGAAATTGCAATCTTTATTCATATTTTTTTTTCCTTTTTCTTCTTAATTTAAACAGTGCAGAGTTGAGAATGAATCTGTTGAAAATAGCAGTGCTAGAACCCATTCTTATAATTTTGAACACCCAATTAATCACAATGATGAGGATTGTGAACAACAATTATGAATCTCCTCCAAAACTAGAAAGACTAATGGAACAAGAAGATAAAATAATCCAACCCTATCAAGAACCTGAAGAGGTGATCAATTTGGGGACTAAATAAGTAATGCAAAGGTGAAGAGGTATCAAATAAACTCCTAGTATGGAAGTTATCTTTGTCTTGAAAAGGAAAAAAAAAATGTAAAGTACTTATGTTTTTGATGAAGACAAAGACCAAGGAAAATGATCAAGTTGCAAGTTCAAAGAGAAGTCAACAATCAAGTCAACTATTGTCAATATTCTAGAAGACTTATAGTTTAAGGTACTTGATGCAATCTAATATTGTTATATTTCAAATGCACATGAGAACCTTCCATTTTAGCATATGCGTGAAAATAATTTTCAAAATGTCAAAATGCATAAACAATGTTTGAAAATCAAGTTTTTAACAAAAGTCAAAGTTGTATTCGACTACATATATGTGTAGCTGAATACAGATAAAGTCAATAGCAAAAACTGCACATATGTATTTGACTACAGCATGTTATAGCCGAATACAAACTCAAGTCAGTAGCAAACACTACATATCTGTATTCACCTACAGGACGTTGTAGCCGAATACAAACTCAAGTCAGTAGCAAACACTACATATCTGTATTCAACTACAAGACGTTGTAGCGGAATATAAATACCAATTCGGTAGCTAAAACTGCACTTTTGTATTCGACTACAATAAGTTGTAGCCGAATACAAAATCAAATCAATGAAAAAATTAAGTCATCTGTATTCGAATACAAGGATTTGTATTCGAATACAAGCTTGAAATTTTGAATAAATCTTAACGTTACCGAAGGGTATTCGACTACACTCAGGCTGTAGCCGAATACAACTACGAAGCAATGCAATTTTTTAGTTCAGATTCAATCTGGATCATTGTATATGTTCATCAAACCTCTAGAAACAATTGCCACTGATATGAAGTGATGTCTATGGAGTATAAATACTTCTTAGATTCAGATTTAACTTAAGAACTTTAAATAAAATCTTAGAACAACTTTGAACAACTTTCTGAAATATTTTGTGCATTATTCAAAGTCCTACTTTCATATTTCAAGTACATGTTTTACATTGTCATATCACTAAGAAAGGTTCTTTGTTGTACTTGAAATTATATTAGACTGTTATCATTGTACTCAATTGTTATACCCTTTTGATTTCAGTTAAAATCATTGTTGTAAAATCATTCAAGTTATTGTGTAAATTGAGGAAAGTGGTGTACTTTCTTCAAGTGTTGTAAACTAGGATAGTGGTGTGCTATCTTAGGCAGATTGTTAGAAGCTTGTAATAGAAGTCTTAGATTTAGACTTGTACTTATTCTAACAATAGTGGAAAATCTCTTGTGATGTGCAAGTAGAGTGGATGTACCCTTGGTTTGAAAGGGGAACCAGGATAAATCGTTGTGTTCTTTATTTTTCTGTCATTTACATTTTACTATACTCTAATCATAGTCAGAAAAATAATCCACTTCCCCACCCCCCCCCCTCTCTTAGGTGCGCCTATGTACTAACAATTGCCATCATAGCAGGTTCTGGAAATTTGCTCCTCGATCCTTATTCATGGCTTCCACACAACCAGTTTTTAAAGATGGTGGTAGTAGCAATAAAACACCTTGCTTTGTTGGAGAACGTTATGATTTCTGGAAAATACGCATGCAGGCATATCTTGAGGCACAAAGAGATGATATTTGGGATGCAGTAGAAAATGGCCCCTATGTCCAAAAGACAGTCATCAACAATAAAAGGAAATAAATATAAAAGCCTCTTGGACAGATGATGACAAAAGACAAGCGTTGTTTGACAAAAAGGCCAAAAACATGTTACAATCGACACTTGGAATGGACGAATTCTTCCGTGTACTCTTGAAATAACCCATGAAAGAACAGTTTAGGTAAAACGTTCTAAACTTAATACTTTATCTCAAGAATATGAATTGTTTCGTATGCAGCCCTGAGAACCTATTTTGGACTTGCAGAAAAGATTTTCTCATTTGACCAACCACTTGATGGCTCTTGGCAAGACCTTCACTAATGATAAATTGAACCTTAAAGTTCTAAGATCATTAACACGGGCTTGACAACCTAAAGTAACGACAATTTCTGAAAAGAAAAGCCTGTCAAAGATATTTCTTTCTGCACTTTTCGAAAAACTCCAAGAACATGAGATTGAACTTGGAAGACTAGAAAAGATTGAAATTCTAGAAAAGAAGCCAAAGAGCATTGCCTTGAAAACGGAGTCAAGAGAACAGATAGATGATAAGAACTCAGATGGAGATGAGAACATCACATTCTTAGTAAAGAAATTTGGTAAGTACCTTCAAAACGATAAAACTTTTAAGAAAAGGAAAACTTTCAGGAAGAAGGATGTCTCCGTTACAAATCAAAACTTCACTTGTTTTGTGTGTGGCAAGCAAGGACACATAAAAGTGGAGTGTCCAAATACTGTCGAGAAAAGTGCTCCCAAGAAGAAAGAAGAAAGAATTTAAAAAGGCCTATATAGCATGGGAGGACAATGAAGTCAGTTCATCCTCAGATTCGTAAAGTGACGAATGTGTAAATGTTGCTTTGATGGCATCACACCAATCCGACGAAGAAGAAGAGGTTAGTAACAAAGATTCTTCTCATAATAATGATGCGAATAATGAATTACTTACTGAGTGTAATGATGCTCAAAATACAATAAAAGAATTACTTATGGAATGTAAAATTATGTGCAAAACAGTGTCAACTCAAAAGAAACAAATTTCATCTCTTAAAGAGAAAATTGAGACTATGGAAAAAGACTTTGAAAAATTAAAACATAATTTTACATGTAATAAGTGTGATTCTCTTTCTTTTAAAATTTTCCAACTAAATAGAGTCATTGAAAGACATGAAAAGAGACAAGTTGGATTGGAAAATATTCTTAATATGCAAAGATATTCCAATGACAAGAGAAACCAAGTATTAATAAAACCATCTTTGTTAAGGCAAGTGATCAATCCAAAAAAGAGAAAGTTATAGTTGTGCAAAATGATCATCATTATTCTAAGAAGAATTATGTTCAAAAGAAATCTCATATGCCTAAATATAGAATTAATCTATTCCTACATGCTTTTATTGTGGTCTAAATGGCCACACACCTAATGCTTGTCATTTTAGGAATTTTGGTGTTCCAAATGGGCATTATGTGTGGGTCAAGAAAGGTACTAATACTCAAGGACCCAAAGCATTTTGCATACCTAACAAACTATGATCCTATTTTGTAGGAATGCATAAAAAGTACCTCTAATATGTGGTACTTGGATAGCGGATGTTCAAAACACGTGACCGGTGACAAAACAAAATTTTCAGCGCTTACTCTTGAATCAAAAGGCTATGTGATCTATGGAGATAACAACAAGGGTAAAATTTTGGGCATTGGAAAGGTTGGTGCAGCCCCATCTCCTTCAATTGAAGATGTTCTATATGTTGAAGAATTAAAGCACAATCTTATTAGCATTAGCCAGATTTGGGACAAGGGTTACAAAATAGTTTTCAACAAAGATGAATGCATTATCCGAAATGAGGTATCAAATGAAATCTAGTTTGTTGGTAAGCGTTTTAAAAATATTTTATAATTAATCTTGATGATTTATCCTTGAGAATGAAATGTCTTATGGTAAGTGACAACAATGATGCATGGCTTTGGCATAAAAGATTTGCAAATATCCATATGGATCACTTAAACAAGTTAGTCTAGCATGAACTTGTTGTAGGCTTACCAAAGATGAAATTCATTAAGGACAAATTATGTGATGCTTGTTAAAAGGGTAAGCAAACTAAGGTTTCCCTTAAACCCAATAATATTGTATCAACTTCAAGACCACTTCAATTGATACATATGGACTTGTTTGGTTCATCAAGAACTAAAAGTCTTGGTGGAAATTCATATGGACTAGTAATTGTTGATGATTTCTCAAGGTTCACTTGGACCTTATTTTTGGAAAATAAAAATGAAGCTTTTAAAGCATTTAAAAATTATGCCAAACTAGTCCAAAATGAACAAGCAAACAAAATTGTATCAATAAGAAGTGATCATGGAGGAGAATTTCAAAATGCTTCTTTGGTAGAGTATTGTGAAGAAAATGGAATCTTCCATAACTTTTCTG
Organism: Cicer chorassanicum; assembly: GCA_037974735.1. NCBI lineage: Eukaryota > Viridiplantae > Streptophyta > Magnoliopsida > Fabales > Fabaceae > Cicer > Cicer chorassanicum. Next base: position 30,318,071 of record JBBPBP010000001.1, read on the forward strand.
CACCAAGAACACCTCAACAAAATGGAGTTGTTGAGAGAAAGAATAGATCATTGGTAGAACTTGCAAGGACCATGTTAAGCGACTCAAGTTTACCAAAATACTTTTGGGCAGATGTTGTAAGTACAACTTGTTATGTATCCAACCGAGTAATAATTCGACCAATCCAAAAGAAGACTCCATATGAACTCTATAAAGGTTTTCAAACTTTCAAAACATGATGGATGAACTCGAGATCAAAGGGGGAGTAAGCATGTATTGAGAGGGATAAAAATCCAAACGATCAATGCTTTGAAGTTTCAACAACAACAAGGTTTTGTCATCATCAAAAACGGGGAGAATGTAAAATACTTATGTTTTTTATGAAGTCAAAGACCAAGGAAAGTGATCAATTTGCAAGTTCAAAGAGACGTCAACAATCAAGTCATTTATTGTCAATATGCTAGAAGACTTATAGTTTAAGGTACTTAATGCAATCTAATATTGTTATAATTCAAATGCACATGAGAACCTTCCATTTTAACATATGCATCAAAAGAATTTTCAAAGTGTCAAAATACATAAACAATGTTTGAAAATCAAGTTTTTGACAAAAGTCAAAGTTGTATTCGACTACATATATGTGTAGCCGAATACATATGAAGTCAGTAGTAAAACTGCACATCTATATTCGACTACAACATGTTGTAGCCGAATACAAACTCAAGTCAGTAGCAAAAACTACATATCTGTATTCGACTACAGGATGTTGTAGCCGAATAAAAATACCAAGTCACTAGCTAAAACGACACTTTTGTATTCGACTACAACATGTTGTAGCCGAATACAAAATCAAATAAGTGGAAAAATTCAGTCATCTGTATTCGACTACAAGGATTTATATTTGAATACAAGCTTGAAATTTTGAATAAATCTGAATGTTACAAATGTTATTCGACTACACTCAGGCTGTAGCCGAATACAACTACGAAGCAATGCAATTTTTAAGTTCAGATTCAATCTGGATCATTGCATATGCTCATCAAACCTCTAGAAACGAATGCCACTGATCTGAAGTGATGCCTATGGAGTATAAATACTTCTTAGATTCAGATTTAACTTAAGAACTTTAAATAGAATCTTAGAACAACTTTCTAAAATATTTTGTGAATTATTCAAAGTCATACTTTCATATTTCAAGTACATGTTTTACATTGTATATCATTGAGAAAGGTTCTCTGTTGTACTTGAAATTATATTAGACTATTATCATTGTACTTAACTGTTATACCCTCTTGATTTCAGTCAAAATCATTGTTGTAAAATCATTCAAGTTATTGTCTAAATTGAGGAAAGTGATGTACTTTCTTCAAGTTTTGTAAACTAGGATAGTGGTGTGCTATCTTTGGCAGATTGTTAGAAGTTTGTAACAGAAGTCTTAGAGTTAGACTTGTACTTATTCTAACAATAGTGGAAAATCTCTTGTGGTGTGCAAGAGGAGTGGATGTACCCTTGGTTTGAAAGGGGAACCAGGATAAATCGATGTGTTCTTTATTTTTCTGTCATTTACATTTTACTATACTATAATCACAATCAGAAAAATAATCCACTAAGTCTCGAAAAACCAGAAAATTTCTAAACACCTAATTCACCTCCCCCCCCCCCCCCTCTTTGGCGCGCTTGTGTTTAAAGACATATTTTGCATGTTGAATGACAAATCGTAAGATTCATTTCAAATCATGATTGTTTATTTTCAAAAAAATAATAATTTCAAGACAAAGCTTGACAGATCTATTCAATTTCTTTTTCTTTTTTTTTTTGTTTTTTTTTCCCTAACTTTTGCTTAGGATGCCACTACAGGTTTTCAATCTTACCGGACATTTCCTTTATTCAAGTTTTTTAAAAGGACTTGCACCATCTTGGAACTTTCAAAGTATTACTCTGTGAAATTTGATTATTGGGAATTAATTAGGTGTTCCTTTCAAATTCAATTTGTGTGATCACTTTTTTTTGAAGAGATTGAGGGAAGACCGAGAAGGAAAAAATAATGAAGGAATGTGTACAAACGGGGACATTAACGGGGTCATGAAATATTTGAAACACATGACATGCATGTTCATTAAATGAATGGTTCAAAGAAAGGTAACATTAGTTTTTTACTTGAATTTTTTTTTAATTATGTCAATCACATAAGTTAACAAAATTGAACAATACATTTAGATATTTTTTGTCAACAAAAGACTATGAGGTGTGTTCTCAAGAGTCTCAATTGATTTTGAGTTCAATTATGATTTGGCAAATCTTATTTTTCCAAGAACAGTGACCAATTAAACATTTTCTTTTTTGCAAATAAGCATCATTTCAAGAACACACACCACTCGTGAAATTTTTTTTTACATGAATGCAACATTAATCTTAATTTTTTATTTTTGGCCCCTCGTTCGAGAGAAAAAAAATGACTGCATCAATGAAAATATGATGCAAATGTGTAGCAATGTTTCATAAGTATGAGACTAACTGTTTAAATATTTAACTTTTTTTTAGATGATTAACATTATTTCAAATTCAAATGCAAATGAAAATAATATGTTAACATGCTAAATGAATAAAAAGAGAAGTGAAGAGATACAAACTACATTTTTTATTTTATTTTTATGCATGTGCAAATGCAACGTGAAATGTAGATTTAGCCACCAAAAGGATGGACATTGATTTTCCTTCTATTTTTAATAAGCAGTGCATGCTAATTTTTTTTGTTTTGAATTTTAGCTATTTACAATGAGCTTTTCATGCACTATTAGGATTGTTAGAATTATATGATGATGTAATGACATTTAAATAAGTTTTTCATGCACTATTACAATGAGCTTTTCATGCACTATTAGGATTGCCAAATAAGTTTTGTGTTTATTCTCTTCTTGAAAATAATTTTTGAAAATAGATTTATAAAATAAATTTTGAAAATTGAAAATCAAAAGCGATTCAAACAAGTCCATTTTTTATAGTTTTTTAAATAAAAAAAATTAATTTTCAAGAAAACATTTCTTCAAGTTTGCCGGTCATATTATTTTCAAAATAAAGTGTAAAACAAATAGTTGGATGAAAATTGTTTTAAGAATTGGTTTGATTTACATACAAATAAGTGGATGAAAATGTTTTAAGAATTGGTTTGATTTACATAAAAATATTTACTATTAATGTTTTGATGATAATAAAGTAAAAATTCTCTTCATTATTAACATATAATTTAAGAAATTTTGTTTTCGAAAATATGTTTGAATTTGCTTGTTGTACATCTTTTTTTATAGAAACAATGTTTAGGGCTTTTTTGATTGTGTTTTACTTTTTAGTTTTTGAAAAATATTTTATAAATAAATTTTAGAAAACTATTTTTAAAAAGAAAATTTTAAAGGCTTAATTGCAGTTTTAGTCCCTCTATTAAAAGTCGACAGTTTTGGTCCCTCCCTCAGATTTTTGAACTAAAAAAATGTAGAATTGACATATTTTTAATGACGTGACATACAATTCTATGATATAGAACCATCTAGATGCATTAATTATTCATATGTCATTAATTAAATTAAAAATATATGAAAAATTTCTGAAGTTGAAAGCTAAGTTTTTACTCCGTTGTATTCTAATTTCATGGGTGTTAATCATTTTACATTATTGTATTATACGTCGCGTTATTTAAAACATCTCACATCATCATTTTTAAGTTAAAAAATCAGAAGGAGGGACCAAAACTTTCGACTTTTAAAATAGGGGGACCAATTTCGTGAATCAGTAAAAAATAGAGGGACTAAAATTACAATTAAGCCAATTTTAAAAAAATCTGTTTGGTAACTCTAATTTTTTAAAATAGTTTTTGACTAGAGAATTAAAAAAACTAGAAAACAAAAAGTAAAACACCATTTATCTGTTTTGCTTTTTTAGTTTTAAAAAGTATAATATTAAAAATAGTTTTACAAAACAATTTTTAATAACAAGTAATCCAAATAAGATTATTAGTTTTTAAATTTAAAAATACTTAAATAGAGTTTTTGGAATTTGAATCAAATAAGCCCATATTTTTGTTTTTTGTTTTTAGTTTTCCATAGGTTCCCTCCACTATAGATAATCCTATTCGATGTTCATCAAACACTAAATTTAGTTTTCTACTGAGAATTCGTACCCATGTTCACCTTTGAAGATCTAACTTCTGCCGTTAGACTCAACCCCTATCAATGGTAAGTATGTCTTTACTGGATTCAAAAATAAAATAATTTATTAAATAAATAAAAAATTTGATTAACAATAATCTAAATAGGAAAATAATAAATTTCATTTTAGTTTCAATGGTATAATTTTTAATAGTTAAATTTTGCAAACATCTCATACAATTATTTTTAAAAAACTTATATTTTAGAATCAATATAGTATAATAAGAAATATACTACTAATATATATACTCTTTTGCAATGGTCCACACAATTTAACTAATACATTTATATATATATATATATATTAAAAATCAACCACAAATTTTGAATATAACCTTAATCCAAGTCATATACATATACTAAAATGTGGTCATTTATTAAAAAGCAAATACTACAATGTTATTTTATTCATCAATTAGTTAAAATTAATATATTTTTTAAATGTAATTGGCATAAAAATGAGTACAATTTGCAATGAGATTTAGAATTGTTTGAATTGAACAATTTTGAACGAGTAGATAAATGTGTAATGAATGTGTCGTGGCCTAAATTTCGAGTTTTTCTCGAGTTCAATGGGGTTGCCACCAAAATTTATTTTAAGATAGGAAAAATATTGGGAAACCCTTAAACATAGAAAAAAAAATGGTATTTGAAACCAAATTTTGAGTTTGGAGGTCGATTATGCATTTGGAAGGTATTACCACCCTACGACATCCGTTAAAATACGATTACCTATAATTAATTATGCAGAATTAATATTAAATTAAATATATTTATTTCTCCTTATTATTAAATATGAATATGAATTATTTTTTATAAATGTGATTTTTAAGAGAAATGTGTGCTTTACAAGAGAGCAAAAAAAAGTTTTCATTATTGTGCTTGACAAGAGTATAATCTTGCTCTTACGTATCTCCTGGTGCGATGGAGAAATCAAAGTTACGTAGTTCTTGTAGAAAATATTTGAGATCATAGAGTTGTCACAACTCATGTGTTTTAATTTATGACTGAAAAGATGTCATATCCTGATCAACCCAATTTATAAAAGATTATTATTATTTTAGAATTTAAGATCGTCAATTTGTCGCAACTCAGATGTTATAAATACCTAAGATTAATAAGAAGTCACATCTAATTAATCAAATTTAAAAGTCGATTTTTGGTTAACTTATTCATATATATATATATATATATATATATATACACATATATATATATAAATGAGATTTAGTACTATCGAGTTGTACAAGTTATGTCTTAACAACTCAAAAGATGTCACATCTAGTTATTCTTTAATAAAAAAATTATGTGTTTTATAAAATTTGATATTTAACTAGGGAACAAATTAAATTCAAAATTTAATAAGATTATGACTTTAAATGAGATGAACTCTCGAATGAAGGAATTTGTTTATTTATTAAACCCAACATAAAAATAACAATAAAAAAAATATTATTAAAAATTAATAAAGTAAAACTAAAAACAATTTTC
>JBBPBP010000001.1:30337893-30350403 GCA_037974735.1 Cicer chorassanicum
TAAATAACAATATGAAAACATATACATTTTTTTATAATATGCTTTCAATATAATAATAATCCTAAAAATAATAATATGGACCAATCAAATCCAAAAATTATAAAACGTATATAAAGCAAATCAAATGCAATTTTGCACTTATTATTTTGCTAAAAATTGTCATTTTATAATTCTAATGCAATTTTGAGTAGATATTTAAGTAAGTGTTCCTATTCCATTACATAAAAAATTCTGGGAACTAAAACAAAAGAAATAAAGAAAAGGTACGTACTCCTTTTACTTTCTTCCATTGGAAACTAAAACTTGAAAATAGAGTTGATTATTTGAAAGATAAAATTTTGTTTTGTTGTGTTTTGGTCGAGATCATTTTTTTCTCGCTTAAAATCCATGTTTTGCATTTTAGCCAAGATCCTTTGCTTCAGAGCCTTTTGTTGGTCATCATCGATGCTGGTTTCTTTCTGCTATTCCTATTTTCACGTTAATTGATAAACATATGCTATATTTATATGGTGCCATCATGTTTATTTCATTTAACTAATAAATATCCTGCTACATTAATTCCATTTAACATAAATAATTCCATTTAATATAAATAATTATGAACGTAATTAAATAGCAATAAAGATCATTTATTTTATCAATAAGTAGTGTTAATCGATTTTTTTTTGTTTTGGGTTGTGTTATTTAATATTAAAATGAGTTTTGTTTGCATCATTTATTTAATTAAAAAGTGTTTGGTAAGAAGCTTACACGTGTAAATAGTATTTTTGGTTCTATTATTAAAATTTGTTTTTGTTTATTTAACAGATCAAGTTACAAGTTCATATATCTATTTTGCTGCTATTTTGTTTGTGTTTATTACTGATTTTATTTCGTAGAATCATTCAAACTTATTTAATATTTAACATCAATTTTTAATTCTTAAAAAGAAAACAAAGATAAAATTATAATCAATTATTGAAGGGTTAATTAGATGTGATATTTGTTAACCTTTGAGTTGTTAGGACGCAAGTTGTGACGACTTGGTAGTTCTAAAACTCATCTTCACAAATAAATTAATAAATATACGAAATTTAGTTAAAAGTGGTTATTTAGATGTGACATATTTTTTAATTTTTGAGCGGTTATAACACAAGTTGTACAACTTAGGGTTTAAAAGTACATATTTATAATCGAACATAATAAAATAATCTTGAATGAATTAAATTAGATGTGACATCTTTTTATTCCTTGAGTTTTTGAGACACGAGTTGTACAACTTGATAGTCCTAAAACTCACATTTCAAAATAATTATTCAGAGCAAGCAAACTTTTTTTTTTCTCGTAAAAAACAATTTTTTATTTATTTTATCAACAACAAAACAATTGTCATTAAAAACAATCGACACATCCGTATTTTTTACCCAAGAACAACGTAATTTTGACTTCTCCATTGCACTGTGAGATATTTAGGAGCAAGATCATATTCTTGTTAAGCACATTAAGTTAAAATTACATTAAGATCTGCATTTTTCTTTTTTTTTTTCTTTCTTTTTTAAGCACACATTTATTTTAAAATTACATTCAAAAAATAATTGATATTCATATTTAATAATAAGGAGAAATGAGTATATTTAAGTTAATATTAATTTTGCACAATTAATTATAGGTAACTGTATTTTTAACGTCATAGGGTGCTAATACCTTCATAATCGACCCCTGAACTCAAAATTTGGTTTCAAAGACCATTATTTTCTTTCTATTTTTAAATGTTTCCCAATGTTTTCCCTATTTTATAATAAACATTGGTGGAGACTCCATTGAATTCGATAAACACTCAAAATTTTAGGCCGCCACAAATAGTTATTTTTTAAAAATTAATGTTCAAGAAAACATTTCTTCAAGTTTGCGAGTCACATTATTTTTTTAAAAGAAAATAGTAAAATTGATAGTTTGATGAAATTATTGATATTTTGATGATAACAAAGTAAAAGAACAATGGTCTATTAAAAGTTAAATAAGAATATGTTATTAACTATCTATAATACTAACATAAGTATTTGTAAGTTAGTAATAATTATCCACATGTCATTCTTTAGAAGAAACATTGTGAATATTGTTAACTAGTTATAAGTTGTTCTTGCTAGATTAAGTTATAACTTAGAAAGGGTAAAACTGATCTATGCAAATATGATTCTAGTTCAAGCCATATATAAGTTTCACATATAACTATTGACAACATCCTCTGATGAATATCATTTGATTAATGTAGTCAAATAAATGAAATACAAGAAGTGTTGAAAATACACATAAGCTTTGCATCGATACTCTGAATCTAATAACAATGAAAAGCTAATGATGAATACCAAATAAATTAAAGTATCATCCAATATAAGTTATGCATATGGCAAAATGTATCAATTCCTTAGGAACGACACTTCCTTTGGTATAACATGGTCTCTGCTTCAAATCTCTGGCTATGGAGCAAAACAATTGATCAATCAAAGTAAGACGTATGATCCTCTAGATAGGACAAAATAAAAGATACAACCTATCAACATACACAAGGACATGTCTAATCACGAATGGATAGATGTACAATTGCTGCAACTTTTTTGCTGAAGTTCAATGGTTCTCTCCTGAATGGCTACTCTCAATATTATATACGGATCAACATTTTAACTGATAATCATGGTTATGATGGTAATCATGATCATGTCCAAGACAACGTCAAGAAAAATTGAATATTGTATGAAAATTGTTCCATGAGATTGTTATGTTGAACTGATTGTTCAGCTCAACCAAGCAATTTACATTTTATTTGGATTGATATAGAATTTATACTATAATATCCTCTCATTTAAGAGTCAAAATCCTACGATGACTTTGTGTTCATATATGACATAAATTCAATATTTTGTAAATCAACCAAATAGTGACAAACACCTTGGTTTAAAGGTAAGTCTGGAGAGACACGAAAACACCTTGATTCCTCAATAGTGTAAGATTTGCCAAAATTGTTGAGAAGACTAGAAAGTCTCTAGTGGGTAGCCTGTAAAGGTAGTTAGAACAACAACTAGTGTGGGAGAGACAATACCTGGTGTTTGGAGAATGCAAATTTGGCATACGTGTTGACAAACATGAAGGTCTCTAGGAGGAATCTTGAAGAGGCACTATAAAAACTCAACTCAAGAGGCGAGTGATGTCATGATTCTTGAGGGAATCAAGAGAGTAACTTTAAAGGTCTCCGAGAACTTACATTTGACTTAGTGTTTTGAGTCAAGTTAAAATTCCTTTAGTCTAGATTAGACAATGAATATATGTCTTCGTTGATTCTCATTCTCTTGAAAATTTCATTTGAGTCAGAAAGAGTTCATGAAAAATCATGTTTTAGCATGCATAAACTTTGTTGCATGTTCACATCATATTGGCACACTTTTAAATGAATTAATAACAATTATTAAGTGATTTTGAACTTTGTAAATTGAATTATATGAATCGACTCACTGATGTTAAGCACTTGATTTTTGATGTTCCAAACATGTGAGTCGACTTATAGGACATGTGAATTGACTCACCCTTATGTTAATTGACTCACACAACTGCAAGTTTCAAGATTTGTTTTTGAGACTCATGTGAATCGACTCTGATCATATGTGAATCAACTCAAAAGACCTACAAACTTGATTTTTGACAATTATAATATAGTTATGACAACTACAATGTTGTTATATCACTTGGGATATATTATTCTTTTGCCAATATTGTTTATGCACCATATATAAACAATCTAAAACCTTTTGGAACACTAAGAATACATTCATCCATTCAAAAACACTAACGCATTAAAGATTAAAATACAGATTGAGAACTCTTTCTTGTTCAAATAGGATTTGCCTTAAGATCAAAATACAGATTGAGAATTCTTTTTTATTCAAATAGGATTTGCCTTAAATTTTTATTGGGAGAAACGACATAGAGAGGTTATTTGTGTTGAGGTGTGTATTTCATACGCAAGTCATCGAGGAGTTATCGATTGATGTTATGTTGATAGGTTGAAGAGGGGATATCTTTATTTTTTAAGATAGGGTTCAAATTTATCTTGCAAGGAGTTAAGAGGTGTTCTTCTTTAAGATATGGTTCAAATTTATGTGGATGATTGGTCCACAAATCTAGTTCATGGGCATTTAGGAAGAAGGGATTGGTGTACATGTTATTACCATTGTCGACGAATCTTGTAAACGTTTGAAATTGAAATAAAGGAAGCATATTTCGTCCTTTGAATGAGGACTAGATGCACTCTACATGCGAAGACAAAGTAGATGACCAAATATAACTCGTTGTGGTTTTATCTTTCCCTAAACTCATTTAAATTTTGCAATGTCACTTTTATCGATTTTGTTTGATTCAGAGTTTGGTGGAGAATTTACTATTTTTCTATTTTGATTTATAGAAGATTAAGAACTTGGAAAATTATGTCTTATATTTATCTCTTGCTTTAAATTGTTGGGTTAAAATTATGTTTTGAAATTTTCTCAATATTAGAGATTTTATTCATTGTAGAAAGTACTTTCATTTATAGTTTTTTAATCAATTGTGCAATCATTAAGTGTTTAACACTCTTCACTAATTTTATTGAAATTTAACTGTTTCCTAAACATTCAATCAAACACTTTTTCTTTTGTAAATCTTTCAATGTACTTTTGTGTTAGTTGATTACAATATCATCAATCTTTTTGAAAAACGAATACCAATACAATATTGTACAGTAGGTTTATCACATTTCCAAATTGTTTTTTGTTGCATGACTGATAAACTCTGAAAAAGTTCAAAAAGTGTGAACTCTATTCCACCCCCTTCTAGAGTTCATTGAGATAGCAATTTCTTAACTAACAAAGAGACTGTACTTCTGGTATGTCTGAAGAAGACCTGAATAATACTTAGCTTGGAGAGGCAGAAAAAAGAATACTAAACTCAATAGGCCAGTGAAACTAGTAGTCTTGAGGAATCTAGATAATGTAGTTCTAGTTTCCTGCTACCAAATCATAATACAGGGAGCTAGAAGGCTTTGGCAAACAATACTTAACACTTGAAGAGGTGGTTAATATACTCATTTTTTGTGGATTAAGTCCATAACTATACTAGGGCGAAATCTCTATGGAAAAGGAGGACTAGATGTCGCAAAAGTTACTATGAACAAGTATAAAAATACTTATGTTTTTTTTACTCTTCCCTTGTCAAATTATTTTAATTATTAAGTTCTTTATGTATTATCTTTAATCATTGTTTAAATTAGTTGTGCTAAAATGAAGATATGCTTTTGATAGAGAACATGTTAAAAGAAAGTTTAAAATGATCAGCACAATTCAAACCCTCAATTTCTTTTATTTTCAAATACCTTCAATTGATATTAGAGTTCAGTGTCTTTTGATTGAACACTTTACCATACGAGAGAAAAAGTCCCTACCAAAAGCAAATGTTTATTAATTAAAATTATGTAAGTGAATAAAAACACAAACGAATATTCAACTTTATAATTTAAATTTCTCAACAAAAATCATTTTCCCTCTAAAATCTCTTGTTGTTTTAAAAAACTTTGTTTTCAAAATACTCATTTTCTAATACTTGTTGAGTAAGGACTTAAAAAGAAGTGTTTGAACGTGTGATTAAGTTAAAAATATAGCTAAAAGCTTAGTTGAGTTTCAATAATCTATATTGTACGTTTATTTCATAAAAATTTTGTTTTTAACTTCGAATTGTTTCAATGAAAATTACTAGTGATTTAGACTCTTCCTTAAGAAGAAAAAATCAATCAAACTAATCAAACTAAAAGAACTAGTAGACTAAAACTAAAATTCATCTTATGACGAAAAAATTTAGGACTTAACAAGTTGAGAGAAGTTTTGTGTTACACACTATCTAAATGTTGTGTTGTTTAGCTATGAATGTGTAGGTAAAAACATAATTAGATGAATCTTGAAGATTCTCTTATACATGTTCCTATGGCCGTGATTCATCATTTGATGACTAAACATTATGGATAAGTTATGCAATCATCTGCCTCCAGATAAGCAACTCAGAGAATTGTCTGGTAAAAGGTACAATGTAAGTCGAGACTTTAATTTATTTTGTCTTGTTGTATCTTACTTTCCTCTTATCATATCTTTTGTGGGGTCAATAGATTTCTTTATGAAATCTTCCTTTTCCTTTGTGACTTATTTGACTAAGTGTTAACTTGGTCAAAACTGTTAAAAAGTTTTGACTATATTTAATTTTTTTTTATTTTATTATTATTTTCTATTTCTACAATTGTTACATAGACACTCTAAGAATATTAGGGTTTTACTTACTACTCGATAAAATCAAAAATTTAATCTTCATTTTTATGTTGTTTTTTTCTCTATTTAAACGAGCTTTTTCTCAAATGTTTTCATCACTCAAAATTCTTCAAAATATCATTGTCACACAAACTCACTTTAATTTGATGGAAGGAAAAACAATAGAATCGGGGTTTGAATTGTATTTTGAAAAAACATTTCTTTTTCAAACTTTAACAGAGCTTAAAAAGTTTAAAACAAAAATAAAAAAGAGTGAGAGGAAAGAACACAAGCAATTTATCTTGGTTCACCACCAAGATGATAGCTATGTTTAATCCCTTCAACTTTAAATACTTATTCTCTAAAATCAACTGATTTTTATCAACACCACAAGAACATATAATAGTCAATATGACTGTTCTTATCATTTCATCTCAAACTACTAGCTTAGTGCAGTTAAACTTTTGTATGAGGTAGTTAAGTAACTTTGTTAACACAAATTAGGTCACTTAAGGTTTGTTGTAACGCCGTAAGTCAAGGGATTTCTCTTAGTTTCTACATATATGAACTAACACTTGATTGTTGTAGTGTTGGATGCATTTTGATGCTTTTATGACCATTGTAGAGAATTGTGAAAATCTTGTACGGATTATATGGATTGTACTAATGGTACTAACAAGACAGCTGACATGAATTTTGAAAGAGATTCTCTTATCCTTTATCAAATGATTACTTTATTCATATGATTAATAAATATATGAGGATTAGACTTTTATGGAAGTGTTGACCAGAGGATCAGTTTGTTGTGTCAAACTACTTGATTAGACGAATCAAATAGGAACGCATCAGAGTGAGCAAAAGGAATGGGTTGATTAGAGGATTAACTTGGTTCATTGTTATTCAAACAAACATGGTTCTAACAATCTCCTCCCTTTTAATGATGACAAACATCTATATTGATGAAAAAATTTCTAACAAGATGAAAGCTCCTGCTGAAAATATGTAGGGATATATTTAAGAATTTTTCAAAAATTTAGAGCCAACAACCAAATAAATAAAAATGCATAAGAAAAATGACCTATGTTGACATTGGGATTCTTAAGGTGCAAAAAAAAATTTCAATTGAAATTATTTTCAATTAACTTTATTCTCACCCTTTGTCATCAGACAAAAAGAAAAAAAATGTGTCATAGTTGAAAGATCATTTCGAGAGCAAAAGGAACAATGCGTTCATAAGCACTTCATTTTAAATCATACAATAGAGTTTAAAAGAATACGGGGGTCCTATTGGTTAGGGTTGGATAATTTTGCAAGAATAAGGGATAAAGAGTCTTAGATTTGGTTCTTATTCTATATTGAAGTCTCAATGAAGGCTTCAATTTTAGCTGTCAATTTGTCAAATTCATCCTTAGTGACAAATTTCTTTATGCACTTGTTGTTGTGGGGACTTCTAGCAGTGGTATTTCAACTAGAGGAATTATCAAAGGAAAATGCAGTGGTGTTGGTGACACACTTTAGAGATGTAGTCACTTTAGTTGTTCCTTAAATTGTTGCATTTAGCAGTCTTACATTATGTGCTTCTTGAGCATTCTAAAAATGCAGAACCTAAAGGTAGAATATCTCTACAATATTTTGAAAAGCTTGAGGGTTGTGTTGTGCCAAATTTTTCATATGCTCCATGTTGTCTATGATCCAGTCTACTACAAAGGTGACACATACATTTCACTCAGCACAAATATCACTAGAATCTCGACTGCTTGAGTTATTATTCTAAATCTTGTTAACTTGATAATAAATGAAGTAATAAACTCATTCAGGCTAGGAAAACTAGAGGTTAAAGATGATATGAATGGGTTTAGATCTGAGGGAATAAGAGTGGTGGAGTTAAACTTAGAGATAAAGGGAGAAGGAAAAGATGGCAATGATTCAAAGTTTAGATTATCGATAACATCAATTGCTATTTCAAAGGCAATATAAAACGGTTCACAAAAATGGGTGAGTTTGGGCCAGAAATTGGCGAGGATATTGATGGGGAGTTTGTTTGAGGGTTATAAGTTTTAGCGTTAAGGTGTGGTGGACTGTGGTGCTTCTATGGAAGATTTTGGTGGTGTTTGGAAATTCAGCGTTTAGGGGATATAGGTCTCTCAAGTATCTTGCAGCTTGAGGTTAGTTCTAAGAATTCTTCACCTGAGCTTTTAGATGAGTATGAGTTTGATTCAAATAAAACATTACAAGTTTCAATCTCAGGTTGAGAAGCTGGAATATTTTGACTAGAAATTTCAACAAGGATTGCGCTTATGGGTTCAAAAGATGTAGATGTTTTTCTCTGCATAGGTTTAGATAAGTTTTCAGATGATGCATGACAGTGTTTCATTAAATGTACTAAATTGTTGCAAGTAATAATAAAACGATAAGATCGAGTGTCGAACTCAAAAATTGTGTTATACTATCGAATTAAAATTAATTACTAATATTGAACAAACTGTTTCTCAATTGATTGAGTAATTTTGAAACTAATAAAAGTAATAATATTGAACTTTTTTAATAAGAAAAATGTTAGGGATGATTTTAAATTCAAATCCAACCTCAATGTCTAATTTGATCCTAGTTACTGAATTCCTTTATTGAACTATTATCGCATTCTCTTTACTATTCTTGCCTTAATTCCTTAGTGACAGAACCTTTAATTCCAAATTTAACCTTAATTCCTTAGTAGATTTAAGATTAGAATAAAGCTTAACAGTACAAGAATTCTTTTATTAAACTATTGTCTCTGCAAATAATACAATTGATTTCATGACCTACATCTATCCGTAGACTACAATATCATGAATTTCTCATCTCAAGCATTCGTAAAGTCAACTTTCGTTTCATAATACATATTGTAAAATAATTAAAAGTTGATCAAACAATAAAAAATATTAAGCACATATATGAGAAAAATATTTCAATAAATTCATTCATATAACTAGAAATTAAATTAGACAATTAAATGTTTCATCTTGTTTCACTCATCTCTAAAAAATAGGGTTTAGCTACTCATGACAAAGATACAAAAGATAGAGATTAAAGAAGAATTACAAGAAAGATTCATGAACGATTCTTGAAAAAAAACTCCTCTAATGGTGTTAGAACCAGCCTCCTCTAAGTTTCTCTACTAGGGTACAAGTCTCCAAACTTCAAAATAGCCAAAAAGATTCCTAGAAAGTGAGAAAAACACATTTTCATGCATTCTGCAGCGCGTCATGCACTCCAACACAAATTAGGGGCGCTCCATCGTTCCTGGACAAAAGCAGATTGTTAAAATACTGCAGAAATGCATCTCAGGCGCTAGTACTTGCGCTCCAGCGCACAACATCAATTTTGTAACGTTTACTGCATTTTTCTCCTCTATTGTGTCAAAATTAGGTTTTGATGTCTTCTTGAAAGTTGTAGCTATGGATCTTAGCTTACATATGGACTCGGTTTGACTCCATTTGGACTTCTACAATTCTAGATATGACATAAATACTTCACATAGGGCATGTTGAATTTTGACCAAAATTCAGTACCGCACTAAAACAATGAAACAATGCAGAACTACAAAAAATCTCTACTTAATCAAGGAAATAAGAACATAAAAATTTCATTAAATTCAAGAACTAAAATTGAAAAACTATATCAAATAACTCCTTAAATTCACTAATGCTTAAAGATAAATAAGAACAAAAAACAATGAAAAATATGCATATGATGAAGAACTATCAGTGCATATGTCATTTCTTGTATTAGAATTATGATTATAATTTTCATTTAATTTAACAAAATTTCATGGGAAAATTAGTTTCTTTGGATTTCACAACAAGGTTTACCCTATTCAAAGCAAGGTTTTATCTTGTGATTTCAAATTCACATCTCCTAATGAAAAAATATATATTTCTAGAGGATTTTAAGTCTTTGAAAAAAGTGAATTGCAAGTATACATTAGAATAATGATACATTCAATAAAATTACTAAAATGTTTTGCTTTAACTAAGAAAAAAAGTTTAACTCTATTGATTATGAGTGTTTACATGATCATTCGGCAGGTGTTACCCTTGCACACAAATTCTTATTCCAAAACACTCTTCTACATAGAATTTTGGAACACCTTCCAAATTCTAAACACACACATATCTTTAAGATGAAGATCACACTTCACACTTAGCAAGATATACACCTATTTAGGAGTTTGCTGAAGAACACTGGCTTAACCCCATCGAAACGCAATCCACTAATATACACTCGATGATTCGCATCTAGAATAGACACCCCAACAATCGATATCCCCTCGACTTTTTTTCTCGCTTCAAAATTCAATTGCACACCTAACTTGATCAATAAAGACTTTTCAATATATGATATGATCTTGAGTGCTTAAGTATGAGAAATGGGGGATATTATTCTTATGTTTTGAAATGACTGGAAAACCTTTTAAATGATGCATGAAAATAGCTAGGCCAATGAAAAACGAATTCTAAGAGAAATAATCACTTTGTAACTATTATAACAACCTTAAAACTATCAAATTTTATTTGAAGTCTACATGTTGTATAAATCGAAGCACAGCTTAGGTGAGTTGACTTACACGTGTTTGAAAAATAACTTTTGAAGCCTGGAGCTATATAAATCGATTCACACAATTTAAGTCAACTTACAAGACTCTATGCCTTGCTGGTAAGACAATTTGCACACCAGGTGAGTCGATTTACAGTCCTAGAACTTTAAAAGCAACGATTTCTCGAAATTCATAAGTCAATTTATAAGTTGGTAAGTCGATTTACAAAAGTTTAAAACATTTAGAAAATATTTTAGATGAGTTTCAATGGATGCCCATGCAATATGATCATGCTTCAAATTAATGCATGCTAAATCAATATGTAACTAAGCTTATGCATGATAAAAACTTCTTTTTTCTAGATTATTTCTTGATCAAGTATTCTATGCAAGAGCTAGATAATGAGAATCAACAAAGCACACACAAGCATCATCTAGACTAAGAAAGTAGACATATCACTCAAAATACTAAGTCTAAAACTGAAAACTAACTAAAGAGACATGTGGCCTACAAATATCTAGCCTTGACTCACCTTGTTCCGTTGATCTCGCACCTTGTTTAGAATTTTATAAGTAGAAGAATATGAATGACATTTATTTGCAGAGAAATATTAACATATGTCTTTAGGGCACATGTTAATAAATTAAATGTAATTTCTTTTATTTTGGACTTGCAAATTAAAAGTTATTTGTTTCAACACAACTTTTATTTTAAGATTTTTAACAAGTGTTCGGAGAGCATATTTAGCAACACCTTTATTTGTATATTTTACTTTTAATGTTAAGTTTGTTATCTTTTATGCAAAAGGTATTTATTTGCATATTTAAAAGTTTAGTTTTGTTCCTTAAAAAAAAAGTTTAGTTGAGTAGAGTTTTTTTATAAAAAAGAAAGTTTAGTTGAGTTTGATTTGCATGCATTTCTTAGGGATTAAGAGGAGATTTTGAAAAATTTAAAACCTCTTAAGGGAATAATCTCTATTTTATCTAATCTTGACTAATTACTATTCACAAAATTGAGGTATTGTAAGGATATTTTAAGAGTAAGATTTTAGAGAGTTTTGAAAGAGAGAATTTTGAAAGACTTACCTCTATATTTTAATATATATTTAATATATCTAAAAAATTAAATAAGCAAGATAATATATAACATTTGAAACATGATTATAAAGAATATAACAATCAAATTTCTTTTATTCTGATAAATATTTTATAACTTATTTAATTTCAAAAAGATAAACAAATATGTCCTTCCAAAATTTTCCTCCAAAACAAACCCACAAAACTGCAACATCTTCGTTGCACACTCAGTCCATTCTAGAAGCATGCCTTAATTCTCAAATCACCTACCCACAAAACTGCAACATCTTCATTGCACACTCAGTCCTTTCTAGGTTTTGGAGTGGATGATTCTAGCTAATTGGGAGGAGGTGGCGTGGCTTCACATAAAACATATCTGGTTAGTAAATTAAGTGATGTCGAAAGAGATTTAACAATGAGGTTTTGAATTCAAATATGAAAAATTTACATAATTACTAACTTCGTTCGTTTTTAAAATAATATATATATATATATATATATATATATATATATATATATATATATATATATATATATATATATATATATATATATATATATA
>JBBPBP010000001.1:30350481-30373908 GCA_037974735.1 Cicer chorassanicum
ATACAAACTATAGTGGAATCTAAGCAATTAATACTATTGTGGGAAAGAAGACGAACCCTCATTTAAATTGACAAAATTGTAAAAATGATGAATTTGTTGTATAAAATTGTAAAAATAAAGGTGCAAAATGAATCTTTAAAAAGAAATAGAATCCAAATAATTTTAAATAACTCGTAAAAAAATTAAGTTAAAAACATTAAATATTTTAGAAAAAAATGACACTCTTGTTTTATGAGAAACAAATGAGATATATATTAATCAACAAAAATTAATATATTTAATTTATAATATAAATTGATCAACCAGAGATGATATATTATATTGATATTATAGATTAAATTATAAATACAGTCATCTTTATTTTTATTGGTTTTTTATAAAAAAAAGAACCGAAAGGAGTATTAATTGCTAGATTTCTCTAATTCGATTGAGCTGAATTGCATATAAAAATCTACTAATACGCGTTGCCTCCACAAGGGAATAAGACAAAGCATTCTAGAGATCTCATAAAGAAAACGAATTTTCTTACACTTTCTAAAATTTAAACTAAACTACGCGGTCCTACGAAGATAAGCCCTTCATACCCTCTTTTGTTTGTAGTGCAATTTATTTAAGGGTCAATTCTCAAACATTGTGACTTATCAAATAAGTTATTTAAGTTTATACAGACTTGTGTAAAAAAATTATTTAATCTAGTAAAACCATTCCAAATTCATTGGATGAATTTAAATATCTAAATGACAATTGTTTTGGTGGACCCACATAATAGATAGTCTACCGTGTTTATATTAGAATTTGTCTAGTAACTATTTACATTTATCACCACCACCTTCAACCAAAGAAACTCTAAATGGTCATCGATAAAGAAAAAAAAATCACAAAAGTTTCCTCGGGCTTGGTTTGAGAGTTAGGAGGAGAGAAAAACATGAGGGATTTGGAGGAGGAAAATATAGATAATTATAAAGAAATATTTCATCTTTACTTGAGAGAGTAATTTTGTAGAAAATGATAAAAAAAATTATTATTATTATTTTTAATTTTAAACATATTATAACAACATTAAAAAGATTTAAAGAAATTATCTAAACCCTTTAAAATTCTCAAAAATTATCTTCTGATATATTTTTTGAATTCTTCCAAATTATGAAGATTTTATATTTATAAAGAAAAATAAATTATCTAAAATCCTCCTCTCCCATAATCTTTTCTTCCTTCCCAAACTCTTGCTTCTTAAACTCTCAAACATAGCGTCACCTAAATTTGTTTGTTATTTAATGGTGTGACCCACCTCATTGTCCTTTCTTTTTATCTTCATCTCTTTAGTTACATCAAGGATAGTTAGCTACAAAATATGTTACAAGAAAAAGTCCATTTTGAAAATTAGAATATCTCCAAGTGTTGGCACCCGAGAAGGTAAATAACCTAACCAAACATTTTAAACTCATTTAATATGTGTTCCATCACATCATTATCTTAAAATTAACTTTTCATCTTATAATATAAACGTTATTAAAAGTTACTCCAACATTTAAGAATAGTGCTTTTTACGTAAGCGTTATAAAAGCATAACGTTTTTGAAGATAAGTTGTTGGATCTATTGGTGTTAATTGTTGCAAGACTTTAATCGTGAAGTTGTTGATGAAGTGTATCTGTAACAAATTCCAAAGCGTGTTGTTACACTAACCATTAGGTTCGATTCGCCCCCACCAATCGGATGCCAATGAGATAACCAGCGAATCCCCTTTAGGGTACTTTGGAAACTTTGATATGATTTGCACTATCACACCAAGAGTATATTTCAATAGTATGTTACAAAATAATGTTTCCTAAATCAAACGTTTAACTCAAACGTTGCGCCTTTTCAAGGCGTAATTTATTTAAAAAGATAGCCAAACAAGGATCAAACTCGTGACCTTATTGTGACACTCAAGGAACACAACCACTAAACCAACAACAATAACATGTTAATTATAACCAATTATAGATACATATATTATCCAATATTTTGGAAATATCTCACAATCCCCCACCATTTTCAAAATATACTTAGTCCCATAATTGGGAAATATCATTGTTTTAGATAATGGTATCTTGCGATTTGAACCACTACTTAGTAAGCTATGGGTTTCACTTATCCCGAATAGATTGGTAGACAAGCTTTGAGCCAGTTATTCATTAGAACAAGTGTGCACAACTTACACATGAAATCTCAGTACTATCGAAAGAATTATAAAGATGACACATTTGATAAGGCCTTGTGTCATGTACCCTTTTAATGAGAATTTAAGAGTCAAGCCCTTTAACTCTTCGAAGCGGCCTCACTTCATCCTCACATAGGTAGACTATATCAGAAATACACCCATAATATGTATTTCAGCAAATTTATGCTATATGTCTATAAAGAGTAAAACTCAACCTTCCAACTTTATACTTATGGTTTAAGTACTTTCAA
Organism: Cicer chorassanicum; assembly: GCA_037974735.1. NCBI lineage: Eukaryota > Viridiplantae > Streptophyta > Magnoliopsida > Fabales > Fabaceae > Cicer > Cicer chorassanicum. The sequence continues at coordinate 30,352,934 of JBBPBP010000001.1, forward strand.
CCTTTGGGATGTATCTATATTCAAGTACTTGCAATCATTCTAATAGTGTACTTTTATCATTGAACTCAAGACTTGATGTTACTCAAGTGTGAGTCGATTTTCCACCATTGATGATTAATTAGATATGGGCTTGAGTCCTATCCCCAAAGATGTCTTCAACACCATGTCCCATACAAACACTATGGATATTACTCCATTTAAAATTAAATCCTTTACATAGCTTTGTCTTAGACCAATATGTCTAGATTTTCCATTATATACTTGGCTATATGCTTTGGATAGTGTGGATTGACTATCACAGTGTATGGATACCGGTGCCATTGGCTTTGGCCAAATTGGTATCTCATACAACAAATTTCTTAGCCATTCTGCCTCTTGACTACCTGTAGTTAGGACAATGAACTCTGCAGCCATGGTGGAGTCGACAATGCAAGTTTGTTTCTTTGATCCCCAAGAAACTGCACCTCCACCAAGGTTGAAGATCCATCCACTTGTGGAAGCATGATCCTCAACATAAGTTATCCAACTGGCATATGTCTATCCTTCCAAAACTGAAGGATATCCACTATAGATTAAACTATAGTTAATTGTTCCTTTTAAATATTTTAATACTCTATTAACAGCTTGCCAATGTTCTTTACTTGGATTGCTAGTATACCGACTTAATCTGCCTACACCATATGCTATATCAGGTCTGGTACAGGTCATGGCATACATCAAGCATCCGATTACCTTTGAATAATCTAGTTGTGCCACAGGGCATCCTTTATGTGGTTGTAAACTAACATTTTGATCAAATGGGGTAGAAACAGGTTTGCAATTAAATTGATCAAATTTCTTTAGCACTTTCTTAATATAGTGAGATTGGGATAAACCAATATTTACTCCATCTCTAATGATTTTAATTTCTAAAATCACATCTGCTTCACCTAAATCTTTCATATCAAAATTTTTTTATAAGAAAGTTTAAGTTTTGTCTACCTCATCTAGATTGGTGCCAAAGATTGACATGTCATCCACATATAAACAAATCATAACACCATTTCCATTATGAAATTTACTATAAATGCACTTGTCAGATTCATTTATTTTGTATCCATTAGAAAGCAAAATTTTATCAAAGTTTTGGTGCCATTGTTTGGGTGCTTGTTTTAACCCGTATAAAGATTTAGTCAATTTACACACTTTATGTTCTTGCCCTTTGATAACAAATCATTCAGGTTGTTTCATATACACCTCTTCATCTAACTCTCCGTTTTGAAAGCAGTTTTAACATCCATTTGATGGATTACAAACTTATAGATAGAAGCTAGTGCCAAAAGCACTCTTATGGATGTAATTCTTGCAACAGGTGCATAAGTATCAAAGTAGTCGATACCTTCTTTTTGTGTAAACCCTTTGGCAACAAGTCTAGCTTTGAATTTATCAATGGTACCATTAACTTTCATTTTCTTTTCAAAGATCCATTTACACCTTATTGGTTTGGATCCAGGTGGGAGGTCTACTAATTTCCAAGTTTTATTCCCCATAATTGAGTCCATTTCCTCTTGGATGGCTTCTTTCCAAAAGGCACAGTCTTGAGACTTTATTGCCTCTTCATATGTGTCTGGGTCACTCTCTAAATTGTAGCAAATTGGTCCATAACTAATAATAGAATCATTTGTACCTTCTACAAGGAACATAAAGAAGTCTTGTCCATAATTTTTCTCTTTTCTGGCTCTTTTACTTCTTATGGGTTCTGAACATGTCAAAGTATCATTATTAGATACCTTATTTTCTAGACTTTGTAAACTAGAACTTACAATTTCCTTGGGATGTGGAATTGAGTTAAATCTATTTTCTTGAAAAATTGCATCTCTTGACTCAATCACTGTGTTAATAGGATATGAGTCATTAGATTCAACAACCACGAATCTATAGGCCTTGCTATTTTCAGCATAGCCCAGAAATACACTTTCAATTTCTCTTTCTTCCAATTTCTTTTTTTTTGGTTCAGGAACCTTAACAATTGCTCTACAGCCCCAAACTTTTATATAATTAAGATTGGGTTTTCTTTTCTTCCAGAGTTCATATGGGGTTATCTGGTTCCTTTTATTGGGAACTCTATTTAGCAAATAACATGCAGTTAGCATGGCTTCACCCCAATAACCTTTAGATAAACCAGAATAGGATAACATGATATTCACCATTTCTTCTAATACCCTATTTTTCCTTTCTGCAATTCCATTTTGTTGTGGGGAATGTGGTGCAGTTGTTTGATGCACAATACCAGTGGACTCAAAATACTCAGGATGATAGAACTCTCATCTCTTATCACTTCTAAAACACTTAATAAAAGTTTCATGTTGAAGTTCTACTTGTGCATTAAATAAACATAACAGAATCTAGAGTCATCATCAATAAAAGTGACAAAATACTTTTTACCACCAATTGTAGGCCAACCATGTAAATCACATACATTAGAGTGAATTAAATCTAATACCTTAGAACTTCTTTCAACACTTTTAAAAGGTTGTCTTGTAATTTTAGTTAACGTGCAAGTAGTACATGAATTTGAATTTTTGTCAAAATTCGGAATTAAATTTGATTTCATCATGTCATTCAATTTTCTAAAGTTAACATGTCCTAGTCGTATATGCCATAAATCATAAGACTCAACAATATAAGTAGAAATCATATTATTATTATAGTTACTAATAACATTACATTTGAACATGTTCTCACAAACGTAACCCTTCCCTACAAACATACCCCCTTTAGAGAGAATAAATTTATCTCCCTCAAATACACATTTGAAACCAAACTTATTAAGTAAAGGTACAGAAATCAAGTTCTTCCTAACATCAGGAACATAAAATACATCTTTAAGAGTAAGTATTTTTCCATAAGTGAATTCAATCTCCACTGTTCCTTTTCCTTTGACTTGGACAGTTGAGGCATTTCCCATGTACAAAACACTTCAATCTTCTTCATCAATGGTCTTAAATAGTTCTTTGTTTTTGCACACATGGCGGGTAGCACCAGAGTCTATCCACCAACATTCAACATCTTCAATCATGCTGAGTTCAGAAATGACAGCAACAAGATTATCTTTTGTTGCACTTGAATTCTTCTCTTTGTTCTTCCTTTTCAATAACCTGCACTCATTTTTAAAGTGTTCTGGTTTTCCACAATGATAACAACTTCCTTTTCTTTTCTTTCGCTGTTCATCATTACCATTGTGTTTTTCATGAGATTTATCAAAATCTCGATTTCTTTTCTTAAAAGTTTTGCTTGAATTTCTATCCTCCATTATATGGACCTTTTCATGAGAAAAATGGTTTTTAGTATCCTCTTGCTTACGGTACTCTTCTTCTAAACAAAGATGATTACCCAATTGCTCAAGAGATACGTCCTCTTTCTTATGTTTCATGGATTTTTTGAAATCTTTCCACGAAGGTGGAAGTTTGTGTATTATGGAGGATACAATAATGGTTTCATCCATGTGCATCTGATGTTATTTGTAGTTATTAAGAATACATTCAATCTCATGCATTTGTTCCATTACTGATTTATTATCAACCATTTATAATTATTAAATTGAGAAACAAGAAACTTCTTACTTGCAACGTCTTCTTGCATGTATCTTGACTCCAATTTCTCCTATAGTTCCTTTGCAGAGATGCTACTTTGATATATATCGAACAAGGAGTCAAACATTCCATTGAGAATATGGCCCATGCATATGTAGTCATCATTATCCCACTTCTGCCTTTCCCTTGTTTCTGCTAATTTTTCCACTTCCTACTTTAGTGGTCTTGTGGTGTTTAGAACATACACCACCTTCAAAGTTGAAAGAAGGAATTTTATATTTTTCTGCCAACGAATAAAGTTTCCTCCATCGAATGTCTCCAACTTCACAAAATTAGAAGTCATTTCTTTGAGTGATGCAGCCATTGATTTAAAATAAAATCGAACTTAAAGATTGTTGGATCTGTTGGTGTCAATTGCTGCAAAACTTTAATCGTGAAGTTGTTGATGAAGAGTATCTGTAGCAATTTCCAAAGAGTGTTGTTACACTAGCCTTTAAGTTCGATTCGCCCCCACCAATCGGATGCAAGTGAGATAACCAGCGAATCCCCTTCAGGGTAGTTAGGAAACCTTGATATGATTTGCACTATCACACCAAGAGTATATTTCAATAGTATGTATATATATATAACGCTCGACAATTGATTAAACCGTTGTGTTGGCCTAGTGGTTAAGCAGCGCCTTTTCCCGCGCAGGATCCAGGTTCGAAACCACGTCTTTTCATTTTAAATTAAACGTTGCGCCTTTTCAAGGCGTAATTTATTCAAAAAGAAAGTCGGGCAAGGATCAGACTCGGGACTTTATTGTGACATACAAAGAACACAACCACTAAACGGACAACTATAACATGTCAATTATAACCAATTATAGATACATATATTATCCAATATTTTGGAAATATCTCACGATCCTCCACCACTTTCAAAATATACTTAGTCCCATAATTTGGAAATATCATGGTTTCAGATAATGGTATCTTGCAATTTGAACCATTACTTTGTAAGTTATGGGTTTCACTTATCCCGAATAGATTGGTAGACAAGCTATGAACCAGTTATTCATTAGAACAAGTGTGCATAACTTACACATGAAATCTCGGTACTATCGAAAGTATTATAAAGATGACACATTTGATAAGGCCTTGTGTCATGTACACTTTTAATGAGAATTTAAGAGTCAAGCCTTTTAACTCTTCGAAGCGGTCTCACTTCATCCTCACATAGGTAGACTATATCAGAAATACACCCACAATATGTATTCCAGCAAATTTATGCTATATGTCTATAAAGAGTAAAACTCAAGCTTCCAACTTTATACTTATGGTCCAAGTACTTTCAACATTTGGGATGTATCTATATTCAAGTACTTGCAATCATTCTAATAGTGTACTTTTATCATTGAACTTAAGACTTGATGTTACTCAAGTGTGAGTCGATTTTCCACCATTGATGATTAATTACATATGGGCTTGAGTCCTATCCCCAATGAATCTTCAACACCATGTCCCTTACAAACACTATGGATATTACTCCATTTAAAATTAAATCATTTACATAGCTATGTCTTAGACCACTATGTCTAGATTTTCCATTATATAGTTGGCTATATGCTTTGGATAGTGTGGATTGACTATCACAATGTATGGATACCGGTGCCATTGGCTTTGGCCAAATTAGTATCTCATACAACAAATTTCTTAGCCATTATGCCTCTTTACTACCTGCAGCTAGGGCAATGACCTCGACAGCCATGGTGGAGTCGGCAATGCAAGTTTGTTCCTTTGATCCCCAAGAAACTGGAGCTCCACCAAGGTTGAAGATTCATTCACTTGTGGAATGATCCTCAACATAAGTTACCCAATTGGCATATGTATATCCTTCCAAAACTGAAGGATATCCACTATAGATTAAACTATAGTTAATTGTTACCTTTGTTCCAAATAGTCATGGACATCAAGCATCCGATTACCTTTGATTAACCTAGTTGTGCCACAAGGCATCCTTTATGTGGTTGTAAACTAACATTTTGATCAAATGGGGTAGAAACAGGTTTGCAATTAACTTGATCAAATTTGCAATCAAATTTGCAATTAAATTTATCAAATTTCTTTTCAAGGCGGAATTTATTCAAAAAGAAAGTCGGGCAATGATCGAACTCAAGACCTTATTGTGACACACTAGGAACACAACCACTAAATCAACAACAATAACATGTCAATTATAACCAATTATAGACACATGTATTATCCAATATTTTGGAAATATCTCACATAAGCGCTACTAATGGATAGCACTTTTTGATAAAATACTATAAAATAATTGAAAAATTTATGTAAGCGCTTTCAATATAGAGCGTTTTATGATTAAACGCTATAAATTGCAATAAAATGTAACGCGCACTTGTTGCTCATTTTCTCTCTGCACTAATAGTCCAATTTTTCTAAAAACAAATATATGTTCATCTTGCTCAAAACCAAAAACCTTTGTTTTCTTCCCTTATCTCTTCGCACTAATAATCAGTGTCATTAAATCCTTATTTTCTCTCAAGACAAAAAAACCCGTCTTTGTCAATCATCTCAAATAAGAAACAAAATCTCAATTGTAATGCGCTAATACCACTTATAGTCTCAAAATTGTTTTCTTCGTCGTTGTATGGCGACTTCTTTGTTTTGGCTTCATTGTTGTGTCTCCCATCGCACATTCTTCTCGTTTTGGCTTCATCGTTGTGATTCTCACCCCATTGTCGACTTTCATTAAAAATGTCACATATTCTTCTATGTCTTTATCTTTATCTACACCTTTAAAGTGGCGTCTCTTCAACAAGGTATCTTAAAATTTATACTTTTCAATGTCTTGTAACAGCTTATGTTCTTGTTTCGTGACCTTATCTATGTTCTGATTTGTGATTATTGCTAGTTTTGAGTATGATTTTTTTATTGTTCTTGTTGCTTGTGTTGTGTTTTGAGTTAATGACTTAATGTTTCTATTTGTGTTGAAAGATTTGCTTACTCTTTGTTGTGATGGTGACGTTGTATAATTTTTCTATGTCTATGTTGTAATAGTGACATTAATGTATAATTTGACAAATTCTTTGTTGTATAATGACATTAACATCACTGTTGTACCAAAAAATAAAAAGAAGTAGCATCACTATAATAGCCTTGGGGATATACTAACTATTAAAAGGGAATGGAATAGTTATTCATTGCAATTTACTTTATAAAAAAATCACAACAATTTTCAATATACATCTAATGTTGATTAAAATTTGGAATGAAGAACACTTAATAATAGAAAAATCTATATTGGTTCATCTTTCTCTCTTGTTTTTAGAATGTCGCTAATTATTATGACTTATGAATAAAATGCACGAATATTTAGGAATTTGAATAATATAAAATTGTGTTTGATTCTTTGATTTGCCTTTTTTTTTCTTAGTTTCGTGGATAAGATTTGATGCAAATTGAATTTTTTTTTTGTTAAGTTTCACGACTAGGATTCTTTTGATTTGCCTTTTTTTGTTGAAGTTTCACGACTAGGATTGGATGCAAATATGTTTGTTTTGAATTTTCACGGCTTGGATTCTTTTGATATGGATTATGACTCGTAGATTTGACACTTAACATCCCTTATTGGTGGAATCTTCTTGGATCGAGAAATAAGAGTCATAAAATATATTAATAAAATGTGAGTATGAAAAGAGACTATTTTTAATATCTAAATATAATAAGATTACATAACTATGGATCTGAGAGGGATGTGTGATAATTGACTGTCAAATAAATATAAAGGTGGAGCATAATAGTTTGTTAGGTTTGTTGTTGCTAATGCAGAAGACCCTAGTAAAATTATATGCCCCTACTTAGGTTGTTATGGAAAAGATGTTAGTGCGAGTGAGTTGCACGACCATTTAGTTTGCTATGGAATTGATCAAAGTTATCCATACTGGATAATGCATGGGAAAGTAGAAACTACATCTACTTATTCGAGGAGCAATGTGAGAAATACATCAAATGATTTTGACACACGTACAAATGAGTGTGATCGAGTTGACGAATTTGTAAATGGATTTGAAGAAGATCGTCGTGATTGTCCTGAAATGTTGAGAGGCTAGTAAGTGATTCAGAGAAACCGTTGTATGTTGGATGTACTAAATTCACAAGATTTTCTGCCTTTTTGAAATTGTATAACCTAAAATCAGGCAATGGATGGTGTGGTAAGAGTTTTACATACTCACTAACATTGTTAAAAAAATATTTTGCCTAAAGATATTGTGCTCCCTAGTCAAATTTATGAAGCCAAACTAATTTTTTATGTTCTATTGGCATGAGTTATGAAAGGATACATGTTTGTCCTAATGATTGTATTTTTATTTCGTAATGAATATGCATAACCAAATACGTGTCGCAAAGGTAGTGTGTCACGATATAAGAAGAAAGCAACATCCTACCTAAGTTTTATGGTATTTTCCAATAATACTAAAATTTATGCGCATGAATTGTAATGTGGAAGATGCAAAACACTTAAGATGGCATGCAAATTAAAGGATTATTGATGGAATGCTTTGCATCTTGCAGATTCTCCTCGATAGATAAAAATTGATAATGATTACCCATTTTTGCCAAGAACCAAGAAACCTATGTCTTACATTGTCTACTAAAGGAAAAAATATGCATGGTATCCAAAGTAGTTTTCACAGTACTTGGTCAATGATTACATTGATTTATAACCAACCTCCATGGTTACGTATGAAGCGCCATTATATGATGTTGTCTATTGTAATTTCTAGGCCCAAGCAATCGGGAAATAATATAGACATACACTTTGCTCCATTAATTGCAGACTTAAAGTTTATGTGGGAGACAGGTGCAGAGGTATATGATAGGTATAGAAAAGAATTCTTCAAATTGAGAGCAATGGTATTTGGAACGATTAATATTTTTTCTACTTATGATAATCTATCGGGCTATTTTATCAAAGGAAAATGTGCATGATCCATATGTGAAAATAGTATAAATTGGATTGCAAGAAAAATGTTTTTCTTTGACATCGTAGACTCTTAAACCCCAAACAACATTAGCGAAACTGGAAAAAACCATTTAATAGTAAATCTAAAGAAGATAGAGTTCCTTTGTTGTTGACGGGCAATCAATTATATGAAAATGTAACGCTCTTGAATTTTGAAAGACCTTTTTTGGGGAACTTGTCACAAGCCGTTGGAAAAAAAATAAATTTTCTTTGAATTGTCATATTGGATGTCATTGTTTGTAAGACATTTCCTTGATGTGATGCAGATTGAAAAAAATGTTTGCGATAGAGTCATTGGTACGTTACTCAATGTGCCAGAAAAGTCTAAGGATGGCATCAATGCAAGGTTACACTTGGTAAGTATGGGATTAGGAACTGAATTGACACCAATAAAGAAGGGGAAACATACATTTCAACCTTCAGCAGCTTATACTCTATCAAGAAAAGAGAAAATTATTTTTTGTAATTTTCTTAACGGAGTTAATGTTCCATAGGGATACTCTTCAAACATTAGGAGTTTGGTATCGATGAAAGATCTCAAGTTAAAGGGTTTAAAGTCTCACGATTGTCATGTCTTAATGGAGAATTTTTACCAATTGGTATACGTTCCATCTTGCTTGAAAAGGTGCAATGGACCATAACTAAACTATGTTTCTTCTTCAAATCTATTTGTAGCAAAGTTATTGACTCTATGAAGCTGTCGACATTGCAGAAGGAAATTGTTATCACCTTATGTGAGCTTGAGATGTATTTTCCACCCTCATTTTTTGAAATAATGGTCCATCTTACAATTCACCTTGTCAAAACACAATATTGTACACCATCTTATATGAGGTTGATGTACCCAATTGAGCGTTACATGAAGATGTTAAAAGGGTACGTGAAGAGTCGTAGTCGACCAAAGGGTTGTATTGTTGACGATATATAGTTAAAGAAGCTGTTGAGTTCTGTACTGAATACCTCTCCAATGTTGAATTCATATGACAGATCTTTGGCAAGTGTACCAAATCGTTCAAGTAATAATAATAAAATCGTCTTCACAAGAATCATTATTAATTCGATAACGCAACAAATTTGTAGCACTTAGGTAACAAAAGGTTATAAGTTGGTTGATAAGTTGAAACCAAGTTGGTTTTCCTCTTGTGGTTTTGATGTTAAAAAAGGTATTTTATGAGAACAATTTGTTTTGACTAATGGCTTCATTAAGTGTGTAGGAATTAGAACAAGAAATCAAAAGAAACAATGTCAGAAGAAGAAATCATAAGTAGATATCAAAAGCAAAGGGGAAATTGTTGGAACCAAGAATTAGAACACGAAATTTAAAGAAACAACATTAGAAATAAAAATCAGAATCATGTGTCATACGCAAGTGACCAAAGGAAATGACTAGAGGAAGTCACCAGAGGAAACTACCAAAGGAAACGACAAGAGGAAGCAAAGTCAAACCTAGTCAACACACGTGTTGCTGTGTGCGCACATCTACCTTAAAGATTTTCCTTTTATGATTATGCGTGTCTACCTCTGAATACTGAAACGTGGTTCCTGTTAGCATGCCTTTGAGGAACAATATTTCTACATGCCTTTGAGGAACAATATCTCTGCATGCCTCTGATGAACAGTATTCCTGCATGCCTCTAATGAACAATATTTATGCATGCCTCTGATGAACAATATTTATGCAATCCTCTGATGAAGTCTACTTTATGCATGGCTCTAAAATTCAAGGCTGCTGTTTAAGCATGCCTCTGAAGCTCATGTTTCGCTAGCAAAGGTGAAGTTGCCCATGTCACTAATTCTAAGTCACACAATTTTTCCTTTGACAGAATTATTCAAGCAACATAGGATCTGACTCCAACAATCATGTTAACGATTCCAATGGAGAAAAATCAACAACTCTGATAGAAAGTCATCAGCTCTGATAAATTGTCAAAATACTAAAAAGGAATTAGCCGTATCAGAAATTCTTAAGGTCCAAGAACAAGCCTAATTTTGTCTGCGCCCTAAAATCCAATCAATAGTATGAAGGAAGACTCAGTTGAATAATTTCCAAATGCAATCAAGAGAAAATACGCTTCATATCTTTTTGGAAGAGTTACTAAGATTAGATTCGGAAATAACAAATTGGCTAACGATCATATTATCAAAACATATCTTTCAAAATTATATTTGGAAGAAATATTTGTTAACCAAGATGGAATGAAGATACGATTCAGAATTCACAAGGGACTAAACTGAAGCCCAAATTTTAACTATAAATAGATACCCAAAGCTGAAGAAGAATTCATCGAACTAACAAACTCAGAAATCCCTAAAACCAAAATTATTCAGAAAAACCTCAAGAGCTCAATCTTTCTAAGTATTTAGAGTTTAAGATTTTAAATTCTAGCAAAGAACTCGTTCAAAGTAAAATATTCTAAGTGTTGTAGTGTGGGAAAATCATTGTATCAAATCTGCTTAGTAGAAGCAAAACACAATCCGTTCCAAACTTGTGTAACCTAGTTTGATAATGGCTTTAGTGTTCCTCAAGAAATCTATGGTTTTCAGGTTGTGTGGAGAAGACTTCACTTGTAGGCTCAAGGTGTTTCTTTGCCTCAAAAAGTCTATAGGTGTCAGGTTGTTTTGAGAAGACTGACTTGTAGGGTCAAGTGTTGTGTAATTCACAAATTTGAATTAGTGGTTAAATCATTCTAAGTGAAGGGACTTAATGTAGCTACCAAATTGGTGGTGAACCAGGATAAATTTGCTTGTGTCACTTTACTTCTGCACTATCTACTGTATTGTTGCCTTTGATTACTTAAGTTTGATTGCTACTGTCTCTATTTTACTTAAAATCACCAACCCGAACCAAATTTTGAATAAATCATTAAAAAGAATACAACTTAGACAAACACAATTCAACCTCTCTTCTCGTGTTTGCATCTTCACTTAAGAAGTATTTTCCACCCTCATTTTTTGAAATAATGATCCATCTTACAATTCACCTTGTCAAAGAATCACAATATTGTACAAGTGTACCAAATCATTCAAGTAATAATAATAATAAAATCGTCTCCACAGGAATCATTATTAATTCGGTAATGCAAAAAATTTGTAACACTTAGGTAACAAAAGGTTTATAAGTTGGTTAATAATTTCGAACAAATGTAAGATTAAATAGAGAAAATTCAACAAGAGAAAAACAATAAGGGACTGAATCACCTTCTTTTCACTGTGTAATTATAGAGTTAAAATTTTAACAATCTAACTTATTTGATTAAGTCAAATTAACAAACTAGACTAAGACCAATTCTTGGCTCAAAATCCCTTTTTTATAACAACGAACCCTAATTCCTTAGGTAATCAGACTTATTATTCAAAGCATGTACAAACATTAATTTCTTGGGTACATGTTAATATATTATATTCCTATAACAATATTGAAACATGAATTTATTTTTTGGTTCCAATTATTATAGCCTATTTCCAAATAATGAAATAATCTTTTGGTTCAATTATATGGTGATCAAACACATAAAAGCATTAAGAGCAAAAGTTAATGAATAATTAAACTCGTTTTAATTGCATAAATAACCTAAGAAAAGTAAATATATATAGATTCAATGAGGATCATTTAATCCCCAATCAATGGGAAAATTAGTTCATGATTAAGAACATAGTAACAATGAAGAAGATGAAATTACACATAAGAAAGATGGAATGAATCTTTATTTTTTTTCATTCCAAGAATGGAATCTTCGAGTTTCTAGCCTCCAAGATGTGCCCAATATGATCTTCAATGCCTTATAGGTCAAAACCCTTGCAAAATATGAGTTTTTAGCTTAAATTGGGCTTTGGAATGCGTGTTAGCGCGTTACTATGATTTTGGGTGCATTACTATGCTTTGGACGGAAAAATGTGTCACCATATGCAATGTAGCACATTTGTTGTTCCAAAATTATTCTTCCTCTTATTTGACTTACAATCTTCACCCTTTACATTCCAAATTGGTGTCTTCTTAAAGGTTGTAGTTATGAATGTTAGCTTTCATTTGAAACTAATTGGACTCCGTTTAGACGTCTAGAACTCTAGATATGATTAAAATACTAACTAGGGGTCATATTTCTTTTTCACCAAAATTCAGCATTACACTAAACCGAAGAAACAAAACAGATCTATACAAAATAGTTGGTCGATCGTGAAAATGAAAGCATAAACAACTAATTCAAAACGACTCTAAAACGTACATTAAGTTGAAAGAAATAAGCTAAACAATTGACTCAAAATGACTCTAAAAATAATGACTCATGAAGGTTCATCACATATCCAAACTTAATATGTTGTTTGTCTTCAAGGAACAACACTTTCAAGGATGGAGATTTGTATTTCAAACACCACCACCACAAACTTTATTGTCAATCTATCTTCATTATCTGAAAACTTTCCAGCAAACACAATATTATACCGAAAATCACTTTCATCCACAATCAACCAATTAAAAATAAAAATATATCAATCAACAAATATCCATCACGCTCAACTTCGTCTTCATTCAATCTCACCAAAATTTTCTTAAGTGTTTACAAGGTTACTGTAATCATCACTTAAACTTTGTAACATGCACATACTACCTTTTCATTGAAACATTTCTAAACAAATTTACAATGTAAAATGCTCACACACTTATGGAAGTGTTCAAGAGTTGTAATGAGGCCAAGGTACAAGCCATTCATTTGGTGTAGTAGGCTTATGACTTGGAGTTAGGGAAACATGCTAATCATTTTATTTTTACACCATGACTTTGACAACTTATCAACTAGTAAAGTACAAGAGAGTAGAAATCAGATTTTATTCACAAACTATTTTTTTTATACTTTATCTTTTGACATGAATGATGTTTAGATGATCACCCGATCACTACATAGTGGAATTAATAAGTTATAATTTATCTGTTTTTATAGCTTTGTTTGATAGGTTAATATGATATTTTTATTGAGATGAAAGAACAACAAGTTCCAGTAAGAATTACATCTCGTACGTAATAGTTGGACTTGAAAAAAAAATGTAAATTTGCTACACCAAGGCAACAAGGATTACTACCTAGCCAAAATGGCCATTATGGTCATAATATGTCCATCTTTTACTACAAAACCATTTTTCTTCCGAGAAATTTTGATTGTTTCTTGTTATTAAAGCCCATGAAGGCACCTAGGGCTATAAAGAATGACGAAAATACTCAGTTTTGGACATATTTTCCTAGTCACAATCTCTTGTTACTCTTGCTTTTGTTCTTGTAATTTTCTTATCAAACTTCTAGTTTCAATAATATTCGGTTTTTTAATTTTATTCTATTATTTGATATTTCCAATGTTTTTCATATTTAAGCTATGATTCTACTATGTTCATGTGTGAGTAGATCTTCCTTGTCTTGGGATTGTATAGGATTTCCAATGATGGATCTCTAACAATTTTGATTTCTTTTTGTCATGGATATTGATCTTTGAATCCAATCTTAGTAAGATTCATGTTTGTACAATGATATTAAATAGTATACTGAAAGGTGAATTTGATATCTGATCAACAAGGTTGGACAAGGGAATCATATCATTAAAATAGATTTTTCTTCTCTTGAAATCATGAAAGATATCTTCTCTTAAAGGATTTTGCTAATATATCACTCCTGAAAATAGATTGGTTATTAGTTTAAAATACACCTTTGCTGTTTGAAAAAAGACATTAGTTATAATTGTTTATCTGACTTTTAAGATTTTAACACCCATAACTTAAAGAAGATTAGTTTTATTATATCCATCATTGTGAAAAACTAAAATCCCAAGGCTTTATTTTTATTACGAATTTTAATCAAACATCATTATCCACAATCACCGTTTTAGCTAATTATCATAGTAAAGAGAGATTGGTACTCATGACAAAGTCCTTGTGGGAATGATAATTTTTACTACACGATTAAACTTATGGTTCTACCAAAAGTACTACATCATCTTACCTTTTGACATCAATGATGTTTTGAGGATTACCCAATTACTACTTAGAAAAATGACACCTGATTTCTACTTACCCAATTTCTACTTTTGTTTCTCTTTTTCTTTTCAACAATTTTCTACTTTTGTTTCTCTTATACCCCACCCCAAACTTAAAATGTTATTCCATTAGTAACCCCATATTAAAATTTTGCCAAGTCATAAAATCCAAATCCTACCTAACTATAAGTAAGGTTTAGAATAAAAATAATTTTGGCCATTGGCTTATAATAAGCCTAAGTAACACAAAGAAATGGATTCGCGCTCAAATGGACTAGTAAAGGATAATAATTAAATCAAGGTAGGCAAAAAGATTCAACAAGTTTTCTGTCACTGATTTTGCCGATGAAAAATGGTCAATTGTGCTTCTAACTAACAAAATAAATTATCACTACAAACAAGATCATGAAGATATATATATTGAGGATGATCCTTTCTATAATACATCACAATCGCTTGAAATTGATCCAACTACAGATGACATTCTCTATATGAGAAACGACCACGATGAAGGGATTTGGATCAATCCATCATTTTGTGTCAACAAAAATCAGAAAAGTAAGAATCTAACAAGGAAGATAAAAAGATCTGATTGATTGTGCATGGTAGAGTAACTTTTTTTAAAATTTATTATTTATCATTTGTATTCTAATTTTTATTTCCATTGTTTTTTTATTCTCATTATTATTTGTATTGTTTCAGTTGAATGGCTTCTCCTCATGATAGTGATTGTGCTTCTAATAGTGGATAAAGCGTTCCTACATGTGGTGTGACTGTTATGAAAGAATTGTATGAGAGCGAAAAGCAAATGAACGAAATACAAGGTAAACTATATTGTACTTTAAGAGCATTAGAGAATACACTCTAACTTATATTCTTTCTTTTATATACTCATGTGTCGCGACCTAAAATTTCGAGTGTTTCTCGAATTCAATGGAGTCGCCCCCAAAATTTATTTTAAAATAGGGAAAACCTTGGGAAACTTCTTAAAAAAAGTAAAATGGCCTTTGAACCAAATTTTGAGTTCGGGAGTCGATTATGCGTAGGGAAGGTATTAGCACTCTACGACATCCGTTAAAATACGGTTACCTATAATTAATTGTGCAAAATTAATATTAACTTAAATATACTTATTTTTCCTTATTATTAAATATGAATATAATTTTTTATAGATAGAATCTAATCATAAAAAGTATATCTAAAATATAGAGGAAAAAAAAGAAGAAAATCAAAGCTACGTATCTTACTCCTACGTATCTCCCGGTGCGATGGAGAAATCAAAGCTACATAGTTTTTTGGTTAGAAAATTCGGATGCGTTGATTTTTTTTTTAAAGAAAACTTGTTTTGTTAATATATATATATATATATATATTAACAAAACAAGTTTTCTTTTAAAAAAAAATCAACGCATCCGAATATATATATATATATATATATATATATATATATTGACGAGAAAGAAAATGAACTTGTTTGACTTGAAAAATTATTTTTTATGCGAGTTTTAGGACTATTAAGCTGTACAACTCGTGTCTCAAAAACTCAGAATAAAAAGATATCTCATCTAGTTAATCCTTTTAAGAATGTTTTATATTATTTTTGATTTTAAAACTGAGTTTCAAAACCACCAAGTAGTACACTTGTGTCTTAACAACTCAAAGATTAAAAAAATTATCATGTCTAATATAAAAATAAGTTATAGAATTATCAAGTTGTATAAATTGTGTTATGCTACTCATGGATTGAAAGATGTCATTTCTAGTTAACCTTTAATAATAATTTTTATTTACTAATTTGTTTATGAGTTTTAATTTATTATTTTGTTTGTGAATATGAAATTTAGAACCGTCAAGCTGTCACAACTTGTGTCCTAAAAACTCAAAGATTAAAAAATGTCACGTTAAATCTTTAATGAAATATTTGTTTGTGTTTTTTTTTTATAAAATTGATATTTTGTTATGAAGCAATGTTTTTTTTTTAAAAAAATTGACTCTAAATGGGCTGAATTCATAAGGCCTTAGATAAAAAGAAAGCATAAGGCCTTAGATAAAAAGAAAGCAGAAGAAGAAAAGACAAAAAAAAAAAGAACAGAAAGAGATTAAGAGAAAGAAGAAGCTGAGATAGGGGTGGAGACTGAGACAGGGTTTGCAGCAGCGATGTCAAAAGGCGAGGTTGCCATTACGATGGCGACGGTAACAGTACGGCAGTGACGGTGACAGTACGACGGCGTCCAAAGGCACGGTTGTCGTTATAGCGGCGACGGTGACATAATAACATCGTCAAAGGTTTGAGTTTTCTAGTTTTCATTTTATTTTCATTCACAATTTTATCTTGTTTTTACTAAATCAAAAACTTCACATTTTTAGATAAAAAATAAGAGCATTTATAATGTAAAGAGAGAAGAAAAAATTACCTTAACTCTTGTTTTTCTTTGCTACTATTCTGCTTCTTTTTTCTTTCTTCTTTTTATGTATTTTTTTTTGTTAATGTCAATCTCGGATGCTTTTAAAATATAAATGAAGATGTATTTATAGAGTTTTTTAAATTGTCTGGTTGCTTTCCTGTTTGTTTTTGTCTGTGCCTCTGTTTGAGCTTTCCAGTTCCTATTTTGATGTTTCATTTCTTTTGCTCATCATATGAGTTTTTTTCCTGCACATCTGATCATTTGCTGAGTTTTTTTATTTGCAGCTTTAATTTGTCTTTTATTTTTTGAAAAAAAAAACTCAAAAGTTTGTCTCTTTGCTATGTATAATTTGTACAATGGCTGACTTATAAAAATTATATTTTTATTTATCTAATTAGTTACAACAGGTACAAATGCATCAGTGAGCAAGACTTGTGCATCAATAGCAGTCAGCATCAGCAGAGCAAGGCTTGGCAGTGAGTAAGGGTAGCAATAGAGAACAAAACAGAGGCAAACAGGCTGCAACAGTTGGCTTAATTTAATTTGGTTTGGTTTAATTTTTATTGTAATTTGATTTGGTTTAATTTTTATTGTAATTTGATTTGGCATTGTAAATTGATGAGACAAAATGAGCTTAATTTTTAGCTATATTATTTTTATTTCTTTTTTTTTTTTATATATATTTTCCTTTCTAAAGTTCTCATAAAATTTAATATATTATAATAAAAATTGATATTACTTTTTGAATTATTTTTAATAAATTGAACAAAATTGAGGTACTACATCATGTAATTACTCTTTCATTTTTTAAAGTTGCTTGGAATGAAATGGGTCAACCAATTGAGCCTAACGGAAACATTTTTGTTAGTTTCATTGGAATTACCATTTGTCGGATAGTTCCAATTACTTGCAATAATAGGAGAGCGAAATACCCAATTTTTTATGTTTATAATTAAAGCCAAAAATTTGGAAAGAAATATAAGTAAGACACTAACTCAAACTACTTTATGTTAATTTATTTGGCTGAACACATTAATGGTCTACTTTATGTCGGAGGATGCTTATGACATCGGTGATGAACAAAAAAAATTTGCACTTTGAGAAACAAAAAAATTGCATAGGTCATTTAAAACTCAACTCATCTATCTAAAAGATAAAAATAATAATATTATCATTCAACGTCCACTAAAGTGTACACACACAATAAAAAAAAAGTAAAAAAAAAAGATTTGGAGTAGTTTTCTGTTGTTTTTTCTTTTTCTATTTTGTAGAATTGCAGATTTGACACTTTATATTAGACAATTAGTTCTTACTTGGTGTTTACCTTGAAAAAGATATTAGCGTTAGTTTATATGATTATGTGAGACGTGAGCATTTTCATAACCCAATAAAATTAATGTGCAAGTAAAACCGCACAGGTGGCTTATAAATAAACGAATGATGTCGGTAGTTGTTTGGAGAAATATATGACCCACTAGAAAAAGTAACACTCATAAGAAAAAAACAAAATAAAAATATTATTCGATTTTAAAATATAGATTTATTTACAATTTTAGTCTCTTTATTTTTATTGATGTACAAAATTGGTCTTCCTATTTTAAAAGTCGTCAGTTTTGGTTCCTCCTTCATATTTTTAACTAAAATATAATGATGTGAGATGTTTTAAATAACGCGACTTATAAACGATAATGTAAAATGATTAACACCTATGAAATTGAAAAAAAACGCAGTAAAAACTTAGGTTTCAACTTCAGAAATTTTTCATATTTTTAATTTAATAAATGACATATGAATAATTAATGCATCTAGATTGTTCTATATCATAGGATTGTATGTCACATCATTAAAAATATGTCAATTCTGCATTTTTTAGTTCAAAAATATAAAGAAGGGAACCAAAGTCGACTTTTAAAATAAAGAGACTATTTTCGTGAATTGATAATAATAGAGAGATTAAAACTACAATTAAACAAAATATAAGTAAAAATTAAATAAAAAATTTATATATTTAATTTTTTAAGTAATATACATTAATTTTTATTTTTTTTAATTTTACATAGGAGGAGGTATACTATAATATTTTTGAATTTGAACATCAGTAAAAAAATAAAAATTTATGGCTAAAAATAAAAACTGTGGTTTAAACATTAGATAATAATTTGGCTATCTATAAGTCCGTTATTTTTTACTTTTGCATATTAAATAGATAGGGTGCGGCCTTTTGCCAACTGTTTTAATATACAACGGTTTACATATGTATATTATAAGAAACGCTAAAAAAAACTGCTGCTTATTTCTATTTTCAGCTACAATTTTTTAAAGGAAATTGTTCTTAAAGTAAAATATACTGTAGGGAAATTATTAGGCTAGAGATATTCGGAGAATTTTGACATGAAGTGATTATCATCAAGCTAAAAAATAATAAACATTTTCTTCTCTAGGATGTAATGCATGAACATTTTTAATTAAAAACTAATTATTATCACGATGCATAATTGTCCATGAACAAACATTATAATTGTCCATGAACAAACATTTTTTGACAGGTCGAAAATCGTGTCTGCGAGTAAAAGAATAAAAAACAATAAACATATTTAACATGATATACTGTATATATATAAAGTAATATTTAAAGTATGCATAAGAGTAAATAAACAATAAACATACTTAACATGATATATTAAATATTATGCAAGTTTATAGTATTAAGAATGTATCACTATTAGAAAAACTAAAATTAAATAAAGTAATTCGTCTCATTGATGATTTTCATCTTCAACTATTTTAGAGACGAACTAGATACGTATCAAAACGTGTCTCAAATTTATTGATCGCAAACTTGTTAGCGACTGACTAAACAATTATGACAAGAGCGAGAATTCCATTGAGATTCACTCCCTAGATCCTTTAAAGGTTTAATTTAATAATTTGGCGAGAGGAATAGTCTCTGGTCGAGCCTAAAGGGCTAAAGGGTTTGCCAACCCTCGTTTGTGGTCAAGGCCTTTGCGGGTTCATTAATTTCCAAAGACGACGCCAATGATCTGACCTCATGTTAGAATTACCATATTTTTTATCTATTGTCCGTTTTGAATCTTGTGGGAGCCGTCATAATTTTGTCCTTAGTGAAAAGGCGCATGGATGGATCGAAGCGTTTGGGTGTTTGTTAACTATTCTTAACCTCGATTCTTAGGCAATGTGAGATTTTTTTGTTGCATCATAGCAATATTTGACTCCGTTTTGTGTATTTTGATGTTTAATTTTGATAATAAATAATATGTATAATAAATTGATGATAATATGATGATAATCTATTGAATTATATGTCTGATATAATA
Organism: Cicer chorassanicum; assembly: GCA_037974735.1. Lineage (NCBI taxonomy): Eukaryota > Viridiplantae > Streptophyta > Magnoliopsida > Fabales > Fabaceae > Cicer > Cicer chorassanicum. The sequence continues at coordinate 30,373,288 of JBBPBP010000001.1, forward strand.
GTTTTAATTGTTTATAAGTAATAGGTTAATCCATTGGATGAGAAAAAAATTGAAAAGATAAAATGATTAATTTATTAGGACCGGTAGGTAATCGTTAGAGTAGTTGGTAAATGCTAGAGTTGAGGTTCTAGTGGAGTAGGTCAAATAATTGATGTTTAGGGTCTGTTGGAATACTTAATTAATCGATTAGGGTAATCAATATTCAAAAGATTAGAAAGAAGCAGTAATCGATTAGAAATAACCGGATGACTTAATTAGTCATTAGATGATAATTAATTACTATATACGATAGTAATTAATTAGTATTTACGCTTAATATTAATTAAGGATAACTGACATGTAAATGACCAAGTAGTAAAGAATAATGCAATTAAATGATAATTAGGTAAATATACAAAAAATAATAATTAGATAATTTATAATAGTTAAGTGAACAAAGGGTTACTGATGTGTATGCTAACAAATTTATTATGGTTAATTAATTGGGACAGAATTTGGGAAGTTATTAGAAACATATGGTTATTATTAACATTAATTACAAAAGTATTGTGATTAATTGCTAATGTGTACTAATTAATTATGGTTAATTAATTGGGACTGAATTATGGAAGTTATTAGAAA
>JBBPBP010000001.1:30373953-30437075 GCA_037974735.1 Cicer chorassanicum
AATTGCTAATGTGTACTAATTGATTATGGTTAATTAGTTGGAATTGAATTATGGAAGTTATTAGAGACATATGGTTATTATTAACATTAATTACAATAGTATTGTGATTATTTTTAATGTGTACTAATTAATTATGATTAATTAATTAGGACTGAATTAGTGAAGTAATTAAAAATATATAGTTATTATTAATATTTAATAAAAAAGTATTGTGATTAATGTTGAATATTAATTAACTTTAATTAGACTCTTTTGTTCACTTAGTGAAAGGTGGTTTCTCTACTCACATCAATTTGAAGTTAATTGAATCTATATGACAAAAGGTCAAAAGGTCATTTGATAAATATAATGATAATTGCTATGTATATTCATTCTGTTGCATGGTAATAATACAAGAAGGCTGAATTACGAAATCTACATTGTTCATGACGAGATAATATGATAAAACAAGTTTAAATTAATAATGTGATTAAATGTGAACAAATGATCATACGTGTGATTAAGTGGAAACCTGAGTATGTATTCACTTCTTGCTTAGGCTAAATATGAGAGTATTGAACTATGCGTTTATTACGCATGTTCTACTTTACTATGTATTTATTATGCACGTTCTACTTTTTTGCACTTTTTTGTGTTTGATTTGTTAATTTTATCCGTACAACTAATCTAAGTATTCAGTGGTAAATGAAGTGTCAGACAAATATGTCGTGGATAGATCTTGAATTCTTTTGGTTTGAACTAGTCTGTCGTCCCTCATAATTGACTAATAGAAAGTATTTTTATATAATAAATTCTAAATAATGTATTATAATTTTTTTTAAATTTTATCTATAATATGATTATAAGACACACCACTAATAAAATATATATTTATCATTTAATTAATTGATTCACAAAAGATCATCTTTTAATTAATTGATCTGTGAAAAATATTTATCTCGTATTATATTTATTTAGTTTCTTATAATTTTATATAGAAAGACATTCAGAAAACACACTACTAATAAAATACATATTTCTCTTTTTCACAATATAATTTATAAAATAATACTTATATTTTTCTTTAGCTTTTAGCTAAAAAAAATTCACTTTAATTAAAATCATATTTAAAAAATCATTTTGGTGACCGTAAAATGGATTCACTCAAAACCAATAAAAACACTTGTACCTCTTATGCTAGAAGGATATGCTCTTTTCAAGATCCCTAAATTGCCTAATTAATTAGGGGGAACTGAGTCTTAAAAAATAATAAAATAATGGAGCTGAGTCTTAAAAAAAACAGGGATCCTAATATTGACATACTTAGTAAGAGATTTTTTATGAGGGAATTTAAAACTTAATTGACGGTTCTTATTGTGAGTATCTAGAATGTCAATACATCAACATTCATAATCTTCCTACATTTACTCAATACTTTATTTTCTTTTTATCTCTCTTTTTCTATTATATCATCAATATTTCACATCTATCACACAACTCTAATAATTTCTCTCTCAAAATATCTAAGAGGTGTTTGGGTGTCCAACATTGATTTTTCAAAAATTTATAAGGTTGCTTGATAGTGGAGATTAGATAGAGACCAATACGATAAAGATGTTTGATAAGGATAGAATAAATATTGACGTGATAAGATTTTACTCTATTTGGTGTTTAATTAATGTGCACCTAATAAGTCAATATATATTAGATAAACAAAATAATTGTGAGGGGAATTTTCAAAATATATTTGAAATTATCTAATAGCTATATTAATGTAATAAAATTAAATAACTTAATGTATAACTTGATCAAGTGGTTGAATGCTTGGTTTTAATGCATTTGTTAGCCATCGAACCAATGCATCTGTTAAGTTACCAAAAGTTATAATATTTTTCAATAGTTGTTTTATTTCACCAATTAGTAAGATTTTCTCTATAAATAGAGATACTTTAGAGGCAGCGACTAGACAAAATTCATGTTACACGAGTCAACTGTCAAAAATATTTCTGAATCATTTCTTCTTTTCTCTAGTGCACAAGAGTAAATGAAGTAATTTTATTCTATAAACTATCATTGATCGATAGGCTTGATGTGAATGTGCAATTCACTTCAAGAATTCCAAAGTATCCTGAAGGGCATTCGCCGGTTAACACATATGCATCCAATATATATAGATTGGTCGAGCGAATCGAAACTAAAGCTTAGTATGATACACACGCTTTGGAATTTATTTGTACAACTTTCATCATCATCATTTTCATCATCTTCTTGTCCAAGATTTGCAGCATACCCCCAACAAAAGATCCAACAATATTTAGGTTCGATTTTGGTTTTAATTTATATTTGAACAATGGTTGCTTCTTTAGAGAATATGAACAATCACATATTTATGACTACGATGAAAGGTACATAATCAATTTAATTTATATTAATACATGATATGTTTGATATTCATGTAATTTTAATATTAAGTTAAAGATAATATATTCGTATGGATTGCATATCATGTTGCCGACTTGCTAGCATATATAGTTGATGATAATTTTATTCTGGTTGAGATATGCATGAATTTTGTTTGTTTGGATTTTGAAAATCAATTTATGTCCTTATTTTTATTAGTGGCATTGTATGGGTTTGACTCTTGGTTGATATTTTGGTTTCAAATCTTATATTTTGAAATAGTTGACAAAAAGAAGCGCAAAAATTGGAATGACAACATGTTTTAAAAATTATATTGAACCTTTTAATTTTGGAAACAAAATTGGCATAAATGTTAATTGCCACGGTCGTAGATCATAAAGTTTATATGGTTCTAAATTTCTATGATTTTATGAAATACTCATAATTGTAATACTACAACGAGTTCATGTTTTGGTACTAACAAGTATGTGATTTTATTAGCATTCATATGTTTGACTTATGATGCATGTTTGTGTACTAGTTTATTATAAAAGTAGTGTAAGCAACTTTCATAAATATCTAGTGGGATTTTAATTGGTTCATGCAAGAAGTTTTAATTTTATTTAGAATGGATGATCTCATAGTATATGTGCATGACAATATGAAAGTAATTGTTTCTTGCTTGTTGTAACACTCCGATTTATAATAGTGAGAGTGTAATTTTTTCTTTTAAACAACTAAACGCTTCATGCTAAAATATTCATAATTGTACTTTAATTTAAATTAGAGTAAAATATTTAATTGTAAAATTCTTTTCTAAAAATGACGATTAGAATCATTGTTGCAATATATAAAATGGTTCCGACACAAATAACTTACAACCGAACAATTCACATTGACTCGAAAATAATCACAACTATTCCAGATACATAAATTCCATTGCGACAACAACATTGCAATAAGGAAGGGAGAATAAATAAAACCCTTAATTAAAATCCTAAGCTGATCTTGAACTCTAATTGAAGATGACTAGATACTGAGGGTCCACAGGTGGCATCAAGCCTCACTGCTTGCGATTGCCAATCCAAAATCATCGTTCTGTCACGTCTTCGACGTCGTTGCAATTCTCGTACGGCTCAAAACTCTAAGAACCTGGGGCGTAAGCTCGATCCACAAAAATTGTAGAGGGTCACGATCTAAAAACAACATACATACGAAAATACAAAGCACGAAAGCATAACATGACATGACATCAAGTGATAAACAAACATGCATATAAATATCATCATATAACAAACATGACTCGTGTGACAAAGCACCCTAATGCAATGCTTATATGCCAATCCACATGATTCTGAAATTTCCAAACCCTCCCTGAGGGGCGTAAATCATAAATGTACCGCCTCTCACAGACGAGTACTAATTACCGAGATGCCACCTATCACAGATCAACACGATTTACTTGAGTGCAGTTTATCACAGACCTACACGACTCCAAAATCCTCGTAAGGATAAGGTGGACCAATCAACTCAAGGAACCACCCCATGGTCCATCACGTTCACCACTAACACTGTGGCCCATCACGGTCACCACTAGCACTATGGTCCATCACGATCACCACTAACTATGAAATGCATGAGCATACTCTGACTCTTCTACATCAATCATTATGTAAATGCAACTACTAAAAGACTCCCCTTTTAATACTCATTAAACACTAATGATTTTTAATACTTTTTCACAGAGCATACTCTAGACATATTCTCATCAATAAAATTCATAATACATATGTTATCAGTTATGAATACATAATCACATCAGATACATAAACAATCGTGTGCACCTTTATTCACCATAAGCACAAAGAACATGTATACATACACATTTTGCATTCAAGCATATATAATATCGTTAGAAAGTGCCCTTACCTCGACAGTGCTTTATTACACAAGCAACTTACGCTACGCCAGCATAACCTATCTGACGATTCCAATGACACCTCTCAATTTCCTTGTACCCTAAACCAATCAATTAATTTAATCAATACAAGTTTTTAAACCAACCCCCAAATGAACTCTAGGTTCGGCCACTATCCAAATCAATTAGGGTTTCACTTTTCTCTTAGGTTCCCTAACTTCAAGAAGACTTTGGTTTAAGTACTTTGACGATAACGAATTTCAAAACATTTATGCCACACTTTAAAAATCTCGAAATTGTTTTTCAAACTTATTGAAGTTCAATTCAAATATTTGTCTTTAACAATTTAGGACAAAATATTTTCTTAACAAAATCAATCAAAGACAATTATACTCACACGATTTGAAATTTCAGTTAAATCATCAATCAACTACATAAATTTCAACATTTTAATATTTGAAAAACTAGTAGAAGGTTTGTATCAAAAAATCTTATAAATAAAAAAACTCAACTACTAAGAGTTCCAATATTCTAACTATTCAAAATCATGATTTTCCAATTTGACATTTTTCAAATCTTAATCTTTATTAATTATGCTTTGTATATAAACTTTCACTTAAAAACAACATTTTCTCATCAACACCAAATATCTCCCAAGTTCACAATTTTCTTTTAAGTCTCCAACTAAAATCTTCATTCATAATAAAATCATATATCAAAACCCAAAATTATAATCAATCATTGTTTCTCAAAATACCTAAATACTTTTTCATCCTTAAATTTTAGCATGAAGTTGATATCCTTACTATAAAAATTAAAACTTGTAACTTCAAAACTTAAGATTGAAACTTTGTTCATAAAGTCAATATTTATTTTTCAAACATTTTTTATATACAAAGTTTGAATCCTTATATATATATTTTTATATGAACGATTCTCAAAGTAATGAAGTTTGAAACTTTGTTTCTCAAAGTTAAATTTCTTTATAAAAATTAAAAATTTAATATCAATGGCTAAAACTTTTTAGTTCAATCTATAAAGGTAGAAACCTTGTTCTCACAAAAACCCAAAGGATAAAACTATTAACACCTTAATAACAAAGTAAACTTAAAACCAACTTTTAAACAAAATTTTGAACTCTCTTTATATATATATATACCACTCGGTTAAAATCCATTTTACTCATCAAAGTTTTTCAAAAAACTTCCAAATCCAAATCTAGTTTAAAACACCATAAATAATCAAGGACAACAACTCCTATGATTTCAAATTTTGAACGACTCCAAATTTTAATTTAAACCGCCATAAAAATCACAAGAGAACTTTTCCTAACTTCTTTAAAGTTTATAAAATTTCTACCACTCAAATACTTTTGAATTATAATAACCTAGAACAATTCATTTACCCCTTGTCACGACCCAAAAACTATACGCCGTGACCGGCACACAAGCTATACTCCTAGCCTGACAAACCTATCAACTAACTTAACAATTTATCAAATAAATAGTTCTGAATAATTATTAATAAATAGTTCTGAATAATTATTTCAAATATATATATATATATATATATAAATTTATTCACGAAATTTTGATAGAGTATCCTCTGTAACTTCAACATTACCAGATTTATAAAATCCCTGTTTACAATCTTAACTCAGTCATAATTCAAAGAGCATAGTCTAAATATTTAATACATTTTCCAAAAGACTTCCTAAACTTTAATAGCTGCAAAATACATTACGACTCAACATACTTTACAAAAAAAAGGTCATCGATCAAAGAGGCCTACCAAAAAAATATATGATCGAGACTTGAGCCTACTATCAGCTTGCTACTCAGGTACCTGTGAATCTGAAAAAAAAAATAAACAACATGAAGGAGTAACTCACAAAGACTTAGTCAGGAAACAACAACCACCATCAACCAGAAGGGAAACACAAAAAGGCACGAATAATTGTTTTACAACCTTGAGACGATTATGATATACACATAATAAAAATTAATAGCGAAGCGAAATCAAAATGAATAACATTAAAATCATCATAGAAAATCAAACAAGTAAAATTACTAATTATTGAGAACCAAAAGGTGGCTTCATCTCATTGATAGCCCTTTCTTCTTAAGGGTGGCATTTCCCTTAGGGGTGGCTCCATATAGTGGATAGCCCTCTCCTCTCAATCTCGCAACGCATCATCACGCATCAATTAGGGAGCTTACATCTCATTGATAGCCCTCTCCTCATACGGATGACATTTCTCATAGGGGCGACTCCATCTAACGGGTAACTCTCCCTAAACAAAACGAGGTAACTAGGTGCACCTACCGCCATTAACGATTTCACAACTATAACAAAGATTTTCCAAACACGTAAAAAAAATTATATTCAACTGTATAACAATTCAATATTTAAATACTTTACAACTCATAAAGAAATCAAACAATTAACATATTATATAACAAAGACCATTAAATAAAATAAATGACGAAATCGAGATAAATTTCAAAGGTTGTGATCCCCAAATTTTTAAATAAATACTTTAGCATAGAAAACGAGTAAAATAATAATTATAGCATTATAAAAATATATGACGATGATCGTCGTCTACTCACAACTATGGAGAATCCCTTAAGTTTGTTCTCCAACAACTCCTAGAGTAGCCGGCAGGATCTCAGCTGACAAATCTGAGTATCAAAAATATTCTCAAGACTTTAGAAAAATTATTCTAAAGTTTAGCTAACTCTAGGAAAGCATAAAAATTCTTTAAATATACTCTAAGCACAAAAATAAGATTTTTAACCAAAACTACATTTTTCTAGAGATTTATACTAGCATTAGAGTTGTGTATTTACCTCAAAGAGTCTCAATAACAACTCTCAAGAAATGGGTACCCTTCTCCTTCCTTGAATCACTAACCCAAACTCCCAAAATCTTAACCAAAAGTTTTTGTAGAAGTATGAGAAGTTATGCTCTTGGGGATGTTAAATTCCTTTTAAGGGTTGAGGGTTTAAGTGTTGTGGAGTGAGAAGAAGCAAGGAGAAGGAAAGAAGAAAAAAAAAACAAAAAAAATGGGGGAGGGGCTGTCTTGGCCGAGAGGGAGAGAAGAAAAAGGAGAAGAAGAATGGAAAAGAGTGAGATGGAAAAAAAAAGTGGACGTAGAGTTGGTTTTATTTATTATTATTATTATTATTATTATTATTATTATTATTATTATCATTATTATTATTATTATTGTTATTAATTTTTTTAAAGACACAGGGTGTGTCACCCGTTTATTTCAAAACTTATTCCAAAAAAAATTTGCCATGATTTTTTTGTTTCTATCTATTCAACAATTTCGAGACTTATTTCGAGACTTAATGAACTAACTACATAAACATAGAGAATTATAAAATTTACTTCAAGGTTACATTACTCAAGAAAACTAATCAATTTCTTTTTTGTCAATCACTCACTTACTTTAAAATCCTTATCTCACAACTTTGAGTTTTTTTCTTTTAAATACATCATTTTGGTCCTCAAACACCTTAACATCTAGTTGTCATTTTAATTACAAAAAACATAACCAAACACACTTGCAAAAGTCTTCATAACTTTACTAACTTAAACCCTCTAACAAAATTTCTATTGTTAGTTCAAACTTATTTATTTGAAAACAACTCATTACGTAACTCAAATACATACAACAATCAAATTTTCACATTAAGACACACCACATTTGATCTTACTAAAAATTTGGGGGTTTGATTTCATTTTATGTTATTCAAGTGACTAACTCCTCTAACTTCAATATTAACAAAGCACCAAGGAAAAAAAAACACACTTTCATTTCACTCCCTTACTTAGGGTTTTTGATTTTTGAAAGAAAAAGAGTTGAAAATGATTTCTTTAACTTCCTAAACATTAATAATAACCATAGTAGTGATAAACAAGTGAGATTAAAGCTCAAAACATACAAAAAATCAATGTTTCCCCCTATATATGCATGCTTACGGGTTTGAGAGAAAAGAGGGGAGAAATGGCTACCTCAACTAGTGATCCTTAGCTCTTTGTAATCCTCTCAAGTAGTGAAACAACTTTGTAGTTGGAGGTTTTGTGATTGGATGCCTCTAAGTTGCTAAAAAATGAAGGAGAAGATCTGGGTTTGGAGAGAAATGAGAGAAGATGTTTTTGAAGAATTAAAGAAAGAGATAGTAAGATGATGATGCTGGACATGAAGTTCTTTTATAGGGAGGGGGAAATGTTTTTTTTTCTCCTTCCCTTAATTAATCTACTATCTTAATTTCCAAATTAATCTCCAAAAATTTCTAACCATAAAAATTAATAATATAAATTTAATCCTAAAATCTCACAATATCCTTTATGACACTTAGTCATAATCACATCACATCACTTCTATATCTACTTTAGTAAAAGTATCTACTCTCGTCGCAATCCATTTGACAAATAAGTTTAACAGTAATGCACGACATCTTAAAAATTTGTTGATAATAATCCTCTATAATTCGATTAAATTATTCTCCTATGAATAATTTTAACTGGGTCTCTGAAAATATTTTTAAAATATTTTACCAACCCATCACTTCTCATCTAATCCTTCTTACACAAATGATTCTAGTCAACACACAAAAAGGGATTGTGAAGTGGCTCATTTTTGTCCTTACAAAGTGTTACTACATAGTAAGAAAATATCTAGATATTTTCACTAACCACTCAATAAAATATTAATATCCTACAAAAATATCTAGATATTTTGTGACTTTAATTCACATCGTCTCGTTCAGTCTCCCCGTTCGTTCTTAAACGAGTCGCATTTTGCTCACGAATAAATTTATAGGTAACTTTTTTATAATAAATCTACAAATTAAAGCTTTACAAAATTTCGCGAATAAATTTTTATCTGAAGAAATTTTTGCTCCTTAGCTTAGAAAAATATAATGAGATTAAATTCTCATTATAGTCGATATATAAAACAGCCGATTAAATTTTGGTGTTATTCAGAGTTTTTCAAAATTTAAACAGCGGGTATATCTTGCCCGTTTTCAAAAAAACTGAGTAGAAAATTACTTTTGAAATTTAAACAATGCCATAACATTCACATAGTCATTTATCATCAAGGAAAAACCCGAATTTTTTTTCATGGATTAATTTGCAAGTCAAACACTTACAACAATTTTACAAACAACTGATAATGAAAACGATAAACAGACAAAATAATAAACAACATAAGACATAATTAGACAGTAAGCCCTAATTCTTGTTATAAATAAATTACGGGTCTTACACTTGCCTTGATATTGAAAATGATTTGGATTTATTTCGAATTATTGTAAGTTGACAAATGTTCATGGAAGAAACTAATAGAAAATTTTAACGATTTTATTCATTATTTTTTTCTATTATGATACTTATTTGGACCCACCTTGTGATATTTGATTATGAGAAATTTTTATGATCATGTTTTCTTTATTTAGATATATTGAAGAAAAAAATTAGAATTTTAAATTGAGATGCTTATTAAAATAGTAAAAGGTAGAATGACATAAAAGTTTGTGTATGCGATAATTGAGATGCTTATTAATTGTATGTGATACAATGTAAAGAGATTAAATGGAAAAAGTGTCATCGTTTGGTGATAGTTGGTCAACCCTATCAAGAATATATAAATGTTGTTATGATTTGTTTATATGTGGATGATATGTTAACTTTTGGCACCAATTTAGATGAGGTAGAAAAGACTACAACTTTCTTATCAAAAATTTTGATATGAAAGATTTAGGTTAAGCAGAAGTGATTTTAGGATTTAAAATCGTAAGAGATGGTGTAAACATTGATTTATCCCATTCACGTTATATTGAGGAAGTGCTAAAGAAATTTGATTGTAAATATGTTTCTACTCCATTTGATCAAAATGTTAATTTACAACCACATAAAGAATGTCATGTGGCACAACAAGATTATTCAAAGGTAATCAGATGTTCGATGTAAGTCATGACTTGTACCAGACCTGATATAACATATGCTGTTGTAAGATTAAGTCGGTATACAAGAAATCCAAGTAAAGAACACTGACATGCTATTAATAAAGTATTAAAATATTTGAAAGGAACAATTAACTATAGTTTAATCTATAGAGGATCCTTCAGTTTTGGAAGGATATACTGATGTAAATTGGGTAACTTATATTGAGGGTCATGCTTACACAAGTGGATGGATCTTCAACCTTGGTGGAGGTGCATTTCTTGGGGTTCAAAGAAACAAACATGCATAATCGGCACCACCATGACTGCATAATTTATTGTTCTAGTTGTAGATAGTAAAGAAGCTGAGTGGCTAAGAGATATGTTGTATGAGATACCAATTTGGCCAAAGCCAATAGTACTAGTATCCATACATTGTGATAGTCAATCCACACTATCAAAAGCATATAGCCAAATATATAATAAAAAATCAATACATATAGATACATCCCAAAAGGTAAAAGTACTTGGACCATAAAATAAAAGTGGAAGAATTAGATATCCTCTTAATGGACATATAACTTATATTTGCTGAAAAGTATAATTATGGGTGCATTTATGATATAGTCCACCTACATGAGAATGAAGTGGGTTGTTTCATAGAGTTCAAGGGCTTGACTATTAAATTCTCATGAAAAGGATATGAGACACATGGCCTTATCAAATGTTTCATCTTTATAATTCGATCAATGGTACCGAGATTTCATGTGTGAGTTATGCACACTTGTTCTAATGAATGATTGGTTCAAAGCTTGTCTACTAATCTATTAGAAGATTAGTGAAAACATAATTTGCTAAGTAATGGTTCAAATAATAAGATAGTTTTATCTGAAACCATGAGATTTCTAAAATAACGAATTTAGATATATTTTGAAAATGGTGAGGGATTGTGATGGAAATTTCCAAAACATATTTGGAATTCTCTAATAGATATATTGATGTAGCAAATTAGATAACTTAATGTATCACTCGGTCAAATGGTTGCAATGTTTGAGTTTAATGCATTTGTTAACCATCGAACCAATGCATCTATTAAGTTACCAAATGTTACAATCTTTTTCAAGAGTTGTTTTCTTTCACCAATTGGTATGAGTTTATCTATAAATAGAGATACTTTATAGGCAGAAATGACAAGACTTAATTCATGTTACATGAGTCAAATTTCTGTCAAAAATATTTCTGAGTCATTTCTTCTTTTCTCTAGTGCATGACAGTAAATGAAGAAATTTTATTCTGTAAAGTATCATTGATCGATAGGCTTGATGTGAATGTGCAATTCACTTCAAGGATTCCAAAGTATCTTGAAGGGATTCGCCAGTTAACCTGTTTGTATCCAATATACATAGATTGGTGGGAGCCAATCGAACCTAAAGCTTCGTGTGATACACACGCTTTGGAATTTATTTATGCAACATTCATTTACTAAAATTCAATGAATTATATTTTAAAAATATATATATAATTTCAAAAAATATTATATATTTATTTTAAAAAAATATTTTTATTATAAAACTATTTTAAAATTGTTTCTTAAATTACTTTAAAACTAATTAATTCTAAAAAATAGTTTTATTTATTGTTTTCTAAAAACTGTCTTCAAATTTATTATTTTAATTTTTTTTATGAAAAATAGAATTTTTAAATTCTATTTTAATTACTAATATGTTTATTATATTTAAAAAACAGAATTTAAATAATAATTTAGTTTTATTATAAAACAGAATTTTATGAAAAAAAATATTTTCTTAATAAAATCAACAGAAAATAATAATTTATTAATTATTAATTTAAATAGGGTGGTGGTGGCCAACTACCAAACCACCGTCGTTGACTACAGAAGACCGCTGCCGACCGTCGGACCATTGTCACTTGCCACCATGGTGACTATTGGAGCGCCGCCTCCGGCCACCACCCCTATTATTTAATTATTAATTAATAAATTCAATGCCTATTTAAAAATCATAATAAAAAAACTATTTTATTAATTTTTTAAAAAATAGTTTTTTAAAATAATAAATTAATTAATTTTAGAAATAATAAAAACCACTATTTTTCTCTACAATAAATAAATCCATTATTATTATTACTATTATTGTTGTTGTTATTATTATTATAGGTATATGTTTTATTATAATATTAAAAGAAATTAATAAATGGATTGGATGGATATTCATTTATTTAAATGTGTTAGAACATCAACACGATTTTAAAAGAATAAAGAAAGAAATCGCAAATAGGAACTCAAGCCATTTGGTAATGAAGTTCAATTAATGATGCCTACGCATCCGACTACAAAGGTAGTTCATTTTATTAGATGAATGGATCAGGGTTTACAAAGTACAAGTTGTGTTTAAATAGTAATAATAACATTCAGATTACTACAATATCCCTAAACCATACCACATAGAGCTATTGTCATCCGCACCTCCAGTTGCCCCCACAACAATTAGTTGGGTCAAACTGTCCACTTGATACTACCTATGAGTCAAACTCAATAATCTCCACCTTGACGAATATCAAACCCCTGTGAAGATCTACTGCATGACGCTCACATCCTGACAACTTAGGGGTACAACTCTTGCTGAATACTGAGAAACATGTAACATATCCAAGTAGTGCTTGAACTTGTCACTAATGACTTGGTCAACATGTTAGTTGCATTCTCTGATGTTTAAACATTTTCAAGTAATATATGTCCAAATACAAGTAACTCTCTGATCTTGTGAAACCTCACATCAATATGTTTGGTCTTGACATGATAAATCTGATTCTTTGTCAAATAAATATGGCACTCTGACTATCACAATGGAACCATGGTTATGGGTTTTGAGATAGTAGAGGGTTTTGCGGTCTTTTTTCCATCAGGCTGAGGGTGGATTCAGATTTAGGCATTTAAATTGTTCACTCAGGTGTTTAAATCCGTCTGTAATATTTTTTTGATGTGTTTTAATATTGAATTTCGTTTTACTGATTTTCACAATGGAGAGTTATAGTTCATGACTTAATTGTTCCTTATAGTTCATGTCTTTTTTCCAAAAGGCAAGGCCATTGCTATAGCTATAAATGTTGATTCTACTTTTACATGTAGATCATGAACGTGATTATCTTATCCTTGCTACAAAATTTTATTGATAGGTATTGCTTTAAATGATAGACAAATATAGGAAACACTGTTTTTTTAGGTAATGCAATGCAATTATAGCTTGATGATTGAGTTTATATTTTTTAGCATTTGGCTCGTCCTTTGTCCACACAACTCATGTCCATCTCCCAAATATTTAAAAATAGATAAAATGTATAATCTAATTGAAGGTATAATATTTATGTATAAACATTAAATTTGTTTCCAATATTTGAAGCTTTCCTGTAGTTTATTTCTCCACTGTAAATGCTAATATAATTTTCTTAGCTAACAGGTCATTTGGAACACATAGTCACAAGAAAGAAGAATATTGAAGAAGCAACATATCCATATGTTGGACTGTGCATTCCAAATCATTAATTGATGTGATTTTGAGGGCATTTCTAAAAAAATATTCCATGTATTTCGACACTGCTATTGTATGTCTATGCCAATAGAAAATAATCTTCAATGGTGATAATGAAATGCTATCAAAGCATACAGAGTTATTATGCCTAAGGGAAAAAGATCATTTATTGTTGCCTTTTCTAGCTAACTATTACTTTAATTTGTTGGAACTTCTATTCAATTGGATGACTTTGTTGCAAGGTAGGAGCATCTATAAAAATTGTTTTTGAGTCTTTTGTTGTAAATATATAGAATGTCTAAAAAAGATACATGGGTGGACCATTAACTTTTATTATGAATGTCTAAAAAAGATCCATGGGTGGACCATTAACTTTTTAAGTAAATTTTAAGCAAAATACGTCATACATCATGCGGCCATTTAACTTAATTTAAGGTAAAAATTCAGTCTTTTATTTTTTTTTTTACATAAATTCCGAAAATTTATCAAAATCTTTGAATAAAACCCATTAAATTAATTATCATCTTCAACATAATTCAAATTTTCATCAAATTCATAACTTAAATATTCAAATAAACTCAAATTTCCATCTCCAACAACATCAAATTCATCAAATAAAGAATGAGAATTTTGTGATTTAGGTTATAGATTTGATTTAGAGAAAGATAGAAACAAGTAGAAGAAGATATTGTCTTGGTGATTTGGTGACCAAATTTTAACGTGTAAGTTATTTATTTGATGGATTTAGTGTTTTTGTTGTTGTTAGAGATGCTGATATGACTTATTTGAATACTTGAGATATGAATTTGATGAATATAAGAATTTTCTTGAAATTGGTAATGAATTTTATGAGTTTTGTTTGAAGATTTTGATGAATTTTATGAGTTTCTCTAAAAAAAATTATAACATTGTTGACATTTTAAGACATAAAGGATCAAATCATTACTTAAAATTAAATAAATAATCAAACCGGGAAGAAAAAAATAAATGACCGAATTGTTACTTAAAATTAAGTTAAGGGTTCGCAGGATATATTTTTTCTAAATTTTAATAATAAAACATTTTCTAACAAAATTACATCTCCCTTCTTTTATGAATATAAATCCAGTAGCATTTAAGAAGTTATTTGTTGCCATGATTTTGTATTTTTTTTTGTGTCAGAATGCCATTATTTTGTATTGTTAAAGTAGAATTTGTTTTTTGAAATAATAGAATATAATATAGACAAGATTAACCGAATTTCAAATTAGCTCAATTTTACTACCATAATTCAAGGTACTTTCTTTATGATTTGTTAAATATGAGTTGAACAAAGAGAAGAAGGAAAGAACTCATTTAAATTATGAGAGAATGAAGGATCCAACCAAACTTAGGGTCAAATTTCATGATTTAGGTAATAAAAAAAAGTTTGGATAATCCTAGTGACACAAGAATATTAATATGACAAGGACGCAAATGATAATACCCTATAAAAAAAGTTATGGCGGATACAAAATTATTTTAATGTTATAATAAAGGATAGTTATAATTATTTTCAATAAATTCACACAATGAATATTATTATTGTTGTATTTCTCTTACTAAGTTTAGATTTTGATTATTTATAGTTCTATTTATAAAAGAAATGACGGATAAAAGGGACTACATCTTTCGTATTATCTTAATCCAAAACCTTAAAAGCAATAGATTTATAAGTCATTTTACTTTTATGTTACACAACCATCACTTTTTCAAGCAATGTATGACTTCTAACTCACATCTACTACACAACAATCTCCCCTCAAGTGTGAGTCTATTCCATCTATTTGGTTATGCTCCTCCTCAAGCGGAAACTTTTTCATCTAGATACACTTGCATTGTCATCAACCTTTAGACAATGGATTTACTGATCCTCTTACTTATATGTTATTTAACCATCACTTTTCTAAGTAATGTGGGCCTTCTAACTCACACCTACTACACAACAATCTCTCTATCAAGTCTGAAGCTATTCCATCCAATGTTGGACTTCTAAGTCACATCTGCTATACAACAATCTCCTATCTCAAGTGTAAGTCTATTCCATTCATTTGGTTATGATCTCCCTTAAGCGGAAGCTTTTTCATCCACGAACACTTGCACCGTAGTTGGGTCAT
The DNA here is from genome assembly GCA_037974735.1 of Cicer chorassanicum. Classification (NCBI taxonomy): domain Eukaryota; kingdom Viridiplantae; phylum Streptophyta; class Magnoliopsida; order Fabales; family Fabaceae; genus Cicer; species Cicer chorassanicum. The sequence continues at coordinate 30,389,894 of JBBPBP010000001.1, forward strand.
GAGGGTAGCCTGGGAGATGATCCACATTGTATCAAGAATAACCACATAAGTGAGTTAGACACCACACTTAACCCAAAACCTTAAGGAAGTGAGTTTATGGGTTATTTTACTTATATGTTACTCAACCATCGTTTTTCTAAACAATGTGAAACTTCTAACTCACACTTTCTACACAATCCAATTATATGACATACTTGGTGTTATCAAGATGAAATATATACACATTGGTTACTACGTGTTGAAGTCTAAATTATCCAGTAGTTATTGAAAAGTTGGATAGTAAAATAATATGAAATAAGTGAAACATTTTTTAAATTTTATAGTTTTATAAATTTAACTTTTTGATACACTTTCTACATATTTTATTACTAAATGAAAATCTCTTCGTGTGTTGCACAGGTGTAAATACTAGTATCCTACAACTGAAGGACCACCCTGTCCGCTGATAAACACGATGCCATGACATGTTGTACTCTTCAAGTACCTGAAAATTCATTTTACTGCTTCCCAATGATGCTTACCTAGTTTGGACATAAACTTGCAAACTTACATCTTGTGCCAAATCTAGTCTGGTTCAAACCATAGAATACATTAAACAACCAACAACACTGGCATATAGAACCTTTGACATATACTCAACTTCTGCATCTGTCTTTAGACATTGATCCAACAATAGCTTAGAGTGATTCACCAATGGAGTACTCACAACCTTTGAATTGCTCATATAAAAATCTTTCTAAACATTTTCAACATCGCTTTTTTAGGAGAGCTATAATTTTCTAGCACTCTTATCCCTGCAAATTTTCATACCAAGAATCTTCTTAGCAGCACTCAAGTCTTTCATATCAAACTCATTTCCCAACATGATTTTCAGCTTATTTACATCATGTAAATGATTAGCAACAATCAATATATCATCAACAAATAGTAACAAAAAAATAAAAGAGTTATTATCAAGGATCCTAACATAAACACAACAAGTACACTCACACCTTCTATAGCCAATCTGAAGCATGTATAAATCAAAGCACTTGTACCACTACCTTGGAGACTGCTTTAGACCATACAAAGACATCTTTAATTTACAAACTAGTCTACCATGTCCAGTATCATTGAAATCCTCTAGCTGCTCGATGTAAATTTTCTCATCTAGATTACCGTGAAGAAATTTTGTCTTCACATTTATCTACTCTAATTACATGTCTCGACTGGCTACCAAGACTAACAATTTCTTGATAGAAGTATGTTTAACGATTGGATATAAAATCTCATCATAGTCGATCCCTTTTTTTTGTGAATACGTCTTTGCTACAAGACAAACCTTTAACTTTTCCCCTTCTTTTTCTGTTACTGTTGGTTTTCTCTTGTATACCCAATTGCAACCGATAGTGTTTTTCCCCTTAGGAAGCTGAACAAGCTCCGAAGTCTAATTTTTATCAAACGATTCCATTTCTTCCACCATAGCATCCATCCACTTATCTTTCTCCTGGCTAGTTCTAGCCTCTCGAAAAGTGGATGGATCTCTAGAACTAGTAAGAAGTGCATAGGCTGCCAAGTCTTCAAACACATTTTTTTTTTATGGCTTGATCTGACAAAGCTCTCGGTCATGTACAAGGGAGTAATCTTGTACCCCACCTGAATTTTTAGTAGTATCAGAGTCTGGTACGACTTGTGGTTCATGTATTACCGAATATTTCTTACTGATAGTGGCATCGACCTGAATCACCTAACTACTGAAATTTTTGTTCAATAATGTAGACACATTTGATTCAACTGACTGTTTCAACATGAACTTCTCATCAAACACAACATCTCTATTAATCACCATCTTTTTTGAAACTGGATTCCATAACTTGAACCCTTTCACACCCTATACGTAACCAAAAGAGACACACTTAACCAAAAGAGACACACTTCTTTGACTTGATCAAGTTTAGATCTATCTTCATTGGGTATATGCACATAAGTTGGACACCAAAAGTCCTTAAATTGTCAGGATTAATGGAGATAACTGTCCATACCTCCTCTGCAACTTTATCTTTCCAATAAAGCTCCTGGTGGCCTGTTGATAAGATAACATGCCATATTAATAGCCTCTTCCTAAAATTCCTTAAAGAGTCCATCATTTAACAGGAGACATTTTGCCCTTTCCATTAGAGACCTTTTCATTCTTTCTGCCACACTATTCTGTTTTTGTGCCATTATATGTCCGCAAATACTTGATTTTTTTTGTCTATTTGATTTTCTACCTCTACTATCCACACCTTGAACTTGGAAAAACTTCATATTTATGTTTGAGAAAATACAATCAAACCTTGCGTGAAAAATCATTTAAAAAAGTCACAAAATAGATAAAACCACTGATAGAGGGTTCTTTGTTAGGACCCCACACATCACAATGCACATAGTCTAGGATTCCCTCTGTTTTGTGGCTCTCGAATTTAAAATGATCATGATACTATTTCCCAAGTATACTATACTTGCACAAATCTAGCTTACAACTGCAGACACCTTTCAGCAAATGTCTCTTATGAAGTTATGTCATCCCACACTCAGTGTGATGACTCAGGCGCATGTGTCGTAGTTATGTTGCATCATCAGACTCACCTATCGCAATATCACGTGCAACAGTAAAACCCAACAGTTTGTAGATGTTACTTGCAATCCTCGTTGCTCTCATAACTGTCAATGCACCTTTGTTCCCTATTTCCATCAGACCTATACGAGAAACCCTTTCGCAATTCTCGAATATATATCTGACAGCATTCAACGTTTGCATGCCACCTTGTCCGTGGAAATTTTAATTTATCTCATTCCAATAACAACACATGTTTTTTCATCAGCCAACAAAACCAAAATTTTCCGACATGAATGTTGTAAACCACTCCCTATGTAGCGTCATGTGATAGGAACAATCAGGGTTAAGAATCCACGCTTCTGTGCACTTGCTAGATGAAACAAAGAATATTTCATTCACTGCTAGAGTCATTATTTTCAACCACGTTCATAGAATTGGATGAACCTTGTTGTTTGTGTGGATAATCCGTCCTTCAATGCCCGATCTGTTTGCAACTAAAGCACTCAATTGTTTTTTTTTCTTTTCTTGGACTTGATCTTTACTTCCCATAACATACTTTACCTTTGTTCCTCCCACGATCTTGACCTTCTTTTACATATAGACCTTCACCTGAAGATCCTTCTGTTGGAACCAAGTTGGTTTTACATTTAGAGTTTTGATGTTAACAAAAGTATTTTATGAGAATAATATATTTGACTTCAAAGAGTATGAAAGAAGATTCATGTTTTTGAAGAAAATCTAAAATAAGATTTGATTCCAAATTATAATTGATGAAAATCTAAAATAAGATTTGATTAAAATTTATAATTGAAGAAAATCTAAAATAAGATTTGATTCAAATTTATAATGGAGGAAAACTCTAAAATAAGATTTGATTCATATTTATAATTGAAGAAAATCTTTGACCAAGTTGAAAACAAAATATGGTCAAGATTTGAAGAAGATTTGAAGAATATTTGAAGAAGATTTGAAGAATATTTGATCAACATTTAATTGAAGATTTGAAGAATATTTGATCAACATTTAATGAAGATTTGAAGAAAATTTGATTTGAAGAATTTACAAAGTCAATCTACACAAAATAGGAAGAAAGAGAGAGAAATCATCTTAGAGTTCAAAGAGAGAAACACTTGTTTGAATGAGAAATATTTTTTGAGTGTTCTTTTCTTAAAGTGTGAGAGTTATTATTATTATCAGCTTTGTTAGAAGCAACTACTCAAGTTTCAATCTCTTGTATCCAACCCGATAGTGGTTTAGTTCCTTCTTCAATCTGGGGTCGTCAAGTTGTTAGGAAAAGACTTGGCTTGTAGGGTCAAGGTGGTTAGTTCCTCAAAAGTCTGGGGTTGTTAGGCTGTTTGGGAAGACTGGCTTGGAGGGTCAGGTGCTTTGTAATTCAAGGTTTTTGAATTAGTGGATTAAAGCCTTCTGAATGAGGGGACTGGATGTAGCCAAGTTAGTGGTGAACTAGGATAATTCTACGCGTCAAATTATTTATGCTTTCATTGATTGTTGCCTCTAAATTCGATTGCTTCTACTCCAAGTAATTAACCAAATCCAAACTAATTTTTAATTATTTATGAATTATCAAAAAAGGTATCAACTTTGTGCAAACACAATTCAACCCCCCCTTCTCGTGTTCGCACCTTCAATTGGCATCAGAGCTCGGTCTCAAGGCTGAGCACTTTACAGTGTTTGAGAAAAGATCCAAGGGTTCAATATGTCTGGATTCAGTGAAGAAGCTGCTGGATGAAATATCAACAGACCACCTCTGTTTGATGGAGAACGTTTTGAGTATTGGAAAGACTGGCTGAGAAGTTTCTATATTTCACAAGATCCTGAACTTTGGGACTTGGTGGAAGATGGTTATATTGCTTCGAAGAATAAAGATGGTATTGAAATTCCAAGGAAGGAGATGAATGTTGATTAGAAGAAGATGTACAAGATGCATTATAAGTCCAGAACATTCATGATAAATGCAATCACCTTCAAGGAGTTTGACAAGTGCACCAACAAAGAGACAGCAAAGAGTATTTATTATAGTCTGATTCTAACCTATGAAGGAAGCAAGCAAGTTCAAGAAGCAAAGGCCAACCTTTAGTCAAAAAGTATGAGTTGTTCAAGATGGAAGAAGATGAAGACATCGAAACAATGTTTTCCAAATTCCAGACCCTGGTATCAGGATTAAAGGTACTTGAGAAGAGTTATACTACTGCTGATCATGTGAAGAAAATTCTTAGGAGTCTGACAAGTAAGTGGAGACCTAAGATCACTGCCATTCAGGAAGCAAAAGATCTGAATACTCTAAAGCTGGAAGAATTAATCAGCTCTCTCAGATCACATGAAATTGAGCTTGAAGAAGATGAGCCCAAGAAGAAGAACACGACTCTAGCCTTGAAATCTAAGCAGAAGAAGGTTCTAAAGGCAACATCAAATTCAGAGGATAGTGATTCAGATAATCAGAATCTGAACTCAGAGGAAGAGGAGATCGCTTTCATAACCAGAAAAGTTCGAAAGATGTGGCACAATATTCCAAGCAATCCAACAAAGGAAATAATGATAAAAGCATTATCTGCTATGGATGCAATGAACCTGGACATATCAAGTCAGAATGTCCAAATATGGAGAAAGGAAAAAGGAAAGATTCCAGACCCAAGAAGAAGAGTTTGATGGCCACATGGGATGATTCGGAGGATTCCTCTGACGATGAACTAGTAGATTTGGGTATGATGGCTCATACCAACTCTACCTCTGGATCCAACACAGATTTTGACTCTGAAGGTGAATCCACAGATGAAGAAAGTGAGGTATTTTCTGAATTTACTCGATCTAATTTAATTGCTGCTATAAATGATTTTTTAAATATTAATCACAAATTGTCTTTAAAACTAAAAACACTTAGGAAAGAAAATACAAATCTAATTGAAAATGTTAATGTTTTAAAGAATGAAAGTACTGAATTTAAAACAAAAAATACAAATATGAAAACTGATATTACTGAACTTAAAATAGAGAATGCAAATCTAAAAACTGATATTACTGAACTTAAAACAGATAATGCAACTCTGAAAATTGATATTATTGAACTTAAAATAGAAAATGCAAATCTGAAAACTGATATTGTTGAACATAAGGCTGAAAATCTAACTCTGAAAAGTAATTATAGTTCAACATCAATTAAAAATACCATATGTAACTTTGATAAGCATGAAGAAGTATTTCAAGATTTTCTTGCTAATGGTATGGAAAGAAGCAAATATGCTTCTATGATTTATGGAGTTAGTAGAAATGGTAAAAGAGGAATAGGATTTCAAGAAAAAGTAATTGAATCTAAGATTATTCCCTCTGATGATTTATGTATTATTTGTTATAAGACAGGTCACAATAAAATATCTTGTCCTATGCTAACCACATGGACAAACAAGAAATCTTTAAGATCTAACAAACCAGGACCCAACCAAATTTGGGTACCAAAAGATAAAATTGTTTATGTTGCAGATGTTCTAAGAAATCAAATTGAAACACCATTCATGGTGCCTGGTTAATAGATGCTTGCAATATATGAAGGCAAAAAGGTCTATGTTCCAAGCTGTACCAAACAGAAGCCAACTGACTCTGTTGGAAGAAGGAATGGTCAACACAATACTTATCAGAACTAGAACCATATGATGAATCAGAAATATCAGAAATATCTGGAGTATCAACAGACTCAAAACTGGCAGAGAAATCACACATATCAACAGAATTGAAACTACCATAAGAATCAAAATTATCATCAGAGAAACCCGATACATCAGCAGAAACAAAAGTGGGAGATTAAAAGTCAGAATTATGAGACTTCTTTGAACACTCCAATCAAATTCATGAAGACTACAAACCTGGATGGGAATTCAAATCCCTTCATCCAGACTCTCTAATCAGAGAATATGCAAACTCAGAATCTGAAAACCACAAAAGAAGAACTAAGAGGGTTTTCATAGTGAAACTGAAATTGCTAACATATAGGTGATATCTTTCCTTAAATTTAATTATTTTCTGATATTATGATTATTGTGATAACAAGAAACTTGATCATAAAAATCAAAGCTAGATAAGTATTTTGCAGGTTCTCAAGAATTTAATAGGAATGATGTTTAGGATCTAGTACCTAGACCAGCGAAGAACATTATTGGAACCAAGTGGGTTTTCAGAAACAAGCTAAATGAAAAAGGTGAAGTGGTCAGAAATAAGGCAAGACTTGTCGCACAAGGCTACAGTCAGCAGCAAGAGGGCATTGATTACACTGAGACATTTTCTCTAGTGGCCAGGTTAGAAGCTATTTGTATCCTACTTTCTTTTGTTGCAAATAATAACATTAGATTATTTCAAAAGGATGTTAAAAGTGCTTTTCTAAATGGTTATATAAGTGAAGAAGTCTATGTTAAATAACCCCCAGGTTTTGAAAGTTCTGAATTTCCAAATCATGTTTTTAAAGTTAGGAAATCCTTGTTTGGTCTAAAACAAGCACCTAGTGCATGGTATGATAGACTTAGTAACTTCTTGCTTAAAAATAACTTTGAAAGAGGACAAGTAGACAATACACTTTTTAGAAAATCAATAGGAGATAACATTCTTATTATTCAAATTTATATTGATGACATTATATTTGGATCTACTAATGGCACTCTTTGTCAAGAATGTTCTAAATTGATGCAGCTTGAATTTCAAATGAGTATGATGGGAGAACTTAAGTTCTTCTTAATGATACAAATTCAGCAAAGTCAAAAAGGTATATACATTCATCAAACCAAATATACCAAATAGCTTCTTAGGAAGTTTAAGATGAGTGATTGCAAACCTATGGCTACACCAATGCACTCTACTTGTTCACTTGAAAAAGATGATTCAGGCAAAAAAAATCTATAGAGGAATGATAGGATCCCTACTTTACCTTACCGCTTCCAGACCTGACATCATGTTTTGTGTATGTGTATGTGCAAGATTTCTAGCTGACCCTAGGGAATCACATTTAAGTGTTGTTAAGAGAATCCTTAGATACCTAAAAGGCACTACCAACCTTACCTTGTTCCACAAGAAATCTCATAAGTACAAACCTAGTGGATACTGTGATTCTGATTATGCTGGAGATAAACTTGAAAGAAAAAGCACCAGTGGAAACTGCACATTTTTAGGTGACAACTTAATATCTTGGTCAAGTAAGAGACAAAACACCATTGCAATGTCAACAGTAGAGGCTGAGTACATTTCAGCAGCTGGTTGCAGTTCTCAACTACTTTGGATGAAACATCAACTTGAAGACTACAACATCCTAGAATCCAACATTCCCATCTATTGCGATATCACTTCTGCCATTGTCTAGCCAAAAACCCTATCTTACACATAGAGATCAAACACCACTTCATTAGGGACTTTGTTCAAAAAGGGGTACTAAACATTCAATTTGTAGACACTGAACACCAATAGGCTGACATATTCACCAAACCACTACTTGAAGATAGGTTTGACTTCATCAAGAAAAACCTAAATCTTACCTGCATATCTAACTGATGTTGTGATCACTTCAAAGTATTTTAGTTTTACACTAGTTATTATATTTTCTTATATTATGTTATATTTATTTTATTCAAAAAAAAAAAAAGAAAATAAAAGGGAGAAAAAAATAGAAAAAAAAGAGAGAAAAAAAAGAAGAAAAAAAAAGGAAGAAAAAAAATAGAGAAAAAAAATAGAGTTTCACATTCAAGTCTTTTTGTCTGATGACAAAAGGGGGAGAAAGATATTTGATAAAGTGGAGAGAAAATGATACTATGACTTAGGGGGAGCCCTAAGTTAGGGGGAGTCAATGAAATATAAAGAAAATTTGTTATAAAAAATACAAGTTTTGTCATCATCAAAAAGGGGGAGATTGTTGGAACCAAATTGGTTTTACATTTAGATTTTTGATGTTAACAAAAGTATTTTATGAGAATAATATATTTGACTTCAAAGAGTATGAAAGAAGATTCATGTTTTTGAAGAAAATCTAAAATAAGATTTGATTCCAAATTATAATTGATGAAAATCTAAAATAAGATTTGATTCAAATTTATAATTGAAGAAAATCTAAAATAAGATTTGAATCAAATTTATAATGGATGAAAAATCTAAAATAAGATTTGATTCATATTTATAATTGAAGAAAATCTTTGACCAAGTTGAAAACAAAATATGGTCAAGATTTGAAGAAGATTTGAAGAAGATTTGAAAAATATTTGAAGAAGATTTGAAGAATATTTGATCAACATTTAATTGAAGATTTGAAGAATATTTGATTAACATTTAATGAAGATTTGAAGAATATTTGATTTGAAGAATTTACAAAGTCAATCTACACAAAATAGGAACAAAATCATTCTAAAGAATTTACAAAGTCAATCTACACAAAATAGGAACAGAATCAATTTGAAGAATTTACAAACTCAATCTAAACAAGATACAATTCAGAACTAAATAAGGACTAAATTGAAGCCCAAATTTTCACTATAAATAGACACTTAAGGATGAAGGAGAAAAACATCAAAAAGCAGAAAAGAGTAGAAGAACTCAAGCTCAAGATTCCAAAATCATCTTAGAGTTCAAAGAGAGAAACACTTGTTTGAATGAGAAATATTTTTTGAGTGTTCTTTTCTTAAAGTGTGAGAGTTATTATTATTATCAGCTTTGTTAGAAGCAACTACTCAAGTTTCAATCTCTTGTATCCAACCCGTTAGTGGTTTAGTTCCTTCTTCAATCTGGGGTCGTTAGGTTTTTAGGAGAAGACGTGGCTTGTAGGGTCAAGGTGGTTGGTTCCTCAAAAGTCTGGGGTTGTCAGGCTGTTTGGGAAGACTGGCTTGGAGGGTCAGGTGCTTTGTAATTCAAGGTTTTTGAATTAGTGGATTAAAACCTTCTGAATGAGGGGACTGGATGTAGCCAAGTTAGTGGTGAACCAGGATAATTCTACACGTCAAATTATTTATGCTTTCATTGATTGCTGCCTTTAAATTCGATTGTTTCTACTCCAAGTAAGCAACCAAATCCAAACTAATTTTTAATTATTTATAAATTATCAAAAAGGTATCAACTTTGTGCAAACACAATTCAACCCCCCCTTCTCGTGTTCGCACCTTCAATTCCTCTATATTTTGTCTTATTTGAGAGTCAGACTGAAGTGCAGTAGTAATATCATCCATCGTGATAGAGTCTTTCCCGTATGTAAGAGTTGTCACTAGGTGATCAAATGCACCTGGTAACGAGCACAACAAAATAATAGTCTTGTCTTTGTCATCGATCGTCACCCTAAGCCTCATCAAATTGGTGATTATTCCGTTTAAGGTATTGACATGTTGCAAATCGGATCCTTCCTACATCTTCAACTTATACAATTGTCGCTTTGCGGGCAGTTTGTTTGTGTGTTTTGCCCAAAAACTGACTTTCCAATTTCTCTAGACCTTTTTTAAAGATGTTAAGCCTAGGATATGATACATCACCTCATCTGATACACATAGACGAATCATCCATGCTGTCTTATCCTTCATCTCCGTCCAACCGACTTATGTCATATCTTCCAGTTTCTCTGCATGCAACGTCTTTTGAAGACCTTGTTGTGCCAATAGATCCTTAACCCTTCTTTGCTATAATGCGAAGTTGTTAGTTTCGTCGAACTTTGCCACTGCAAATTTTGAACCAGAGTTACTCGTGTTCTGATACCAATTGTTAGAACAACACAATCTTAAAAGGAATAAAGAGAGAATCGCAAATAGGAACTCAAGACGTTTTGTAACCAAATTTTGCCAATGATGCCTATGTCTCCGACTACATAGCAGTTGTAGTTTCCTTTCATTAGATGAATGAATTAGGATTTACATAGTAGAAGTTGTGCTTAAATAGTAATAATAAGGTTCATATTACAATACCCATGAACCATGCCATGGGGAGCTATTGCCTCTGCACTCCTAGTTGCCCCCACAATAATCAGTTGGGCCAAATTGCTTGTTCGATACTACCTACAAGTCATACTCAACAAAATGTGATAATGGTTGGATTATATGGTTTTTATTTTTAATGGATGGATTGAATTGAATTTTTTTTAAAGAATTTTTAGTTGATTGTAAATCGATTAGGAGAGTATTTTAATCCATCTATTACAATCCAAATCCATATTCATTCATTTTGACAACCTCTATATGATATCTATTACATGTAAATAAAAAGTTATGCTTGTTTTAAAATTATATTTAATTTATTAAAAAAATTAAATCAATTTTCATAATCTTATAATTTTTAATACTAAATTTATTTTAAAATTATACATTGTTTATATAATAAATTACGTTGTTATCCTATCCTAGTTTCTAAGGCAACCTCACTTCATGACAAGATTTTACTTATAGAGAAATGATAGAATAAAGTGAAAAAGATAAATTATTATATGTTTTTGCCTCATAAGTATTTTACATGTAGATATTTAAGTTTTGTCAACATGGATTACTCTTTGTTGGAAGTAGGTTTCAAGAAAATTGTGTGCATTATTGATTCATTTCGTGTTATTAAACTTTTGATGAAGGAAACATCGAAGTTTAATTATAGTGAAACTCTTGTATTAGTGCATGAGCAGATGTCTTGTCTCTCTTCAGCGCTGCTAACTGATGAACTAGACGTATCAGTTATTATGATGCACTAGACGTATCCTTTATTAGGACATAGTTTATTTTCATTTTTTCTCTCTCATGTAACCAAAAAATATGTGATAGACTCATCAAATATTGAATTGAAATAAGATATGATAACTTATCTATTGTCTCTCTTATTTTAACCATCAAAAGACTTCATATTGAAAATGCTCTTTGGACCCATAAACTTAAATTTAGATAGTTCCAAAGTTAGATTGATGGTTTATGTTCTTATAATTATTGTAATCAAAACCCTTTAAAAATTACATGAGTTCATTAAAAAAAGTGGGAGAGTTTTGGTTTTAATTGAACTAGTTCGAGATTAGGATCAACAGTGTAAATATTTACAAATATAAAAGACCAACTTGAAAAGAAAAAAAAAAGATAAATGACTAATTTAATATAAAATAAAAGATAAAAAACTAATTTGTTATGTCTGTGTAATTTAAATAACACTAAAATATATATATATATATATATATATATATATATATATATATATATATATTTTGTCAAAATAAAATTTCAAGAACAATATCACTCTAAACCAAGAGTACAAAAAGATAATTATTAAAAGCCATCTACTAGTAAGATTGAGAACTCAACACAAAGACTCATACATAATAAGAATAAGAATAGTAAGATTGAGAACCCAAAACAAAGACTCATACGTAATAAGAATAATGCTAGCAACACACGCCTTTTCCCCCATGACTTTGTCTCATTATACAGTTTACCTTCACTTTCTCTGTTCCACTAGAGACATAAAAACCCAACACAAACACTCCCATATCCCAAAACAAACCTGTCATGTTGAATGATCAAAGAGCTTCAACAAGCCATAGCAGAGAGCACGATGATGAAGGAGATGAACAAATAAGAGAAATCCATGCTTTAACCCCACCTCATCCTCTACACACAAGACCACCACATAGTCACCAATCATCTATGTCTGTAGCAAATACAGAAGTTGCTTCTAGTGAGAATTTCACAAGTATAAGTAGAGAATTCAGTGCTTTGGTTCTAGCAGGATCAAGTATTGACTATAACAACATAAGTCCTATGATGAGCGCAGGCAATAATAGCAATGAAAGAGAAAACAACAACAACAACAATAACAATAACAATAACAATAACAGAACAAGCTTTAACAACTTGTTGAGGATTAGAGAAGATGAATTGATGGAAGAGACTAACCCTTTGGCAATTGTAGCTGATAACAGCCCTTTTGAGCTTCTTCCATCGTCATCGTCTCCGAGGCGTGGAGGTAGAGGAGAAACCTCGTCTTTGGGTACTATGAATGGAGAGAGTGAAGTGTCGGTGCATAGAGTGAAGAAAGAAGAGGTTGAATCCAAGATAGCTGCATGGCAGAATGCTAAGGTTGCTAAGGTTAATAACAGGTTCAAAAGGGAAGATGCTGTGATAAATGGTTGGGAGAATGAGCAAGTTCAGAAAGCTAATTCATGGATGAAGAAAGTTGAGGTATGATTTGCAATTGCATTACTACCTGTTTTATTTGCATGTTTTCATGAGTTTTGTTAAGTTTTTACTTCTTTTCTCTGTTTTTTTAATGATTTTATATGTTCAGTGGGTTAATAATTATGATTAGTTGGTTTAAATTTTATGGATATATGATGCTTGTTTGCAATGATTATTTTCAAGAATAAAAGAAAAAGTCTCTTGAAATTAATTGATCATTGATTCACTCTCTGTGAACAACTAATTATATGATTAGTTTTCTTCCTTGTCAGAAAAATGGTTATTTTTTAATGGGTTATTTTGGGAACATGGGAAAGAATATTAGTTCTATATGAAATTATGATTGCTTGAATGATGTCTAGACCACTTATTACTGTCATTTTCTCTCCCCTTTTCTATTTTCCCATTTGAATTTTGATGTGTGTGTGGTGTTTTAGCATGCATTTAAAGGGGGTTGGTCATATACAGGCTTAAAATCTAAGTCATTTTGCTTGAAACATTTATTATTTGAAAAGTTGAATTAGGATATGGGCTTATTCTTCTAATCTTCCTTTTTCTTGCTTGGGTTAAGAGAGGTGTCATGCTAATTTGCAGCATCAATATGATTCACTAGCAAACATTAAGAACTTGTTTGATAAACTTAATTAAGTTTTGATAGTATACGCATCTAACATTAAGTGTTTATATATAAGTTATTTTTCTAACATAAAATAAAATAAAGTCAAACTGTTTTCATATAAGTTATAAACTGTTTTCATAAGTTATCCAAGAGAGATTATGAAAATAAGTTGAAACACCTTATAAACATATCATAGATTGTTCGAACATGTCATAAGTTATTCTTAGACACTCTCACGAGTGTTGATGTTAATATATAAATTCAAATAAGCAATCCAAACAGACCGTAAGGATTTTACTTTTAAAACCAAAGTGTCATCTTAAAGTTGATGTAATAACTTGGTAATAAGTGAAGAGACTCTTATGGTCTGCATCCACTGCCTTATCAATAAGCAACTTTATCAATTGGTCTAATAAATGATTTGATTTTCTTGCTTCTGGTTTCCTTTTCAGTGTCCATTCTGTCTTGGATATCAAAAGTAAAACACTGACACTACTACACAATATAATTATAATTTTGTCCATTATGAACCAAAAAGTTTGATAATGCATTATTGTGCAGAGGAAGCTAGAGGAGAAAAGAGCAAAAGCATTAGAGAAAATGCAAAATGAGGTAGCAAAAGCTCATAGGAAAGCAGAAGAGAGGAGGGCATCTTCAGAGGCTAAAAGGGGAACTAAAATTGCAAGGGTTCTTGAAGTTGCCAACCTTATGAGAGCTGTTGGAAGAGCTCCTTCCAAAAGATCCTTCTTTTAAATATCATATACTCCTTCCTGTCCTTTTTATGTGAGATCAATAAAAATTAATATATTATAGATTAAATATATCAATTTTTGTTGATCTAATTGTCTCTTATAAAAACGACAACAGGGAATAGATTATATTTTTTAATTGACTAAATAGACCATGTGAGAGATAGAAGATTATGAGCATATAAATTTACATAATCTGATGAGAGCCCCTTTTCCTTTTTAATTATCTTAAAGGGTTAATGAGGGCTTGCAAGTGAGTGCAGCAGTATAATTAATTATAAAGAAAAAGAAATATGGAGATGTATATATTATTATCACATTATTATATAGAAACCAATTGGAGTGTTGTTGAGTGATGTATGTGTGAGTGTTTTACAATTTAGAGACATGAACATTTGGTAATTTTGGTTGGTTGTGCTTTTTATATTTTGTTTTTGGGTTTTATACATTAATATATTGCTTATTATTGTAATTAGTTGGTTTCCACAATTTGCAAGTGCATTGCCAACACGTAACTAATGTGTCCAACATTTAATGCACTGTTATCTATAATATTAGATTTTGTATCACCAAACTGGCCCTCCATATCTACCTAATTAGTTTTTAATTATAAAATAAAAATCCCGTTACAGGAGAAAGAAATAATTGTTTTTCTTTATGAGAAAATATCTTGCAAACCATGCCAAAACACAAGGAATCTCACACCTTAGTTTTGGCTTTGACATGAAAGTGGGTTTCAAACTAATTTGGATTATTTACGGTCACAATTTTCATGCATTCACATAGTTTGTAGCTCGAAATCGTTCGATCAATATTGAACAATTATGATATCGAGTTTGAATTTAAAGTTGATGTATCAAGTTTAACACCAGAGTCGTGTGATTTTTGATCCAACGACTTCAAGCTATTGACTGCGTGAAAATTATTATTGAAAATAATATCACCTCAAGTATAACTACGTAGCTCAAACAGTGGATATGCTGGTATATTGTCGTTTCATTCCTAAGGTTAACTCCAAGTATTGAGGCAACTAATCAGCTAAGAAAAAAGTTTCTCATCAATGGAAAGATTAGACATATGAAAAACTTAATTAAAAGATGAGATTGTTAAACTTTTGCACCGAAATTGCGCATGATTTTGCTATCACCTCGAGTAACTTAAAATAAAAAGCTTCCACATTCTTTCAAGTAAAAAGCAAGGACTAAAGTTAAAAACAGTAGACAGTATTTTCGTTGTGTTTGTATTTGGACCGTGAATCTTCAGTAGAAGGCATTATCAGCTTGGGGCCACATTATCAACAAAGCAGGATAAATTTTATAAAATAATGTTTAGTTTGATAAATTCATTACTAGCTAAAATGAGAAGAATTTTGGGCATGAAATATGATTACAGCATGCATTCAAATCACATGTCCCCATTGTCTAACGAAAAAATGGCACATCAAAAAAGTTTTCTTTTTTCTCTTTTCATTTTAACATCTTTTCTTTCTTGGTTCTTTTTGTGTCATCTTTCCATTAGGCTCTATATAGAAGAGAAAGCAGAGGGAAGGGGAGAGTTTTAGAAAAAAGAAAGAAAGCAAAATGAATGGAAGAATAGTCGTCCAACTTGGAAGACATTTATTTTTCTTCGTAATACAAAATCTCATAATTTAAAGGAACTAAAAAAAATGTATTGGATAAATTTTTTGAAGAACTTCAATAAATTATTCAAATTCTTTGTATTTATTTATAATACTCTCAATAATAAAAATATATTAATCATAAACACTCTTATCATTCTCTCTAAAATAAAGTGGGAGATTTCTCTCTCTTTCCCTCTCCTCTCCTCTCTCAAAGCCCTCGTCTTATCTCCCCTCCAAACTCCCAAAAAGGTTCAAGGTGTCATTCTTAAAGTTTATATTTCTCCTATGGTGCCTTTAGTACACATATTTTGTTTACATAGACCCTCCAATAGTGAACCATTTCAGTCTTTAATCCATTTTAATTTGTTTTCTATGCCACATCATATTTCAGAATTTTCGAAATTCTTTGCTCAAATGATTTAACTCTTAAAGAACTTAAAACAGGTCCACAAGTTCTCACTTTATAAGATTTCTAATGTTAATATGGAGAAATTTATTTTTTTAATGTATAAGAATCACTTATCTTGTAAGAACAATTCTTACATGTGGGCAACTACCTCATCTCTCTCTCTCCAATGATAATACTTAGTTACTCACCATGAATAGATTCTTAGCTATAAGAATCAGAGTAAGAGTCTGCATTGGAGATGCTCTTAAGTCCATAACCTGACGACTTTGCCAATCTTGTATCGATGGAGTCGCCCACATTTCAAGAAACAAATATTAATTCTCAGCATATTGCCACTCAAGAAACAGATATTTTTTATCCATCTTACTTGGCTTCACAGATATGTTGAACAGTGCCTCTAATCTCATGCTTCCTTGCTTGTCTATAGACTTGAACTGATGCCTCACTAGGATATATTTCAAAAATATGGTCAAAATTGGATGAAAAAATGTTAAGAGTAATATGAAAAAGTAACTGAATCCAAAATACATCTCATTCCAAAGTAACTGCAGCAATATTCAAATCTACTTACTCGATCGCATTCCAGAACCCTGCTTTCATTTTCATGGATTATAATGCATGAACTCCTTCAGGTCAATCTGAAAGTGGCATTAATGGAAAATTTACAGTTGTCCTTGAGGGGATTTGAAATCAATACCTTGAGGTTATAAGGCTAAACTCTTACCATTGAGTTAACACCTCATGTCATTCATAACCGATTTCTTTAATTAATTTCAAGTCATTCATAACCGTTCTCACCTTTGCAGCTTCTTCATGTATATCACCTTCAGCATACATATTCGATACATGTAAGAAGAGGCCTCATAGGGTGCTAAATCAAGTAATTTATTGAAAACCCACATTCCAAATTGTAAATCACCACATAGCTTATACACGTTGACAAAAGTCCTCCAAAGCAACGGCGATTCAGGAAATGGACTCTTGTCAATAATATTGACAGCTTTGGATAGATTTCCCGCTCGACCTAAAAGATCAATCATAGAAGAGTAGTGTTCGATTACAGGTCTGATCCCATATTTAGTTTCCATTTCATTGATTAAGCACAACCCGGTTTCCCATAAACCTGAGTAACAACAACATGCTTGGAGAACAGCTAATATTGTAGTCTCATCAGGTTCAAATCCCTTTTTCTTCATATCCTCAAATAGAGAAATAGCAGTGTTTCCATCACCATGAAGAGCGTATGCAGAAATTATGGCATTCCACATCACGCGGTCATACAAGTAAATATCTCATAAGCATCCTTAACAATGCCATATTTAGCATACATTGTAATTATAGCATTGCCTACAGCAGTATCATCATCAAGTCCCACTTTTAAAATGTAAGCATTAAGATTCTTCCCAGCTCCTATGCATGCTTCATTTGCAGACAAACTGAGAAGCCGGTAAAATGTTACTCGATCTGGTGTAACACCATTGAATCTTAGTTTACTCAAAAATACCATAGGATCTTCTTCATCTTTTATTTCTGAATTCAAGTATGAGTATCCAACTAGAATGGCATTAAATGAAGCTATAGTTTCACTTGGTATCCCGTCAAAAACCACTTTTGCACACTTCAAACTTCCGCGTTTAGCATTCAAATCAACAAAAGCAGTACCACTGTTTATATCGAGGACATAACCAAGTTTTACTATAAGTCCATGAATTTGAAGCCCAAATTCCAAATTATTGCACTCTGAACATCCATCAGGTGCAATGCTAAAGCAACCAGAATCAAGTGGCACATCATTCCAAAGCATATTTAAGAAAAACTCAAGAGATCTATTAGCATAGCCATTCTTAACAAATGCCGATAACACTGCAGACCAAGAAATCAAAGACCTCTCATCTATTTCAACAACAAACTCTCAGCCTCTTTGACCATTTTATGCTGTCCATACATTGTAATTAAAGCATTTCCAAGAGATTTTACACACGTAAAACCATACTTCACTACAAGCCCATGTAGCTGTTTCCCTATGCCAAGTGCTATACTTGAATCCACGCACTGATCAAATCCATAAAGGTAAAATCACTCAGTTTCAACCCAGATTTTATAATATCTACAAATATCTTAAATGCCTTATCTCCAAAACCTGCCTTGCCGTATTCCAAGATCATATAATTTATGCATTAAGCATCTTTAGCACTTATATCACTAAACACTTTCTCTGCAAAACCCAATTGGCCACTTCTAGAGTACGTCGAAACCAGTAGTGGCCACAACAACATTCTCCTAAACCCCATTTTTTATAACAGAAGCATGAACCTGCTCACATAAACACGATCTTCCGGTGATCAACATGGCTGCAGAACCACACAGCAAGTGTGCTCATTGAAAACCTCTCCAAGCAAGCACATATTACGTGCAACACGAAACACAAGTTCAAGATCACCATTTAGCAAATATCCCTTCATGAGGGTAGTCCAAGTGATTATGTTCCTAACAATCATTTCATCAAACAGCTTCTTTGCATTACCCATTTTGTTGAATTTTGAGTAAAGGTTCACAAGATAGTATATAATCTTGTGACCCAATTGAGAATTGAAGAAACTGTGGCCAATCATGAAGAAGAAAGTTTTGTTCAAAAGTTGAAACGGTAGAATAGTCAGAATATCCGGGTGTGTGGAGTTTGAGGGTTTATGTGTGGTTGTGAAAAGTCGTGGAAGCCATTATTACAAGGTTGAAGGAATTTTAAGGAGTATGCATAAGAAGGAAGTGTTGATCTTGTGATAAGGATCTCAAACATGATCTATATTTTTAATAAATTAGGATGAATTTCATTTATTTTCATTTGATTTGTAATAATTTTTAGTTTGCTTTAATTTGGAATTGTAATAGTTTTAATATAGATTTAGTTGATGTTATATTAACGTGAAGATACTTTGCTTACTTACATTTAGTTTATTTTTATAAAAAAAATGATGTAAGATCAATTTGGGCCGAATGGTGTCACTTATAACTCATTTAAGTTTAGAGATAATTTTACTATAACTATGAATTTGTAACCTCATTGAAAGAGGATTTTTTTGGAATGAATTAAAATTTCTCTAGTGAGAATTGTGAGTGAGTTAGTATCCTCTTTAAGTTCTTGGATTAGAACTTGTTGAGTCTTATCAATGGCTTCCTTACCATTGTGGCGATTCTTCATTGGCATATCAATCATCCTTGATTGTGGCGCCTTCTTCATCTTCTCAACCTAATCTATATTTTGTTTCTTTATAATTTTCAATTTCCTTTACATCAAACCCTAATACACAATTTCTACCAATTTTCGTGTTCAGCAACCTGCGATCATATCTCGAGTTCTATAAACTTGTTTTCGGTGATTCAACGGCCTAACTTGCGTTTCAGAACGTCATTTTTCACCTTGTTTTGGAGTCGTCCGATTCGGAGTTTCGTAGCTCTGTTTATAGTATTCTCCAGCAATACGCGATTTTTGACTAAAATCTGTAAGTTTCCAACCTAAAACGATCCTTATAGTTATTCATGAGAAATAGAATCATATCATTAATGAAATGGATATATTAAATGTTATTTTACATCTTTTATATATATATATATATATATATATATATATATATATATATATATATATTTTAAAAGTTGTCACAAAATTTGATATATTATAATAAAATGGATATTATTATTTTTTGAATTATTTTTAATAAGTCGGAAAAAATTGGAGTACTACAGCTGCCCCTATTTAATTATATTTTTTAGAAAATATGAATATTATCGGTGTAAAATATAATTAAATATAAGGATCCAAATTTTGTCCATGAAAACGAGTAGAAAAAGGCAAAGGTGAGTAGACTCACAAATTGTTAATGCGAGAACATGATCTTCTCCACCCGTTCGTAGATCGATAAAATAAAAAATGATCGTAATGGAAGAATGATCGTCTTCGGATTAGTTAGTAATGAAAAAATGATCGTCTTTCGATTGATTAACAATGCGTAGATTGACAAAATGAAAAATGATTGTCTTCGGTTTGGCTGCCGATATAAAACAACGATCGTCTTTGGATTGGTTACCGATGCATAGATCGACAGGAATGAAAGAATGATCGTCTTCGGATTGGTTACCGATGCGTAGATCAACAGGAGTGTAAGTGATCATCTTCGGATTGATTACCGATGCGTAGATCAATAGGAATGAAAAAAAACGTAATCAATTGAGTTCCCATGTATATATTTTTCAAGTGTCAAAATACTTAAAATATTTATATTTTCACATATTTCAAATTTCAACATTTATCATCATAAAACAATATTTTTTTAAACACTAGAACAATCAATAATGAAACTGGATTAGTTTAGAAAGAGTGTAACGTACAACATCGAATGACAATATTGAAAAATGTACATTCGTTACATTGAAAACAAAACAATTGAGGCAGGGGTTACAATATAGGGGCCAATGTGTTTAGCTTTAGTTGAAGGCATAACAAACGCTAATCATTCTTGTAATTTAGGACTCCTATTAAATAGCTTCCAAGAATAATAATTTCCCCAATTTGAAGCGCTTGATTTTTTTTTATATATCCCTAATTTTGCATGGACCGTTTTTCCATGTTTTCAATCCATCGGGATGCTCTAACTTTTGCCTAGGTCGCCTTTTTAGGTTTTCAACCTACAGAGCCCATTTTTCGATCATTTTTTTTAAGCATAATATTTTTGACTTCATTTGAATTTATTAGAAGTGGAAGGTCCTCTCCATCTATTTCTACGAGTATTAGAGCTCCCCCAAAGAAAGCTTTTTTTTTCACAACAATATGATCCCTCGTAATTCGGGATCCATTTTCCACGAGAATCTTTTTTTTATGGGCAATATTTTCTTTTACACTAAATCCCCTTCTTGAAACTCTCGAGGCCGGACTTTTTTCTCGTATACCTTTTTAAGTCTTTTTTTATATAGCTGGTTGTGGCATATAACTATCATTCTTTCTTCTTCTATGAGATTTAATTGGTCAAATTGTGATTGAACCCACTCTGCCTCTTCCAGCTTTGTTTCCATCAAGACTCTAATAGAGGGAATTTCAACTTCAATGGGAAGTACCACTTCCATTCCATACACCAATGAGAAAGGAGTTTCCCCTGTTGAGGTACGAACAGAAGTTCCATAGCCATGTAATTC
Source organism: Cicer chorassanicum (assembly GCA_037974735.1). Classification (NCBI taxonomy): domain Eukaryota; kingdom Viridiplantae; phylum Streptophyta; class Magnoliopsida; order Fabales; family Fabaceae; genus Cicer; species Cicer chorassanicum. Next base: position 30,411,214 of record JBBPBP010000001.1, read on the forward strand.
AAATGGCAGTATTTCATGCCAATCCTTATATGTCTCTACCATCTTTTGGATGATTTTCTTTATATTCTTATTTGCTGCTTCTACACCCCCATTCATTTTCGGACGATATGGCGAATAATTATGGTGCTGAATTTTGAAACTATCACACAACTCCTTCATCATTTTGTTATTCAAATTAGTCACGCTATCAATGATAATCTTATTTGGCAAGCCATATCGACAAATCAATTCTCTCTTGATGAACCTGACCACCACACTCCTCCTCACATTGGCATAAGAAGCAGCTTCAACCCATTTTGTGAAATAATCAATAGTTTCTAGGATAAATTGGTGCCCATTTGAAGCCTTAGGCTCGATGAGTCCAATAATGTCCATTCCCCACATTGAAAATGGCCATGGTGAGGTTAAGACATTCAAAGAGGTTGGCGTTACATGTACTTTATCAACATAGATTTGACATTTATGACATTTCTTTACGTAATTAAAGCAATCGGACTACATGGTCAACCAATAGTAGCCAACCCTTAAGATTTTTCTCGCCATTGTGTGCCCATTTGCATGAGTTCCAAAAGAACCTCCGTGAACCTCTTGAATGATTTTCTCCGCTTTCGCTATATCCACACATCAGAGGATAACCATATCATGATTTCTCTTATAAACCACATTACCATTTAAGAAGAAATTCATTGACAACCTCCTTAAAACCCTCTTGTCATTCCCTGAAATACCCAATGGATATTCCTTATTCTTAACATATGATTTGATATCATAAAATCATGGCTGACCGTCAGACTCTTCTTCTATCGATAACCAATATGCTGGCTTATCCTTTTGTTGAATTTTTATGACCGACACATCCTAACCGACACATATTTTGAACATTGATGACAATGTGGCCAAGGCGTCGGCCAATTGGTTTCCTTCTCGAGGAATATGGTGAAAAGTGATATGCTCGAAATGTTCTACCAATTCTTTAATATACATATGATACCGAATCAATTTGGAATCTCGAGTTTCCCACTCTCCTTTTGTCTGATGGATGACCAAAGATGAGTCTCTATATACCTCAAGAACTTTTACCTTTGATTTGATGGGTGCTTTAAGGCCTATTACACATGCCTCATATTCTGCAATATTGTTTGTGCAATCAAAACACAATCTAGCCAAATGAAGTGAACTGGTTCTCTGGGGAAATTAAAATGGCTCCAATTCGATGCCCTAATGCATTAGAAGCATCATCAAACACCAACATCCATTTTTCTTTATCAGATGATTCAGTATCTTCAAATAAAGTCATTATACCTTCATCGGGGAATTCACATTGCATTGATTGACAATTTTCTACAGGTTGTTGGGCCAAATATTCTGCTAGTGCGCTTCCTTTGATAGCCTTCTGTGTAACATACACCAAGTCGTATTCTGATAACAACATCTGTCAATGGACAATCCTTCCAGTAAGAGCAGGTTTCTCAAAGATATGCTTAATTGGGTCCATTTTAGACACCAACCAAGTTGTATGACATAACATGTATTGCCTCAACCGACGAACGGCCCATGCTAATGCGCAACATGTTCGTTCAAGCAGTGAATACCTTGTTTCACAGCTGGTGAACTTTTTGTTCAAATAATAAATAGCATGTTATTTCTTACCAGATTCATCATGTTGCCCTAGTACATAACCCATTGACTCATCAAGTACTGTTAAGTACATAATAAGTGGTTTTCCTAGAACATGAGGCACTAAGATTGGAGGTTTTGACAAGTACTGTTTAATCTTTTCGAAAGCTTTTTGACAATTCTCATTCCATTCAACCTTTTGGTCTTTGCGCAACAACTTGAAAATTGTCTCGCATATAGCGGTTATATGTGATATGAACTTGGAAATGTAGTTCAATCTACCCAGAAAGCCACAAACTTCTTTTTCCATGCGTGGAGCTGGAATTTCTTGTATTTCTCTTACTTTATCTGAGTCTACCTCTATTCCTTTTTGACTAACGATGAACCTAAGTAACTTGCTTGATCTCACACCAAAAGTACATTTAGCAGGGTTTAAATGGAGTCTGAACTTTCTTAATCGCACAAATAATTTTTGAAGGTTAATAACATGGTCTTCTTCGGTCCAAGATTTTGATAGTGTTGATTTCGGCATGACATTTAACGATGAACCATTATCAACTAGCACTCCTGCAAGAATATGATCATGACACCTCATAGAGATGTGTAGTGCTTTATTATGCCTTGTCCCTTCAGCTGATAATTCGTTAGTTTCTTCTTCAAGCATTGTCTTTTTGCAAGTCTCTGTCCCTTTTATAGCATGATTCGTAACTTCTTTCCCTTTTCCTCCATGGCCCTCATTTTCCTAAGGTTGTTTGGGGGCATATACTCGACCACTCTGAGTCATTCCACCAATCCCTAAAAATATTGGTGACATCAGTTCCTTTAGATTCACAACTATCACTTGATTAATGATTGGCCAAGTGGGAGGTAACTTCATAATTCCACGGCACCGCCTTGGTATTTTCGTAAGGAAAAGGGGTTGGTGCTCAGACAATTATTGCATTTGGCCTGCTAGGAGTTGGCTTAAGATTTTCTTTTATGTAGAGGATTTCCAATGGTCTTTGGAAAGATCTACTATTTTCCATATATGGCTTTATGGTCAACACATGATAATCTTTTGCACATTGGTCTATCTCATCTTCAATGACATTGACAAAGGTATCCCTGTGGCCCGGTAAGGGATTACTCCCTATGTTGGGACTGTCTTCCTTGAAGGTAAGCCATTTTGCATTAATCAGTTTTTGCACCTTAGATTTTAGGGCTTAGCAATCTTCGATGGAATGTTCTACAACTCCTGCATGGTATTCACATTTGGTGTTTGGGTTATACCTTTTTGAGAATGGTGGCTCCATAGGTTTCATTGTTCTCTGGACTACCATTGAATTCTAGAGTAGGTGAGGTAACAGTTGGCTGTATGTCATGGGAATTGGGTCAAAATGGGTTATCTTCTTTTATCGATTGACTGGTGGTTTGTATTGATTCGGGTTTGGATTTTGGTTCCGTTGGTTTGGTTAGGGAAATGCGACAGGTGGTGGTTGGACCAGAGGTGGTTGATAAAAAGGTGGTCTTGAAGGGTGATATTAAGGGTATGAAGCTTGTGAAGTTGCAGCCACATATGGATAGCAAATGTAAGGAGTTTGGGGGTATCTGGGGCTGGAAATTAGGGGGTCGATAAGAATTAATGGATGGAAAATAGGAGACTCTTGGGTTTACCATTACAGCGTTAGCATCCCTTTCTTTCTTTTTTGTGAATGTCGTCTGGGGTCTCTTCACGCCATTTGCTGCACATACGATCTTGCCACTCCTCATCCCACTTTCTATTCTTTCTCATATCATGACAGGTCAAAAAAGTTTGATGACATACTCCCAATTATCTTCTCATTAAAAGGAGATTGCAGAGTATCCATAAACATACCAATCAATTCTCTTTCAGATAAAGGAGGTTGATGACTCTTCATCATATGCATAGTTTTCATAGTTTTTAGTCTTATTTATCTTTTATTCATTAGTTAATTTAATGAGTTATTTAATATATTTTTTTGATTTTAGTTCTTTGATTTAATGAAATATTTATGTTTTTATTTTCTTGATTAAGTACATATTTTTCGTAGTTTTGCTTTGTTTCTCTGTTTTTGTGCAGTGCTGAATTTTGGTGAGAAATCAACATGACCTATGTGAAGTATTTCATCCACATCTAGAGTTTTAGATGTCCAATTGAAGTCAAACCAAGTGCAAATTAAAGCTAAGATCCATATCTACAACTTTTTTGAAGACACCAAAACCCAATTCGGACTCAACATAGGAGAAAAGCACTAAACGTCAGGCAGAAGATGTTGTGCGCTTGAAGCGCGCCTGACGCGCAACAGAACATATAAAAACGCATTTTTATCACTGTTTAGATATCTTTTTGACTATTGGGAAGTTGGGAGACTTGTGCCCTAGTAGAGAAAATCAAAGACGGTCGTTTCTAACATCATTGGAGCAGTTTTATCAAGAATCATTCATGAATCTTTCTTGTAATTCTTCTCTAATCTCTATCTTTTCTATCTCTGTCATGAGTAACTAAACCCTATTTTTTAGGGATGATTGTAACAAGATGAAACCCTTATTTTTATGATTTTATTTCTAGTTATATGAATGAGTTTATTGAACTATTTTTCTCATCTCTAAGCTTAATGTTTTTTATTGCTTAATCAACATTAAAATGTTCTACGATTCGTATTTTGAAACGGAAGTGGACTTTACGAATGCTTGAGATGAGAAATTCATGAATTTGTAGTCTAGGGATAGATGCAGGTCATGAAACCAATTAAATTAGTTTCAAAGGCAATAGTTTAAACAAGAGAATTCCTGTACGGTAAGGCTTAATTCTAATCTTAAATCCATTAAGGAATTATGGGTTACTTTGGAATTAAAGGTTCTGTATCTAAGACATTAGGGCAAGAATAATAACGAGAATTCGGTAATAATTCAATAAAGGAATTCAGTAACTAGGAAAAAATTAGACACCTAGGTTGGATTCGAAGTGAGATTTATCCCTGACATTTTTCTCATTATAAAGGATCAATTTTATTACTGTTATTAATTTTAAATACTATTTCAATCAATTTGGGAACTTTTTGTTCGATAGTAAAACACAATCCTTGAGTTCGACACTTGGTACTACCGTTTTATTATTACTTGCAACGATTCAGTACACTTGTTGAAACGATATCAAGTTTTTGGCGCCGTTGTCGGGGATTGCCATATCACTATTGAATTTAATTTATTTACTTAATTGAAATTTTTTGCTTTGCAATAAAATTTTTACTTTTATTTTATTTTTAATTTTGAAAAAAAAACTGTTTTTCTTTTATTTTCTATTTTTATTTGTTGAGCTTGCTAATGTCATGTGCTAGTGGTTTGTCTTTTCTTTGTTTGAGGTAACTATTCGCTGTAGAGCATGGAAGATTATAATGATGATATTCTACTACAATTATATGAAGAGTGTGATACTTGTCTTATATCGGGATAGGTCGCATGATTGAGGGATAAATCTTTAGAGATACATTTTTAAAACATCACCCTCAGATCCCTCAGATGCGGCCTCTTAGGTGTGACTTTTGCGGAGAAGGACATAGGAATGGAACTTGTTTTGATGACTTTGTCGAACTAATGGAATATGAAGATTTTTTGGTCTAAGACGCAGGGAACAAATTCTACCTCCTAAAATTCTATCCAAAGAATCAGATGACAAAGACTTTCACATTATGGACGTTTTGGTTGAATTCATGAAGAATAACATGGTTTCAATTGAAAGATTTGAAAGTCAATGTGAGAGGTTATTTGAGCAAGTGGTTAAGTTTGAGAAGATGGAGGAGAAGTTGAAGATTGAAGATGATTTCATTGTTGTGGTAGAATCAGATAAGCAAGAGGAAAAGATGAACGAGGAAAAGAAAAAAGAAGAGATTGATGAAGTTCGAGATTCAATCTATGCCTTGTTCATAAATGTCCAATTGAAAAGGACGTGGAAGCAACATCATTTATTTCTCATGTTCATGGAATTTTTACCAAACAAAAAGAAGAAGAAGGATGATGTGTTCTTCCTGTCATATAATACACCTTGACAATGTTTGAGGCGTCAAGCTAATGACGTTAAAGAAGCGCTTCGTGGGAGGCAACCCACATAGGTAGAGATAACTTTTATTTTTGCAATCTTATTTTCGTTATTTGAATTTGTTTCTTTTTTATTGTGTATTAATGTGCACTATGATGAAGAATTCTTAACAACTTGAAGTTGGTCTTAAGCTTTTTGTTTGGGATTTTGAAAATTAAATTCTATTTCTTGGCTCATGCCATTGCTCAATTCGACGAGTTTCACTAATGCATACATTGTTGATTACTTTGTGGTTGTAGAAGTCTAACTTGCCATCAATTTTTCAAAAACAAAAAAATTAAACTTTTCAGTGACATGTTTGGCATTATTTCGACAGTTCATACTCTCTCTTATTATCCTAGCTGTGAGATTTTGGGCCTAAACACTTTAATTCTTTGTTGTGTGATTATCTAGACATGTGTTATCCCTTCAGAACTTGCACTAATTCTAACTTCCATCACTTGTGATTTATGCATACACTGAGGCAATTTTGTTTGGTCGTTTGAGCGTTTCTAACTACCCTATGCAAATTTTATCCTTTGCTAGTAGCCCCTTTGAGCCTTGCCCTTTTATTTCGGTTACTAGCCACATTACAAGCCAAAGACCTGACTTTAAATAAATCACCATACTTGGAGTTAGGTAGAAAAAAAAATTCTAAGTTTGGGGTTGCTCATGGGTAGCAACCTTTTAAGTTTGGGGTGGTTGTTCTCAAAAAATAAAAAAATCAAAATCAAAACAAAAATAAAAATAAAAAAATAAAAAGAAGAAAAAAAAATCAGTTTGTGTACTTTGATAAATAACATCTTGGTTCTCTTGTCAATGTTTGAGAATCTCCACAATGAAAATGTGAAGAAAAAAAAAAGTGGTAGAATAATTTGAAAATGTGTACCTAACTCCAAGTAGTAAAGCCTACTATCCCAAAATGTCCTATCCTTACTTAAGCCCCATTACAACCCGAAAATCCTCCAAAAGTGTATGTGTTTGTTGCATTGTGATTGCTAACTAGAATTTTTTTTCAAGCCTATGGTAGCGTGATGCATGTTCTAGGATTTGAGTGATAAATTCATAACCCTTGCTAAACACTTGAGAGAAATTTTGGTGAGATTATGTGAAGAGAGAGTTGAACTTGAAATGCTAAAGTATACAAATTGTGTTGTTTTTTTTTTTTTGTAAGCAACCATGGAGCATGATGAATGTTTTGTAGTAGCTGGAACTTTGAGAATTGAGTTTGATTTGATTTGATTTGAGAAATTGAGTTTAAGTTTGATTTTAACTGTACCAAATCTGAAATTAATTGTTGCTTGGGGACAAGCAATAGATTAAGTTTAGGGTTAATTCTACTTGTGATGCCACTTCTCTCCACCGTTGTGCATATTCTTTGAATGTTTCATTGTCCTTTTTCAATGACTTTTGCAATTGCATCCTATCAGGGGCCATGTCAATGTTGTACCTGTATTGTTTCAAGAAGGCATCAGCCAAGTCTTTCCACGAACAGATTCAATTTCGCTCGAGATGCATATACCAACTTAACGACGCCCACTCAAACTGTCTTGGAAAAAGTGAATGAAAAGTTTGTCGTTATGAACATGAGAAGTCATTTTTCTGCAATACATAGTTAGATGATTTTTAGGACATGTGGTGCCATTTGTATTTTTCAAACTCAGGAACCTTGAATTTTGAAGGGATTGTCACATCGGGAACCAAACACATATCAAAAGCTTGAATACCATAGACATTATTCCTCTCAATTGCTTTTATAGGCTCTTCTAAAATATGGAATTTCTCTTTCGATTGTGTATCACCACCAACGTGAGGTTGTTGCCAATTCTCGTTAGCATCAAAAAGGGGTACTTGGAGTGCACTATATGGAATATTTCATGAGGGTATAGTGTTTTGGGGTGGCACGTAGCCCAGAAGAGATGGGATTTGTGATTGGTTTAGGTTTTGGGGGCTGATAGTTGAGTGGTTTGGGTTGTTGTCCATGGGGTTGATGACTAAAGGTGGAATATAACCAGGTGGGAGACCGTACATAGGAAATTTCATAGCTGGTGTACGAAACTGTTGGGTAGTCGGGGTAAAGCCTGGTGGGTGAAAAGGAGTGGTTTGGTGTTCTTCATTTGCAGTTGGAGGATTCCCATCCGTATTCTCCTTCCTTGACATCCTATGATGTGGCATGCTACCTTGATATGTCACTTTTTGTTTACTGCATGACACCGATCCCTCATGTCAAGAACTGATGGACATCTATACGTGATCCGACAGCAATGACTTGATAGTAGGTGGTCCAATGGATCTTGGATAGACTCTCATACCATCTTAGAATTTGGATTGAGCCCTACACAAACCCACAAAACCATGTACGGTGGGAACTACCCACCACTTATATACACCTTGTGTCGCGTCCAATTTTTCCTCGAAAAAGAAGTCGCCACCAATTTTATTATTTTACTAAAAAGGGAAAATTAGATAAAACCTAAAATAAAATTCTTAAACCAAAAAAACGGATTCGGGAGTCGATTACGAATAGGGAAAGCAATATTATCCTACATCGAATAGGGAAAGCAATAAAATTAGAGTTTATTTTGCATAAACAGAAACAAAAAAATAACATTTTTTAAAGGATGCAATACAAAGACTAATAAAAAGAAATTAGAGGAGCAATAAGAAAGTGATACCTTACTACTGAATTGGTTTTTTACTGGACTGATTTTCCCAAGACCAGATTCTCGGCTCCTCTTTTGTCTATTATTCTCTCTTCTTTCTATTTTTTGTGCTCTAAAAAAAATGCTTCCCCTTCTACTCTTACTATCGATTATTTATAGGCTTTTCCGGTGTATATTACAAAAGACAAGGGAATAAGTGTCAATCGATCACCATTTTACTACTATTAATCTCTTTCTTTTCGATTTCTTTTTATTCAATTGATTATCATTATACCGATTTTTATGACCATCAATTCATTAAAGTGATTATCATTATACCAATTTTTATGACCATCAATCCATTTCTTTTCGGTTTCTTTTCATTAAATTATGTACCTTTATTTTTTATTTTTTAGAAAAGAGTTTGAACAGGAATTATAGCCCTAATTATTTATTTTTATTTTTATATTTCTATACATTTATTATTATTATTATTATTTCCCTTTTTTTTAATAAAAAGTAAAAATAAATAAAAAGCGGACAAAATTAGGTGTCAACAGCTGCCCCTCTTTACTTAGAATTTACATGAGAATCAAAGTAAAAGATAAGTAAAGATGACAACTCTAATTTTGTCCGAAAAGAATTTTTTAGAAGGGTGCGAGTCGTTTTTCCCTACTTCAAGATGCAGGTCGTTTTCTCGGCTTTGGGTGCGAGTCGTTTTCCCAACTTCAACATGCGGGTCGTTTTCTCGGCTTCGGGTGCGAGTCGTTTTCCCGACTTCAACTTGCAGGTCGTTTTCTCGGCTTTAGATGCGAGTCATTTTCCCGGCTTCAACATGCGGGTCGTTTTCTCGGCTTCGGGTGCGAGTTGTTTTTCCGGCTTCAACATGCGGGTCGTTTTCTCGGCTTTAAAGTTATGTAATGTCATGAATCAATGAATGAATATGTTGGTTTTTATTAATATCTTTATTGGACACGACCATTAAAATCTTGGATGAAAATGGCACTTATACATTTTTCTTGAACTTGATATCTTTGATCTCTCTTTTGTCCATTTCTCTTTTTTCCTTTGTTTTTTTTTTTTTTTTGAAGAAGAAGAATTATTGTTGTAATCTTAATTTGGATCTCATATTGTCGTCTGCCTTGAACTCTAAACAACCTCTAATCTATCCAAATTTATCGCAATTCATTATGTCGAGGTATGTTATATGTTTTACTTTCCAGTACACGATAATCATAAAATGCATTCGAGAAATAAGGTTAAATTATAAAGATGGTAAAAGTATATATCAATATATTGAGGTTCAATATTCGTCGTAAAAAAAAAAGAATATACATAAGATAAAACAAAAGAAATGGGTGGAAGACCCGACTTGGTCACAAGTAATTCAAAGGTAGACTGTATTAACTTCTTGTGCCATAGTTCGATCGATTCTGTTGGTCTTGCCCTTTTGAGTATATATTCTTTGTTTTTGTTGTTGTTGTTGTTGTTGTTGTTGTTTTTCTTCTTCTCCTAGGTTGCCCTTTCACGTTTTCAACCCAGTAGGTATTTCTCATATTTTTTGTACCCTAATTTTTGCCTAGGCTTTTCGACCCAACAGGTATTTATTATATATTTTTTGGTACCCTAATTTTTGCCTAGGTCGCCTTTTCAGGTTTTCAACCTAACGGGTTTTTTTTTGTACCCTAATTTTTCCTAGGTTGCCCTTTCAGGTTTTCAACCTAGCGGGTATTCTTTTTTGTACCCTAATTTTTGCCTAGGTCGCCCTTTCAGGTTTTCAACCTAGCGAGTATTCATTATTATTTTTGTACCCTAATTTTTGTCTAGGTCGCCTTTTCAGGTTTTCAACCTAGCGGGTATTTTTTGTACCCTAATTTTTGCCTAGGTTGTCCTTTCAAGTTTTCAACCTAACGGGCATTCATTATTTAAGTATGATACTTTTTTACGGCATATGAGTTTACTGGGAGGACTAAATCTTTTCCATCCATATTCGTGAAGATCAAAACTCCACTTGAGAAAGCTTTCTTCACGATGTATGGGCCCTCATAGTTAGGGGTCAATTTCCCACGATAATCCTTTTGAATGGGTAAGATCTTTTTTAGCACCAAGTCTCCTTCCCGGAATTCTCGAGGACGTACTTTTTTCTCGTACGCTCTTTTCAATCTTTTTTGATATAATTGCCTATGGCATAATGCCGCCAACCTTTTTTCTTCAATTAAATTCAATTGATCGAAACGGGTTTGTACCCATTTGCGACTCCTCTAGTTTGGCTTCCATTAATACTCTTAGTGAGAGGATTTCTACTTCAATGGGTAGCACAGCCTCCATCCCATATACTAGGGAAAAAGGGGTTGCCCCAGTTGAAGTGTGATACCCATGTAGTGCAAACGGCAACATCTCATGCCAATCTTTGTATGTTACAACCATTTTTTGAATAATTTTTTTGATATTTTTATTTGCTGCTTCAACTGCACCATTCATTTTTGGTCTGTACGGGGACGAGTTGTGGTGTTGAATTTTAAAGGTGGCACACAATTCATCCATCATTTTGTTATTCAGATTTGTGGCATTGTCGGTAATGATCTTGCTTGGTAGGCCATAACGACATATTAACTCCCTTTTTATGAATTTGACTACCACATTTCTGGTTACGTTGGCGTACGAAGCGGCCTCTACCCATTTGGTAAAGTAATCAATTGCCACCAAGATGAAGCGATGTCCATTTGATGCTTTCGGTTCAATCATTCCGATGACGTCTATGCCCCACATTGAGAACGGCCACGACGCTGAAAAGGTTTTCAGGGGCATTGGTGGGGCGTGGATATTATCAGCAAATATTTGACACTTATGGAATTTCTTTACATAATTAAAACAATCTTTTTCTAGGGTGAGCCAGTAATACCCAGCTCGAAGAATCTTTCTAGACATGGCGTGTCCGTTCTAATGGATCCCATAAGAGCCATCGTGGACATCTTGTATAATTTCTTTCGCCTCATTGACATCAACGCATCTAAGGAGTACCATATCATGATTCTTCTTATACAAAATATTTTCGTTCACGAAAAAGCTCGCGACTAAACGTCTCAGAGTTCTTTTCTCATTCTCCGATATTCCGAGAGGATATTCTCTATTTATAAGATAATGTTTGATGTCGTGATACCACGGTTTCCCATCAGTTTCTTCTTCCATTAAGTGGCAGTAGGCAGGATGATCTCGAATCTCCAATTTAATGGATGGGATTTCATCGTTTCAACTTATTTGGAACATCGAGGATAAAGTACCAAAGCATCAGCCAATTGATTGTTTTCTCGAGGGACATGGTGAAAGGTGATTTTTTCAAATTGTAAAGACAATTCTTTTATGTAGGTAAAATAAGGTATTAATTTCTTATTTCGAGTTTCCCATTCTTGGTTAAGCTGATTAATGACCAAAGTTGAATCCCCATACACTTCCAGCACTTTGGCATTCTAATTCCAAAGTCGCCAAAATTCCCATGGCACAAGCTTCATATTCTGCCATATTATTGGTACAATCAAAACACAAGCGCATTCTGATAGGTATGAACTGTTTATTGGGAGATATTAAGACAACCCCAATCCCATGCCCCATTATGTTTGAGGCCCCGTCGATATTGGCTATCCATTAGGGATAATTTGCCACAGCCAGGAATCCTACGTCAAATTGTTTTTTTTTACTTTTTCATTGATTTTTAATGACATATCGAGCTTCATTTGCCTTAATTTTTGTTTGACCGGAGAAAAATCGGGTTTTAAGGGCAATTTATGCTCCACTATGCTAGTATCTAATCCAAGCATATCTTAATATGACCAGGCAAAAACATACTTGTATTCATGTAGGAGTTGGATTAGTTCGTGATACACTTCTTTCTTTAAGATGGTGCCGACTTTAATTTCTTTCTTTATTTCTTCTGTCCTTAGATTAATCATTTCCGTCGGTTCCTCATAGGGCATGATACCCTTGGCTTCCCGTTCTACCGCTCTTAACAACTCTAGAGGAAGTTCATATTCTTCTTCGTCATCTTTTTATGTTTGACTAACAAGATTGTCAAAATTATGCGACGAGATCTTAGTACAGTCATATGTGAATGGACTATTCCCAAATCTGCAGGATTCAAGGCTAGGATAAGGGGAAGAAAAAAAGAAAGAAAAAAAAAAGAACAATTTTGGCGAATGAATGTTAAAATATGAGAACGGTAAGAAAGAACAATAAGAAAATAAAATAAGAATGCATTTATTGAAATTCAAAGTACTGGAAAAACAAAATTGTGTTCATCCTAAATATAATGAAGTATCTTAAGGTCTTAGTAAGAGTAATAATGCTTTTAGAATTACATGGGAATTGCACTAAATATTATAGGCGACTTGACTAATTTCCAATTCTTGATTTCTGCTCCTGCACCACATGGACAAATCCAATCAGCTTCATCAACGGAAATGTCATCTCCAGCTACTGCAATATGGATCTCAATTGTTGGTCTTGCACTTTGGAAACTCTGTTGGATGTCACAAATGGGAATCCTTTTGGTTCTAGGCTCTCGATTCTCGATCCGAGCTAATCTCTTTTCTTTTTTTTCTTTGACCAATCTTCGTTTGTCAACCTTTGTGGGTTTGTAGCCTAAACCCCACTTATCTCTATTCTTGGAAGTTCCACCAGTTCTTTAAGCCCTTCTTCATCTTGCCCCAACTCGTGCCATGGATGGTGTCCTCCGCTCAACATGAACTTAGCCACCATAAAAGCAGTGTTTGACATATGTGGTTCTATAGGTGTCGTCTCAACATAAGCGGTGTCCACGATTTCTAGTGTTTGGAAAGCAGTCTCTAGAGCTTCTTCTGTCGTCTCAACATAAGGTGTGGTGGACAACTTACTCACCAACAAGTCTTCTTCTGCTGACACGGTTACCAATTGGTCATTTACCATATACTTCAGCTTTTAATGTAAGGTTGATGGCACTATGCCTGCAGAATGGATCCATGGCCTTCCCAACAAGCAATTATAGGTGGGTACAATGTCTATCACGTGAAACGTGATTTCAAATATGATCGGCCCTATTTGAACTGGGAGTTTGATTTCTCTCATTACTTCTCTCGACTCCCATCGAAAGCTCTAACAACCATGGGGCTTGGTCTCATATATGTACCATCACAAGGTAGTTTTGCTAATGTCGATTTTGATATGACATTCAGCGATGAGCCATTGTCAATGAGGACTCTCGATATTATATGGTCGAGACACATCACTGATATGTGTAGTGCTTTATTATGCCCTATCCCTTTGGTCGGCAGCTCATCATCTGTGAAGGTTAGGTGGTTGTTGGCAGTGATGTTATTTATGATGCCTCCAAATTTGTCCAAGCTGATGTCGTGAGTGACATGGGTGTCGTTTAGTATTTTCATCAACAGCTTCCAGTGGGACTAAGAATTCATCAATATGGACAACAATGAAATCCTTGTAGGAGTATGGTTAAGCTGGTCGACTATTTTGTATTCACTCTGTTGGATGATTTTGAGAAACTCACGAGCTTCATCATTAGAAACCTCTTTCTCATTTCTACTTTCTCCTTTTCAACTTTTTCTGTTACAATTACTTTCTTTTTCCCTTTATCTTTGTATGCCTTCTCAGACACCACTATTATTTCTCTCTGTGATGTTTTCGGGGAGTATATCCGACCAGTTCTAGTCATCCCTCCTATCCCTGAAACGTTCGTGACAATGGTGGTTTTTGAGCTAGAAGCATCTTTATTCTTCTGTTCAGCCAGATGTACCTCTACATTATAGTTCTAAGGTACCGCTTTATTGTCTTTATATGGAAAAGGGCTTGGTATTCGAACTATTAAGGTCCTCAGATCACTGGGGGCATTCATAGTTTCCTTCTTAGTGAAGTGAATGACTAATGGCTTTGGGATAGTTATGCCAAGTTTTTCTTTTGATTGGGTTGCAATCATATCATCATCCTTTTCCCAACGACCTATTTGAACAATGCTTGTGTTTATCAATTTTTGAAGTTCTTTTTTGAACTCATTGCATTCTTCCATAGAATGATTTTCATTGAGGTGGAAATTGCATCTTGCTTTCCCATCGGCTTTTCCTCGGATTAACCAAAATTTGCATAACTCAGAGAAAATTAGTCCAATCGGGGTCTTAAATCTCTCGACCTCCCTTATTAATTGGTGATTTTCTTCGATAGCATTCACTATTGGTCCACTATGGACTGGTAGAGGATTGTTTTTCACGTTAGGCTCGTTTTCTTTGAAATTCAACCATCCAGCTTTAAGCAAATCGTGCACCTTAAATTTTAAAGCTAGGCAATTTTAAGTAGAGTGTCCTACAGTCCTAGAGTAGTAATCTCATGCGGCGTTCGAGTCATATCCTTTGGGGTAGGGCGGTTTTATAGGTTTCCCTGGACATAATGCAACCATAGAATTGCTAACCAGATGCGGTAATAATTCTACATAAGTCATAGGGATTGGGTCGAAATGTACGAACTTCCTCCCACGATAGTTTCTTCCCCGATTTTCATAGGAATCTTGATTCCCTTGTAAGTTTTGACTTAGGGTACTTGAGGTTTGTGAGGTTGCATCGGCGTAGGGGCGATGCACGAAAGAAGGATTAGTTGGGTTTGACGCCACAAAATGGCTTTCTCCCTCCTTTTTCTTATTCACACTTAAGGGCGACTTCTTTGTGTTATTTAATCTGAGATAGCCGGAAGCAATATTTCCGCTTTTCAATCCCATTTCTACTATTTCGCTTATGATGACGAGATCTGAAAAATTTGACGAGACATTTCCTATCATTTTGTCATAA
Source organism: Cicer chorassanicum (assembly GCA_037974735.1). Classification (NCBI taxonomy): domain Eukaryota; kingdom Viridiplantae; phylum Streptophyta; class Magnoliopsida; order Fabales; family Fabaceae; genus Cicer; species Cicer chorassanicum. Next base: position 30,426,369 of record JBBPBP010000001.1, read on the forward strand.
AACGAAGGTTGAAGAGTGTTTATGAACATGGTCACCATTTCTTTTTCTGATAGGTGGGGTTCAACTTGGGAAGCTAGCTCTCTCCATCGTTGGGCATATTCCTTGAATGTTTCATTGTCTTGTTTTGTCATATTTTGCAGCTGCATTCTATCATTAGCCATGTCAAGATTATATTTGTATTGTTTCAAAAAGGCATCCACCAAATCTTTCCGAGAGCCGATATAAGCTCGCTCAAGGTGCATATACCAACTCAGGGAAACTCCTGTCAAACTGTCTTGAAAGAAGTGGATTAGCAGTTTTTCGTCATGGGCGCAAAAACCCATTTTTCGACAATACATAATAAGATGGTTCTTGGGGCATGTAGTTCCCTTGTATTTGTTGAATTCAGGAAACTTGAATTTCATAGGTATTATAATATCATAAACGAGGCATAGGTCTGAAGCATCAAATCCATAATTGTTTCCCCCTTCAATAACTCTCAAGCTTCCTTCCAAGGCTTGCCATTTTTCTTGGGATTGATTGCTCTCGAGCAGTCGAGGTTCATGATGTATGTTGAACATCACCGGCGTAGCTTCGGTAGCTTTTCTTTGCGACGAAGAGCCAGGAAAGCCCAAAATAGGGGGTGAAGGTTGCACTTGAGGGAACTCGCTAGTGCTATGTTATGGATTTGTAGCCCCGACCAGTGGATTATTGTTGGGGAGATGAGTGTCTATGGGTGAAGTATAACCTGGCGGCAGACCATAAGGTGGAAATTGTTGTGCCTTCCCTTCTTAGTGTGAAGGTGTGGAGCGACGCCCGTTGGGTGAACAAGAGTGTTTTGGGACATCCCCTTGTCTACCAAAGGATTCCCATCATTTCTATCTCCAAGTGCTTGTAGAATCTCCAAGATCTTGGTCATTTGCCCCTTGAGCTGGTTCACGTCTTCTCTTATTTCTGTTTGCTCTAGCACATCCATGATTTTTGATTGGGATCGTGTCCAATAACGGTGTCGTAGAACTAGTTTTTTTATTTGTTGTGTTATTTTTTTTATGAAAGAATATGGCATGAGTATGCAATGTGATGTATGAAAATGTAATGATGCATGAATGTTAAAGACCTATTTATTGCTTGTTTTTGAATATCTTAACCAATAATAAATAGAGAACCATGAGATCAAAAATGGAGCCAAATTTAATTCATTGAGAAAAAACAAAATACAAGTTTTACCACAAATGATAAAACAAACAAAACTTAACAAAACAAAAGTAGTAATATAAACACGAAATTTGAAAATTTAATGAGCAGTCATTTTTTTCATATGCTCAATTAAACTTTTATAATGTTCAATAAAAATGGAGATCTCTTGAAGGGTAGAGAGATGATTAACCATCCCGTCAGCACCTCTTAATAACGGTGGAATATCTCCGATAGTAGAATTGGTTAAATAAGCTATTTTGGAGAAACTTCAATCCAAAACATTCCTTCTTGAACAAGTCTCTCGATAGTATCTTTTTGTGTATGCATCTCGTCTTCTTTTCTTGCAAGTTCAACTCGGTATGCCTCAACGATCTCTTCTTGACATTTCCTTTCTACCATGATCTTGCTTTCACATTCCGCTTTTACCCTCTCTATTTGTTGCTTTAGATTTGCTTCTTATCGACGGATGACTTCATGTTTTTCCCCAGATTTATTTAGCAACTCTTTAAGTCTGAGACCTTCAATCACTGCATCATCCCTTTCTTGATGTTTGAGTCTCAACTCTTCATTCGCACCCTCAAATAGATCTAAGTTATATTCTTGCTTTCTTCTTCCTCTCTTGCTCTTTTCTGTACTTTCTCAAGGATAAGGGATTGTTGGGTATTCTTATACTCCATATCTCTATAAGCCTGATCAAACCTCTCCAATTCTTGTTTTAATTTCTCAATTTCTTGTCCTTTTAGAGCTAAGTCAGACTCTAAATCTTTAGTACTCAAAAAGGATTCTGTTGTTACTACTTCGGGGGCAACTGTGTTGCTGTGAAAAGGCAACTTGATCTCTAATGCCCTCTTTTTCACCCAATTATGATATTCCTCTCATATACCACAACTTCTAGGCCCTAATTCTTTACCTCTTCTAACGACATATCCCCAAGACTTACGTATTCTTCTCAGCAGGCTAGCATCATAAACGTCTCGTCCACGAATGACAAAAGATTTTGTTACATCTATCATCAGAGGTTTCGTCATAAGATAACCCAGTTGTCTCAATGCCACATAGGGACTATAATTTATACACCCTTTAGTTCCCATGAGGGGAACATCGACAAAGACACCGCATCTACAAATAACTTCATCTATATCTTGACTCCGAGAATACCACTGGACCGTTCTTTCGTTGAGATTTGCTACAATGTTCGCCCATTCCCTCTTAGTTCTTAACTGATGTGTGTCTTGGAAAATATGTTTGACAAACCAAAGATATAGTATTGGCGAGCAGCAACGGATTATGCCCCCCTCTTTCTCATGACGGAAGTCGAGCGTGCAGTAAATGTCAGCCAAAACCACCGGTATTGGGTTCTCCCCTCTATGCTTGTAGGCCAAAAAAACGTCTATCGCCGTAAAATCCACAAAGTCCTTAACACTTGGAAATAAAACAATCCCATATATAATTAAGGCGAGCACATCCATGAAAGTGTCCCATTTTCCATCTCTCGCTAAGTTTACTGCTTTCACTTCAAGATATTTTACTAGGAATCCGATCAAATTGTCTTTGTTGGTTCTATTGTCTTCTATTTCCTTTATAGGGATATCAAGTGTTTTAGCAATTGTTTTCAGTGAAGGGTAGTGTTCCATATACTGGTAAGGTTTGCTCCCCTTCATCGGATATCCCATTATTCGTTCGAACTCCTTAAAGGTGAAACACCTGAAAGGTGGGTCATAGAATTGGGCCAACGCTCTAAGGGCATCCACTTGCACATTAACTTCAAGTAAATCCAAAATTTTGCCAAATTTCCCCATAAAGATTACACGTTGTACTTTTTCAACTTCTGAGCAAGATTCTTAAAGTTGTTTACATCTGGTTTGAGAACTCTCAATTGCAAGGTCTTTCTTAATAGAGTAATGTTTGAGCCACCATTTGATCCCATGTTTCCTGTGGTTAAAGTTATTCACAACAAACCTTAATTTTTATGGTTTTGAAGATGATATGATAATGATTTTTTTTCAAAAGTGACCATGATGAAGAATATGATGCAAAAAAAGAAAATGACGATGAGGAGAGTGAAAAAAAACAATTGGGTATACTAGAAGGTAAAAGTGAACATGACAAAGGGTAGGTTTTTTTTCGTATGTACATGAGATTTACACGATTCTTTTTGTCTTATGTTATTTTTTTATGTGAACCTTTGCTATGGGTAGCTCTATAGTTCTAAATTGGTTCCTAGAGCACACAACTCAATTCTAAAATATTAAACCAATTAATAGGTAAACTATTAAAATGGCAATATTATAGAAAATGTCAACTTTAGGTGAGACTTTCATGACAACCAAACAGGATGTACATCAAGAAGATTATCATTACACAGTCTCTAACTTATTTTAGGTTGCACTCAGCCCGGGTATAGAGCTCACTCATAAGTGTGTGAATCGTGTTAGAGTAGTGTATAGAAAAATAAATAAAAAGTAAAATAAAAAAAAAAATCATCACAATGAAAATAAATTAACAAGACACATATAATTATATTCACAATATAACAAAACAAATAAACAATAGATGTAATATAAATAAAATAATAATTATATACTATTAATTATATTGGGCTTGACTCTCAAAAGTCCCCAGCAGAGTCGCCAGTTATCCTGTCCAATTTTTCCGCAAAAAAGGAGTCGCCACCAATTTTTTTTAAAGGGAAAATTAGCTAAAACCTAAAATAAAATTTTGAACAAAAAAAAAACGAATTCGGGAGTTGATTACAAATAGGGAAAGTAATATTACCTTACATCGTCTGTTAAAACGGTTACCCTATAATTAATTGTAGACAAATTATTTATTTATTTAATTATTTATTTTACCCCCTAAAAAATAATAAGAAAGAAAATAGATTATTTACAATAATAAAAGAAGGAAAAATAATTTTTTTTATTAATTTGGTTTGACAAGAAGAAGACCTTGCTCCTACGTATCCCCAGGTGCAATAGGGAAATCAAAACACACGTAGTTCTTGGATAGAAAATATTTATGTGTTGTCCGATTTTTATTATTACTCTATTTTGATTATTTTTTTATTATAATAATTATTATATACGTATTTAAAAGTAAAAATAATAAAAATAATAATAATAATAATAATAATAATAACAACGAAAAAAGAGGTGAGATGTCTGTTCACAGATTATATCTTTTTATTTTTTGTTTTAAAGAAAAATTGATTTTTGTTAGAAAACAACGTAACGAAATGTAATAAATAACGAATAAGATGTGAAATGTGGCGCGGCGAGCGAGGATGAATTTCATCCGGTGGCAGCGATCATTAATTCTAATTCTAAGGGAAAACTATTTATTCGTTGTTATGATTTTTTTTTTTGTTATTTGATAAAGACGTGATATGAGTTTTGTGTTATATTACAATATGGTGAAATTTATTTTCTTGGTGATTGGTTTATAAATATCAATTACTTATATTTTTTTAGCATTTTGTGTTGCAAAGAAAACAATTTTAGGAACAGACAACCTTATAAAAATGAAAGCTTAACATATGAGTTTATTTTTGCGTAAATATAAAGAAAAAAAGAACATTTTTTAAAGGGATGCAATACAAAGACTAATAAGAAGAAATTAGAGGAGCAATAAGAAAGTGATACCTTACTACTGAATTGGTTTTTTGCTGGACTGATTTTCCCAAGACCAAATTATCGGCTCCTTTTTTGTCTATTATTCTCTCTTCTTTCTATTTTTTGTGCTCTCAAAAAAATGCTCCCCTTTTACTCTTACTATCGATTATTTATATGCTTTTCGTGTGTAGATTATAAAAGACAACGAAATAATTTTCAATTGATCACCATTTTGTTACTATTAATCTCTTTTTTTTCGGTTTCTTTTTATTCAATTGATTATCATTATACCGATTTTTATGACCATCAATTCATTCAATTGATCATCATTATACCGATTTTTATGACCATCAATCCATTTCTTTTCGGTTTCTTTTCATTCAATTATGTACCTTTATTTATTTTTTTTATTTTTTATTTTTTACTTTTTAGAAAAGAGTCTGAACATGAATTATAGCCCTAATTATTTATTTTTATTTTTATATTTCTATACATTTATTATTATTATTATTATTTCCCCTTTTTTAATAAAAAGTAAAAATAAATAAATAGATAAATAAGTAAATAAAAAGTAGACAAAATTAGGCGTCAACACCTTGGTAGGCCTTATTGTGTTCAATGTGAGATTCTTAACACCTCTCACGTTTAGGACTTAACATCTAGACGTGACTCGATAGCGATGTCTTAATAGCAGTCTTACCATGTCAAAATCAAAATGATGTATATCTCATGATAGAGACGAAAATAAAAACAAACATAATTATAGAGATAAAAAAAAATTATAAATTACAGAGACAAAAACCAAAAGGCAAAAAATTAATTAATTTTTGTTTTCAACTTCAACTGAAATACATTCAAGTGTTATCTTTAAATTTTAGTTTTCTTGCTTATCTTTTTTCTTCTCTTTCTCTATAATAAAAGTTATCTTTAAATTATTTTGTTCAACTCAATACCACGAGATGTCAAAAATCCACGAGACATGTAATGTGAGCATTTCACGCCATCAAATTATGTCCACATTAGCAACTGATGATTGACATGTCCAATTAAAGGATTGAAATCAAAAGAATCTCAAGTAGTGGGATGTGAAGTAGCAGTGTCAATTTACAAGGAAGGGGGGTTTGAACTGTAAATTTACCTATTTAAAATTTCCTATTAAAAACTTAAGAGAATAACTCAAGATTGATCTTGGTTGTAAAAATAAAAAACGAATAACGTTCTTGGTTCTTGACCAGAAAACAGAGAACGTTTTTGGTTAGTTAAAATCAATAATTTAACTTATCTATTTAACTTGACAATCAAACACACTAAAATTAAATAGATAAGGGAAGAGATACCTCACAAGGATATATTCCGGTTCATCCAACTCGGGCTACGTCCAGTCCTCACAACTGTGAGATTTTCCACTACGTGTTCAAACGGAGAACAATCTTGGTTTTACACCACCAATTAAGATCAACCTTGATATGTTACAAAGCAAGTCCTTTCCACCCAGAAAGGAGTTCAAATCAGGTTATCTATCAATCATTAGAGGAGATTTTACACTTCACCTTTTAACCATAAAAGGATTTTCTACAAACTACTTAAACTATAAACAACCTTTATAGTCTTGAGTTTACATAATAATAATTTAAAGATATTTGTAGAATCTGAGTATGCTCAACTCGTGTTTGAAAATAGATTCTTGATAAAAGAGTTCAATTAAATGATTATGATATTTGAAAAAAAGAACATAACTGAATATTTTGTTTGCGATTGAGAAGCTTTCAAGTATGTAAGTGTATGTGAGAAATGGATTTTCTTAGCACTTGAAGTTCTGATTTTTCCTTGAGCTTGGGGTTCCTTTTATAGGCTTCAAGGAGGTTGATGACAGCTGTTATGACCGTTGGAAAGGTGTGTAATTGTCATGTGTCAGATTTGACTAAGGACCAGACTTTTTGAACCATGAATGTTCTTGACTTGAACATTATGCATTTTTGGTTTTTGTGATAAAAATGTCAGATCTGCAGCTTCTCATTCTTGATTGTGATTTATAATCCTTTATGTGCATAAACATCTCAGAGATGTGCTTAATAGCTCAAATCCAGATTGTCTTTGATTCCATCAAAACAGGCTGGAGAATGATGTTAAAATTTTGGAGACTAATGTTAACATATTGGAGAATGATGTTAACATTCTGGAGACTGATGTTAACATGCTGGAGAATGATGATCGCATGTTGGAGATTAATTGCAACATGCTGGAGAATGATGTTAACATTCTAGAGATTGATTGTAACATGATGGAGAATGATCATTTGTCACTTTTGTTTTGTGTCATGCTTTTTAATCTTTGATCTTTTGGAGTGTTTCTTTTGTTGATGAGAGAGTAGTATATTCCTTGTAGATGTACTGGAAATCTATTCGTAATTTATAGAAGTTTTCCTTGCATTAACAGATGATTTGAACTTGCTTGATGAAAATGAAAAAACATGGAGAACGTTCTTGGTTTTCTAGAATTTGTCAAGAACGTTTTTGGTTCTATTTTGTTCATTTTTTGCTTTTTCCTTAAATTGTTTTTGCTTGCATTGCTTAGTACCTATCTTGGATTATTACATTCAAAAACACATGTTAAATTAACACATCATTGAGAATCATAATTAGAGTCTTTAATTAACTTTTGTTTGTTTACATCAAAACATTAATTTGGGATTTTGTCTCAACTATCTCCCCTTTTTTGATGATGACAAACATGTTAATTTATATTTTAATTTTGATTCTAATTTTAATTATAGAGAGCTTAAAAGCTCCCCCTCATAATATGCTTCAGATTTTGAACCAAAATAGAATTCATTGCTACATTTAAAATGATGAATATACAAAATTCAGACATGTTTCAAGCAGTTTAAAATATACATAAGTGCAATTTACAAAATGACTTCTTAGTTCATATCAGATTACATTAAATCTAAACTAATTCTCCCCATTTGTCAAAGCAAAAAGCAATAGAAGAAAAAAAATGAAAATTAAAGCCTATTTAGAAAGGGAGGGGGAAGATGCTTCAGATGAAGATGATTTGGATGGTTCCGGAACAGCCTGGAAAGAGGGAGGAGGAATCAATGAAGATGGATTAATCCCTAGCTTTGGAGCAAGTTGGGCTGCCATCCAATCCCGTAGAGTATCATACTCCTTATCTTGATGTTGTTGCCGCGCCATAATTGTCTGGAGTGCAGCCATAATGGATTGGCTGGTTGACTCTTGCTCGACTTTTTGACATTTAGCATGGCGTTTGGAGCTGTCTTTGGGGGTAGAAGTGAGAGTGCTTTGTAAGGGAGCAACAGTAGTGCAGAAAGATGAGAGAGTTGCAAATGAAGTGGCAATGGTGGGAAGGGCAGTGGCTGGTGATGTTGGAGGATGAATGGACAGACCAGGGGTATTAAGGAAGGTCATAAACTGACTGATACCAAAGATGGATGAGTTGGTCTTTTGTGGAGAGACAAAAGTTGGTGACATGATTGATGTAGAATGAAATGGGAGTTGAGAACACATGTCATTTAGTGGATGATAGGGAAAGGTGGATGTGTGGTGAAAAGAGGAAGGGAGGCTAAGTGGATTGGAGGAGAAAGGGAGAATATTTGGTGAAGAATGTTCTTGAGCTACAGTTGGAGGGGTGTAGGGTGGAGTACGTTCTTGAGTGGCAGTTTGAGTGGGGCTGGGTGGAGAACGTTCTCGAGAAGTAGGTGGAGAACGTTCTTGAGCAGTTGTTTGTTCAGGATTTTCTTGTAATCCTTGTTCGTGGTAGCTATCATGTTTTGAAGTATGATGTAGGGCAAATTGACTCTCTTGCACTTAAGGAGATGATGGATGATCAAGGCATCATTATCGGAGACATACTCATGACTCCCACAGTGAGACAAGATCGAGTGCTGGTTGATACTATTGAAGACTTTGTAGAGGGGCTTTAAGGATGTAGACTGATAGTTTTTGCAGTCCTCTTGAAATAGTTCAGCAAGAACTTCCTTCATGTTAAGTTAAGAACTGAGTACCAGTTCTTGCCAAAAATAGAAGGACCATCATTTGGTAGATCTAAAATGGAGGCAAGCATGTCAGGGGTTAACCTTATTTCAATACCCTTGAGATTAGTCACTAGAAGTGACTTCTCAAGAAAGGTTTGGGCCTTGCAGTAAAATGCTCGCACCACATCAAGGTAAAAACAATCAGAAATCTAAAGAAATGGGGTCTGGCCTAGGGCGTTTGTGTGGTGTTGAATAGAGTTGTCGTCTACGATCAGATTTTCAAGCATGAACACTCTACCAATTCCAACAAGTCGCTCAACCCATTTTTCAGCATATATTTTTTGGAGGATGGATGGAATGAGTGGAGGGAAGCGAAGTTTAGGGCCATATTTGGTGGGTGGGGTTGTGGAGAATGTTCTGGATGTTCAGTGGTAGGTGCATAACGTATTGGGGAAGGAGAAGGAGAATGTTTTGGAGATGGTGGAGAACGTTCTCGAGGCTTCTGCTTTGGAGCAGTAGTTTTACCTCGTTGGGGGGTTTTTTAATTTGTTCTTGGCCAAAAACTGAGATAAAGTTATGGTGGTTTTGACCTTTAGATTTTGTTGTTTTGTGGAGGGTTTTGTTGGAGAGGGTTGAGAGGATTTGGTTCATGAAAAAATCTCACATTGACTTCGTTTTCTGATTAGAAGGTGTTGAAAAAAAGGGTTCAGTTGGAAGTGAAGATGTTGATGGTTCAGAGGGTTTGAGAAGGGTGGAAGATTTTGTAAGGTTAGAAAACAAAACGAATTTTAAGATTTACAAACACAATAAAAATGATCTCAACCAAAACACCATCCACCTAGACAAAACAAAAGTTCATCTTTCAAATAAATCAACTCTAGTTTCAAATTTTAGCTTCCAATCTAATAATATAAGGTTTGAATAGCAGAGCAAACATGAAGAGAATGAGAAAATACATACTGGTTATGGGTTGATTTGAGAAAATTGGATGGCGGATTATTTTGAATTTTCTTTATCTCCTCTTCCCTGTTTTTTATACTTCCTCTCTTTTCCTTGGTTGATTTCAAAAATACAGAAAAAAAAAAAAAAACTCTTTTTTTTTATAAAAAAAACTCTCTTATTCTTCTCTATTTTTTTCTTCTACTTAACTAGATTCTACCTACCCCTAAATTTTTTTCCCGTTCTTTTATGAGTTTTTGTCTGAACTTATAGACTAAAATGATGAACTTTTGAGTTCATTAAATAGAATCAAGTTCCGGATTTTGTATTGTTTTGTAGTAAATATTAAACAACATCAAATTTTGAGTGCACAAGTTGTACAAGTAATGACCGCTATAAAAGAAATAAATAAATAAATAAAATGAGGAAAGGAACTAATTTGCAGCATGTTTTTAGTAGAGATGCTAACAAGACAAGCAAGATAAAGGAATGCACATAGTGAAACAGCGGGAACAAAAAAAAAAGGAAAACGTGGGAACACCTATCTAAATTATATACTCAAAATTGAGTTAGATTTGTAAAATGATGACTTTTTTAGAATTTATAATAATTGTAAAATATTTATTAAACATAATATTTTATATTTTTTTAAAATTATTTTTAATTGATCGGACAAAATTGAAGAACTACATTATTTTTGCTTATATTTCATTAAGGAGAGAGTATTTATGTTAGATCATCATAAATTTGTATAATTTATTTTATACAAGTTGGGTTATAGATTTTTTTCGATGACCAACATTTTTTTTAATGACAAAGTTAGGTTATAGATGATCACTATATATTGTTTTGTAAATATTTTTTTAAGATATGAAAAATTTATTGTTAAATTAATATCAACATAAATATAATTCAATTAATATGATTTAATTTTTTTTATTTGATAATTTAATTTATATGTACTATATCAATATAAAAAACAAAATC
>JBBPBP010000001.1:30445261-30489700 GCA_037974735.1 Cicer chorassanicum
TCGTGATCACTAACACCTCAAAATTTTTAATAATGTTGAAAGAAATACTATTATTTTTATTTTATTTATATGATACATGCATTTTATTTGTCACGCTTATCTTTAAGAAAAATATTATTACTCTTATTTTATTTTTATAATTTTTGTGAACTAAAATAGATCTATTTGATATATTTTATGGACTAAACTAGGGTCGTACTTTAATCAAGGTGATTCAAAATTTTATATTTATATATGAATTTGATTGAATATATGGAAGTAGTTAAATTTTATATATAAAAAAATATTTATGTTAAAAAAATTGAAAAATAAATAATTATTAATTGTGACAAAGTTGTGTGACAAGCAAATTATATAAGTCTATATGATAATTGTGGTTTAATATATATGTTAATAAATATATAATAATATAGATATAGTGGTGTATGTTGATGTAATTTTGGGATCTATAATCAGTATATTTTATGAGTAGAGTTGTTTTCATGAGTTGAACAGTGGTTATTGAGTTATCTTTGTCTAGATGTATACTTGAGTCTAATATGTGAAGATGAGATGCTATTTGTGCATATTTTCTTGTTACACGAATTAACCTAATCAAATGAAATGCATCGTGTAGATATGATATTGATTGGTATGTGTAGATCCTCATTGTAGATTAGTAGTGTATGTGGTGGACTAAAATTTATTTTACCAATTAATTTAATAATGAAAATTGTATATTTTTTATTAGACTCAATTTTTAAAATTAAAACATACTCTACAAAATTTTTAAGATTATAAAAACAACTGCTATAATTATAAAATAAAATAAAATTTCCAACCTAAATTTCAACTAATTTTTAATTATTAAAAAATATAAATCAAAATTTAATCTACTACTTATCTCCGATATATTTTTGTAAATTTCCAATTTATATTGTAAATTTACAATTTAAAATTTTTATTCGGTCACCTCGTTATTTTCGTTCAAGATCCATAATAATATTTTCTGAACTAATTTTTGTTGCCACAGGTTTACGCAACAAGATCTTAACCTTTGCAGAGGTTGTGTTTTTCCACCTCCCTCTTACAACAAGATCTTAACCTTTGCAGAGGTTGTGTTTTTCCACCTCCCTCTTACAACGTATATCTTGAATGTAAGGGTTTGACGGCTGTAATGAGTGACATACATGCGATGAAATTAAGAAAAAGAGTTGGTTTGTTGGAAGGAGAAGTTGAAGTGTTGAGGAGTGGCTTTGAATTTGATGCTTCTTCTAATTGTTTAGAATTCATTTTCCTTCTACTATTATTATTCTCATCGCACCACTACTATACTCTTACTATTGCTTCTTCTATTGTTTATTAATTTCTCATATCTGTTTAATTAGAATTTAGATTCCTTTCACATTAACACTTTGTTTTCTATTTTTAACTTATAACAATAATAATAATGTCACACCGCAGTTGGATTCGGATTTCTTGGGGTTACACGTTCACGCAGTTTTAAGTGAGAATGAATCTCGCTTGTACTCCACATTTCTGTGAACAAACAAAAACACATCTCTAAAAAAAAAGTGTGCCAAAAAGAAAATATGGAGGAAAAGAGATTCGTAATAGAAGCATCAGAAGCAAAATCGATGGCCCAATCATTGGGCTTAACCCTAGCCCAACTACTCCCCACCCTCGTCAAATCGGCCCAGCCTCTGTCGGATCTTCATCGGCGTCGACGTCGAATTCCCAGACCTTCCCTTTCACCACACAATCCACGCCGAACAGTTCCTCTTAACAAACCTCTCTCTCAACAAAGAGACACATCTTCAATATTTCGCTGTCTCCGCCGCACCTTGCGACCATTGCCGTCAGTACCTCCAAGAAATCCGCAACGCCTCCGATATTCCACTTCTCATAATTGAAAGAAAAGTACTATGAAAAAAAAGTATACTACTATTATCAAATTTTTTAATCAATTTTAGTTTCTCACTAATTCATTTATGTCAGCATTCATATATATTGCATATTAAAGATTGTCTAAATGAATAGTTGATATATTTCTCTATTGATTTTAGTTCTCAACAATTACATATATAATTTCTATAATTAAAATTTTTAATTAAAAATCATAACAAATCAAAAAAGATGTAAAGTGCAAAACTTAAAAGTTTTAGTGGTGTTAAACCTATAACCTAGTCACATTGATTTATTAAAGTCATGTCATTTAACTATTAGTCAATTTATTTGATAGTACTAAAACATATTAATTTACAAATGTACTTTAGAAGTTTCATTAAAAATTATTTAATATGATGTAGCAAATTGAATAATTATCTTTAAATGCTACTTAATTTTCTACTGAATACTTCCTTATATTGCAAAATCTCATATTTTGTTTTAAAGTTTACATCATGTATATTTTCATAAGTTTTTTATATAATCATTTAATGTAGGGTATTGATATAAGTGAATAACAATTAAACTTTTATGAAATAATCAGAAAAGGTTGGACATCACATTTTTTCAGAAATACTACTAGTAATCAAAAGGTGTTATGTGTCTCTAATTAAATAGCAATAATAATTAGTGGAGGGAAAGATATGGAGAGAAAGTGAGAGAAACTTACATCATGAAGACAAATAATACCAAGATGGCTTGTGATACAATTGATAGGTCCACAATAGTTTCACCCGTGTGTCTTGAATAAACACTTTGAAATAACACACCAATCATTTTTTCATACCAATTCAACTCCTTCAAACCTTCTAAATTCCAATCCATTACACAAAAAAGTGTAACTTGAACCATAATAAATCCAAAAACACTAATCACAACAAAAACAGAGTGTTTCCCTTGTAACAAGTGTTTGTAACCAACTTCCTCTGCATTCTTCAAAAGATAACCACACTCTTTCTTCTTATAAAATTTTCCCAATACCCATATGCAAAATCTCAAACATGGAGGGTACAATGAGTTCCCAAGAAGTACTGGTGGAATAAGCATAATAAGAAGACCTGAATTCTTTCTAAACACAATCATGTTTTCATTTGTTGGAACAAATCCACAACTTGCAAATGTTGAAACTATAGTAAAAGTAGAAAAAGTCAACATTTTTAGACCCTTTTTTTCTAGTATTTTTTTAGCACTAGGAATAATTGTAAAATAAAGTGACACCCCAAATACACCTATAATATGAAGTATTACAAAATAAGCTAGAACTACATAACCCAAATATTTCATAGACAAATACCTCAAATTTTCATTTGTGGTACTCAAAGATTCATGTGATTTTGTGTACCTCATTTATGGTACTCAAAGATTCATGTGATTTATTGTGTGAGTTAGAATTTGTTCCCATTTCAACTTCAAGATGAATTTGATCAACAATAACGGGGTTTAAAGAAGCGAGACGAGCATACGAAGAAGCGATTTTATCTAACTCGGTTTTTAATCTTGATCTAATGAAATGAAGTCCTACCATTGAGGTGAAGATTTCACCACCTATTAACATTAAAATGGTAATGATGATTAATTCAGAGTTAGAAAAAACCTCCATTTCAATCGTGAACATGCTTGAAACTGTTGCGGATGAAACAAATGTGAAGAATAAATCTAAGTTTTTGGTTGTTTCTAAATTTGGATTTGGATTTAGAGCTTTGAGAAATCCAAATCCCAAAATGGAAAGAGAAATGAAATATGTAATTTGAATCCATAATGGGTTTGCTCTTAGGAGAATGTAGCGATAAAAACATGGTACTAAGAAAAAAATTGATTTGCTTAGACAAGGTAGTTTTTGATATGAAGTGTTGCAACTTGTTCATAAGACAACCTAAGATATTCATCTTTGTTGTCTCTTTAATTTTTGAATCAATGTTTGTTGTAATAAATTCTAATGCAAGAGATGGTATTTAAAGAAAAGTTTTCATGCTGCTTATAGTTTCTTTGTTTAAATGTCTTTTATTAACTATTCTTAATTTTTAAATGAGTCCAAGAATATATATATATATATATATATATATTTTAAATTGGGTAGAAACAAACTAAGAGAGGGAATCGAAGCCAACTCTCTACAACTGCAGTATAGTCTTACAATTGTAGCAACTATTGGCCACCACTTTATAAAATATACAAATTGGTTGGATTTTGATTTTGTGTTTAGGGAAATGACACAACTTCACATCCTAGACGATCTAAATTGTTAATTTAAGATTATACGGTTCAAATTACACATACATATAATCAGTTTAAAACAATTTTGATTGTTGCAATTTAAATCACACAATCTATCCCATTTTTTGACGAGGACGCTAAACAAATAAAAATATATAAATCAATGCAATTATTTATAATACAAAACTTGAATTTCATGTTAATTTTATAAGACATTTTTTGTAACAATATTTATAATCATACACCAAATGTAATAGGTAGCTATATAAAACCTGTATTGGTCTCCACATAATCTTGTTCGTTTTATTCTTTGAAACTTGAGCTCCCCTTTGAGCGCAGAATATTTGGAAAACTCTAACAAATATATATAAGTGAATATGACTAAGTCCAATTCAGTATTTTGTCATTTGTCAAAATATGAATCATATCTTTGCAAATAATAAATGTATCTTCTTGTGAGTGTTTCTTCTTGTAAACAATTCCTTATCATATCTTCTTGTAAACAATTCATATATTCTTCTACATTATGATCAACTCTTCTTGTAAATAATTCATATTTTCTTGTAGATAAATCTTGATCAAATCTTTATGTAAATAATTCATATCTTCTTGTAATAAATCTTCATCAAATCTTCTTGTCAATAATTAATATCTTCTTGTGATAAGATGTTGATCATATCTTCTTGAAATTTCGACCATATCTTCTTTTCAACTTGGTCAATGATTTTCTTCAATTATAAATATGAATCAAATCTTATTTTAGAGTGTCTTCAAAAACACGAATCTTCTTTCATACTTTATGAAGTCAAATATATTGTTCTCCTAAAATACTTATGTTAACATCAAAACTCTAAGTATAAAACTAACTTGATTCCAACAATCTCCCCCTTTTTAATGATGTAAAAACTGGATTTTTTATAACAACTTTTCTTTTAAATACTTTGACTCCCTTAAGTCTAAGTATTTTTCTTAGTAATTTTTCTCCCCAAATTATCAAACAATTTTCTCCCCTTTTTTGTCATCAGACAAAAAGACTTTAAAGTGAAACTTGTCTCTGTTTTTTAATTTGCCTTTTTTTTAATAGAATGAAAATAGCATAAACGTAAAACACAAAATTTATCCTAAGTATGATGAAGTTACAATGTCAATTATAAGGAAGGGGGGTTTGAATTATAATTGTCCTTTTTAAAAATTCTTGTTAAAAAAACTGAAGTGTTTAACTCAAGATTGATCTTGCTTACAAACGAATAACGTTCTTGGTTAGTGGAAAGAAAACAACAATATTAATTTATCAATATAAAAACTGATTGTAAGAATAAAAGTAAATAGAGATAAGAAAAGAGACATCACACAAGGATATATCCTAGTTCACCCAACACGGGTTACGTCCAGTCCTCACAATTGTGAGATTTTCCACTAAGTGTCCAAAGCAAGAATGTTCTTGGTTTTCACATAGCTTTCACATATCAATCTTGATCTATTACAAAGTTACACCTTTCTACCTAGAAAGGATTTCCACAGATTACCTTACACTATTTCAAAAAAGATTTTACAAGCTACCTTTTAAATTATTAAAGGATTTTTACACACTACTCAAGCTTTGTCAACAATATAGCCTTGAGTTACAAAGTAATGATTTTTGAAATTGTTAGAATCTGAGTATGCTCAAATCTTGTTTGAGAATAGATTCTAGATTTTATAACTTAATAATAACTGATTCTAATATCACACTAAGGATATAACTGAAACTTAGAATGATAGAGAAGCTCGAGTATGATGGAATAAGTGATGTTTTACTTGGCACTTTGAGTTCTGATTTGTTCTTTATCGTGAATTTTTATTTATAGGCTTTAAGAGAGCTTATGAAATCTCGTTTAGCCGTTGGAAATAGTCCAGCTGTCATGAGTAAGTGAATGGATAAGATCAACCATAAAGCCAGAATGTTCTTGTTGAAACCAGGAATGTTCTTGTGATCCAATAACATTCTTCGAATTTTTCTTGAGATGAGCTGACTTATGTTCTGATCTAATCAGTAGTCTAAGATGATTTCATGCCTTGAATCACGTGTGCAGGTCTGTTTGAAAGTACAACAGTAGTGTCTTTTCCAGCTTGTCAGTTTGTACTTGCACTTGCTTAACTTCGAGAATGATCTTGCTTTATGTCTTTTGTGAAACAAAGTGTTTTGCCTTCGAATTCTGGAGTGTTTCTTGCTAAGATTGATCCTTGTATATTTCTGATGAAAGTATGGAATGGATAACATTTCAAGGATCTAATCTTTAATATAGGAATCTGATTATCTTTGTCAATCTGGAGATGTGGAGAACGTTCTTCGTTTCACTGATTTAGCTTTCTTTATTTTAATATGATCTGCTTTGTAATACTTGGTACCTATCTTGTTTAACACACTCAAATACACATGTTAAATACCAAAACACTTTAGAATCATAATTAGAAGTCTTAATTAACCTTTTGTTTAATTATCATCAAAACATTAATTTGGGATTTTGACTCAACATATGAAACTAAACTATTCTAAGGTTGTCACAACATCAGTTAGGTAAAAGAATAAGGTTTAGGTTTTTCTTGATGAAGTCAAACCTATCTTCAGCTAGTGGTTTGGTGAATATGTCTGCCCATTGATGTTCGGTGTCTACAAATTGGATATGAAACACACATTTTTGAACAAAGTTCCTAATGAAATGGTGTTTGACTTCTATGTGTTTAGCTCTAGAATGAAGTATAGGATTTTTGGTTAGGCAAATGGCAAACGTGTTGTCACAATAAATTGGAATGTTGGTTTCTAGGATTTTTTAGGCTTCTAGTTGATGTTTCATCCAAAGTAGTTGAGAACCACAATCGGCTGTTGAATTGTACTCAACTTCTGTTGTTGACATGACAATTGTGTTTTGTCTCTTATTTGACCAAGAGATTAAATTGTCACCTAGAAATGTGCAATTTCCACTTGTGCTTTTTCTCTCAAGTTTATCTCTAGCATAATAAGAATCACTATACCCACTTAGTTTGTACTGAGAATTTTTATTGTAGAACAAGGTAATGTTGGCAGTGCCTTTTAGGTATCTAAGTATTCTCTTGGCAACAGTTAAATGTGATTCCCTAGGGTCAACTTGAAATCTTGCACATACACATACATTAAAGATGATGTCAGGTCTGGAAGCAGTAAGGTAAACTAAGGATCCTATCACTCCTCTATAGGTTTTCTAGTCAACTTCTTGGCCTGATTTATCTTTTTCAAGTGAACAAGTAGGGTGCTTTGGTGTAGTCATAGGTTTGCAATCACTCATCTTGAACTTCTCGAGAAACTCTTTGGTATATTTAGTTTGATGAATGTAGATACCTTTTTGAATTTGCTGAATTTGTATCCCTAAGAAGAGCTTAAGTTCTCCCATCATACTTATTTGAAATTCAAGCTACATCAATTTAGCAAATTCTTGGCAAAAAGTGCCATTAGTAGATCCAAAATTAATGTCATCAACGTAAATTTGAAGAATAAGAATGTCATTGATCCGCTGTCATACACGAGTCAAATACAAGTAATAGAACGTAGTTAGAGTAAATAACTCGAGTCATTTCGCAAGGACTACTGATATGATAATATTATCCAAATTGAAAATTGAAATTAGAAAGGTTTTCATTTAAGATTTTTGTTTGAACAAATTAGCAAAACGATTAATTCACTGATACGAGAGTTTCAGACCTATCACAGATTCTATCAACGAGTTTAATTTCTAATTCGTAACACTATTACTATTTGACTATAGAATTGATCAAACAAGTGTAATCAACCCTATGTGAATTCAATTTCTTTGACTGGATTAAGCATCACAATCATCGATATATTACAATTAATATAGAAACCAAAACCGAATTCTGTCAAATAATCAATCCTACTGAAATTCGAATTAAGCAATCAGAATAAAAATAAAATCGAATAAAGAGAAATAGAATCGTAACGTAAAATTAACAATATAACCTGAACCTCAAGGTGTTGATAAAACTCTAAACAGTGGATTAATCGGAAAGAAAATTAGCCTTCCATGAAAATAAAATAAGGGAAACTCTGAATATAGTATTCGCTTTTTGGGTTTGTAAAACATGTGGCCCAATACTTAAAAATATTACAAAAGTTCAGATGACGAAATCTGCAGTTTAGGCCCAGTAAAGTTCGGCATTGGGCTTTTATTCCAACACAAAAAATGCGGCTCTGATTTTTAGCTTTCCAACGCCTGCTCGCATGCGTCAATCTGATATCCAGAGCTCAAGTAATGGCCTACAGAGCGAGTAGGGGTCAATATGCAAATAATAAAATTAAAATTCAATTTTGATCCAAAGTTTAGAAACAAGCTAAAAAATCAATCTAAGCTATAGAGAGCTTTTAAAATGCCAGAGTAAAAAACTAGAAACATGTGCTCAAATGCTTTGATCAAATTCCCCCACACTTAAACTTTTGCACTCCGAGCAAAGTAATGCATGTGATTCCAAATATTCTCATGAATGCAAAGTGGTGAGAGAAAAAAAATTATTTCTAGCTTAATGCAATCATGAATAGCTTTTTATCACAACCAAGACAAACAAGAAGACAAGTTAACTGAATAATGCATCACAAGTGATAGAGTCCTCCCAATATATAAAATTCTCTCAACCACTCAAGTGTTTAGGCTACTTTTTACACTCAAAGCACATCATGAAAGCTAGCACTACGATAGGCTTAACAAGCTTCTAACATCTATATTTGAAACACATGCACATATTGATCAAAAAGTCTTTATTAGGGTTGTAACGGGGCCAAGGTAAGGGTGAGACAATCCTAAGGAGACTAAGGCTAAAAATCAAAGAGGATAAAGGAGTAATGATCAAGAGAGAAAAATAACATTGAGAGGTAACTCAACAAAATATCATTAACTTTATTCGCACATTCTCTTTTTTTCACCACAACTTTTTGTTCACATCACAACCTTTTTCCTCATTTATTCATCAATTTTTTTTTTGGAAAATGAACCTCAAATCTAACCAACAAACAAGTTGAGCACCCTCACACTTATTTAAAGAAGGACTCCTTTATCCCCCAAGATTGGGTCAATTCATTGTTTTTCACTTTTAGGCTTGTAATGAGCTATATAACAAATAATGGGATAATTAGGCTCAAAGGGGCTTAAACAAATGGATAATTGTAGGGTAAGCTTATTTGGTCGGAAGCTTAACAAGAAACAAATGCCTAGATCATTTCAATATATGCATGCGGACGCGAACAAGAGTCAAGTCAAGTTCTGCCGTAGCTAGCAATCATGAGTGAAATCACACACAAAAAAAAGGAAATGGAAAAAATGTTTTCCATCCATAATAAGGCTCAAAATCTCACAAAGGTTAATGACCTATCACAAATGATACACAATTTAGCATTCTAATCCAACTTATTGTACCAAGAATGTAAAGATACTATCCAATCATGCCAAAAACTCAATAAAATTTGATGAAAAAGCATGCAATACAATGCATATTGTATTTTATTATATTTTTTATTTTTATTATTATTATTTTTTTTTATATTTTTATATTTTTTATTTTTTTGAAAATCCTATAATAAATAAAATCCTAAATAATACCCCCCACACTTAAACTACACATTGTTCTCAATGAAAGTAACAAGTATAAAATAAGAGTAAGGAAAAGAGAGCTCCCTGTTCAAACTTCACTGTAGGTCGACTTTTCCAAGGATAGTTCTTCTATAGTAGCATCTTCAAGTATAGAGCTCTCGTGAAATAGCTTGAAGCTATTTCATGACTAATAGTATTATTATCTACAACACACTTTCAACATATAAAACATATTTTTAGAAATTAACATCCTTTAATTTTTCAATGAATTCACTGACAATTATTCAAAACGTTTTAAATTATTTTTCTCAAATTTCTCACACAACCACAAATTTTTCTCAAATTTGCGGTAACTCATTTTTTTTCCTCAAATAACTACAAGTTTGATCCACTACATTTTTTAAAGACTAAAAGTTCAATCAAATTATTTACCTCATAACAACATAATCACACAAAACAAATATCAATTAATATTTTTTCTAGTTTCAAATTTCTAACTCTTTGAAATATTTTCATCCTTTTCAAAAAATATATTTTTCAACAAAGTTTGTATTTTAATTCATGAAACTTGAAATCTTTTAGAAAAGAATTTCAAACTCAAGACTTTAACCTTTACTTAATAAACTTGAAACTTTAATTAAAATCATGCAAACTTTTCTAAAAATTGAAAGTATACATATACAAGCTTGAAACCACGATTCACTAATTTTTCCTTAAAATACAAGTTCAAAGATTTGATAACATGTATTCATTCTTGCTCATCAACCATAACAATTATTCTTGGAAAGGCATAAACTAAAAAAATCATTTTTCTTTATTCACCACAACAACATTAATATTTTAGAGTTCTCTCAAACGCTAACTCGATGCCAACGGTATCGATTCCTTTCTGAGACTCAAGGAGCTAACTACATAAACATAAATATTTATAACAATTTGTTCACAACTAATATACAAAATTATATCTTTTTCACACACCAAACTTTTAAAACTAAATAAAACGAATATTTTCCAAACCACACACATACACATTCGACTATTAGAGCACCAAAAATTTGAGTTAATAAAGTACTCTAAACTTTTTCTTTTTAAACATAGTTCAAGAGTAATTAAAAGAGTAACATTTTTAACTTTAAACATTTTAATTTCAATCTAACTTTTTGCTCAAACTCTTTAACTTAGTTAAAATTTGAACTTTTTCACAACTTTAACAACTCTAAATTTTCTTTTAAAATTTCAACTTCAGTTCAAACTCATTTATTTGAAAATAACTCATTACATAACTCAAACACATCCAAATCAAATTTTTTTCTAACCATTACTAACAACAACAAAAGATTGGTTAAGAACTCAAAAAAAAATTTCACTCATTCCCCCACACATATAAACTTTACGAATTTAGGTAAAAAGGAGAAGGAAGTAAGTGTCTCAGCTCAAATAAATTTGCTCACAGGCACCACTTTGTAGAGATGAGCAACTTTCCTTCCTAACACTTCTTAAATGAAATCTTAGATCTAGTAGAAAATGGCGATTTGTGTTTGTTTTTTTTTTTAAACAGCAACACCAATCCTTTTTTTTTAAAAAAGAATAGAGAGAAAGAAGAAAGGGAGGGGGGCAAGGAAACTGAAAGGAAAAATACTTTTAACCTTGCTGGGTTCACGTGTGTGTGTGTGTGTATATTTAACACACAACCAACAAACAAATATATATATTATAATTAAATAATTAGATATATTATAAAATCGTCATTATAACATCTAAACACTCTTACACACATCACATTACTCACTTCTCAATCTAATTTAATAAAAGTATGTACTCTTGTCGCAACTCAATTGACAGGTGAATTTATCAGTAACAAGTGACATTTTAAAATTTTGATCGGTAGTAAATTTTTTGTAACTTAATTAAATTATACTCTAATAAAGAATTTTTATCGGTCCTCCAAAAGTATATTACTAACTCTAACAAAATTATACTTTGGTACTTAATTCATAAAATAAAAATTGGACTAAAAGTTTAAGCAATTCAACACAAAAAACAATAAAATTGGAGAAATTAGAGTTTAGAAAATTCAAGGTCTTACAGTAACTAGTGGATGAAATCCTTCAAGTTGAAGAGACTAGACGTAGCTACCGTATTGGTGGTAAACCAGGATAAATTGTTTGTGTTATTATGTTATATTCTTGTTCATAAGTTCCGTTTTCTTTACTATAGCTTAGTCACGTTAAAAAGATTTTAAATCGAAACACAATTCAAATCCCCCTTTTCTTGTGTTTCCCATTCTACAATTGGTATTAGAGCTCGGACTCAAAGTTGAGCACTTAACCGTGTTTGAGTAAAGATCTGTTATTATGACTAAT
Organism: Cicer chorassanicum; assembly: GCA_037974735.1. Classification (NCBI taxonomy): domain Eukaryota; kingdom Viridiplantae; phylum Streptophyta; class Magnoliopsida; order Fabales; family Fabaceae; genus Cicer; species Cicer chorassanicum. Next base: position 30,457,377 of record JBBPBP010000001.1, read on the forward strand.
TATGGTGAAGAAGTTACATGTGGAAACATTAAGAGGCCTTCCTTGTTTGATGGAGAAAGATTCGAGTACCAGAAAGACAGACTTAGAAGCTTCTACATCTCTCACGATCCTGAAACTTGGGACATAGTTGAAGATGGCTATAAGGCTCCAAAAGATGTTGGTGGTGTTGAAATATCCAGAAAGAACTTCGATACAGATCAAAAGAAACAATACAAAATGCATCATAAAGCCAGAACCTTCATGATGAATGTTATCACCTTTAAAGAGTTTGAAAAATACAACAACTAAGAAACAACTAAGAATATCTTTGATGCTTTGGTTCTTAACTACGAAGGTAACAAGCAGGTACAGGAAGCCAAAGCAAATCTACTCCTTAGAAAGTATGAACTCTTTTACATGGAAGAAGATGAAGACATTGAAAAAATATTTTCTAGATTCCAAACTCTGGTTTCTGGACTAAAGGTTCTCCAAAAGAGCTACACTATTGCCGACCACGTTAAGAACATCCTCATAAGTCTTTCCAGCAAGTGGAGACCAAAGGTAAAAAATATCAAGAGGCTAAGGATCTAAACAAACTCCTTTGGAATAGCTGATGAGTTCACTTAGATCCCATGAGATTGAACTGGTTGAAGATGAGCCCAAAAAGACGTCAAAGTCCTTGGCCCTCAAATTCCAAAAGAAAGAAGACGAATTCTAAGGCTCTGCAAGCAAATGAAGACTTAAAGGGAAACGAATGGGAAAGAAAAAGCTTAAATGCTATGAATGCAACAAACCAAGTAATTTCAAATCAAAATGTCCATAACTTGAAAAAGGAAACTCCTACTGGAAAGACATCAAGACAAAGAAGAAAGGTCTTATGGCTACTTAGGATGATTATAATGATTCATTTGATGAAGATGAAGAGCATGCAAACATGGCTTTGATGGCAGATACGTACTCGGAAAATTGAATCTGATGATGAAGAAATTGAGGTATTCTCTTACCTATCTCGTAGTGAACTCATTGATATGTTAAATGAGTTCCTGAACAAGAATCATAAGGTTTTTTCAAAACTAAAGTTTGTTAGAAAAAATCATGACATCTTAACAAACAAATATAGTTCCCTTGAAAAGGATTTTGAAAACCTAAAAAGGAAAATCTAATTCTGAAAGAAAATGTTTCAAAAACTTCAGAGGATAAAGTCTGCAAATCTGTTAAGTTAGAAATAGCCTTTCAAGAATTTCTTGTAAACGACATAGACATAAGCAAACAAGCTTTTATGATTTGTGGTGTTAGCAGAAACAATAAACGTGACATAGAGTTTGAAGAAACAAAAGAAAATCCTAGATTTACTCAGCCTGATATTGTTTGCGCATACTTCCATAAGAAATGTCTTAATAGAATAAATTTTCATATGCAAAAAATATGTAAAGACAAGATACCTTTCAGAACTAACAAATCATGACCTAACCAAATTTGGGTACCTAAGAATAAAATAATTTATCTTGCAGATATCACGACACATGACTGAAGAAAAGTCTATGTTCTAAGACCTGAACCTCAAGAACAAAAGATTCATAGGATTGTGTGGTGATCAGAAGGGTAAGATCATTGGCCACGACATAGTAGGTAATGGTTCTCTTCCTTCTATTAAGAATGTCTTACTTGTAAAAGGACTAATGCATAACCTATTGAGCATGAGTCAATTAAGCGACAATGGTTATGATGTTGTCTTCAATCAAAAGTCTTGTAAGACAATAAGTCAAATAGATGGATCCATAATATTTACTGGCCAAAGGAAAAACAATATTTACAAAATAAACTTATCTTATTTGAATAAACAAGAAGTCAAGTGCCTTATGTCTGTGAGAGAGGAACAACTAGTCTGACACAAAAGATTAGGTCATGCCAATTTGAGGTTAATCTCAAAATTGAAAAGACTTGAATTAGTTAGAGGCTTGCCAAACCTTAAGTACGAATCACACGTTCTTTGTGAGGCATGTCAGAAAGGGAAACAAACAAAATCTTCTTTCTCTTCTAAAAACGTTGTTTCCACTTCTAGATCACTTGAACTTTTACATCTTGATATTTGGCCATGTAAAGACCATCTTTGTCAATGGTAAAAAAGTATGGATTCATTTTTGTTTATGACTATTCCAAATGGCCATGGGTAAAGTTTCTAAAACACAAGGATGAATCACATCAGATTTACACTACCTTCTACAAACAAGTGCAAAATGAAAAAGGTTTATGCATAACAATGATTTGTAGTGATCTTGGCGGTGAATTTGAAAATAAACATTTTGAAAACTTCTGCGAAGAGGATGATATTTTACATAACTTTTCCTATCCTAGAACACCTCAACTAAACATTGTTTTCAGGTTTCTCCATTTGCATTTCTGGGTATCTTGCGTTTGCATTTCAAAAATCGATTCAAGAAGAAGAAGAAGAAGCTAAGGCCAGGCTTTTGCATTTCGGGTTTCTGGAATTCAAGTGGGGTTTCTCACTTTTCTGGTTTCATGATATCATATTTCTCTTTTTAGGGTTTCTAGAGGCAACATGCAAAGAAGAGATGATCGAGGAAGATGAAGGGTTTTGGCTAAGAAGAAGAACGAAGAAGGGTTTCTGTTGGGTGCGTGTATGTTTCGATATATCGTTTTTTAATTTTTGTAATTTTTTTATAATTTGGTTTACTATAGACAACACTACATAATCAATGCTTTTTAAGTTAAACGCTATAAACATTAGACAACATTTTCAAGAAAAGTGTTTTCTATGGTTCACCAATTTTTTTTTATTTTTTTTATTTTTAATAAGACCCAAGACAACACTTCGCAGCAAAACATTATCTAATGTATATGCTTACGAAAATGTTTTACCAACAAGCACTGTCTAAGGGTTAAGGCTACAACAACACATGTTAAAAAACACTATCTAAAAGTTCTGTATTTTTTAATACATGCAACAACAAAGTTTTTTCAAAAAAGCACTATAAAAGGAGCGTTATATATACTCATTTTTGGTGTAGTCTCCTTTTTTCGTTCTCATATTCTTTATTTGGATTTTAAGATATGTGACTTTCAATTGAGATTTCTTTAATGGTTCAACCTTTCATCAGAGGTTCGTTAAGGAGTGCTTACAGGTGACTTGGGACAAAGTGGAACATGTGGCTTTGGATATCATGAAGTAATTTCAGCTTCCAGAGCTTTTTCTATGTCTATATTCATGTCTTTTTGCCACCAATCAATCATACTTATTTACTTATCTTTTTACAAGGAATTTAAGTTGAGTAAGGTTTTTTTTTTTAGACCTAATTATACATGTTTGAAATCTTTAAGCTTGTTGGGACTTTTTTCAGTGAAGGATAAAAGATATTATAATAAAAAAGGAATCCTTCAATAATTTTTATCTATGAAATTTTCAATATCTTTTAAATGGTATGTTTTTAACCAATCATCAACCTCATTATTATTGAATTATATTTATGATAATCATAATACACATATATTTTTATAAATTAGAAGTTTATTTAAGATTTTTGGATAGAAATATATATTTTATGTAATAAAATTTAGAAACTATAAACGTATTCACAATTTTAACTTGTGTCTAGTGCATCACACAAGTACATACACTAGTTACACTTAAAAAGAGAGGGTTAAGAAAAAGTAACTAACTCACTTTTGAATATATCAACCAACAATCATAATTATCAATGACCTAAAATAGAATTATACCATGGGTGACTAAACTTTTGAGTTGTAATACCAGGATAAACAACCAATAGGTGAATCAATGCATTCCATATATGAAAATGAAAGTAGTTATTGAGGACCGTTATGAAATAAACGAAGGAATCCAACAACAAACATGTATTTGCCACACAATAACAATTTTAAAATTAATTTCCAAAATTACTAGAAAAACTCCAACTTTAATTAAAGTAGAATCTTTTTGAGTAATAAAATTGCTTTCTCTTCAAAAACTCAAACGCCTTAAAAAAACTATTTTTCATAGATATTTTTTTCTCTTGGTTTCAAAGAAGCACTTATTCAAATTTGAAAATAATAACTAAAGTAAACTCCAAATAATCTAGGCATAAATTTAACCACATGATGACTAAATTATATGTGATCTAATGATCAAAGAAAATGATTATTAACGATAAGATTAATTGTAGCATTAAGAATGCTTGGGACCTTATGGATGATGTGGTAATGGTAAGAAACATTGGAATGGATGATGTGGAAGAAAGTAGTCCGTACGTAGATGCATTGACGGCGAAACCTAGTTGGCTAACTCCCACACAGTAATCTAACAGTATCATATCCATTCCTGTGCCACTAATATTACATTTCTCAACTTTCGAAACTCAACGATATAAACAAAAAATTAATTCATAGCCTCACACTCTTTTCCCCAATCCCTCATCCTTCTCATTTCTGTGTAACCTTAACGCATTACACAGAGAGAGTGAGTGAGGGAAAATGGAGAAAATGGCACTCACTTTTCAAAACTCTTCATTCTTCACCACCACAACACTTCCCAAGACTTCTTCTTCTCCAATCTTTTTCTCTAAGCGTAACATACGCTTTGCACTTCCCTTATCTTCTTCCAAATCAGTGCTTCGATTCGCTACCAGGAACAGTAAGCCGATTAAATGTTCAATTTCTGATGTTACTGAGCCTAAAACCGGTAATTCACACTCTCTATAGTTTATATTTGCGGTGTTTATTTGTGTTGATTCTTATTTGTAACTCAGAAATTTTGATTGGATTTGTTGATTTTTATTTGCAATTTAGAAAAGAAGAAATTGATGAGAAGAGAAGATGTTAGGAATATTGCAATTGTTGCTCATGTTGATCATGGAAAAACAACTCTCGTTGATGCCATGCTTAGACAAACTAAGGTATTACAATTGAAGTTTAGAAATATTGTGATTGTTGCTCGTTTTGCATGTTGATTTCTATGTGATGGAAACTTTGTTTTCGTTAATGTAGATTTTTAATTTGTTTATTAATTTTTGAGAAAAGTGTGAGAGTAGATGATTTTGTTGATGATGTGATATATTTGTTGGCTTTTGTGTAGGTGTTTCGTGATAATCAATTTGTACAAGAAAGGATAATGGATTCTAATGATTTGGAGCGTGAAAGAGGAATCACTATATTGAGTAAAAATACATCCGTGACTTACAAAGATGCCAAGATTAATATAATTGATACTCCAGGTCACTCTGATTTTGGTGGTGAAGTTGAACGCATCTTGAATATGGTGGAAGGAATCCTTCTAGTGGTACTTACTCCGACTCTTTTTTGTAAATCCCGAAAGACTCAGTGTATCATTTTGCACAACTGAAATTGACTGTTTTTTATTTTGGAAGCTGCTTGTTACTTAGTGAAGAAAAATATTGTTTTCACTGATGCAACCCTCGTGCATTTTGCCACATTCTTTTCCTTATTAGTTGGGGTGTGTGTGTGTGGAGGAGTTGTAGTTTCTACTAGGTTGGATCAATACTTCCACAACTCAGGTTTTTCATACAAACTAGTTTGAAGTGCTAGAAATTGTTGTATTTGAAGAAGAGTCCCTTCTAACGTTATTCTAAATGATCAATTTTATGCATTCCTTTCATGTCTTCACACCTAAAATATTTATCAATATTGGTTTTGAGATTTCTGAATGCTAGGAATTTTTAAATTTCTCACCTTTTTATTTTCAACTATTTGGACTGTAATAATATATCCTTATTCTTTGGGGGGAATTTTGCTTAAAAGAAACGAAGTTTCGCTTCCCTCTGCTACAAAATGTGTTGCACTTTCCCTCTAATAAAAATGCTTTGTTTTTTGAAACCTGAAAATGTGGCTTCTTGTAATATATATGGTTTATCAAGCTTCTCTTTGTTTTTGTAGGTAGATTCTGTTGAAGGGCCAATGCCACAGACAAGATTTGTCTTAAAGAAGGCTTTAGAGTTTGGCCATGCAGTTGTTGTGGTTGTGAACAAAATAGACAGGCCTTCTGCTCGCCCTGATTTTGTCGTCAACTCTACTTTTGAGCTCTTCATTGAACTAAATGCAACAGATGAACAGGTATGCTTGTGATATAACTCAAATAGTTTGTTTTCTGTGTGCTTTACAAATTCGGTTGGAACTTGGAAGTCTTTCAGTAGTCAGTTTAACTGTGATTTCTTTAAGATTTTGAATGTTGTTTACTGGTAAATACTAACATATCAATTGCGTTTGAATTTTAAAGGATTGTAATTGTTTCAGTATTTGTAAAGTTTTTTTTTTGGCTTTTTGCAGTGTGACTTTCAGGTAATATATGCAAGTGGAATAAAAGGGAAAGCAGGGTTGTCTCCTGAAGATCTGGCTGATGACCTTGGGCCATTGTTTGAATCCATCATCAGATGTATTCCTGGACCACGTATCGATAAAGATGGCTCACTCCAAATGCTTGTTAGTAGTTGCTTACAATGTTACTTCTCAATCTTTTTAAATTCAATTGTTCTATTGATGTCATGTTGTACATTCCTAACTTCAAAGGAAACATAGATAATTTACCACCGCAAGGGAAACATAGATTAAAGAAGTAGATGAAGATATTTTCCTTTTAATTCCATTAAGGGAAAAAATGCATGGCAATCCTGTCTAATTTCTACTTAACTTGGATTATGCCATTTCTTTGTAGACACACACAGTCATTTATAAAGTTTGGAGGATATGCTCTGTAGTCCATTATAGTTTTAATAGACCATAAAAAATTTCAAAATACCAATAAACTCTCAAGTTTCATTTTTAAACATCATGACATGAACCAACTTATGTGAAGTTATTCATATATACAATACCTATCCTGTAATCTTGCCATACACTTATTCATCAACTAGGTTACAAGTACCGAGTTTGAAGGACATAAAGGGCGTATAGCAATTGGGCGCTTGGAAGCTGGAGTTTTAGAAAAAGGCATGGAAGTCAAGGTGTGTAATCCTTTTCCTTTATTTTTATTGTTCAACTTGTGAATTTCTCTGTGCTAATACTTAACTATTTGGACCAGGTGATGAATATTTGTGCATAATAAGTTTAGTTTGCTTAATAACAAATGCATTTTTAGTCTTAGACTCACTTCTACTAAGTACTAAGTATGGGAGAGGTGGAGCAGATATTATTAAGGCCTTAATGTCAATTTTGCATTACCATTTTGTTTCAAACATAGTCCACTGGTAAATAGAGGATTTTAGTTTTACACTGCTTACCACTTATACGATGATTCTGTCCAGGTATGTACGTCAGAAGATTCATGTAGATATGCAAGGGTTAGTGAGCTTTATGTGTACGAAAAATTCATTAGGGTCCCTGCTGAAAGGGTGGAAGCTGGAGATATTTGTGCAGTATGTGGAATTTCTGATATTCAGGTAAAGGTTGAATGTTCTTGATGAAGTGCATAATCTTGTATTTCAGTAGCCTTATTAGCCATTACAACACAGATTGGGGAGACAATTGCAGATAAACTGACTGGAAAGCCATTACCTTCTATCAAAGTGGAAGAACCAACAGTGAAAATGTCTTTCTCCATAAACACTTCGCCTTTTGTCGGTCGTGAGGTTTGTCTATAGATTAATATTTTATGTCTGTAAAAAATTTCTTCTATTTGTCCATATCCGTTGTGCACAATAATTGCTATTAGGTTCAGCTTTGTTGGTAATTTGTTAAGTAGTTTCACAGTGATGTAAGAGACCCGCTAAAACTTATTTTGTCGGTCGTGAGGTTTGTCTATAGATTAATATTTTATGTCTGTAAAAAATTTCTTCTATTTGTCCATATCCGTTGTGCACAATAATTGCTATTAGGTTCAGCTTTCTTGGTAATTTGTTAAGTAGTTTCACAGTGATGTAAGAGACCCGCTAAAACTTATTTTGCACTTTCCAGGGAAAGTATGTTACCAGTAGGAATTTAAGGGACAGGCTTTATCGTGAACTTGAGAGAAATCTGGCTATGAAGGTTGAAGATGGTGAAACAGCTGATACATTCGTTGTCAGTGGGCGTGGAACTTTGCATATCACTATACTCATTGAAAATATGTAAGTGTGTGTGCAAGTGAATATATTCTATTTCTCATTAATAATCCAATTTCTTCAAATAATATTGCAATATGCAGGCGAAGGGAAGGATTTGAGTTCATGGTTGGGCCTCCCAAAGTTATCAACAAGAAGGTGAATGATAAAGTGTTGGAGCCATATGAGGTAAACTTCCAATCAAAGTCTTCTTGCTATTTAAATATTAAAAAAGAGAAAACTAGACATGACTCAGTCATTGGACAGATTCGGAATCCAAGTTATTTTCCTTTGGGAATTGACATGCTTACTTAAGGACAAAAACTAGCCTAAATGACATGATTAATTGCTTTTTTTTACTGTGTGATCTGTTACATGAAATTCAGTTGGAAACTATAAATATCCCTATCATAGTGATGGACTTTTACTTAACAATGTCTCCAATAATCACTGCCCTTAAAATGAGCTTTTATTACCTTCACTTGGAGAATCAGCATTATTGGTTGTGCAAATAAATTAAGATGATGTTATATAAATTCATAATGGGACTGATACTTCTGTTGACCCTGTCATGGCGGTAACTTTATGGCTCTAGGTTGCCCTTCTTGTACATAAATGTCAAATTAATTTTTTATGAATTGGACAGGGATATTACAATTAAATGTAGGAACTTGTTCTTTTTGTTTATACTAAATATAAAGATTGGGATTGTTACTGAAAGCTTTGTGTTGTTTAAAAGTTTTTAGTTGAGTTACTGAGTCTCCTAAAAAGTCTCACTTGCTCACGATTTCATACATACTTTAATTGGTGGAATGGTTGCAGATTGCAACTGTGGAGGTACCGGAAGTGCACATGGGAGCAGTTGTTGAACTTCTTGGCAAGAGACGAGGGCAAATGTTTGATATGCAAGGAGTTGGGTATGTAAATTGCTTTTCTACTACTTTTATTGTGATATATACTATAGATCCGTAGAATTAGAGAATAATATTATAATTATTATTTCAAAAAGTGTGACAAGAGTACAATCACTAAATTGTTTAAATAGACTATGATAAACCTAATGGGCCTAATTAACAGGCTAAATAAAAACTATATAAATAATTACACAATATCAAATTATATATATACAACGTATACTTTTATCACCAAAGTTATACCTTTATGGAAACATGGCATTGAAATGAAGCAAATTTTCTTGTTGATTTTAAATATCAATATTTCAATGAATATCAAATTCACTCTAAAAAACAGTTCATCCTACTGTTTAGAGGATTTTTAACCGTTAGATTAATAGATCATCTGATCTGATGATTTCAATATTAATTTCATTGTAGATCGGAGGGAACTACACTACTCAAATATAAGATCCCAACCCGTGGCCTTCTTGGATTGCGGAATGCAATTTTAACTGCTTCCCGAGGGACAGCTATTCTCAACACTGTCTTTGAATGCTATGGACCTTGGGCGGGTGACATGAGTACTCGGGATCTAGGCTCATTGGTAATGTCAACATTTCTGTTCACAGTGCAAGCTTAAAAGTTTAAAACATGATGATCATAATATGGGGACCTTACTTTGATATAATACTGACGACCTTACTTTGAGATCACAATTTTGTTCACGGGTCTTTCCTTCATTCATTAATGACATGTTCTGGATTTCCAGGTTGCTTTTGAGGATGGAACAAGTACTTCTTATGCAATCGCTAGTTCACAGGAGAGGGGGCATATGTTTATTGGTCCTGGAGCAGAAGTTTATAAAGGTCAAATTATTGGCATCCATCAACGTGCTGGGGACTTGTCCTTGAATGTTTGCAAGAAAAAAGCTGCAACCAATATACGTTCTAACAAGGAACAGTCAGGTGAGAACCAGCTCCATTGCAATTACCATTTTATATGAAATACACATTTTGATTGACCTTAATCCCTTGTGCAGTGATTCTTGATACACCATTGGATTATAGTTTGGATGACTGCATTGAATACATTCAAGAAGATGAACTAGTAGAGGTCACCCCTCAAAGTATAAGAATGTGTAAGAATCCAAAACTTGCAAAGAAAGGAAGGTAGATTTTCACTTTGATTCTTTGAAGCAGTAACATGCAGATGGTTTATAAGGCAACTCTACTGAAGCAGTATAAACTTCACTACCGTTTTTTGCAATGTAGCACATATCTGTCTGAAACAGCAGAATAATATAGGAATTGGCGAAATGCCGTATTCATCATAGCGATTGTTCTCAGTTGATTTAGAGGATAAAATTACACAGTCAAATTTTGATTACATGTTTTGTAAAGTCTATATTTATTAACAGCAAGGAACATCAAAATACGAATTGTTCGTAGTATGATTATTGATTGATGAATAGCAAAGCTACACAAATATCTGTGTTAAATTTCCGGGGATATTTTCTATCGCAGTTTATGATGTTTTTTAACCTCACCAAATCTAATGATTCCTAGTCTGTACAGTTAGTGCATTATATTACAGCTGTAGAGGATCCTGTTCCAATCTTCATATATTGTAGATGTTGCTTTGTCGGATGTGAACCGGCTCTGTAAATCTGTGAATGAGACACTGTCGGTTTGGAATGTTGGCTCACATGTCTGCTTTCTGGTACACCAGACCAGGTTACTTATGTATGATCTTCATAATTTTTTACAGAAAAATTTGGGAAGCAGAATTTTCTTTATAAGCAACAAAACTATATTAAAACAAAATATAAAGGGTACTATAACCCATTACATCTATTCATTACAAACGAATAGATTTTAGACATTTTAATGTGTTCATATACTAGTTAATCCAATTTAAATTCCTCCCCACCCTTGATACAAACCAATCCCAAAATAAAATTTTTACTTGAGTCGAAATTGTTAGACCTTAAGAGGCAAAGATAAGCAAATGTGACAGAAAAAAGTTCTCAACAAATTTTCTTTTCAAATTCACCTATCATTAACATCATTTGAGAGTACCATCTATAATAACAAAAACATTTGACCCAAACAATTATCTGATTCCACCAATTGACGAACCCCCATACTCAATTCCAACTATTGCAATAAACTTTCCAACGATACAAATTTTCGATAAGAATATGCTTATTTACAAACAAAATATACAGTGATGGAAATATATCACAAAAAACATTCATACCAAACCAATTATCCTCCCAAAATCTAGTATTTGAGGATTTGAATTTAGCTATTCTCTCCACCACAAAGAAGCAAAATGTGGATCAATATAACCATCAAGAATATCTTGTGATATAGAATCATATTTATAAGATAATAATTCAAAACCAAGGACTACTTGTATAGCAAAGACAACACTTCCATTTAACTAACAGATTAAATTAAAGACCTCTAAATTTTTTACCCCAAACCACCTTTCTATTTTGCTAAACAAATATTATCCGATCTGACCCAAGAATTATACTAGGTAGTTAATCTCAACATTTCCCAGCTGTCGCGGACTAAAATTTCGAGTGTTTCTCGAATTTAATGGAGTTGCTACTAAAATTTATTTTAAAATAGAAAAAAAGTTTGTGATATCAGAGATGGTTGGCCTAATGTCAAATCAAAAGTTACAAAAAAAAAGAACTGACAAACAACTGTGGCACAGAAGAAGACAGGTTTTCCAAAAAATCATAAACCCCACCTTTTAATTTCTATTCAATTTTTTTTAATAAAATAACACTAATTATTAAATGATAATTAATAAATTTATTAATAAATAATATAAAACATTTTAATTTTTAATATATCATAAAAGATGATGTGTTGGTGCGCATTTATAGGGCCACGTTTCCCAACGCTTTTTTTTTTCTTCTGTAATGTTGATGTTACTTTAGGGACCAAAGTCGTCTATGATCTTACAAGGACTAAATCCAAACAAAAAAACTTACAGGTACTCAAATAAAAAAGTGATATATTTGCAAGGACCAAAAACATATTTAAACCATTTATTATTATGCTTGACAAGAGTGTAATCTTGCTCCTACGTATCTCCCAGTGTGATGGAGAAATCAAAACTACGTAGTTCTTGGGTAGAAAATGTGGATGCGTTGATTTTTTTTTTTAAAGAAAATTTATTTTGTTGTTGAAAAGAAAAAAAAATTAACGAAAGAAAATGAGTTTGTTTGATTTGAATAATTATTCTAAAACAAGAGTTTTAAGACTATCAAGTTGTACAACTTGTGTCTTAAAAATTCAAAGACTAAAAAAGATGTCACATCTAGTTAACCCGATAATAGTTTTATTATTTTAGTTATAAAAACGAGCTTTGAAACCCCCAAGTTGTACAACTTGTGTTATAACCGCTCAAAGATTAAAAAGATGTCACATCTAATTAACCACTTTAAAATAATTTTTGTATAATTATTAATTTGTTTGTGAGATGAGTTTTAGAATCACCAAGTTGTCACAACTTGTGTCCAAACAACTCAAAGGTTAGCAAATTTCACATCTAATTAACAATTAACTATTTGATTATACTTTTACTTTTGTTTTCTTTTTAAGAATTAAAATTTGATGCCAAATATCAAATAAGTTTAGAGATCGTATGAAATAAAACTCAACAAAAAAATAAAATAGAATACAGCAAAACTAATAATAAGTAAACAAGACACACCAAAAACTAATAATATTTAATAGTATTATAAAGAAAACGGAAAAACCAATAATTCGTAAACAAGACACACCAAAAACTAATAATATTTAATAACATTGCAAAGGAAATAGAAAACGCATGCTTTCAATAAGAGTAGAACTTCTTACACGCTTTCAACAAAAGTAGAACACCTTCTTACACGCTTTCAACAAAAATGAAAAATGATCGTCTTCGGATTGGTTACCGATGCGTAGATCGACAAAAAAGAAAAATGATCGTCTTCAAATTGGTTACCGATGCGTAGATCGACATGAATGAAAAAATTCTCATCTCTAGATTTGTTACTGGTGCAAAGATCGATAAAAAATGAAAGAATTATCGTCTTCGGATTGGTTACCGATGCGTAGATCGACAGGAATAAAAAAATGCAGACAATAAAGAGAGAGAGAGAGAGAGAGAGAGAGAGAGAGAGAGAGAGAGAGAGAAAATATGTTTATGATAATTGCAACGCAAATGTATAATGAGCAATGTAAAACAAAACTGTTGAGTATAAATAGAGTATAAATATAAGATATGCTTGACTCACTCATTATGCATTGCACAAGGTTGTTGAGCATATGTAAAATATGAATGAAGATGCATAGATCATGCGTGAGGAAAAATATGAATGTAAAATGCATGGATCATGTGTTATGCAATATAGATAAATTTTTGTTCATTTTTTTAGTTCCCCGATCCTTATATGACCTTATACCCCCACAAGATTCAATAGATGAATGAAGATAAGAATCGTTTTTGCATGATGACTCTAGTACATCTGTGTGCCCCTTTTTTTCGAGGTGAAGCAATGTCTATTTAAAATGATTATGAAGGTGCAAACACGAGAAGGGAGATTTGAATTGTGTTTGACAAAGTTGATAACTCTTTGCTAATTTGATGACGGATGGTTGGTTTTTATGAATTACTTGGATAAAAAGCAATCGGATTCAGAGGTAGCAAACAATGAAAGCATAAATAATTTGAAACATAGATTTATCCTAGTTCACCACTAACTTGGCTACATCCAGTCCCCTCATTCAGAAGGCTTTAATCTACTAATTCAATTACCTTGAATTAAAAAACACCTGACCCTCCAAGTCAGTCTTCCCAAACAGCCTGACAACCCCAGACTTTTGAGGAACTAACCACCTTGACCCTACAAGCCAAGTCTTCTCCTAACAACCCTAGATTGAAGAAGGAACTAAACCACTATCAGGTTGGATACAAAATATTGGAACTTGAGTAGTTGCTTCTAATAAAGCTGATAATAATAATAATAACTCTCACGCTCTATGAAAAGAATACTCAGAGAATATCTCTAACCTGAACAAGTGTTTCTCTCTTTGAACTCTAAATAAATATGGAATTTTGAGTTTGAGTTCTTCTACTCTTTTCTGCTTTTCAATGATTTTCTTCTTCAGCATTGAGTATCTATTTATAATTAAAATTTGGGCTTCAATTTAGTCTTTGTTTAATTCTGAATTATATTTTGTTCATATTGCGTTTGTAAATTCTTCAAATTGATTATGTTCCTTTTTTGTTTATATTAATATTGTTAATTCTTAATATTGATTCTATTCGTATTTTGTTCAGACTGCGTTTGTAAATTCTTCATATTGATTTTGTTCATATTTTGTTATAGATAAATCTTGATCAAATCTTCTACAAATCTAGACCATATCTTCTTTTCAACTTAGTCAAATATTTTCTTCAATTATAAATACGTATCAAATCTTATTTTAGATTTTCATCAATTATAAATTTGAGTTAAAACTTATTTTAGATTTTCTTCAATTATAAATTTGAATCAAATCTTATTTTAGATTTTCTTCAATTATAAATTTGAATCTTCTTTTATACTCTTTGAAGTAAAATATATTGTTCTCATAAAATACTTTTGTTATCATCAAAACTCTAAGTATAAAATCAACTTGGTTCCAACAGATTACCCTGCTTTTTTTTTTATGCACCCAAATATGTTGAGAATCTATCGAATTGTCGTGTATATAGTTTTCAAGTGTCAAAATATTTAAAATATTTTTGGCTTAATTGCACTTTTGGTCCCCCTATTTTAGGTGAAAAGCGAAAGTAGTCCCCCCATTTTGTTTGTCCCTAGTTTTAGTCCCCAAAACAGATTTTGAGTCCAAATCATGATGAGTTGTCATTTTTTTATGACGTGTCAAAAAAACGCTGACGTGGCACATGTATATGTGGATAAAAAATGATTATTATATTAATTCAAATTAAAAAATCCATTTCATCTATTATTATAATTATTGTTATAATTTTAAAAGAAAAGAAAAAAATAAAAAGTAAAATTAATTAAGCCAATATTTTTTATATTTCCACATATTTCAAATTCCAACATTTATTATCATAAAACAACATTTAAAAAATGCTAGAACAAACAACCATGAAACTGAATTAGTTTAGAAAAAGTGTAATGTACAACATCGAAAGACAACATTGGAAAAAGTACATTCATTTCATTGGTAACAAAACAATTGGGGTTACAATGTATGGATGAGTGTCTTAGCTTTAGTTGGAGGGATAACCACCGCTAGTCATTCTTATAATATAGGACTCCTTTTGGTCAGCTTCCAAGAATAATAATCGCCCCAGTTTGAACCGCTTGATTCTTTTATTTTTTATTTATTTATTTATATATATATATATATATATATATATATATATATATATATATATATTATCCCTAACTTTTGCATGGACTGCTCTTCCAAGTTTTAAATCATCGGGATGCTTTAATTTTTGTCTGGTCGCCTTTTTAGGTTTTCAACCTAGCGAGCCCATTTTTCAATCACTTTTTTGTTGTTTTTTTTAAGTATAATATTTTTTGACTGCATCTGAATTCACTGAAAGTGGAAACTCCTCTCCATCCATTTCTGCGAGTATTAGAGCTCTCCCAAAAAAAACCTTTTTCACAACATATGGTCCCTCGTAATTTGGGGTCCATTTTCCACGAGAATCTTTTTTTATAGGCAATATTTTCTTTAACACTAAGTCTCTTTCTTGAAACTCTCAAGGACAGACCTTTTTCTCGTAGGCTTTTTTAAGTCTTCTTTGATATAGCTAATCATGACACAAAGCTTTCGTTCTTTTTTCTTCTATGAGATTCAATTGGTCAAATCGTGATTGAACCCACTCTGCCTCTTCTAGTTTTGTTTCCATCAAGACTCCAATCGAGGGAATTTCAACTTCAATGAGAAATACATCTTCCATTCCATACACCAATGAGAAAGTAGTTGCTCCTGTTGAGGTGCGAACAAATGTTCTATAGCCATGTAATGCAAAGAGAAGCATTTCATGTCAATCCTTTAAAACTATCACACAACTCCTTCATCATTTTGTTATTTAGATTGGTTGCGTTATCAATGATAATCTTGTTTGGCAAACCATATCGACAAATCAATTCTCTTTTGATGAATTTAACCACCACACTCCTCGTCAATTGGCATAAGAAGCGGCTTCAACCCATTTTGTGAAATAATCAATAGCTACTAGGATAAACAGGTGCTCATTTGAGCCTTAGGCTCAATGAGTCCAATAGTATCCATCCCCCACATTGAAAATGGCCATGGTGATGTTAACACATTTAAAGAGGTTGGCGGTACATGTACTTTATCAACATAGATTTGACATTTATGACATTTCTTTACATAACTAAAGCAATCGGAATCAATGGTCAACCAATAGTAGCAAACCCTTAAGATTTTTCTTGCCATTGTGTGCCCATTTACATGAGTTCCAAAAGAACCTTCGTGAACCTCTTGAATGATTTTCTCTGCTTCCGTTTTATTCACACATCTGAGGAGAACTATATCACAATTTCTCTTATAAAACACATCACCATTTAAGAAGAAGTTCATTGATAACTTCCTCAAAACCCTCTTGTCGTTCTCTGAAACACCCAATGGATATTCCTTATTCTTAATATAGGATTTGATATCATAAAATCATGACTTGCTGCCAGGCTCTTCTTCTATTGATAAGCAATATGATGGCTTATCCTTTTGTTGAATTTTTATGACCGGAACATCCTGACCGATGCTTATTTTGAACATTGATGACAATGTGGCCAGGGTGTCGGCCAATTTGTTTCCTTCTCGAGGAATATGGTGAAAAGTGATTTTCTCGAAGTGTTCTGTCAATTCTTTGATATGCATATGATATAAAATCAATTTGGAATCTCGAGTTTCCCATTCTCCATATACCTCAAGAACTTTTACCTTTGATTCAATAGCTGCTTTAATGCCCATAACACATGCCTCATATTCTGCAATATTGTTTGTGCAATCAAAACACAATCTAACCGTAAATGGAGTGAACTGGTTGTCTGGGGAAATCAAAATGGCTCCAATTCCATGCTCTAATACATTAGAAGCACCATCAAACACCAACGTCCATTTTTCTTTTTCAGACAATTCAGTCTCTTCAAATAAAGTGATTATGCCTTCATCAGGGAGTTCACACTGCATTGATTAATAATCTTCTACATAGCCTTTTGTGTAACATACACCAAGTCGTATTCGGATAACAACATCTGCCAACAGGCAATCCTTCTAGTAAGAGCAGGTTTCTCAAAGATATACTTAATTGGGTCCATTTTAGACACCAACCAAGTTGTATGACATAACATGTATTGCCTCAACTGACGAGCAGCCCATGCTAATGCGCAACATGTTCGTTCAAGCAATGAATACCTTGTTTCACAACTAGTGAACTTTTTGCTCAAATAATAAATAGCATGCTCTTTCTTACCAGATTCTTCATGTTCCCCAGTACACAACTCATTGACTCGTCAAGTACAGTTAAGTACATAATAAGCGGTTTCCCAGGAACGAGAGGCACCAATATTGGAGGTTTTGACAAGTACTGCTTCGAAAGCTATTTGACAACTCTCATTCCATTCAACCTTTTGGTCTTTGCGCAACAAATTGAAAATTGGCTCGCATGTAGTGGTGATATGTGATATGAACCTGGAAATGTAGTTCAATCTACCCAAAAAGTCACGGACTTCTTTTTTTGTGCGTGGAGCCGACATTTCTTGTATTGCTTTTACTTTATCTGGGTTCACTTCTATCAATTTTTTACTAACAATAAATCCAAGTAACTTGCCTAATCTCACGCCGAAAGTGCATTTAGCAGGGTTCAAACGGAGTCTGAACTTCCTTAGTCACACAAATACATTTTGAAGGTTAACAACGTGGTCTTCTTTTGTCCAAGACTTTGCAATCATATCATCCACATAAACCTCTATCTCCTTATGCATTATGTCATGAAAAAATGTTACCATTGCTCTTTGATAGGTTGCTCCAGCATTCTTCAATCCAAATGGCATCACTTTCTAGCAGAAAGTTCCCCATTGTGTGATGAATGTAGTTTTCTCCATATCCTCGGGAGCCATCTTGATTTGATTGTATCATGAGAAACCATCCATTAAGGAGAAAAAAGAATATTGAGCAGTGCTATCTACTAGGACATCAATATGAGGCAAAGGGAAATCATCTTTAGGAATAGCTTTATTTAAATCCCGATAATCAACGCACATTCGGACCTTTCCATCCTTTTTTGGAACTGGGACAATATTAGCAACCCATTGAGGATATTTTGCCACTGCTAAGAAACTAGTATTAAATTACATCTTGACCTCTTCTCTAATTTTAAGTGACATATCAGGCTTCATCCTCCTTAGTTTTTGTTTAATTGGAGCACATTCAGACTTGAGCGGTAGCTTGTGTTCAACTATGTTAGTATCTACCCCAAGCATATCCTGATTTGACCATGCAAAGACGTCCACATAGTCAAATAAAAGTTTAATCAACTTTTCTCGTTCACTTTCTTCCATAGACATACCGATTTTAATTTATTTGTTATCATATTCAGTCCCCAAATTGATCACCTCAACAGGTTCTTGATAAGACTGAATTATCTTAGCTTCTTGTTCCATTAGCCTTTCAAGTTCTAGGGGAGGTTCACATTTTTCTTGACAATCCTCATCAGCATGATTAATCGGGTTTTCAAAATTATAAGAATGGGTTGTAGCGCTGCTATTTTCAACAGATTCGTTTTCGACTCTACATTGTTTAAATTAAGAAGAAAAAGGAGAAAAAAAGAAAATATGAATAAAGATTTCCGTTTCAAGAAAAAGAAAAGCAAAAAGAAATGATTTGAGAATTTAAAAATGCATTTATTGATAATAAGTATGGAATTGAAATACATGCTCCCTAATTAGTTATCCTTATAGCCTTAGGCAAAGCAAAAGGAGTTAAAATACATAATTACTTTGAACATGAATTAACAAACACGGGAAACTCGATGATCTTTCAATTGTTGAGACTGGTGTTTGGAGGTCAAGGGTACACTAGCTTGAGGGTATCATCATCAACATGATCTTCTTCCGTAACAGCCACCTGATCAACATATATTATTCCGGTGCTTTGAAAGGTTTGGCGAATGTCACAAACATGGAGTCTTTTGTGAATTCGGTGCCTGGGTCTTCAGACGAGCCATCCTGCTTTCCTTTTTTTCTTTGATAGCCTTTTCTTTATCAGCTTTGGTAGGTACATATCCCAACACGTACCTATCGTTCTTTTCTGGTATTTCTAACAACTTCTCCAATTAAAAAAACCTCTCCTTCCAACATGGATTTGGTAAAGTCTAATGATGTGGTAGACAGTTTTGGTTCCTTTTAGCGAGACCTTTCACCCATGAAGAGAACATTGGCGATTCCTAATACTTTAAAATAAGTCTCTATGGCTTCCTCCGTGTCTTCGATGTAGCCCATCGAAGATAGATGACTCACTATCATATCTTCTTCCCCATATATTATTACTAGCTTATTGTTCACTATAAACTTTAGCTTTTGATGGAGAATGGATGTCACTGCTCCAACAACATGAATCCACGGTCTTCCTAAAATACAACTATACGCTGGTTTAATATCTATCACTTGGAAGGTTATTCCAGAGTTATGGGGTCCGATTTGAGTTGGTAGGTCAATCTCACCAACAACTTGTCTCCTTGATCCATCGAATTCTTTCACCACCATAGCACTGGGCTTCATACAGGCTCCATCAACAAATAGTTTTGAGAGTGTTGATTTCGGCATGACATTCAATGACAAACCATTATGAGCTAGCACCCGTGCGAGAATATGATCATGACATTTCACCGATATGTGTAGTGCTTTATTATGCTCTCTCCCCTCAACTAGTAACTCGCCATCGCTAAAACTCAGACAACTACTAGAGGTGATGTTATAGACAACTCCATCAAATTGGTCCAGTGATATCATGAGTAACATGGGCCTCATTTAAAACTTTCATCAGTTCCCTTCTATGTGCTTCAGAGTTCAATAACAAAGAAAAAACATATATCTTGGAAGGGGTTTGATTTAGTTGATCCACTACCTTCTATTCACTTTGCTTGATAAACTTCAAAAATTCGTTAGCTTCTTCTTCAAGCACCATATTTTTGCAAGTCTCTGGTCCTTTTATTCCCTTTTTATCCACGACCCTCATTTTTCTTAGTTTGTTCAGGGGCGTATACCCGACCACTCTGAGTCATCCCACCAGTCCCTGAAATATTGGTGACATCAGTTCCTTTAGGTCTAAAGCTATCACTTGATTGATGATTGGCTAAATGGGATGTGACTTCATAATTCCATGGACCATGGTATTTTCAAAAGGAAAAGGGGTTGGTGCTTGGACAATTATTGGATTTGGCCCGTTTGGAGTTGGCTTAAGATTCTCCTTTTTATAGAGGATTTCCAATGGTCTTGGGAAATGTCTATTATTTTCCACGCACAGCTCTATGGTCAATATTTTGCATAGTTTACCTGTATGAAATTTTTGTCCATTAATTCTTGAAGGAATTCCTTGAGCTCTTCACAATTTTTTATGGAGCGTGAATCAATTGGGTGAACGCCACAAATATTAACCTCCCTGTTAATTGTCTCAAACAAGTTTAATTTGCACAGCTCCGCAAAAATCACTTTCATAGGGGTTTTCACATGTTCTATATTCTTAATTGCACATTGGTCTACCCCATCTTCAATGACATTAACAGAGGGATTCTCATGGCCCGACAAGGGATTAATCACTACGTTGGGACTGTCTTCCTTGAAGGTAAGCCATTTTGCATTAATTAGTTCTTGCACTTTAGATTTTAGGGCTTGGCAATCTTCGACGGAATGCCCTACGGCTCCTGCATGGTATTCACATTTGGCATTTGCGTTGTACCATTTTGGAAATGGTGGTCCCATAGGTTTCATTGTTCTTGGGACTACCATTGAGTTATGGAGTAGGTGAGACAACAATTGGCTGTATGGCACGGGAATCAGGTCAAAATGGTTTATCTTATTTGCTCAATTGACTGGTGGTTTGTATTGATTCGGGCTTGGATTTTGGTTCCATTGGTTTTGTTGGGAAAACGTGACAAGTGGTGGTTGGACCAGAGGTGGTTGATAATAAGGTGGCCTTAAAGGGTGATATTGAGGGTATGGAGCTTGTGAGGTTGTAGCCACATATGGATAGGGAATGTAGAGAATTTGGGGTATCAGAAGCTGAAAATTTGGAGGTCGATAAGAATTCATGGATGGAGAATAGTAGACCTTTGGGTTTATCATTACAGCGTTAGCTTCCCGTTCTTTCTTCTTTCTGAATTCCATCTGGGGTTTCTTCACACCACTTGCTCCATATACGATCTTGCCACTCATCATCCCACTTTCTACTCTTTCTTTTATCATGACCATGTCAGAGAAGTTTGATGAAATACTCCCAATCATCCTATCTTAAAAGGGCGACTAGAGAGTATCCATAAACATACCAACCATTTCTCTTTCAGATAAGGGAGGATCAACTTGCAAAGCCACTTTTCTCCACTGTTATGCATATTCTTTGAATGTTTCATTGTACTTTTTCAACGAATTTTGAAATTGCATCCTTTCAGGGGCCATGTCAATGTTGTACTTGTATTATTTCAAGAAAGCATCAACCAAGTATTTCCAAGAACGAAATCAATTTTGCTCGAGATGCATATACCAACTTAATGATGCGTAACTCAAACTATCTTGAAAAAAATGAATGAGAAGTTTGTCATTATGAGCATGAGAAGCCATTTTTCTACAATACATGGTCAGATGATTTTTAGGACATGTGGCACCTTTGTATTTTTCAAACTCGGGTACCTTGAATTTTGAAGGAATTGCCACATCGAGAACCAAACACATATCAAAAGCTTCGAGACCATAGACATTATTCCCCTGAATTGCTTTTATTCGTTCTTCTAAAACATGGAATTTTTCTTTCGATTGTGTATCATCACTGATAAATTGAGGTTGTTGCCAGTTTCCATTAGCATCAAAATGGGGTACTTGGGGTGCACTGAATGAAATATTTTCTGAGGGTATAGTGTTTTGGGGTGGCACGTAGCCTGAAGGTGATGGGATTTGTGGTTGGTTTAGGCTTTGGAAGTTGATAGTTGAGTGGTTTGGGTTGTTGTCCATGGGGTTGATGACTAAGGGCGAAGTATAACCAGGTGGGATACCATACAAAGGAAATTGCATAGCTGCCATACAAAATTGTTGGGTAGTCGGGGTAAAGCCTTGTGGATGAGAAGAGGTAGCTTGGTGTTCTTCATTTGTAGTTGGAGGATTCTCATCTATATTCTTCTTCCTTGTCAAAGCTTGTATGGCCTCTAAGATTCCGTCAACTTTGTCCTTCAATTGGCTAACATCCGTTCTCATCACTTCTTGGTTTTGCTCAAGTTCATCCATGGTCTTGGAGTTTGTGTGAGTTCGATAAGGGTGTCTGGGAAACAGCTTTATTGATTTTCTGTTTTTTACATGAAAAAAGTTTATATGAGTATGTATTAAACATGAATGGATTGAAAATGAACTCATTTGATTAATTATCTCTTTTTTATATGATAGTTGGATATTGGGGAATCATAAGCTTTACGTGAACATTCTTAACAGAAACGAATTATTAGTGAAGAAAATATGGGGCAATAAACAAAACAGCAAATCCTTCATTGATGAGAAAAAGAGTACATCACATTTAAATAAAAAACTACATTGACAATGATATTTCAATCTTCTCTTTTAATATGACAACCAATCTTCTCCTCCAATTATTCTACCAAATTTTTGCAATATTCAATGAACTTCTAGACTATGACTGGAGTATTGAGCAGATGCATTACTGCATCAATCTCTCTTAGATGTTTTGGAGTTTTTATGATTGCTTGATTAGCTAGCATTGCCAACTTTGAAAAGCATACTTTCCAATGCTTGCCTTTATCCTCTAGCTCTTTATAGATCTCTTGATTCTTCAACTGATCAAGCAACATCATAAAACGTTCCTCCCAATATATGGTTTCATCCTTTAAGTCATTAAATATCTTTTCTTGATAATCAACGTAACTCTTCAACTCACTAGGTTTCTCCATCTCTGTTCTTAGTGCATCTTGATGTTTTGAGAGTAGTTCTTCAATTTCTTCCTTGTGTTGCCTCTCATTTTTTACTTCACTCTCGTACTCAGCTACCATCTCTTTAAGTTGTTTCTTTAAATCCTCAAACTTCTTTTTTACATTCCTCTCAGAGCTTGCTGATTTTGTCCACAATTGTTTCCACATATAGGTCTCTTCAATAGCTTCATTCTTTTCTTTCTTTCGCACATCTAATACCTCGTTTGCACCTATCAAACAATCTTGTATGTCAAGTTTATTTTCATCTGAGTACTCTCCCTTTTCTAATGATCATTTCCCAAGCTCGACTTATCCTTCGCAACATTGGTGGGTCTATTATACCCGTATTGTGCAAAACAAAAGCTTCTAGCGACTTATCATCCGGTTTTTCCAACATAAGGTAGCCAAGCTACCTCAAAGCTACTGCCAAATTGTAATTAATACATCCTTTGGTTCCCATGAGAGGTACATTTGGAAAATCTCCGCATTGGCATATTACTTCTTCCACCCCTTGTTCTCTATGATACCATGAAATTGTGTCCCCACTAAGGTTAGCTATACTCTGAACCCATTCACGATTACTTTTAACTCCAACATGATACATTTTCTTGAACATGTGAGACATGAACCAAGTTTACAACACTAGAAGACAACACAAATTTTTTTCCCCTTTCTTCTCATGTCGTAAATGCAGAGAATAGTATACATCAGCAAGAATTGCGGGAACCAAATTTTGTTTATTTTAGTTAAAAGCTACGAAGACATTGATGGCAGCAAAATCTACAAAATTATCAAGGTTTGGGAATAAAACAATACCATAGATAATGAGATCCAAAACATCTATAAAAGTACCCCCATTCTTTTTTAACGGCTAAATCTGGTGCCTTTAGCTCTAGATATTTTCTTGAAAAACGATGAATAGCTCGTTTTTCCTTTTTTTTACTTGCCAACTCTCTTATGTCCATTTTCAACACCTCAACAATTGTGCTCAGATTTGGGGGTTGTCTATGTAAGAACAGAGTGCACCTAAGAGGGGGGGTGAATTAGGTGTTAAGAAATATTTTTGTTTTCAGAGATTTAGTGATCGATTTTTTTTATTAGGACTGTGTATGGCAATAAGTAAATGGCAGAAAATTAATGAACACAATAATATTATTCTAGTTCCACTTATGATCAAGGGTACATCCAGTCCTCTTGCACACTACAAGAGATTTTTCCACTATTGTCAGAAAATGTACAAATCCGCCCATAGGATCTCTACTACAAACTTCTAACACACTTCCTAAGATAGCACACCACTATCTTAGATTAGACCACTTGAAGACAGTACACTACTTTCTTTACAAACAATATAATCACTTTAGTGATTTTCCAGCAAAATGTTCTTGACTGAAGAATTAAATATAATAGTTGTACAATGATATCAATCCAATGTTATTTCAAGTATGCTTTGAGAACCTTTCTCAATGATATGAAAATGTATTGCAAGTACTTGAAATGTGAAAAATAACTTTGAAAATATTTTAGTAAATTGTTCAAAGTTGTTCAAAGTTTAGTAGTAAGATTGATTCCGAATAAACTGAAGTTATGAGGTATTTATACTACATAGACATCGCTTCAGATCAGTGGAAATTGTTCCAAGAGGTTTGATGAACATATGCAATGATCCAGAACCATTTAAGAACTAAAAAATTTCATTGCTTCGCAGTTGTATTCGGCTACAGCATGTGTGTAGTTGAATACACTTCTGCAACGTTCAATTTTTATTTAAAATTTCAACATCGTATTCGAATACGAAACCTTGTATTCGAATACAACCAAGTGAATTCTGCCACTGACTCGTGTTGTATTCGACTACACTAGACTGTAGTCGAATACAAATGTGCAGTCTTAGCTACTGACTTAGCACTTGTATTCGGCTACACCAACTCGTAGTCGAATACTGATGTTCAGTTTTAGCTACTGACTTAGCACTTGTATTCGACTACACTATCTCGTAGTCGAATACAGATGTTCTGTTTTAGCTACTTAATTATCACTTGTATTCGGCTACAGGATGTTGTATTCGAATACAACATTGTATTTTGCCAAAAACTTTATTTTCAAACATTATTTATGCATTTTTGACACTTTAAAAATCCTTTTGATGCATATGCTAAAATGAAAGGTTCTCATGTGCATTTGAAATGTAAGAATATTAGATTGCATCATGTACCTTTACATTTATAAAACTTCGTGTAAGTTTGACCATAGTTGACATTGGTTATTTGACTTCTTTTTAAGCTTGCAACTTTGATCACATTTCTTGGTCTTTGTCTTCATCTAAAACATGTGTTTTACATTCTCCCTCTTTTTGATTATGACAAAAACTTGTTGTTGTGATGAGGCTTCAACGTGTTGTGAATGTTTTAAAATATCTCCCTCGTAATTCATGCATACTCCGCCGTTGGACTTGTGTTCATGCCATCATATTGTAAAGATTTTGAAGACCTACAAAAGGTTTTAGCAACAACACATACAAAATTTTCTCTCCCTTTTGACATGATCAAAAAGAAGGAAAAGTAACAAATAATAGACCAAGCATATATAGGGAATAAAATATCACACTAGAGAAACAATAATTATCACATAATTAAAATGGAACCATGTTCAAATATTACATCGCAATGTAAAAAAAAATATAACCAAAACACTTGAAAGCAATTGAAAAACAACCAAACGACATCAAATACAATTTCAAAATTGAACTACATATCCGGTGGAAGGTGAAGGTGGTCAATTTTGTTGGATGAACCATTAATTTCATGCAACATGGTTTCATGGTTGTGGGAAATGGTGGTTTCTATAGTTTGAAAGCGAGTGTTGATAGAGGTGTTCATGTGCCGAAATTGGGTGGTGATGAATGATTGTAAAGAGTTGAGTTTGTCCATGACCGTGTGATTTGAAATATGATCATCATCCGATGTTGTTTCTCTGCGTCGTCTTCCTTTTGGGCAACAGTATCTTCTTGGCCAGCAGTAAAAGTTTGGCCAAGATCACCTTTATGGACATAGGTCTGAAGCTGCTCATTCCATATTATTTTCATACTGGGAAGCACACTCAAATCAAGCAGATTGTCCTTAGATGGTGTATACATTACTTTGCCAGAGAAGTCCACTTTAAAGTGATCCAAGATCCTAGTGACTTCCTTTGCATAAGGTAACCCAATAGCCTCCTTTGAAGCAAATAGGACAAATCAGACAAAGTAAGCCCAATTGAGTGGACATCCTTCGAACATGAAGTACATAATATGAAGCTCAAATTCAGATATCTGAGAGTAATTTCCAGCCTTAGGAACCATAATGTAACCCAGAAAATAATGCAAGAGTCGGTAGTCAACGGTTAGATTTCCAACTCCGTACCGTTGCCTAGCAAATTCTGAATCAACTTGTGTCCTTTTTCATTCCATGGTGTTTTTGTCAAACTGACACAAGGAAACATAAGCATCATATTTGGTGATATTTACCCATTCACAAAAGTTGCCGGGCCTAAGTTTCTGACCCTCAAAAGGAATCTTCAAGATTTCTCAAATAGTTTGAGTTTCTAACTCAATGTGTTTGCTTCTAACCCGAGATAATAACTTAGTCCTGTCTTTTGTGAGATTACAGTAAAATACCCGAACTAAATCAGGATAAATAGGACCGTTATAACCGATAAATTCCTTTAAATGTTGGGCCTTAAGTAACTCAGGAAACTTAAAAGCGGAAAAGGAATCAAGAGTACCAAACTTAGGAGTGATGATCCTTTTGTCGGAGTATTTTGTGCAGAACCGGTTGATTTCTTCCGGTGAGTGAAGCAGGCGAGATAAATCTGCTACATTATCATCTTTAGTCCTTCTCTTTTAAGAACCCACTACAGCATGTTTGGTTCTTGGTCCTCTTTTGCGAGCATCAATGGTGATAGTGAGGTTTTCCGGATTTGGGGAAAAAATGGGGTTTTTGGTTTTGAGAAATTTGATTTTGAAATGGTAGTAGTGAGTTAAGAGTGATCTTAGATGAAATGTATGTTGGTATAGAGGTTGGGTAATTTGTTGCAAGTAAGAGGGGATGAGATTTTTGGAAGGGATGATAAAGGAGCCGGTTGTATTCGAATACTGAAAATGCAGAAAGTAACCTAAAAATGTGAAAAAATAACTTTATATTAAGGAAAAACGCGAATCTATATTCGACTAAACACTTGTTGTATTTGAATACAGGTGGTTCTAGAAACGTGTATTCGATTACACAGAGGTTGTATTCGGATACAAGATTTTCTGCAAACATGTATTTGAATACATATAGTGTGTATTCGGCTACGATATCAAGATTTTGCTTAAAAATGAATTTTTCACAAAAAAAAAAAATCAACATGTAAAGCGCATATTCATATTTATATAATACATAAACATCAAATAATCAATTTTAACAACTTATCAAGAGAAGATTTTAAATCTTGAAGAGAGATGACTTACAAAGTATAGGTACCTTGCAATTAGAGATCGTTTTCATTTAAAATGCCAAGTTCTCTTTGTATCTTGTAAAATGATTCTTTGGGTAGAGGCTTTGTGAATATTTCTACTAATTGATTATGCATATCCACAAAAGTTACTTCAACATTGCCTTTGAGCACATGATCTGGCAGAAAGTGATGACGTATATCAATGTGTTTAGTCCGAGAGTGCATGATTAGATTCTTCGAGATATTTATTGCATTGATGTTTAGCGGGATGCATTCGAGATCAAGTCCATAGTCATATAATTGTTGTTTGATCCATAGAATCTGTGCACCGCAACTTCCTGCTGCTATGTATTCGACTTCAGCAGTGCTTAGGGCAACACAAGCTTGCTTTTTACAGGACCATGATACTAATGCATTACCTAAGATATGGCAAGTGCCGCTTGTGCTTTTACGATCCGTTTTGCATCCTATATAATCAGAATCAGAATAGCCAACAAGACTACATATGCTACCCTTTGGATACCATAGGCCTACATTGGTTATTCCTTTCAAATATTTCATAATTATTTTTACTGCTACAAGATGCGATTCTTTAGGATCTGCCTGAAATCTTGCACACAAACAGACACTAAACATAATATTTGGCCGGTTGGCCGTTAGATATAATAGAGATCCAATCATACCTCGATATTTTGATGTCTATTGAAATACCAGACTCATCTTTATCTACATAGGTTCCGGAGCGCATAGGAGTTGCACTTTCTTTGTTGTTTTCCATCTCAAACCTTTTTAACAATTCCTTGCAATACTTTGCTTGATTTATGAAGATGCCATTCTTGAGTTGCTTGATGTGGAGTCCAAGAAAATAATTTAACTTTCCCATCATAGACATTACAAATTCTCCTTTCATCATTATGAGAATTCTTCACATATGTCATTGTTTGTTGATCCAAATATGATATCATCAACGTAGATTTGAACCAATAAAGTGTGATCATTATTTCTTTTAATAAATAATGTCTTATCAACTTTGCCCTTTTCAAATCCTCGTTCACATAGGAAGGTACTTAGCCTATCATACCAAGCTCTTGGAGCTTGTTTTAGACCATAGAGAGCTTTCTTTAATTTGAAAACATGTGAAGGATTCTTGAAGTCTTCAAAGCCGAGTGGCTTGCTACTGGAGCAAATGTTTCATCAAAGTCAATCCCTTCTTCTTGATTGTATCTTTGAGCAACCAACCTTGCCTTGTTTCGAACAACTATACCATTTTCATCTAGTTTATTTTTAAACACCCATTTGGTATTAATGATGTGTTTATTTCCAGGATTAGGAACAAGTTCCCATACTTTTCTTCTTTCAAATTGATTTACTTCTTCTTGCATGGCAAATATCCATTGATCATCTTTAAGTGCTTCACCAATCTTGGAGGGTTCTATTTGAGAAACAAATGCCATATTCAAGCAAACATCTTGGAGTTTGAGCCTTGTTGTAACTCCTTTGTTGATATCACCTATAATGTTGTCAATTGGGTGATCCCTATGGGTTCTCCATTCCTTGGGAGGATTATCATCTTGCTGTTCAACGCTAACTTCATTTTCTTGAATTAGTTGATCATCTTGATTATCTTTGCTTGTATCATTACTTACAAAATCATCATCATCATAAGAAATATTTTTGTCCTCTTTCAAGGGGTTAGTTTCATCAAATGATACATGCATAGATTCTTTGACAAACAAAGTTCTTTTATTGAAAATTCTAAAAGCTATACTAGATAATGAGTAACCAATAAAGATACCTTCATCGACTTTCTCATCGAATTTTCCAAGGTTATCTTTACCATTGTTCAGCACGAAACACTTACATCCAAAAATGTGGAAATGAGAGGTGTTGGGCTTTCTTCCTTTGTAGAGTT
Organism: Cicer chorassanicum; assembly: GCA_037974735.1. NCBI lineage: Eukaryota > Viridiplantae > Streptophyta > Magnoliopsida > Fabales > Fabaceae > Cicer > Cicer chorassanicum. Next base: position 30,486,926 of record JBBPBP010000001.1, read on the forward strand.
CATATGGAGTTTTCTTTAGAATTGGCCGAATTATTACCCGGTTGGATACATAACACGCTGTGTTTACGACATCTGCCCAAAAATATTTTGGTAAACTTGAGTCACTTAGCATGGTCCTTGCAAGTTCTACCAAAGATCTGTTCTTTCTCTCAACAACCCCATTTTGTTGAGGTGTTCTTGGTGCAGAAAAGTTATGGAAGATTCCATTTTATTCACAAAATTCTACAAATGAGGCATTTTGAAATTCCCTTCCATGATCACTTCTAATTGATACAATTTCGGCTGCTTGTTCAATTTGGACTAGTTTGGCATAGTTTTTAAATGCTTTGAAAGCTTCATTTTTATTTGCCAAAAATAAGGTCCAAGTGAACCTTGAGTAATCATCAACAATTACTAGTCCATATGAATTTCCACCAAGACTTTTGGTTCTTGATGGACCAAACAAGTCCATATGTATTAATTGAAGTGGTCTTGAGGTTGATATAATATTCTTGGGTTTAAAAGAAATCTTCGTTTGCTTACCCTTTTGACAAGCATCACACAATTTATCCTTTATAAATTTTATCTTTGGTAAACCTACAATAAGGTCATTCTTGACTAACTTGTTTCAATGATCCATATGGATATGTGCAAATCTTTTATGCCATAGCCATGCATCATTGTTGTCACTCACCAAAAGGCATTTCATTTTTAAGGATAAATCATCAAGATTAAGTATAAAGATGTTTTTGAAGCGCTTACCAACAAACTGAATTTCATTTGAATCTTCATTTTGGATGATGCATTCATCTTTGTTGAAAGCTATTTTGTGTCCTTTGTCGCAAAGCTGACTAATGCTTATGAGATTGTGTTTTAAACCTTCAACATATAGAACATCTTCAATTGAAGGAGATGGAGTTGTACCAACTTTTCCAATGCCCAAAATTTTTCCCTTGTTGTTGTCTCCATAGATCACATAGCCCTTTGATTCAAGAGTTAGAGCTGAAAATTTTGTTTTATCACCGGTCATATGTTTAGAACATCCACTATCCAAGTACCACATATTTGACGTACTTTGCGTGCATACCTACAAAATAAGATCATGTTTTGTTCGATACCCAAGGTGCTTTGGGTCCTTGAGGATTAGTACCTTTCTTGACCCACACATAATGCCCTTTTGGAACACCAAGGTTTCTAAAGTGATAGGCATTAGGTGTGTGATCATTAAGACCACAATAATAACATGTAGGAGTAAATTTACTTCTAAATGTATGTATATGAGATTTCTTTTGAATAATTTTCTACTTATAATGATCATATTTTTGCATAATTACAACCTTTTCTTTGTTGGATTCGTTACTTGCTTTAACAAAAATGGTTTTATTTAAACTTGGTTTATCAAATTTTGAGTAACCAAGACCACTCTTGTCATTTGAGTATCTTTGCATATTTAAAACATTTTCCAATCCAACTTCTCCCTTTTCGTATCGTTCAATTACTCTATTTAATTGGACAATTTTGAAAGAAAGAGAATCACACTCATTGCATGTAAAATTCTGTTTTAATTTTTCAGAATCTTTTTCCATAGTGTCAAATTTTTCTTGAAGAGTTGAAATTTGTTTCTTTTGGGTTGACACTATTTTGAACAGATTTTTACATTCCATAAGTAGTTCTTTAATTGCATTTTGAGCATCATTATATTTGATAATTAATTCACTATTAGTCTTATTACGATGACGATAGTCTTTGTTACTAACCTCTTCTTCTTCGTTGGATTGGTGTGATGCTATTAATGCAACATTCGCACATTCCTCACTTTCTGATTCCAAAGATGAACTCACTTCATTGTCCTCCCATGCTATGTAGGCCTTTTTGAAGTCTTTCTTTTTAGGGCATTTTTCTTGATAACATTTGGACACTTTGCCTTTATGTGTCCTTGCATACCAAAATTCTTAACGAGGAAGGTGATGTTTTCATCTACATCTGAATTCTCATCATTGATTTGGCTTTTAAGGCAATGTTTTTGGTCTTCTTTTCTTGACTTTCATTCTTTTCTAACCTTCCATGTTCGATTTCATGTTCTTGAAGTTTTCCGAATAGTGCAGGAAGAGACATCTTGGATAGACTTTTCTTTTCAGAAATTGCCGTCACTTTTGGTTGGCGTGCCCTTGTTAATGATCTTAACACTTTTAGATTTAATTCATCATTAGTGAAGATTTTCCCAACTGCCGACAAGTGGTTGGTTAGATGAAAGAATCTTTTCTGTAAGTCTAGGATAGACTCTCCGGGCTACATTCGAAATAATTCATATTCTTGAGATAATGTATTGAGTTTAGAGCGTTTTACCTCAATAGTCCCTTCATGAGTTACTTCAAGAGTATCCCATATTTCTTTAGCCGTTTTGCAGTGAGATACACAAAAGAATTCATCCATTCCAAGTGCTGATTGTAGAATGGTTTTGGCCTTCTTATCAAACATCACTTTTCTCTTGTCATCGTCTGTCCATGAGGCTTTTATCTTTGTTTGTTCTTTATTGTTGATGATTGTTTTTGGAATATAGAGACCATTCTCTACTGCATCCCAAATGTCGTCTTCTTGTGCCTCAAGATATGCTTGCATGTGTATCTTCAAAAAATCATAGTGTTCTCCAACGAAGCAAGGTGGTTTATTGCTACTACCACCATCTCTAAAAACTGGTTGTGCGGAAGCCATGAGTAAGGATCAAGGAGCAAATTACCAAAACCTACACTGATGCCAATTGTAAGAACATATGTGCACCTAAGAGGGGGGGGGGGG
>JBBPBP010000001.1:30495824-30506739 GCA_037974735.1 Cicer chorassanicum
TAAAAGAATTTCATTTATTTTTAAATTTTAAATTTAAATTTAAATTAATATTCATATTTTTATAATTTTAGATATTAATTTATTTGATATGTAAACTGGTAAAACTACCCTCAGTTTAAAGTCTTACAATCATACATATTGTTTAAAATTAATTATTAAAATTTCATTTTTAAATTTAATATAAAATTCTATTGTTTTTTAATTTATATTTATATTTTATTCAGTTTCAGTTTTAGATATTTTTAATTTTCTCCATAAATAAAGGGGATACAAGTAATTGGTGTGGCTTTTTCATTTTCACTTTTATCCTTTCAGCATCAATTTTTTTTCAAAAAATTACTTTATAGAAATGCAACCTCTTATTTCCTCAAAAAAAAAAATTGCAATCTCCAAGCCATGTAATCTCCACATTCAAAACTACTTTGCATTCAAAAACTAATATTTTTTACCTTTTGGTAGTGTCTGCATAGCCGTTTTTATTTAAATCATAATACATAACAAAATCTACCTTTCAGTAGTCTCTGCATAGCAGTTTTTATTTAAATCATAATACATAACAAAATCTATATATGCGTTAGCACATTAAAAAAAGTCGACCTGGAGGCTAGTATTCTATAAAGTAACCAAGTAAATTGCAGTTTTTATTTTATTTTGGTGGTTTCTAACCCAACTAATTTTGGTAATAAATCTTTTACTTAGAGAGACAAAATATAATAGTGTTCAAAAATAACTTATCATATCTTATTGGTTCATCTAATGCTGAACTGAGATATAATATGATAATTACATATGTTATTATGTCCATCAAACGAATTCTAATGGTTATTATAACATTATTCTTAAAGGAATTTGAACTAACAACACCTATAAACAAAGACTTTATATTTGAGGTGGTTGAGTAATTATAAACAAAGACTTTATATTTGAGGTGGTTGAGTAATTGATTTGATGTAAGAGTTAAAGAAGTGGAGGTCCCGCGGTTCAAACTTGAATGAATAAAAAAATATTAACATAACAACTTATTACTAACTTTAACAGTTTAAAAAAAAAACACTTATAAACAAAAAGAATAGTTTTAACCTACGATGCATAGATACAGTATTAGTATAGAGTAAATACTGGGTAGGGGTACTTTATCATATTAGGAGTATTATCTTTCATAGTTTTACCACAGCGCCAATCTTCATAATGCCAGACTATTTGGATTTTACCATTAAATCATTAAACAATCGGTTTACAAAACTTAACTCAGTCTATTGAAGTGTACATTATTCATATTCATATTCTTGCATTTAAGAAATTAGCAACTACTTTGAACGGTTTGTGAAGATTCAATTGTTCTCCCATTGTATTTCTTAACCAGCACTAGCAATGTCCTAATCACAAAAGGTGCAACGGCAGTATGCTAATAATATCACTATAACTATCGGAAAAAGAAGAACTAAAAAAATGAAACGCTTCAGAGGACAGAGGAAAAATACTTGGGGAGAAAAATTAGAGCTGTTCGATTTCTTTCTTAATAACCATTTTCTATTTTTAAAATCATGTTTTTAAAGTTATTTTTTTAAAATTTGTTAGGTAATTTAGAAAAGTGTTTTAAATATTGGTTTTAAAAACTAAAAAAAAAAAAAACGCAAACTACAATTGCATTCTTGGACAAAACACATTAGATTCGTCTTTATACTAGTATTCTATAATTGAGTAATACTGATTATTACGAAGAGTGATTCACACCAGATGCAAGAAATACACTGCTATATTATATATTACTATTTTATCTATAAAAAATATTTTGTATTACCACGGCGCCTGTGTAGTAAGCTTTACTCAACTGTCGTCAAAATTCGTGCAGACACCTTTACCACAATATAACATTACTCTTTATAATTTATAAATACATAGAATTTTATGATATATTTAAAAATTAATATATTCTATTACTATTAAATTAATTTATTAATAATTATTCATATTTTAAATTTAATATCATCAAATTTTTAAATTTTAAATTTATTTTAATTATAAAAATAATTTATTTAATTATTGAAAATTAAATTAAATATATAAATAAACCGAAAATTTTAATTTAATCAACTTCAATAAATATTATAATACTGTTCTATTCATATGAACAAATTAAAATAAATTATTAATCAAAATATTAATATTATCAAGACACATTCTTCTCCCTCCTTTTTTACAGTGAGTAGAACTTATCTTAAAAACATTACAACGCTATCCTATAAGAAAATTCAGGAACGCGTGTAAAACACTATTCCACGCGCAGTTTCTATTAAAAAGAGATAAATTATATATATATATATATTAAAAATACCAACAAATTCTTTGAACCTCGAGTCTACGTATTAAGATCAACTTAGAAATGCAACTCATTTAAATAAATAAAATATCCAACTTTGACTACAAATTCATCCCACGTGTTGCTCCCGCCAAACGTTGCCAACAGTTTCAATTTTTCATCTTTTCTTTTCTCTACTATAATAATTGTTCCATTCATTCATTCATACCCCTAAATTAGAGTATTTTCAACGACCACTATTTAACTCATATACAACACATTGCAACCATCATATCTTGGTCATGTAAATGATGGACAAATTTAAATCTATTACTATTTATCTTTATCTGAATATTTATTTCACCTAAATAACTCATTTATTGTATTTTTTTTTTGCAGGTTCTTGAAAACTCTTCATCATATTGCATACTTTTCATTGTTTTTAGTCTTGTTTATTTGTAATCATTAGTTAATTTAATGAGTTATTTGATATATTTTGTTGATTCTTGTTCTTGAATTTAATAAAATGCTTATGTTCTTATTTTCTTGATTAAGTAAAAAAATTTCGTAGTTTTGCGTTGTTTATTTGTTTTATTGTAGTGCTGAATTCTGGTGATAAAATCAATATGACCTATGTGGAGTATTTCAGTTATATCTGGAGTTGTAGATGTCCAATTAGAGTCAAACCAAAGGCAAATGAAAGCTAAGATCCATAGCTACAACCTTTATGAAGACACCAGAACCAAATTCGAACACAAAAGAGGAGAAAAATAAAATAAATGTCAGACAGCAGATGTTGTGCGCCTAAAGCACAAATCCCGCGCTTGGGACGCATTTATGCATTCCTGAATCTGTCTAGGTGCGCCTGGAGCACAAATGCTTCGCCTGAGGCATGCTGCAGAATGCATAAAAACACGTTTTTCTCACTTTCTAGGAATCTGTTTGACATTTTGAAAGTTTGGAGACTTGTGCCATAACAGAGAAACTTATAGACGACTATTTCTAACACCATTGAAAGAGTTTTATCAAGAATCATTATGAATCTTTCTTGTAATTCTTCTTTAATCTATATCTTTTGTATCTCTATCACGAGTAACTAAATCCTATTTGTTAGGGATGAGTGATACAAGATGAAACCCTTATTTGTCTGATTTGATTTTTAGTTATATTAATGAGTTATTGAATTATTTTTCTCATATCTGTACTTAATGCTTTTTATTGCTTGATCAACTTTAAACTGTTTTACAATTCATATTTTGAAACGACAGTGGACTTTACGAATGCTTGAGATGAGAAATTCATGATATTGTAGTATAGGGATAGATGCAAGTCATGAAATCAATTGAATTATTTGTAGAGGCGATAGTTTAATAAGAGAATTCTTGTACTATAAAACTTAATTCTAATCTTAAATCCACTAAGGAATTAGGGGTTACTAGCAATGATTCAGTACACTTGCTGAAACGCTATCAGTTCCATATTCTAAAATTCGAAACCAAAATGTTACCCATTTTGAACTTTTGTAGGTACTTATTATTTGCACGTGTTCTTATTTATTGTGGCCACTCCTAACATTATCATATAAATTCTTTCCCTATTTTTTCATGTGTTTTTTTATGCCGGCACAACATCAAATAAATGATCAACAATCAATATAAATACATATCTACCCTTGTTTTGGAACATGAATGCAGTTGAAGTTATTCAATGCATGTTGAAAGTACATGATTATTGTTGTAGCTCTTTAACTTTATTTTAATCTACCAAATTATTATTTTTAGTGGGAAGGATTTTAGTGTTATTTACATTGAAAAAATTATTATCAATCATATTAAGCACAAAGTACATATTTTGATTAAAATTCCAATATTACGCCAATGTATATACAATTACAATTCATGGATAGATGCACAAGAGTTATAAAACATTGCATTCTCTTATGCATGTGCCTATAAAAGAATAATACATCTAAAATTTTATCCTAAAACTTCAATAGACTAGTCCTTGTTACTCCAAGATTAAGAATTGATTCAAACTAGCCTGAAAGAAAACGTTGGTTGAACTTAAAACACAAGCAATCTCATATGATAGTGTATTCTCTTATCACCAATTGTACAAAAATATCCAATTTTCACCAGACTATTAAAATTAATTGGTAACTAGTTTTAGGAACTAATAGTGTAATAAATCATGACTCATTCAAAAGTTTTGGAGGGAAGTTCATTATCTTTATTTAAGCTTAAGCAAGAGTTCACTCAAGTGTCTCCATGTTCCATCTTTTTTCATAAGAGTATATTAGTAACATCCCTCATTATAGTGAAATATTATTGATATATAGAAAATAAAAAAACTGAAATAAGATGAATAGTTCTAATATGACAAGATATTTCAACACCCCCCTCAAGTTGATGCATAGATATCAATCATGCCCAATTTGCTTATCAAATGTTCAAAACTTATCCTGGTCAAGCTCTTTATCAATATGTCAGTTGTCTGTTGATTGGAAGGAACGAATGAGAAACAAATAATACCAAAATCAATTTTCTCTTTTATGAAATGGCGATCGATCTCAATGTGCTAGTCTGATCATGTTGAACTGAGTTGTGGGCTATGCTTATAGTGGCCTTGTTGTCACAGTATAGCTTCAGTAGAAGCTCCACCACTATCTTAAGTTCTTTCAAAACTCTAATTATAATCCACATACCTTCACAAATTCCTTGAGCCATTGCCCTAAACTCAGCTTCAGCACTACTTCTTGCAACCACTCCTTGTTTCTTACTTCTCCAAGTTACCGAGTTCCCCTACACATATATGCAATACCCTGAATTTGACTTCCTATCTGTAACAGATCTTGCCCAATCTACATCGGTAAACATTGTCACATTTTTATCATTGGCCTTTTTGAAGAACAGTCCTTTGCCAAGAGTTGCCTTCAAGTATCTCCAGATTTTGTAAACTGCTTCGAGATGTTCTTCATATGGGGCATGCATAAATTGGCTGACAACACTAACAGAGAAGGCAATGTTAGGACGAGTCTGAGCCAAATATATCAGTTTTCCATCTAACCTCTGATATCTTCCAGTATCAATCGGGGTGTCTCCTTTCTCCCAAAGTTTGGCATTTGGGCCCATAGGATTGTCAGCTGGTCTACAACCACTCATACTTGTTTCTTGTAAGAGCTCTAAAACATATTTTCTTTGAGATACTACTATCACCCTTTTTGATCTCACCATCTCCATGCCAAGAAAGTATTTTAGGGGACCCAAGTCTTTGATTTCAAATTCTGCAGCTAAACTTTTCTTTAGTTTCTCTATTTCTGCGACATCATCACCTGTAAGAACAATGTCATCAACTTACACTATTAAAACAATTATCATTCCATTTGAGCTAAACTTTGTGAACATGGTATGATCAGCTTGCCCTTGAGTATATCGTTGTTACTTTATTGACTGAGTAAATATTTCAAACCACGCTCTCAAAGACTGTTTTAATCCATACAAAGACTTCCTCAATTTGCATACTTGGGACCCAAATTTGTCTTCAAAACTTGGAGGGCGGTCCATATACATTTCTAATCACCATTGAGGTATGCATTTTTAACATCTAATTAGTGGAGCGACCAATCCAAATTAGCAGCAAAAGATAAGAGAACTCTGACTGTGTTAAGCTTAGCATCAAGGGCAAAGGTCTCTAAGTAGTCTATGTCGTAGTTCTGAGTAAATCCTTTTGCAACCAATCTAGCTTTGTACCTTTCAATTGATCCATCAAAGTTGTACTTCACTGTAAACACTCACTTGCAACCCATAGTTCTTTTACTAGCTGGTAGAGTCATGACACTCCATGTTTTATTCTTTTCAAGAGCTTTCATCTCCTCAAGAACAACTTCCTTTCACTTTGGAACCTCTAGAGCTTCCTGTACATTCTTTGAAATCTCCCTGCAAGACAAGTGAGAGGTAAAAGTAGCAAAAGAGGAGGACAAGATTGAATAAGATACGAAATTAGACATAGGGTGTCTAGTACATGATCTAATAGGTTTCCTAAAGGCTATGAGAACATCTAGATCAGTGTATATAGGAGTGGGATTAGTAAGAATTTTACCTGTTTCGGTTGGTTGACTTTCACTCGGTTTAGATGCTTGGCTGAGCTGAGGAATGGGGTCTTCCACAAATTAATCTTGGTTCCTTCTTACATATACCTTTCCTTTCTAAGTTGGGTCACCCTCTTCAAATCTTTTTACTATTTCATCACAAGGATTCTTATGTGGTGATATTTGGTTTTTTTTATCTTTCTAAATAAGCTCCATAAAAGCATTTTCTTTAATTGTTACCTCAAATTCGATAAAACCCTTACTCATGGTAGAAGTAGAATCACTTATTCTTTCTGAGGAAATTTCTTTAGGTGTAACAGTAATATAATTATGTGATGTAAACACATTTTCTAAAGAAAAAAAAATCAGATTTTCATAAAATTTGAAGGGAATAATTTTCACTTGACTTTCCCCTTGAAGATGATTCTTCTCAAAAAAGGTTTGTTTTCAAAAAAGGTAGCATCCATTGTGACAAACATTTTCTTTGTACTTGGATTAAAACATTTATAACCTTTATGAGTGGAGGAGTAGCCAAGAAAAACACATTTATAGCACGGGGTTCAAGTTTACTAAGATGTTTATGTTCATGAACAAAAGCTGTGCATCCAAAAAATTTCAATAGTAAATCAGCAAAGATTGATGCAATGGAAAAGTGTTTCAAGAAAATTTGAAAAGGTGTTTGAAATTGTAACACACGCGATGGCATGAGATTAATCAAATCTGCAGCTGTTAAGACAGCCTTACCCCACAAATATTTTGGGACATTGGTAGAGAAGAGTAATGCTCGTGGCACCTCAAGAAGGTATCGATATTTTCTCTCTGCAATTCCATTTTTCTGAGGTGAGTTAACACATGAGCTTTGATGAACAACTCCATTCTCCATAAAAAAAAAATCTCACAATTGTGTTAAAGTATTTAGTTCCATTGTCAGTTCTAAACACTTGTATTTGAGAGTTAAATTGTGTTTGCACCAATTTACAATTTTTTTTATTATCTGAGCTACCTCTAATTTTTCCTTAAATAAGTACACCCTACAAAGTGGGGTATGATCATCTTTAAAGGTAACAAACCATCTTTTGTTGGATAAGGAACTTATCCAATTAGACCCCCAGACATGACTATGAATCACCGAAAAAGATTTTGAGGGTTTATACTCATGTATTGGAAAAGAATTTCGTTGATGTTTAGCAAACTCGCAAATTTCACATTGAAATGTGGAAATATCTTGATTAATAAAAAGTTTTGGAAATAGAGACTTTAAATATTTAAAACTAGGGCGGCCTAACCTCAAATGCCACAACATAATATCATTTTTATTGTTTGAAACAAAAAAGATTCAACTGAAGAACCTACTGTAAAGGGTTTTTTGCCACCGTGGCTAATACCCCTTTCTGGACTACCACCACGGCCCGTGCCATCACCAGAGCTGCCACCGCGGCCAAAACCCTTTCCTGGGGTTATAAGTAAAAGAATTAGAAGAGTATAAAGAGAGATTATTTAGTATGCAGACTCTGTAAGACAAAACCCAATTTGACCAAGTCAACACCACCCATTCCCTTTTCAATTCATTTGCATGACTATACATGTAAACACCAAAAAAAAAAACGCGCACACACACACACACACTTAAGTATGAAAAGAGAGAAAGAAAATGGAAGGAAGTTAATGTAATTGTAAGGTGTCTCCTTAGTTAGTTTTGTAGTTTAGACTTGGTGTTTTGATTGATTTCAACTTGCTTAGTTTTGATGGTGTTTGTGTGTGATTCGTTGATTTTTATTCTCTAGATCTTGCATAGAATACTTGATCAAGAAAGAATTCATAAAAAATAAGTTTTTATCAGGCATAAATTTAGTTACAAGTTTTAGCATGCATTTACTTTGAAACATTATCATTTTGCATTGACATCATTTGAAACTCATTTAAAACCTTGTCTAAGCGATTTTTAACTTTGTAAATTGATGTACCAACTTATGAACTTCAAGAACTAAGTTTTTGAAGTCACAAGACTGTAAAACGATTCACCTGGTGTGTGAATCGACTTACCTACTAGGCAGGGGGTTTTGTAAGTCGATTTACACAACTTCAAACTTCAAATTTGGTTTTTCAAACACATGTAAATTGACTCACAAGCTGTTGAATTGACTTACCAAGCTTGCAGATTTAAAATTTGACAATTTTAAGGTTGTTTTAGAAGTTACACAGTGACTATTTATCATAGAAATCATTTTTCATTGGTCTAGCTTTTTCATGCATCTTATAAAAGGTTTTCTAAACATAAGAATACTTTCGCACATTCCTAACATTTAAGCATTCAAGATCATTTAATAGATTGAAAACTATTCCTTGATCAAGTCGAGTGTGCACTTGAGTTTTGAAGCAACAACGAGGGGATATCAATGGTTTGCGTGTTGAAGGGCTAAAGAAGGTGATCTTCAGGGAATTTCTAAAGACGATTATCTAGGTTTCTATCTTGAAAGGGGTGAAATTTGATCTTCAACTTGAATATAGACGTTTGTTCATAAGTTGGAGGACTGTTCCAAGTTTCTGTGTCAAAGAGCATTTAGGAAGAATGATTTGTATGCAAGGTTTTGTAACATCCTCTAAAGGATCTTGTAAATGTTTATAATCAATAATAATAAAAAAAAAAAAAGAAACTCTCATTTAATTGAATGAGGATAAGACGTACTCTACGAGGGAGAACGAAGTAGAGGAATTTATATAAATTGTCGCGCGAATATTTCTTTCCCTAACTCTTTAATTTATGTATTATTACATTGTTCTTTGATTTTCATTTTTTGAGTTGGGTGGCATTTTCTGTTATACTGCAAAATTGATAAAAAGATTGTTATTATAATTTTTTGATTTAGAATCATGTTTTGTGAGTGTTGAATAAATTTCAATTTTTAACATTTTACTCAACACCTTAGGCTTGATTCAAATATGATATCTTAGTGTTTCTATTAACTGTGATTCATAGAGTCTTTGTGAATTGGGTTGAAGTATCAAAATCTTTTTCAAAACAACTTCAATCAAGTTTTTTTTTCTTGTATAAGTCTCCATAAGATTTGTGTTGTCTAATTCTAATACCATTATCAAATTGATACAAATATCCAATAGCTTTAAAACTCGAGTCTATGTTAAATAAAAAATTTCATTGTCCGTTGTGCGACTCAAATGATTTTTCAAGTATTGAACTCTATTCAACCTCCTAGTAGAGTTTGTTGTCAGTCATTTTGTGGATAACACTTATAAGGGGAGGATAACAAGGGAGGGAGGTATAGATAGATAGAGAGAGAGAGAGAGAGAGAGAGAGAGAGAGAGAGAGAGAGAGAGAGAGAGAGAGAGAGAGAGAGAGAGAGAGAGAGAGAGAGAGAAGAGAAAAAACTTGGCAAATCAAGAAGAAGGGAAAAGAAGATTGCATAACATCAGTTTCTTCATTATTATGAAAATTAAGATGTGGGTTTCCATTTCCCTATTTTCTTACATGCATGTTTGAGGTAGTGTTTACCTAAGATTAGGGATTTGGGTTTAAGACTTTGAAAGGAAAAAAGAGGTTGTCTATGTTATATTTAAGGAGTTTGGAATAAATTATTGAAATAGATCATGCATGTGAAGCCATATGGCTCAATTTGAGAAGAAGAAAAAAAAGAATAAAATTGAATTTCCTTGAAGATATGAAAATAAGCTCTCTTGATGTGGTTGAGATTAATGACATTGAGTTTCATTCTTGATACAAATTATGTTGAGTAAATTGATGTTGTTTTGATGTATTGTGTGTCATTATTTCCTTTTCAATTTGATTCTTTGATGTATTCATTACTGATGTATTCATAATGTGTACCATTTATCTTTGTAAACTTCAATAGGACATTTGTATGATTGAAATGGATGTTGTCAGCTTAAAATTTACATGACATATATGTAATATTTTGGTCATAACGTTTTCACTAGACCTCATATTTGAATGATTGTTGATTTTCTGAAAACTAGACTCAATTACCTTAAATTTGATTACAAACTTCACTGTATTTGATTGAGTATTGATGTTTAAAAATGTGTTACAAGTTAGAACAAAGTTGTTGTCCTGTTGTTGTAACCTTTGTGTATTGTTTTGATAAACTGCACTAATTTTGGGGTTTAATTGAAAATAAAAGTTACATTTATAAATTATACATCATAAGTTTTCTAAAGAGTGATCTTTTACTTAATTATGATACTTATAAGATCATGTTTGTTGATGCAATAGTTGAACATAGTTTTGCATCGTTTTAGCATAAATATGTTGTTGTTTTGGAAAAATATATTCTAGTCATGTTCTTTGATTTTCTTTCTTACATTAGATAATTTATATGATGGATTGTACTTAAGAATAGATGTTATCACTAATTGAGAGATGTTTTATATTATATTACTTAAAATCATAAAAATATGCAATGTTGAATGTGTGATAGTTTTAATGTGTTCATTAATAGTCGAGATTGTCGTTCATGGATAATGTTATATATATATATATATATATATATATATAT
>JBBPBP010000001.1:30507101-30523989 GCA_037974735.1 Cicer chorassanicum
AAAGTTATTCCACAAAAATTTAGCATTTTTAAGTTTGTTGGATGAATTAAATATGAATTTTTCAAATGTCAAAAAATAAAGATGAAAGTAACAAAAATATAGACATAAAATTCAAATTTTGAGCTCATTTATTATAGATGAACTTTTTATATTGTTATAAATATATTGGAAAAAATTCATTAAAAAATATATGTTCATTTAAAGTATGAACTAAAACTGCATGCATAATTATTATGTAGGGACTAAAAATTGTATTTTCATTTTACAAGGACTAAACTTTACAGTTTGAAATTTTATAGGAATTAAAAACATATTTAACTTTTATATATATATACTTATAAGTATATGTAGGGGTGTACAAAAACTCACTTTGTGCTAACCATCTTTTATTAGACAATGAATACCTAATGGTAAGTTCTTTTGTAACAACTTCAATTTGTAATACTAATGTCACTTATGTAGCGAGTGCTACATGATTTTCCTCTCTTTTTCATATTAACGATAACTTATCTAATATTTAAAATATTAAATTATAATAATTATGAAATTCATGTGTAATATATTTAAAAGTTATTTTAATAATTCAAAAAATAATTAATTTTTTTTTTGCCATATGACTATTGCGTCCAAAATACTGTCAAACGTGGTCCACAAAATCTTGTTGAAGTTGAAAATGAGTTTTCTTATCTTGAATTTGTGCTCACCTTTGTAGGTATGGTGCTAGATTTGGATGAGTGCCATTATGTATTCTTCTAAGTGCAAGTTTTTCTAGGATAAAATTACTTTTTTTATGTATGTCAAAACTAAGTTTATAGATATATATTCGTTTAGATGGTTTTGTGTGCCTTTATTGATTCTCCAATTCTCGATATCGACAAATGTTCATGAATCTAAAAAGTCTTGTGAAAAAACTCATTTAATCATGCATAACATTAGTTGCATGTTAGAAACATGTTAGAACATCATTAAATACATTAAAAAGCATATTTTCTACATAACTTTTAACTTCATGAATCACCTCATAGTTTGTAAATCAATTTACAAAGTTCCTGAAATCATTTCATGTTGTTCATGACATGTGAATTGATTCATAGAAGTTATATGAGATTATGTGAATTAAATTATAGATATATGAATCGATTTATAGTTTAAGTATTGAAATCCTAGAGTTTTGAACAACTTGTGAATCGACTTAAAAGGCAAAGTCTTCTTTCTGCTACTCAACCATGCCCGTCTTCTTTCTACAATAGATTTCATCGGTATGGATCTTCTCAATAGAAAATGACTTCATCTCCAGCACATCTGGTATCCAATGATACTGCACCTCAATGTGCTTCGACTTTGCATGAAAAGTCGAATTTTTGCTGAGATGTATCGTACTCTGACTGTTGCAGAATAACACAAACAAACTTATCTTGCTTGAGGCATAACTCTTGTAAAGAGTTTTTTCATTCACAAAAGTTCTTTAGAAGCTTTAGTTTTTGTAATATACCCAACTTCCGTAGTAGATAATGCAACACATTTTTGTAACCTTGATTGCCAATATAGAACTCCCCTTGCAAAAGTCATCATATAACCAAAAGTAGATTTTCTATAATCAAGATCACCTACCATATATGCATCTGTATAGCCATCTAATAGTGGTTGACCACCTCCAAAATATAAACACACTTTGAAAGTGTCTCTATGGTATTTGAGAATTGATCTCACTGCTTTCCAATGATCTTTACCAGGATTAGAGAGAAATTCGTAAATAACTCCAACGTCTTGAACAATATATGGCCTTGTGCATACCATATCATACATCAAACTACCAATTGCAGATGCATAAGGAACATTCTTTATCTCTTCTTTGTCTTTCTCACTTGCAGGATATTATTCATAATTCAATTTGAAATGACTAACAAGTGGAGTACTAGCAGGTTTACAATTACTCATGTTAAACCTCTCTAACACTTGTTCAATGTAATTGTGTTGAGACAACCACAATTTACCATTCTTCCTGTCACGAGTAATTCTCATGCCAAGAATTTGCTCTATATGACCCAAGTCTTTCATTGCAAAAGACTTGCTTAAATTTTTCTTTAGAAATTGATTTTTCTTAGTGTCATGGCCAACAATCAACATGTCATCCACATGTAACAAGAGAATAATATAATCACCAATAGAAAAGTTCTTGACAAATACACAATGGTCATAAGTAGTTTTACTGTACCTATGTTTCTCCATAAAATAATTAAATTTTTTGTATCATTGTCATGGTGCTTGTTTGAGCTCATACAAACATTTCTTCAACTTGCACTCAAACTGTTATTTACCTTTGACTTCAAATCTCTCAGGTTGCTTCTTATAGATCTCTTCCTCCAAATCACCATGAAGGAATGTTGTCTTTACATCTTCACCACTGGTGAGAAGTTTTCTTTAAAGTTAATATTCTTTCTCTGATTAAATCCTTTCAGAACCAATCTTGCTTTGTATCTTAGTTGAGAACTATTTTCTTTTGCCTTTATCTTGTATAACCATTTGTTCTTGAGTGTTTTTCTACTCTTAAGCAAATTCACCAACTCAAATGTAGGATTCTTATGCAAGGAATTCATCTATTCTTGCATGGTTTTCAACCACTTTTCCTTATCAACATTTGTAATGGCCTCTTGGTAGTACTATGATTCTCCATTATTAGTGATGATTAAATACTCAAGTGGAGGATATCTCTGGGAAGGATGGTGCTCTCTAGTAGATCTTCTCAATTGATGCTCAATCAATGGAATTTGCTCATTATGGTGAGGAACATGGTCTTAAGTTACATTCTCATCATCTACCTGTATATCTCCCCCCATCAATAGAAACTTCAGTAGGGGACTTAGGCACAACATCAATGTAACTTATAGATTTTTTTTTTTGTTTCTCAACTTTATCATAGTTTAAATTGTCTGGTCTTCAAGAAATATCACATATCAGTTTCTGCAATTTTCTTGTCAACCGGTTTCTACAATCTATAACCAAATTCTTCATCAGCATAATCAACAAACACACACTATTTGGATTTGCTATCAAGCTTGGACCTCTCATCTCTTGGAACATGAAGAAAACATCTACAACCAAACACTCTTAAATAATGATAGGAAACATATTTCCTTGTCCATACTCTATTTGGAACATGACCATCAAGTGGAATAGAAGGAGAAGGATTGATCAAATCCACTACAATTTTCATTGCTTCACCCCAAAACGATTTTGATAATTTTGCATGAGAGAGCATACACTTGATTTTATCATTAATCATATGATTCATTCTCTCTGCAACATTATTATGCTCAAGTTTATTTGGAACTGTCTTCTCAAGCCTGATTCAATGTTCTCAGCAATACTCTTCAAATGGACTGTTGTATTCAGCACATTTATCTGATCGAGCACATTTCAATTTTCTTCCCTTTTCTGTTTCAACAATTTCATTAAAGTGCTTGAAAACTCCAAGTACCTGGACTTTATATTTCAAAGGAAAAGCCCACACTTTTCTAGAGTGGTCATCAATAAAAGTAAAAAAAAATAAAATGCACCACCCTGAGATTTACTATCCATCATACAAACATTAGTATGAACTAAATCAAGAATATTTTACCTCTTATGAAGACCAATATTATGAAAAGAAACTTTATGTTGTTTTCTAGAAAAACAATGAGTGCAAGTTTTAAAAGGCGTACCTTTTATCGAAATAAAACTTTTCTTTGCAAGTATATTTTGTCCTTTCTCACTCAAGGGACCAAGGTGAATGCAAATAAAACTTTGTCATTGAAATCAAAGTATATTTATTTGCATTCACCTATTCCATGCATAGCTTGACAAGCATCGTGTAGAGAGAAGAGGACTTTGCTTCTTTGCTACCACTACCATTAAAGTAAGTGTGATAACCTTCAATATCTTAGGTTTTCACCGAAATCAGGTGGAGACGAATATCAAGAACATGTTTAACATTCTTCAATTGCAGCTTGCACCAAATCCTTGTTTCAACCCAAGTATCTCTCTTACCGATGATTTTACATACTTCTTCATCTCTCATTGTACTGTGTCAAAATCACCAACACTATAAGATGAGAAGAAATCGCACCTAGGAGTAACATGATATAAGACACCCGAATCAGTAATCCAACTTGAATCTTGACATGCAAGGTTTATAAAATTATCATCACAAACAATGTAGACATCACTAATAGATGCAACTACAATTCATTTTTCTTCTTTTTGTCTTCACCTCTTTCCTTTGATTAATCTCTCTTAAGGAACTTGATTTTTTTTTTTTATGTGACCTGCTTTGCCACAATTGTAGAGTATCACTTCTTTTCTTGTCCTCGACTTACATTTGGACTTAGTACGACTTTCTGAATTGTCACACCTATGGAAGTGTCTTGATTGACTTCTCCCCCGTGATTCTATAACTAGTGCTTCTGACTTTGAGGAAGAACCAATCAAACCACGCTCCTTCCTTCGAGCTTCTTCATTTAACATGCTCTCTTTAATTGTTGTCATTTTCAACTTTTCACTTGGAGCTGAAGTAGTACTTCCCAATTTTCAGGCAAGGAACTCAACAATAATAAGACTTGTAACTCATCATCTAAGTTAATATATACGGTTTTCAAATGATTCACTATATTATGAAAAATACTCATATGCTCTACCCTTGAATCCCCATCTTTGTATTTCATATTCACCATTTTTCGAATCAAGAATGCTTTATTTTATATTTTCACCATCTTCTGAATCAATAATGCTTTATTTTGCACATTCTTCCACTTATACAACTCCTTCAATTTATCCCACATTTTCTTAGCATTTGCTTCAGTTTCATCACATGGATATACACTTAAATCCAACCATTGTGTGATCAAGGCTATTTTTCTTACAAGTCAACATCATATTTTTCTTTTGATTTAGCGGTGTCCCCCTCAATAAGATCATACAAATCTTTGTTGCATAACATGTCTTCCATGATGGTTTTCCAAAGTGTATATAATTAGTAGAGTTGAGCTTAATCATATTCAGATCTTTATTTTCCTTATCCATTTAAATGCATAAATCAAACCAATCGGGCTCTAATACAACTGTTGGGTCATGAGAGGTTTAGGGAATCATCATATTAGGTTAAGAGTAACCACACAAGTGGGTTGAACACCACATTTTTACCCAAAACCTTAAGGCAATGGGTTTATGCATGGTTCATCCCACTTATATAGTGCTCAATATCTATTTTTCTAGCTAGTGTGGGACTTCTTTTCTTACACTTGATATACCAATAGATAGAGATAGACTTATATATACTTTTAGTCTCATATCTTTTACTATATATTCATTTTGGTCCTTTATCTTGTTTTTAATTCATTTTCTTCCTTTATCTTTTATAAATAATGAATGTTAGTTCTTTTAATCATAACTGTATCAAATAGATGATTGATTATTGTTAGAATTGTTGATGTCTAATCTTGGATCAGTTATAAAGTTAAATATGCAAATTTAACAAGGGGACCAAATTGAGACCTAACAGAAGGGACTAACATATCGTAATATACGAACATAAGGGATCAACTTAAAACTTTTAAA
This sequence comes from Cicer chorassanicum, assembly GCA_037974735.1. Taxonomy (NCBI): domain Eukaryota; kingdom Viridiplantae; phylum Streptophyta; class Magnoliopsida; order Fabales; family Fabaceae; genus Cicer; species Cicer chorassanicum. The sequence goes on from JBBPBP010000001.1 coordinate 30,512,694, forward strand.
ACATAGGAAACTAAATTGAAACCTAAAACAAACGTAAAGGACCATATATAAAATTAAAGGATTACAACAAGTATTTAAGATGACATCTATTTCTTCTATTTCTTTTACATCTCCCTCTCTTTGGATGGTTTCTTTTTCTTTCACCTCACTTTCTTTTACAACAAGACTCTCTATTTTTTTTTTAACATATGTTTCACTCTCTCTATACTTCTCTTGGATTTTATGGATCTCCTCAAATATTTCAGAACTAGCAGCCATCACTCTTTCCATTTTCTCATTTCTTTTAAATCTTTATTCATTCTCTCTACTTGTCATCTCATTTTCTCTTTATCTTTTTTCATAACTTCTATTTTTCCTCGCTAAGCGGTCAATCTTTTCACCAAATTCATCCATTTGTCAATGGATTAACCTCTCTAAATGTTCGGACAAGGCTTGTATTTCAAGAGAAATAATTTTTCAAATTTCTTTTCTCTCTATCTCTCTCTTTGATACTTCAAACAAAATATAAAATGGATTTGCAAAGGCAACAATTTAAATTTCATAATTTTAACAAAAATTGGTCCAAACGAAACATTGCTCTAACTACCACTTGAAGACTACTCAAATGAATAGTTTGTCATTCTATGTGCATATCATTGGCAACACACATATATTTTAAATTATTGAAAATTATGAAAGTTGTAACAAGAAGAAAATAAAAATATGAAAAAGGTAGAAATGGAGAAATTGCCTCACCCAAGCTTCTATAAGGAAGATGAATGGTAAGCCTTTGATGAATGATCACCACAAGAAAACTTGGTTTCTTGATAAGATCAAAAGAGTTGGTCCAATTTAGAACCAAAGAGAGACATAATCTCCCAAATACACAAAATACTTTCAACAAAAATCTTCTCTATTTTAGTATGTAACTCCTCCCATATAAAGGAAATACTATTTTGGGCTGATAATAAGTAAGACAAAAGTCATAATAAACTAACATAAATTCCTAGTTATTGCACTAGTTCTCTTGCCTAGCGGCTGCACTAATTATATTTTGTAATAGTAATGAAAATGTGGTTATAATAATAACATAAGAAACTCTAGTAACACAAGAAACTCAAGAGTCACTTTCAGCAAGACAAATCAAGAGGTACTTCTTCACACCAATAATTTGCTTTTACACTCCATTTTGTGATCCACTTGTGTACCACTCATTTCTCATGAATCAGACCACTTTTTATTTTAATTTAAATTAACAAAATAAACAACTTCAACCGACTCATCCTAATTACATCATCAACTTTAAGACCATAAGCCGACTCATCTCTAAGCTTTTCAATGAATCAAAGATCATGTCAATCGGGCATCTAGAGATCCAAATGTAGCCAAAACAAAACAAACAATTTGTCGCCTATGAAAATGACATTTTCAACCAAAATTAATTTGGTTATTTTTATTCCATTAATGAATAAATTCTTCTTGTAAGGGGAGAGCATTATAGGATCTCATCACCTCCAAGCATTTTAGTCAAACTCCGCCACTACTAATAAGAGTGTCTTACATAAAATAGGGTGTTACAAAGAATAAATTTTCGTACATGATAACCAATTTATACATCAAGTGTTTGTGGCTCCCAAATGGATACAACGTGCACAAGTGGGACTGAAAATAAAAGTACATCAAAATCAAAAGTCGTATAACAATTACCTACTATAAACGAAGAGCACATTGGTCACTTTCACCGGGTTGTGGGAACCCTATGGAATAGAAATATGATAATAAGAAACCCCTTATTCCTCAAAATGACTCCATTTCTCTCTTGGTTCAACCATTGACTTGTGAGTAAGGATGGCAAAAAAATATGTTTCCGCATATATATGGGATAAAATTTGTGATGAACATAGGGTGGATAGCTTAAAGGATACCCGTTAAGTAATGGATATGGAGGCGGATGTAATGGTATTCATACTCGTGGATATTCATACCCGTAGATATCCATGCCCGATAGTAATTTAGTAAAATTGATATGTTATAATGTTTTTTGTTTATGTATTAATACTTTTATGATGGTATTTTGTGATATATTTTATTTATGTGTTAATATATTTTTTGTACACAAATTAGGGAGAATACTTCGACATAATTGCAACAATAAAAAATAGTTTGTGTACATAAATGATTTTTCTATTTAAAAGATGATATTCATGGATATGCTTTAGTATTTGCCAATACTTACATATCTGTTAAATATCTGATAAGCAGATACAAGCACATATATAGTTTACATATATCATTTTTATCCAACATGTAGATTAGTGGATGAGTGCAATCCATACCCATATATACCGATTAACATCCCTATTTATACCCACCCCCATTATATGCATTCAAAAAGGTGGTAGTAGGTCGCTCTGTGCCATCTATTCGCCTTCTAGCAAAATTTGATTTTTTATACGCACAAAAATCTTTTGGACATTATTTGTAGGGATGAGCAAAACCACTTCACCCGACAAAATCCAAGCAACTTGAATGACCAAATTTGATATGTAGGCAAGTTATAGCGAGCCGTGGGTCACGCAGGTTTACATGTTTCCGAATTCGACTACTTCACTTTAAAAACTTATGTATAAAAATCCAAATTTTTAGAGTTGGTTTCTTAGTTTCACTAAGTCATCATACCACCATAATGATAAATGTATTGTTCGATAAAAATTTACCCAATCAATGAAAGTCCAAAATATTTTTTTCTTAAAAAATAAGATTTTGAAAATAAAATGAATAGAAAGTTAAAGAAAACAACAACCGAGCCAACCCACTTACATAACCCGCACTAATCGAAACTCACCCGACGCAAAATTGATGGAAATCGAGCCTGTAAATTGTAGACTTGGTTTTTGATAGTTCGGCAAAATTGGATCAGAACCCATCATTTCCGACCATTGCGCCCTAATTATTTGCGAGAGTTCTTCAACGCGATTGTGGCCTCAAATTAATATGCATGTGTTAGAACCGAATATTGTAAACCATGAGGAGAAAAACATATATTAAACTGCACCGAAGAATCACCAGAATTTGCTTTCAGAGCATTGATTATCTCTTTCTAATATTTTCAACAAGAATCGAACTAATGAATAATAAGACTGACATGGTTAATATATAAAGATTTAATTAAAAAATAAAAACCTTTAATATCAACTGGAAATAAGGAAATTTGATTAAAAATTTGGTTAAATTCATCGTAAAAAATTGATTAATACAAAATATAAATAAACTGTTTAATGTGTGTTTGGTTATACAATATGGAAAAGAATTTAATTGTTATATCTTTAATGATTTAATAATTTTAGTTAGTTGACAACGTAAAAACTCTTTATATCGACCGTATATATAAATTAAATCTTTTAAAAAAATTGTTTTGATTAAAATAAGTTAAATGGTTGATCAAAGACATATGATTTTTTTTGAAAAGATTCAAATTTTTGCTATACAAATCATACATCAACAACTAATTTTTTTTAAAAATAAGTAAACTAAACTAGCAAAATCTAAAGCAGATTTTCATGAGATTTTTTAGACCCTACGAGAGTGTTTTAGTTAATAAAATTACTAAATTTTTATAAGAAACGTATTTTTATACAAGTTAGAATAAAAAATCATTTATTATTATTATTAATATAATCGAGTTTTATGATATTTATTTTTAATTATTAATTAAGTCAATTAATTTAATATATTTTAAAAAATATTAATTTTAAATAAAATTTTATTTGTTATAGATTTGAAAATATTAAAATATGAGATATTATTAAGCAAAAGTTTAATTTTGTTTGGAGACTTAAAATGATTGCATTAAGATTATGTCATGGTAGTGGATGAAAGTAAAGATAAAATGTTTTAATAGAGTTATGTCAATGGTGGACCAATCATTTGGTTTGTTTAGGTTTAGAGCGTAAGGGGTGGGTGGATGCATAACCTTTTGGTGGGTGCTGTGTTTGGAAGTTTTGGATTTGTCTTCTATTTATACCTCTTTTGTAATTTTGGGCTCATGATTTTTTGTACGTTTTGTACTAAAAATTGAGTTTGTTATTATACATCTTTGTCTTTTTTATAAAATATATTCATTGAGTTGTTCTTAGTAATTTGTGTTTGAATGATGTATATATATAAAAATGTATTGAGTAATAAATTTAAATTTATAAATCAATTTTCAAACAAAACTTTAAATTGAGGTTAAAATTAAAATTACTTTAAAAGAATTAAAAATAACTTAATAAAAAATAATTTTACGAATTAAAAATAATATAGTAGAAAACAATTTTACTCAAGACACCCCACGCATATCAAAAGATGGAAACATATGCTCAGAAAACTAACCCGAACAATGAACTTGAGGAATCATTAGTTCAAAGTTGAAAAGTTCAACTGAAGTATATGCTCAATCAAATACGTGATAATAAAATAATATTCTTAACTTTTCAATTTAATATATTAAATAGCAGTGAACAAAAATTAACATCAAATTTAAAATCACATAATTTTGTAGATTAATTTCACTTTAAAATGTCATAATTTATAATATATATATATATATATATATATATATATATATATATATGTATGTTAGAAATCTTTCAAAGAAAGTCAAACAAATACATAATATATATATATATATAGACATGCATATCAAGTCTAATAGGTTTTTTTTTATAAAGCTGAGTTTGATCTATTTAAATTAATAACTTTTTAAAAAAGTCTGAGTTTAATTTTTTTATTAAACAAGTCAGACTAAACTAGATTGTAAATAGATCAGATCATAGACCCGACCGCCTAGCCTATTCCACCTCTATTTATGAGTTGTGTTAATTTGTAGCATATTAAATGAACTTATCATTTACAAAACAGTTACCACACATTTTACTTGGTTAAGAAGAATAATTTGTCATTAATACTTTCAAATATAACATTATCATTTTAATTAGGTATGCATTAAATTAGAGATGCAACATAGGGGTGTCAGGTTTCATTGAAGTCTTACACCAATCAATTTTTAACTCGTGTTCACGGTAAATGGTTGTAGTCTCATTTATCATTTCTCAAACCTTATCCTCCTTAATACGGGTTTTTTTTAATACCCCTTTTTCTAAAAAAATTACTTAAATAATTCCTTTTGAAAATTTATTAATCAAAATAAAGTCGCCATTTGGAATGGCGACTTCCTTAAGAAAGTCCAAGTTTTAATTTTTTTTCAATTTTTTCAAATAACAAAAATAATATATATATATATATATATATATATATATATAATTCATAAAAATATATAAATACAAATTTTAAATTACGATAAAATTTTAAATTACATAATTCATTCATAAAAAACATAACAAGTTTTACAAAAATTACGATAAAATTAATGTCGAAGGTGGCCTCCAGTACCACATTGCCGATGTTTTCTTCACGTACCGGATTTTGACGATGCCTTGTTACCTCACGAGTTTGTTCTTGTTCTTCTTCTTGATCTTCGTCTTCATGTTGTTGAGAATGTCTAGGAGCAAGTGTTGTAGAAGAACTACTTCCACATTGAGTCCAGTTGGATATTTGATTCAACGGAGTATATGCATTCCCAAAGCTTGGAATTTGAAAGCTTTGTTGACACATATTATTCAGTAATTGGGTAGCGGACTCAGGTGTATTATAACGAGTGTTGAACGTTTTATACAACAATTCCTCTTCGCTTGATGCAAATGATAGTCAACAATTATCTTCTTGATGTGGTTGTTCGATGTCAAAATTAAATTGTTCCCCTGGCGTGAACCCGTAAGATTGATGTGGTGTGTGGGTAAAAGTATGAGGAGGCGGTTGAGTGTCAGATCGTGTTGGTATATAATATTGATTTTGTTGTGTTGTGTTGGGCATTGATTCCTGAAAAAAATGTTGGCTAGATTGTGGTGGAGGTTGGGGTGGATTTACACGAGGATCAACAAATTGGTTTTCTACATAAATAAATCGTTTAGAATTTTTGCAAAACCAAACCATGTATTCATAACTTGGTTTAAATTCAACATTTAGAGGTTGACCATGAAGAATATGATTCTCTCGTTCATTCCACTCTTTGTTCTCATTTTCGTAGAATAATGCCCAACTATAGTCAACTTGTTTATGCAAATCTACCTTATGATACTTTCTCATGTTCCTCGGGGGATGTGGAATTTCTTGACGTAATCCAAATTGTAGTTTCACTCAATTGGTTTGATGCATTTCTATTATGTAGAAACAAATCAAATATGTAGATGCATTCCATAGCCAATTGTCTTCTGGATTATCGTATGTTAGACGTAGGTAGGGCCTCCAGAGAAACTGATATATAACAAGTTTGCTAGTAATATATGCATAAGAATAAATAAAATAATAGAAATAAAGTAATGTTTTAATATATTACATCGTTAACGGTCATGTGATCAATTTTTGATCGATATCCAGCGGTATGATAACGAGGTGTATTGCCAAATTTCATACCCTTTCCACTATATCTACGAAAATAAATTTGAATGTTAGTGAATTAATTAATAGTTTTACAAATATAATATTTACCTTTTTTGATATTTAGCTTTTCACGAAAGGAAAATGAGGCTCAAGATTACTTATTGGTGCAAGAAATGGCATATGGTACCATGTCCACATTTGAAGTAGATGTGAACATCCACCGATCGACATAACACCAGGTTCAAATGCACAACACAATTCTCTATAAAGTGTTGCCAAGCACGCTGAACCCCAACTGTATTCTCTCGTCTCTCGCAAACCTCTCAACAAGTGCAACCACATAATATGTACTCCATTGTGGGATTTGTTAGGCATTAATATGCCGCCAATCAATTCTAAATTGTATGCTCTACAATGTATAATTATTTCTTCATTCGATGATTCTGGAGTTAATAATGGTTGGCATGATCCTCCGTCAACACATGTGTATTGCACCCGACACATTGCACAAAATTTCATGAGAGAGTTCAAGGATAAGGAACTTCAAAGAAAAAAATTTTGTATGGGTAATGATCTAATTCTTCTTAGTATATTTTCCACTTATCACTTTATCATATTTGATAATATTTACATCATTCATAACAGGGTATGCGTTAAATGAGCCCTCATTCAAATATTACCGCAATGAAATTAGGATGGCAAATCTAGAGGCTTTAAGATGGATCGATAATATCCCCCCGGAACAATGGACTATGGCTTATTCTCAAGGTCGACGATGGGGACACATGACAACAAACATTTCCGAGTCAATCAACGCAGTGCTCAAAGGTACACGCAATCTCCCAATCACTGCTTTAGTACAATCAACATACTATAGATTGGGATTTTTATATGCAGAAAAGGGACAACAACATCAGACATCATTAGCTTCTGGTCGAGTATACACAAACGATTGCATGGACAAGGTTAAATCTAATACTCACCAAGTCATGCAATTCGACCGAAATTGTTATTCTTTCATGGTGCATGAAACAGTAAACCCAAGAGAGGTGAGACCAATTGGTCATTTTGAAGTCAACCTTCAAAGAAAATGGTGTGATTGTGGAAAATTTTAGGCTATACATGTTCCTTGTTCACATGTCATAGCTGCATGTTTTTACGCTCGTCAAAACTATTTAGTACTTCTACATGACGTGTACAAGATTGTTAATCACTAGTAGAAAATTGAGTTTTTAATACAACGAATTAAGTCGTTTACATGCCACCAGACTTAACAAATGAGGCGGAGGTATATTTAAGTCGGTTGTATGTATAAACGAGTTAATATATCCTATCTTCCTGCGTGTTTAAGTCGATTATTTGGATAAACGAATTAATAAAATGAGGCGGTGACAATTTTGTAAATATTTTAAACACGTTTAACACGGTTATATTGACAACCGACCTAAGAGAGATAGTAAAAATAAAAATAAAAAATTAATATATCTCATCTTAAGTCGATTATTTGGATAAACGACTTAATAAAATGAGGCGGTGGCAATTTTGTAAATATGTTAAACACGTTTAACACGGTTATGTTGGCAACCGACTTAAGGCATGCCAAAAAAATATAAAAAATACCGTGCACTTAATTAGCGTTTTATCTTCCCGCTCCCATAACCCTCTAAACCTCCACCTTCTATTCCTAACCTCTACATCGTGAAACACATTCTTCTAACGTCAACTTCACAACCCGTTGCAATTTTATCGTCACCAGTTCATCAATTCATTAAAACAGGTTTGTTAAGTTAAATTACATATTTTACATCATTCATTTTTTATAATTTGTGTGTGGACATAATAGGGAGCAAAACAACAGTATTTTATGTAGAAAGATAGATAAGGGATAAACTTTACAAATGTAGTATTTTATGTATTAGAGACAGTAGATCTTTCATTTTTTATAGTTTTTTTTTTCCTTCCATTGAAATATATTATAGAGTTGTGTATGAGTAAATAAGAGATATGCATCACCATTTTACAAGTTTGGCTAACGTAAGTATGTTTTATTTGTAAATTTATAAATTTTGCCAAATTATGAATTTCAGTTATAATGAAAATTAAGTTTCATATCTTAGGTATCTACATCGTCGTTGTATTGACTAAGGAAAGAGTGAAGTGTATGGATTTATTGATTCATGTTTCATCCAAAGTGAAAATGATTCAACTAATGCTCAAGTCCACATTCAAAAGAAGTTGTACGAGAAAAAAGAACTTGTTACCTAACACCTTATCTCATAAAGTAAGTATTTTCTATTATAGTTATCGCTTATAATAGAGTAAATTGAATATAACATATATTTAATTGTTTATTGTAGTCGTCATTGGCAATTGCTTATTATTAATCTTAAGGAGCTTAATGTAGTCTTTATATGTTCATTGGGAAGGAAACCAGATAAAAAAATATGTCACATTGTTGATTTGTAAGTATTTAATTTATTTATATTGTTTATAAGTATTGTAATATGTTTTATAACACAATTTTAATAATTATTTTAATTTTGTAGAGCTTTCGAAGGTTATTATAGGTTGCTAGGTTTGAGAGTTAAACCGAAAATAACATTGAGTTTTCCTATAGTAAGTTGTTTATAAATAAATAACTACATTTATAATATTATAACAGTTTTATGCATTTAACATTTTTTTGTGATTTCAATTTTAGAGTCAGAGACAAGCTTCTAATTATGAGTGTGGCTATTATGTCATGTTACATATGTTGAACATTGTAACAGCTGGTATTGTTGATTCATGGATGCAAGTACGTAAATTTTTTACAAGTTGTTATTAATTGTGTTTTATTATGTTCATATGATAAAATAATTATAAGTTGTTATTGATTATGTTTTTTTTAATGTTTGTATGATAAAAATTATGATTCAATCGATATTGATTGTTTTTTTCTTTTCTAGATATTTGACGACTCGAGATCATTTCATCCGGATCAAATTAAAAAAGTTCAAGAACGTTGTGTGGATTTTCTTTTGGAATTAATTGAAGAAAATGACGCTTGAATATATGTCTATTGAATATTACTAAATGTGGTTTTGTAATTTTGTTAATGGACATCTAAATTATTTTTCGTCTTGTCAAGAGTAGTCAGATACATCTTCTTTGTACTCTATATTTTGTATGAACTTCTGATATTGAATATTTTGATTATTAGATAGTTATATAAAATTGTGGTTGAAAGTACAAAATTTTGATTTGAAATTTAATACGAAATATTGTATGTATGTATGTATAGAGCAGGAGCATAAAAAAAAGAATTTTATTAAAAAAATAATTATTTTAACTTTATCTGTTAAGTCAGTTGATTAGAAGAACCGACTTAAAAAGATGATTTGTTGAATTGAATTTATAATGTTTAAGTCGATTAAGCTGAACCGACTTAACAGGACGAAGCTCTGTTAAGTCGGTTCATGAAACGACTTAAAAAACAACATGTTTATTAAGTCGTTTGCTATTAATTCGGACACGGAACTGACTTAAAATGTACATTTTAACCGACTTAAAAATATAAAATTCTACTAGTGAATGTATTTAACATCTACAAAGAAGAGTTTCCACCTATACCCAATGAAGGATATTGGCCCACATATGAAGGTGAAACATTGTATTACAATCCTGAAATACGGAGAATTAAAAAAGGTCGTCCAAATAGTACCCGTATTAGAATTGAAATGGACGTTAAAGAAAAAGTACCAAGAAAATGTGTACAATGTCGGTTAACTGGCCATACTCGAAAACATTGTCCAAATGTTACAAGCAGATGTAGTCAATCTATGTAATTTAAAATTTGTATTTATGTATTTTTATGAATTATATTAATTATATATATATTATTTTTGTTATTTGAAAAAAAATTAAAAAAAAATTGATTTTTTTTTTAAAAAAAAATCCTTTAGGAAGTCGCCATTTGGAACTTGAGCTTCCTTATGGAAGTCGCCATTCCAAATGGCGACTTGTGACTTAAAAAAAAAAAAAGGTATTTTAGTTAATAAATTTCAAAAGGGAGTATTTAAATAGGGTTATTTTAAAAAAAAAAAAACCATTATCACTTTATGAGAGTTAAAAAAAACCAATATTTTAAAAAAACCATTATTTTAAAAAAAAACCAATAGGGTTATTTTAAAATAAAAAAAAAACCCATAATACACTCCAAAGAAATAGTCCAGTAACCATTATCACTTTATGAGAGTTATGGTCCAAGATCTTGAAAAAAACTATTTAAAATTATTTATTTGTTTCCAAGATTTCTCCACTATACTTTATATATTCATCATCTTTCAGTAGCTCATACTATTCGCCATAGACTAGGAGTATATAAACTTCTAAGAATAAACTACAATTTGATATATGTTACTAAAACTCGTGCAAATCATTTTATTTGGACCTCGCTTTTTGGTTTGGATGCATCTAATAGAAAATATTTGAATTTGATTATGGATCTAAGATACATGTGTAGATCAACTAGCGTTTAATGGTTACATTTTTTTGCTTAGAGCTTCAATTTCGTAAGATAGTAATCTAGTCATATTTAACCAAAAGACTCACACTTAAGCCTATATAATACGAGTGGTAGTAATTTTGTTTCATTAAAAAGGAAACTTTAAATTCTAAATTTTAAATAAAATATTCATTTAGTTATTAAGAAATTATATATATATATATATATATATTACTTAGATTGCTATCCTTATCAAGAAGTTATATAATTATCTATTTATTTAGTTTTTCACAACCTTGTAACTACTTATTTAAAAAATAATCACCGTAAAAAAATATTATAAAAAAATCA
>JBBPBP010000001.1:30524205-30581492 GCA_037974735.1 Cicer chorassanicum
ATAAAATTATGATTTGTATACATTTTACTTTTTATTACATTATTATTTGGAAAAATAAAAGAAATTAAAACTCAATAATTATTGATCATAAAAAACAAGTATTTATTTTTTGTTAAGTATACATTACAAAAAAAACACTTTTCAAAAATTAATTTTCACTTGAACTGCTTAAAAGTAATTATCTTTAGATAATTACATATATATACTTTGTCATACTTACATAAATAAAAATATATATCGGCACAACATATAGCACTATATACTAATAATTTAGAACATAATATATGATGATACGTTAATGTACTAAATAATCAAGTCTACATGTTAAACACACAATTTTTTTCAGCATCTAACTTATTACACAAGTTCAGATGAAACAAAACATAAATTCGACGATGTCATGTCTAATACAACCTCCACTAAGCTTCTACATAATCCTTCAAAGTTGATTTTCTTTTCCTCTTATACTTGGTTACCTACTTATCTGAAAACAACAACAATATGAATGAGGAGACTACAACTTAGTGAGTTCATCAAACAGAACTAACATAAATTGACTCATGAGACCTAGATGCATAATCTTTAATAACTTAATTCTATAGTATGCGAATTATAAAAACAATTACATAACTTTGTTAACTTATTCACTTCAATTGCGGCCGTGTTACATATTTGGACTTAGGCAGGCTAAAATAAATTGATAAGGGTACATAATTTTATATATATATGTGAAGGTTGCATAGTCCATTCCTTAGATGTGAGTAAGTCTAAGAAAGTCTAACTCACTGTAATCACTTATCTAATAACGATAATTGGTGTCCCAATCATCCTAGTTACAGTGCAAGTTAAATTTATAATAAAATTTCGCTCACTACTATGAAGTAATACTTTAATATAAAAGTATTCAGATAATTTATATATATATATATATATATATATAATATATCTCTTTTCTTCATTTAACATTATACTCTTTATAATGTTCTATAAAATTTCTTTTACCTTCTTATATGTAACACTAAGCTACTTAAGGTATCAAAAATACCCCTAAAACCTAGCCTAAGGTATGCCCCCTAAAATTCTATGACAGAAGTTGTATTCATAAAATTACAACAAATTGTAAAATTGATTAAAAAAAAAAAATTATGAAACTTCAAAGTATTAATGTACTAAAAATAAGCTTTTCAATGTAATTGGTTTCACTCAAAAACACATTCCTATAACTCGTGTTATATCTATTAACTCAGCTATGTGATACTCTTTTGTGCCTAATTTACTTCAACTTTGATAATTCTATTAAAATATCAAACAACATCCGATTTTAGTAAACTACCACTCATTGGAAAGCTTATATTGTCTAGTTTATGAATTCAATTTTCACTTTTCAATTTAAGTTCCCAATTAGCACAGTTTTTCAAAACTATACATAAAGATTCCTAAAGTAACGAAACAACTTTAGTCTAAAGTGGGGCACGTTTTTCTCTATCAATTTTCAATTAAATTTAGTGAAACGAATGTCTATTCAAAGGAAATTTAATCTAGTTTCCATTAATGGTACAAAAACAAAAATCCAAACAATTTCTATAGAAAAAGTTACTAACTAAATACCAAAGGAACTGCATACGGGATTTGAGGGACATCAACTACATTTTTAACAAATACTTTATATGCAAGTCATCACACTATCAATTGATGCTCAAGGTACATGCATGTTTCACCCAATCAATCACAATGCAATATCTAGTCAATATAACTATCAATTTTACATCTAATACAAGTTATAACCTTGATTTCTAACATGAAGTTTTTCCAATTGAATACCCATAAAAATACCCAAGTTGCATGCAAGGTTTGGTTCCTTCTAATCATCAATTTTCAGCCACAATCTATTCCACTCACTATCCTAACATGCAATTAATGGTGAGGGAAGGAACTCACCCAAGTTTGAAGCTGAATGTGAGAGCAAGAACATAAGTATTAAGTCTTGCTTCTTATCCTTAAGCTTTCTAGTTACTTTAGCTCCCTTTTTTTGCCCTTCTTCTATCATCGGTTTAGGTGGTTTGATGCTAGGATGAAAGATGAAGTAAGCTAGGGAAAATAGAAGTTGATTTCCTTTGTCCAATTTGGTTGACTCAACATTTATATATAAGGCTTATGAGTTGGTTTGAATAGAATACATCATGTAAGCCTAATAATTTGTAAAGGTCCTATAAATCGTGGACTAAGTTTCTTAGTCTTGAAATCTCTTCCGATTCCTAACTTTGGAGTCACTCCCAAGAACACCTACTTGCCTTCTTCAAATTCCAACGGTCTTCTTCTATTATTCGTGTAGCTCTTATGTCTACTTTGTGCAATTTTAATCTTTTCTTTTATTATCTTTAACTTCTTAGTGGTTACTTGAATCATTTCTAGTTCAAGAATCCCTTTATCTCCTACCATCTGACCAACATAGTGGTGTCCTACATTTTCTTCCATAAAGTGCCTTGTATAATGTCATGCCTATATTGGAGTAGTAACTATTATTACAGATAATTTTATTAAAGGTAGGTGGTCATTTCGACTACCTCCATCTTCAAGAATACAAGCTCTGAGTATATCTTACAAGGTCTGGATGTTTCTTTCAGTCTGACAATCCATTTGTGGATGATATATCATGTTAAGATTTAGCTTAGTTCCCAAAGCCTAGTGAAATGCTTTCAAAAGTCTAGAAGGAAACTTTGGCTCTCTGTTAGACACTATGCTAAATGGTACTTTATGCAATCTGACTATCTCTGACATAAACACTTTTGCCAATTTAGACGAGGTGTAAGTGGTTTTAACAAGTAAGAAATGCGCTGATTTGGTTAATTTACGAACTACTTCCTAATCGAATCATGACCCGTATGCGTACAAGGTAATCCTACTATGAAATCCATAAACATCTTCTCCCACTTCCACTCTAGAATTTCTAGAGATTGGAGTATGCCTCATAGTCTTTGGTGTTCAATCTTCACTTGCTGACAAGCCAAACCATGTGCCACAAATTCTACAATATTAGTCTTCATTCTAGGCCACCGGTAATCTTTCTACAAATCCTAATACTTTTTTTGGATTCTGAGTGAATGTTGAAATTGCTTTTATGTGCCTCCTTTAAAATCTTACTTTTAAATACTGCATCCTTCGGTATACAAATGCTTCCTTCAAATAGGATAATTCCATCAGCTGTTATGCTAAATTCTTGTTTATCTAACATAGATTGTAAATCAAAATCAAAATTTTGAGCTTAGCCAATTTGAAATCTAAGGTCACAAGAAATCTCTAAATGACTTAACGCAACTCCACTATCTAGCCATGTGACATTCAAATATTATTAACTTGGATTTGTGCAATGACTTTCTACTTAGTGCATCTACAACTACATTTTCCTTACTTGGGTGGTATTTCAAATCAAAGACATAATCTTTGAGAAAATCCATCCACCTTCTCTGTCTCATGACTAAATCCTCTAATCCATATGATATACTACTTAAATCCTCACTTCCTTAAGATTTTGTATCACTTGTTCACAAGTTACAACTCGTAACCATGAATTGTTCCTTAATCCCAAAAATTATGTCTTAAGAGATTGTTTTCAAACGTTCACTCTAACTTCATCTTACCCATTCTCAAAACTTAGTCAACATCTTTATGCACTTATTGTTCTGTGAAACCTCATGCATCTCTCTTCTTCTTCCATCCCTTTGGAAGGCTCCTTCAATTCCTCACGTTCAACACTACTTCTCAATGAAATAATTATTTCTTTAAAAACATGCACTAGTCACTTCGCATTCCTAATCCTCTAATCTTGAATCCCGTTTCTAATTCATGTCCTCCTAAATCTCAATTATTCGTCACATTTTGTCCCAAAATCAGACTATAAGGTGTTGTGGAAGTATCTCAAAGCTAAGAATCGTCCACCTCTACAACAACTAATTAATTTCACATAAAAGTCACTATTTAGTCTCATGCGTGAAACTAATAACAAATTCATACTTACTATTATACACCTTGATTTCTAATACTGCTCAAATATTTATTTTGTTCTCTTAACTATTCATTCACCTAGATTTTGAACCACTAACTAATTTACATTATTTATATCAAACTTCATTCCAATATTATTCTAAAAGTTACTTGATTCAAAGGTCACATTCCCATGCTAGAAAATTATCTTATTATGTCATTCCTCAATATCCTAATGTTATACATCACCCTCGTATAGGGCTTCCATCACACTTCAACAAATGCCCCAACAGTTGAACATGCTTGCCAATTTCA
Source organism: Cicer chorassanicum (assembly GCA_037974735.1). Lineage (NCBI taxonomy): Eukaryota > Viridiplantae > Streptophyta > Magnoliopsida > Fabales > Fabaceae > Cicer > Cicer chorassanicum. The sequence goes on from JBBPBP010000001.1 coordinate 30,528,502, forward strand.
GTCACCATGATCTTGTTTACCATCAACAAGTTATTGGAGTGATAAGTCCCAATGCTTGTCATCAAGTAGCACCAAATCATGTTGACTGTGTAGGCTCTTTTACTCCATCAGCTATACCGTCCTCCACAAACTTGTACTCAATATCATCTTGGTACACATGAAATTTGATAACTCCTTAATGATCGTCTTTAGGAAGTTCTGAGTGGGAAAATGCTCGAGTTCACCTCCCCATCACAACTCCTTCAAGGTCCACTAAGGTTTGACCACGCTTCGTCGCGCTACTTTCATAAGTCGATTAACACTAGGACTCGTGTACTTGTGAATTAAGCATGCAATGTTTTGGAGAGGAACATTTTGAACAAAGTTCGAGTGGTGTATAAACTCACACACCATGTCTTGAGAATTTCCAAGACACATGACCAACACTAACAAAACTCAAAACTACCCCTTAACCCGCAGTTCGATCCAAATCGAATCACTCATATACCAAAATATAATACCATTTACTAATAATCTAAAATATAATACATGATGATACATTAATGTACTTGATAATTGAGTCTACACTTTGACAACACAATTTGTCCTACATATAACTTAATACATAAGTTCAAATGAAAAAAACATAAACTCCACAATGTCATGTCTAATACAACATCCACTAGACTTCTACATAATCCTTCTAAGTTGATTTCTTTACCCCTTATCCTTGGTTACCTGCTTAACTGAAAACAACAATAAAAATGATGAGACTATGATAAACCTATTTTTTATAGGATTTTAAGAGGGTATTTACCCTCTATTTTATAGTTTTGATTTCATGAGATGATAAAATAGTTCAAATTGGTCAAATCTATCAAATTTTTAGTGCAAAAAAAATATCAAGTTTAATATTCTAATTTATGAATACAAGAAGGAGGTTTGCTGCATGCTTCAAAGATTGAATTTTATGATAACAAAATATTGTCAAAGAAAGGGGGAAAGTTGTTACCAAATAAGGGGGAAGGTTGTTGCATAAAATGAGGATCTTCTTGCTATAATAAGGGGGAAGAAATCAGAAACAAGGGAGGAGCCACACACTAGAAACAGAATCGGAGAAGCAGAAGAAATTAGAGAGAGAAAATAACAACAAATATTTTGGAAGTTAAAGAGTGCTTGGAGCTGGAGTAAAGTGTCTCAAATTTTGGAGCAAAAGGTCATACTATTTGAGGGTTTTATTTATTTTTTCTTTAATTGATGAACACTTCTATTATTTACTTTATTTTCTATATGTCAATGAGTAACTAAACTCTCTTTGGTCTTTGGTGAATCTTGTGATTAAGATACCTTTTTACTATGTCTTAGTTTTAAATTCTAGTATTATTTTAGATTTTTGTTGTTTATCTTAATTAAATTATTCTATTGTTTTATTTACATGTTTGGGATGGTCAACCTTTGTTAGCCTTAATCAATTAATTGACTAGTGACTAACTACAATTAATTGATAGATCTATAGGATAATTGAGATTATGATTCTTGTATGATGAAACATAGATACTAATCTTTCAATCATTCAACCTCTTGGTTCTTTATGCTTTCTCTTAATTATATTTTTTTTATGATCCATCAAAGAATTAATTTAGGGAAAAGAATATTACATTGAATGACGAAACTTTACTAATAGTTTTAAAGAGGAATTGATAATTGAGAAAATGAATAAGAATTTATATAAAACTAGAACTTGAGGTATTGATATTACAAGTGAAATCATTACCCTATGTTTACTTTCCATATTAATTCAAAGTTGTGTTGTTATATACTCTCGTTATAACTTTTATGCTATCGTTACGTTTTTGTTATCGCGAACCAACAATAATTTTCATTATTCTAAATAATATAAAATATTGATTAATTTGGTAGTTGTTAAATTAATCTTTGTGGATACGATAATCTTATATACTACAACTTGGCAATCCGTACACCTGCAGAATTTTACGCAACAGACTACGTCTTAGTGAGTTCCAACAGAACTAACATAAGTTGACTTCTAAAACCTAAATGCATAATCATCAATAATTTAATTTTATAATTTGAGAATTATAAAAACAATTACATAATTCTATTACCATATTTACCTCAATTGTGGTCGTGTTAATACTTGGACTTAAGCAAGCTACAATATATTAATAAGGATACATAATTATTTGTATATTGTAACTTTGAATATATATATATATATATATATATATATATATATATATATATATATATATATATATATATATATATATATATATATAAACTGAAGGTTCAATAGTCAATTCCTCATATGTGAGTTAGTCCGAGAAAGTCTAGTTCATAGTAATCAATTGTCTAGTGACGATAATTGGTGTCTCAATAATCATAGTTATAGTGTAGGTTGAATTTATAATAAAATTATGCTCACTACTGTGAAGGAATACTTTATTATAAACATATTCAAATACTTCAATATATATTATATATTCACATCTTTTTCTTAATTTAACATTATACTCTCTATAATGTTCAATATAATTCCTTTTAACTTCTTATACATAAGACTACGGTATTTAATGTATCTAAAACATCCCCTAGAGTTCTATGATAGCAGTTGTGTTCATAAAATCAATACAAATTATAAAATTGATATAAAATTATGAAACTGCAGAGTATTAAATTACTAAAAGTAAGCTTTTCAAAATGCAATTAATTTCACTCAAAACTGATTCATATAACTCCTTTATAGACATTTTAACTCATATATGTGATAATCTTTTGTGCATGATTTATTTCAACTTTGACAATTCAATTAAAATATCAAACAGCGTCCGATTTGAGTAAACCACCCCTCATTGGAAATTTTGTCAAGTTATGTTCCAGTTTTCAAATTAAGTTCCCAATTAGTACAGTTTGTCAAAACAATGCATAAAGATTTCAAAAACAACGCAACAACTTTTGTCTAATTTGGGAGACATTTTTCTCTATAATGTTTATTTCAAAAGAAATTTATGTTAGTTTTCAATGGTACAAAAATAAACTCCAAATGATTTCTATAGGAAAAGTTACAGACTAAATACCAAAGGCACTACATATGGGATTTGTGGGACATCAATTACATTTTTATCAAATACCTTATATGAAAATCATCACACAACCAATTGATGCTCAAGGAAGATGCATATTTCAACCAATCAATCACAATGCAATATCTAGTCAATATAGCTATCAATTTCACATTTAATACAAGTTATAACCTTGATTTCTAACATGAAGTTTTCTCAATTGAATACCCATAAAAATACTCAATTTACATGCAAGGTTTGGTTCCTTCTAATCATAAATTTTCATCCACAATCTATTCCAATCACTATTAATTCTAACATGCAATTAAAGGTGGGGGGAGGAATTCGCCTATGTTTGAAGCTGAATGAGAGAGCAAGAAGAGAAGTATTGAGTCTTACTTCTAATCCTTTAGCCTTATAGTAGTTTTAGCTCCCTTGTTTAGCCCTTCTTCTCTTATGGGTTTGGAGGTTTGATGTAAAGATGAAAGATGAAGTGAATGAGAGAAAATGAAGTTTTTCTCTCTTCACTCCCTGATTCATGATGGAGAGGAGTAGGGAATTGATTTTCTTTGACCAAATTTGATTGAGTCAACTTTTATATAGCAAGGCTTATGATGGAGAGGAGTAGTAAAATACCTTTTTACTAATAATTTCATTTCATTCTTATCCTCTACATTATTATTTACTATTAATACATAATTATTGCACATTACATATTAATACTAATAGTTACTTAGATTTATGGAATTGTTACCGATCAAGCCTATCCTATCCAAATCGTATTTTATAGTTGGCTAGGCTCTATGTCTGCATCGAAAATGAATAATATAAGGATTATAGAACTATATTATACCAATAGTTGTAAATTATTTTTGAAGAAACTGTAATTGTAATATTTGAAGTTTCCTTTATTAATAAATTTCTATACCTAGATATCTATAATAACTAAAAAAAATAGATAATTTTTTTATTTGGTTTAATCTATTTTTTATTGGCTTAATTACAATTTTGGTCCCTCTATTATTACCAATTTACGGAATTGGTCATCCTATTTTAAAAGTCGATAATTTTGGTCCCTCATATTTTTGAACCAAAAATTGACGATTTGACATATATTTAATGACATGACATACAATTCTATAATATAGAACCATCTAGATGCATTAATTATTTATATATCATTAATTAAATTAAAAATATGAAAAATTTCTGAAGTTGAAATTTAAGTTTTTATGACGTTTTATTTGAATTTGATAGGTATTAATCATTCTACATCATCCTATCATATGTCACGTTATTTAAAACAACTCACATCATCGTTTTTTAGTTAAAAAATCATAGAGAGACCAAAACTGTCGACTTTTAAAATAGGGAACCAATTTTGTGAATCGGTAAAAATAGAGAGACTGAAATTGCAACTAATTAGTCTTTTTAATTCTAAAACTATCCTTAACATATCACTACTAGAAATAAGCTTTTTACCTGCGGATTTTCCTGCGGATTTAAGCTAAAAATCCGCAGGAACACATGTTACCTGCGGATTTCCTGGCGGAATCATATCCCCACGTAAAACCTTCGTGGATAATTGTTTGCTGAGGATTTTTGAGTACGCAGGAAAGTTACCTGCGGATAAATCCGCAGGAAAAATAAATAAAATCCGCAGAAAATATAAACCAAACTCAAGGCATTTTATTACGACATTTCCTACAGAAATATCTGCAGTATTGTTCCCGCAAATATGTTTCGCATACAAATCCGCAGGTATACCCACATCTACACCAAAATACTTTTCGCATGAAATTCCGCAGGTAAATTTGTATTAAAATTATTTTTAAAGAAAAATCTAGATATATGCTTAAATTTCCACCGTAATCGAGTTTTTCTAATTTTTTTTATTTATATGAAAACTTCAACTAAAAATATATAAAAATATTATTATAAATACATTTTTTACATCAAACATTCCAATCAATACACAAAATGTTGAACTTGAATGAAGCTTTTCACCAAGGCTTCCATTTTACATTTACTCATACAATAAAAGGTTAGAATCTTCATGAAAACAGAATTCATGCAGTTTCACAATGTTCCTGTGTCTGATCTTTCCAAGAGTTGAAATCTCAGCTAAAAAGCTTCGGTCGATGCTCGATGTTCCTTCTCCGCACGAATTCAACTTCTTGACAGGCAATAAATTTACCATCATTCATAACAGCTTTGTAGGCAGTTCCACAAGCTCTTCTTCCTGTAACTTCAGATTCTTAGTTACAATCACAATCACAATTATTAATTGAGCTTTTAAGTAAAGTATTGGGTACAACTTAAGGTTTGTCTTTTTGATGGGTAAATTCCTACAACTCTCCAAGGTCCGGTTATTATAATTTTTAGCTATTGTGAAGTTCGAAACTCAATTAAGTATTTGCATGACCGTGAGATGCATAAGCTGATTTCAAAAGTATCATATTCACTCCAAAATTATATGAACTATTTTTCCTAAAGCAAATTTTCACACATCACCTGTCAATCAAGACTTTCCAAACAATAGAAATGTAAAATAAAATAAAAACTAACCATGAAATAGGAGCAAAACGATACTTACAAAGTTGCCTACGAAGTAGCCTTTCCTTTCCATCCATCAACTTCCAAGGTAGATTGTATTATTTCCATCAAATAAATAGGTAGATTGTATTATTTTAGGATCTTCACTGTAGCTTTCATAACACCGACCCCATCTTGGATCTCTACAAACCTATCAAAACAATATAAGACAGTGCAAAAATCTTAGTATAAGTTGATTGATGGCATTAAAATTTGGTGGTATTTACTTACTGCTACACAAGGTGCATAAACATACTGAATTCCTGTTGCTCTAACTTCAAGTGCAGTTGCAGCTCCAATTCTCTTGACTAGTTCAGGGTCCCTAGCAGCAAAATTGAAATATTCATTATTATCATTTATAAGAAGAACATCATTGACTTGAAGCAATCAATCCAATCTTAACTAACAAAACAAAAAGAAAGCAATCTTAATTCTCAAAATCCAATCTGTTGTTAATTGCAGCTAAAAATCAAGACAGTAAGATGAAACCCAAAACTTTAATCAAATTATCACAAAAGCATCAGACAACATTATGACCATAATACTCTACTTATATAGCACTTGACAATGAAACCTCTATATATTAACTCAGACAAAAAATATGAAATTTAACTGACTGCTGCAAGTGAAATTTAAATGTACATTACCCATCGTTGCTGTCGTTTATGTAAAATAAATGCATATACCAAAATGTTAAATACCTGAATGACATAATTTCCATATTACCGCAAACCAAATAAGAACTAAATCAATCATATCCTAATGTCTACAGACCTAAGGATTACTAAACCTTATAAGTTTGATGGATACCACTATGAAATCAAAACAAACTTCAGTACTGCAGAAAGTGTAAAGCAAAACACAAGAATATGTCAAGTATTCCATTATTTACTTGCTGCAAATAGATGGGATAAAATAGACATTTCATCTGAACCTGCATCCAAATAAGTCAATTTTATATACAAAAAAACTGAATTCTATGTAACATACCAACACCACATGCTTCTTCAAATTTTTTCAAATCAAGGTTCTCCGAACTCGTGGTAGCAAGAAAAGCTAGTGCTGCATCTAACTGCGCAATTGTTTTCACCTGCAATGATAATCTATGTGAGGAAGAGAATACTTCCAGTGTAAAAATTCGCCCAAACCAATTGACAACCAACAAGTACAAAAAACAATATCCAATCATACAAGAACACGAAATAAAGTGATGATGTATCAATTGTTAAATGATTTAGCCAACAGAGCAATTGTAAATGAAGTCTACACAAGAATTTTCTCTAAAGAAAGAACTCTCCAAGATCGCTACAACGTGCTTATTAAATCTACCAATTCCTTTTTCAATACTACAAATGTTAAATCAAACACATTATCAATAAAGAGCTAACAAATACTATTCAATAGAACCATCTTCCTCTTGATCTTCATATTCACCATCGTCACTGAAATCATCTTCTTCATCTTCATCATCTTGCATCACAGGCAAATTAACTTCTTCACCATAAACTGAATCATCTTGTAAGTTATCAATTGGGTCATCTTCAATTGTTGCATTAACTTCTGACTCTTGCACTTGAAAAACAACTTCTAAAGTATGCCTATCATCAACAACCCCTCTCGGCTTTGTCTTCATAACTACCAACCAATCAACTCTTTGGCGCCCAGGATAAGGTGAATAGTAAACTTGAGTTGCAGCTTTTGGAAAAATAAAAGGATCAAATTTACCGTATTTTCTCCCTTTTCGTACTTCTACAATCTTGTACTGATTATGTATCCTCATCCCACGACTTGAAGGGTCAAACCAATCACAGTAAAATAAAATTAGCTTTCGTGTTGCTTGACTTCGCCATTCAAATTCTAGAATCTCTGTAACAACACCATAATAATCATTTGAGGTTTCACCTTGACCAATTCCACTAACACATACTCCACTATTATATGTTATTTTGCCTTCACCCCAAGAAGTTGTGTTGAATTGGTATCCATTCACATTATAAATAGGCCATGACTTTGCTAGTCTCAAGGGTCCTCTTGCCAAGTCATACAAGTCAGGGTTTTGCATCCTAAGTTTGTGATTCTTGGTCACCTAGTCACATAGAGAAATTCATATAACTTAGGTTAAAGCAATTTGTACATCTTTGTTTTAACCCAAATAAGATTGAATAGTCTAAATAAGTGCTTACATATTCTTGAAACCATCGCGGAAAGTCAACTTCTATTTGTGTATCAATGACATTGTCATTGAGATCTCCGTACATACTTTTCAAACTTTGTACATACATCCTATACAAGATATTTTAAAAAAATTAGATGTTGTTGTTCGTTGAATAATGGAGATATATTTGATATATTAATACTTACTCAATGAATTGCTTAACCTCGATGCAATTTAAGAGAACATGCAATTGGGCAGCCGCCAATTCTTTATCATTGAGCCACCTATCACTGCATTTTCCACTTGTTTCGCCATGTAAATTTTCAAAGATAGACAAAGTTTGTATCACATGGTTTTGATGAGTCCTCTTATTTAGGCCAACTGTACTTGCATATTGGGCAAGAGGCACAAAATAATGGGAACTGAAATAGGTTGTCTCTTGCACCAAATATGCTTCACAAATAAATCCTTCCACATTTTTTTTTGTTTTTCACGGTTTTTTTAATTTTATTTATAAACCTTTCAAATGGATACATCCAACGATATTGAACTGGCCCACCCAACTTAGCTTCAAAAGGCAAATGAATCGGTAAGTGCTCCATAGAGTCAAAAAATGCAGGTGGAAAGATACGCTCCAACTTACATATTATTAAAGGAATGTTTTGTTCCATTTGTAATAAGTGACCTTCTCGCAACGTTGTTGAACATAAGTCTCTAAAGAATTGACTGAGTTCAGTTAAGGGTTTCCATATTGGTTCAGGAAGAGCACAAAAAGCTATTGGAAGTAGACATTCCATGAATATATGACAGTCGTGGCTTTTCATCCCAAAGAGTCTTTTATGTTTTGTATCCACACATCTACCTAAATTGGAAGCATAACCATCAGGCATCTTTAATCCCTTCACCCATTCGCACACACCATTTTTCTGTTCATTTGTCAAACAAAACTTGGCTTTAGGTTTGGTATAGTTCCCATTAGGATTTTTTTTCAGCAACAACTCCTTTCTATGACAATACTCTGCTAAGTCCAATCGTGCCTTCTCATTGTCCTTAGTTTTCTCTTTGTTGTCCATAACTGTATGAAATACATTTTCAAAGACGTTTTTCTCTATATGCATAACATCAAGATTATGCCTCAATAGGTTGTGTCTCCAATAAGGCAAATCCCAAAATATGCTTCTTTTGGTCCAATTGTGCAAAATTCCGTAGCCAGGAACAATGCATTGCCTTGTGTCAGTTATCTTGGGAATTCCATAAACCTTTTCCCACACTTGTTCACCACTTAACATAGGAGGAGGCTCATTTTTATCAATTCTATTCTTATAAAAGGCAACCTTGTTTCTTCTAAACGCATGATTATGAGGTAAAAATTGTCGGTGGCAATCAAACCAAGACGTTTTCCTTCCGTGTTTCAATGTAAAAGCTTTTGAATTTTCCATGCATGTCATACATGCCAATCTTCCAGCAGTACTCCACCCAGACAACATACCATAGGCTGGAAAATCATTTATTGTCCACATCAGTGCAGCTCTCAATTGAAAATTTTGCCTCTTTGAGGCATCATATGTAACTACACCATCATTCCACAATTGTTGCAACTCATCTATAAGCGGTTGCAAATACACATCAATTTTACCTTTTGGACTGTGTGGACCTGGAATGATCAAGGACAAGAACATATAAGGTGTCATCATACATAGCTCGGGAGGTAGGTTATATGGTGTGACAATTACTGGCCAACAAGAATATGGTGTGGCTGATTGGCTAAAAGGGGTGAAGCCATCAGCACACAGACCAAGTCTAACATTTCGAGGTTCTGAGGCAAATCCAGGATATACTTGGTCAAAGTGTTTCCATGCTTCTCCGCCTGAAGGATGACACAAAACACCTTCTTCCCTACGATTTTCGAAGTGCCACCTCATGTGCTCTGCAGATCTCGGAGAAGCATATAATCTTTGCAAGCGAGGGGTGAGAGGCAAGTAATGCAATCTCTTGCGAGGAACGTCCTTAGAGTTTCTCCTATGTACATTTTTTGCTTTATATCGAGGCTCATTGCAAAATTTGCACTCCTTCAAATTTATGTCATCTTTATAATAAAGCATACACCCATAAATGCAACAATCTATCTTGATCTTGGATAAACCGAGTCCGGCCACAAGTTTCTTTGTTTCCCTAAAGCTTGAGGGAATTATATTCTCAGGGTGACTTGACTCCTTCATAAACTTCATCACGTCATCGAAACAAACCTGTGACATGTTGTGTTTAGATTTTAAACCCAACATTGTAATAGAGGCAGACAACTCTGTTGTATTTTTACATCCAGGCCATAGTGGTTGTTGAGCAGAATTCAACATTTTATAAAACTGGTCAGCTTCCATATTTGGAGGTTCCTCTTGATTTTGAGGACAATGGTGCTCACGATTAAGGCCAGCAGCATCATACACCATGTCTTGGTGTCTATCATCATGATCATAACACTGCTGGTGACTACTACTACTATTAGGCGCAATAGTTGGGTGTAAAGCCCTTTTGATGAATGTGAACATTAACTACATCTGGTGTCAAATGATTTTCATTTTTACACAACTTACATGGACATCTTATTACACCTTCATTCAAATACTTGTCTTGTAGACAAGCAAATTGAATAAACTCTTCCACACCCTTTAAAAACTCAAATGTATATGCTTTTCGACCGGGGAGAAGCCTGTTGTACATCCATGTCCTATGTGTAGGAACTTCCATTTCCTGTACACATGCAATTAGCAATGTCAGAACTCTATGAAAGTTTCCTTTAAAAACTCAAATGTATACTGAGCTCCAAATTAACTCTAAGAGAAAACACATAGTTCAGAACATAATCAAAAGAAGAAAAAACATGATCTATAATAAATGAGGGAATGATGAAAAAAGCTTTGAAACTCATATCTATGATCTACATTATATTATGTGCAACTTTCTGACACTCATTAAGTAAATAAGAAAACACAAATAACCATGTTAAATCCTGTATGTAACACAATGCAGGATATGTAGGAATTCGACAGTATAATAATGGAAAAAGAAAGATTTGAATCAGAAATGAAGTAGAGAATAACATGTTTTGCAGAAAATCTAATATTGATCTCATTCTTGCCTTGTATGCCCAGTAAAGGTAGGAGCTTTCGTCGTTAATTTCTTTTCCCAATCGAGCTATTAGCTTGGACGGTGTCCACAGAACATTCTGCAATAAAAGGAAGATGAAGTGACAGGGAAAAAAGTTTCAGTGAAAATTGAAAAACAACCTCTTCTGTCCTTCATAACAGGTTGTTTCTCCAGCAGATAAAATGGATTCTACAAAATTTAGCATGACCAATAAATGTGACTTCAGGCATTGACAGAAACTGACCATTTAAATTTTGTAACGCAGGAGAAGTATAAAATAAAATACCTCATTATTTTGTTCCCTCAACATTTGATCAAAAATAGGAATAATCCAGTCCTCAAATTTGCAATAATTGTCATTAGGGACCAATAAATTACCAATTCGATTCAATCCTTTTGAGCGAAGATGAGCTCCAGGCAAAGAGAAATCTCCTTTATATGTAGGTGCAAGGCACTTTATAAGATCTTCTTCGATACCACCTGCAGTTGTAACAATCACATCAACCTGTAAACAGATGCAACAAAATTAATAACACGACTACCATGACATTCCCAATATTAAAAACACACCAGCTTTAGCAACTTTTCAATTCAATAAGTATATGCTATATCATAGTTTCACAAAAGCCACCAGGAACTTCATATAATATCATAGTTTCCAACCAGGAGGCGATTTTAAAATATATACAAGAACCAAAGCGTTCTAGACATTTTGCAAATTCCCAACAGCAAATGCTATCTAAACTAGGACGGCGATTTTAAAATGTGCATGCCAAAGATAAACCAGAACAGCTAAATAAATAGCATCTAAACTATTTTGCAAAGTCCCAACAGCAAATGCTATCTAAATTGTAAAATGTAAATAGGTAGAACACGGGGGTGTATGGTGTGACATTTTCTACACTATCATTTAATCATACATTAGCACATCATTTAAAGAGTTAGACACCCATCTAGTCTTAAAAGTAAAACCATTTAATATTACGGCATATATAACTGAAGCTCTGCTCAGACAGTAAATTAAAATTAAATACAAAGTTACTAGACACTGTAAGGGTTTTCACGTTCAAATTAAAGAAAATTTTAAATTTTAACACCCAGCAACCCTACCTTTGAAGGATTGTTTTGGTTTTCAAAACTTTTCTAGGGATGTTTCATCTTTAAACACAAAACTTACCTTTCTAACTCTGATGACAATCAATCAAAATAGCAAGGCCAAGGCTAGGGATGTTTATTAAACAAGAATCAACCAACGTAGCTGAAATTGATAGCGGAGGTTTTGATTTTCTCAATCACAGGCCAGAAAAGAATTACTTGCTGCAAATAGATAAAATAAGGGTCATGATAAGATGAAATAATTGATATACATTACACATGGGAATTGGAAGTGCTGAAGCTTCTCAATTAGCAGTTGCACGAGTTTCAGAAAAAAATTCTTAAGGTCATCATCATACCATTGTAAACCTTGAATCAGCAAGCTTCTTGATATTGTTAACACTTATTTATCAATACAAAATTTGCAGCGCTAACAGGTGAATTAGATGGATGACTATAGACAATTTTCCGATACACCTCAGAGGTTATAGCTGTATTAGATTTCTGTTGCGACTCGAAATCAAACTGTTACAAAAGGCTAGGGCATATTAGATTTTAATGCACAATATTAGATCTAGATTAATACAGAATGCAATAGAAGAGAATAGGAGAGGCCACCTTCATTCTCTTTAAGCTTTCATTTGTGGCTCGCTCTTTTTCAACAGTTAGACGCAAAGATACCAGTTCCTGTTAAGAAATTCAAACAATATTTATTAATAAACAAAACATAGCAAATACTATATTTCTAAATTGAGGGGTTGAGACACTTGTGAAACAAGAATAAGATATATATGAAAGCAACAGTAGATCATACATTTTTCAAATTTCTCCTTTCTTTCAACAACAAATTCTCCTCCTCTTTTAGTTCAGCTAAAGTCTGCAAACATGATAAGCATCATCAAGATATGTTAAGCAGGCAACCAAAAACAGAGGGAACATCCGGTCTGTGTGTGTGTGTGTATATATATATATATAGAGAGAGAGCTCTTATACTCACCTTTTTTCTTTTTGACTTTGTAGTAGTAACTGTTTCTTTTGGATTAGCGACCTACAAAATACCAAATATTCGAGAGTTGAACTTCAGACATTTTATTTATTTTAATTATTTTTTCCAACTTTCTTGCCTTTTCCAAGAGGTGGTTTGCTTACCCTTGCTCCCCCGCATCTTCCTTCAATTTTTTTGCTATTTATTTCAACTCAAAAATTGATAACTAATTAGGAAAGAAGTGCAAACAATGAAGCATAACACTTATTTATCAATACAAAATTTGAAACAATAAAACAAAAAAGGGGCAGATAGAAAGAAGTAAAAAAGAAACTAAGGAAATAACCACCTTCCCAATTAACTTCAATCTTAAAAGCTCATAGTAAGTACATACTCAAGGAAGAAAGGTTCTTTCACTGTGCCTATAATACCAAAAAGTGTATTTGGTTTGCACATCACAACCATTTGACAGGGATGAAATTTCAGTTCAAGGTATTTACACTATGATACAAACACGAAATAAATCTTACAAGTGCATGTAGACAGAGCAGCCCTAGCCTATCTAATAAATAAATCAAACATTGAAACACACATAATGTTGACATAAATACAAGTAATGAAGGAAAGATAATTTCAATCTTTATCAAATGACACACATATCTGTTTTATACGGACTGATCATCATTTTTCTCGTTCGAAAACATTTGTTCAAATCTTGAAAAACCTTAAATCAGCAATTGCATGGACACATTGCATCCTGAAAAACAAATTTGAACCTTGTACAAATAAACAGAACCAACAGTTTTGCATCATAAGCATCCAGATTTCAAACAACATGATTAATGCTTCCATTTCCAAATTTTATACCATTCCAAATTGTATGAAAGCAGCTAGGATTAACCAATGGAGAAATCTATTTAGAGTAAAATAAGAACAAGAAGCCGGCAACTAGCAGTAGATGTGCATTCAAGCATCGAGATTATAAGCAGAATCAATTAGCAGTAGTAATAGCATAACAAATATGAAAATATCAAAGGAACACAACAATTAAAAATATTCCATCAGTGTGTAATGGTGAACACGTATAAACCTCAGGGAATTTAAGCAAGTTCAATAAACACAAATGCATAAACCTAACTTAGAAATTAAACATTCATAGATACACATACAGTTAGAAATCGAGATATACTAAAAAACCCTAATTCAAGAAAAATTGAAATCAACCAAACCTAACAACCTAAAATCCTAGAAACCACACAAAACGGAAAAGGGTGATACAGATTGAAGTGGCAGACTCAAAGAATGAATCGACATACCCGCGGTTTGGACACAGCAGCGATGGACGTGCAGACGCGGTGAGACTGCGACGGACGGGCTGACGAAGATGCAGCGGCGAGAGGCGCTGAAAGAGAGGAGCGAATATCGTATGGTTTAAAACGCAGACACGGTAATTTTTTATTTATTTTTTCTCGTGTTTTTCTTTTCTTTCTTTTTTTTTTTTTGACAAATCTTGTGTTTTTCGTATATTAGAGTTTGGGTTTGGAAAAACATATGAATGAATCGTACCAATTGATGAAGTTATGAAAAATTAAATTAAAACAAAAATATCATTTGACCAAAAAGATTAAAATAGAAAATCATATAATTTTTTTAGTGATAATGTAATAAACTAATTTTTTTGACGTCTTTGTGTGATAGTTTTAATTATAATGTGATAAACTCCTATTATTTGATGCATTGCCTTGGGTTGGGTTTGATTTGTTCATGCAAACCGAGTTGAACCGGTTGAGTCTTAAAAAAGTAACTCAAACTCATCTAAATGCTAGTTTGCTGCGGAATTTGCTACGGACGTTTCATGCGGAATTTTACCGCAGCTAATTCCTAAGGACAATGATGAATTTTGCTGCGGAAATGTGATCGCACGTAAATCCCCAGCAAACAAAAACTTTACCTGCCGTTTTACCTGGGGAATATGTCACCGCAGGAAATTTCTTAAGAGAATTAGGAACCGCAGGAAAATCCTCTCGTACTACATGCGGATATTGTTCCGCAGCAAAATCCGCAGGAAAAACGCTGATTTCTAGTAGTGATATGTTTATTTAATATAGTGCTTTATTTAACTATTTACAATCAAATTCATTCATATATTATGAAGTGCTTTTTTGCTAATTACTTGGAATCAGTTTGCTTACAATTTTAATTTTATCAGTATTTATTTGTGTATAGCACAAATCCTATTACGTTAATGGTAAGTATATGAAACATATATAGAGTATAAATATAAATAGAGTATTTCACCAAAAAATAAATATAAATAGAGTATAAATGATAAAATACATTCCCTCTATCATATTCCTCTTATACATAGAGTATTAAATAAATAGAATAATTGAAAAAAATAATTAATATTATATTAAAAATTAAAAAAGTTATTTATTTCAAGATTTTTTTTTTCCGAATGAGCCACTTACTATAAGAAATGGAGGAAGTAATTTTTTTATGACAAAATGCGTCGAATAGTAGTGCGAAAAATGTATTCTAGGATTGAATCCTTCAACCAGACATTTGCATAAAAATTCGTTGGTGTTGTGTCAAGGAGAGGAGCTTAATTTTAGATATCTATGTCATTTTTTGATCACTATTATAAGCAAAAAAATTATTCTTACAGTTATTAAAAAATTTAGTTAAGTGAAATACATTTTTTAGATTTCATGTAAAATATATGTCAAACTATTAACTTAATTTTTCCCATTTTTAATTCAAAACCTAAACTATGCAGATTAAATATTTTTGAATTAAATGGGTATTTTATGAATCATATCATTAAATAGTTGGAAAGTTGTTAACTTTTAATACTAGTATTTTTTGTATAAATAGTAGCTAACTTGTAATAGTGAGTGGCGACCAAAATTTCTGACATGTTTTGTTTATAATAGTAATTAGAAGGAGTACATAATAAAAAAAAAAATAGGATTAAGTAGTGGTATACTCTTACGCTTTATACTTGCAAACTCACTTAAATCCAATTTCAACCCTAACACTTTTTAAACATGATTATAAAAAATTTGAAAAATTTTAAATTTGAAATATATGGAATTTCATAAATATTAATTTTGAACTTTATGACTTATATGCTAAGTAGTTCCATATGGATAGGAGTGCTTATGGGTAAGGGTAAATATGCAAATCCGATTATCTAAATCAATTCAACTCACATTTTGATCCAACGCATTCAAGTTCTATTCTAACCCCGAATGAGCCCATTTAAATCCAATGATATTCGGTTCAGGTAGCGGATTTAACATTTTGAACCCGAGAGTCCAACTCATTGATGTTAAATATATATTATTATTTATGTTTTTTGCTATTGATCTATAGTTAAAATTTAGTTGTTGGATTATATTTTAGAATTTGTTGCAAATTTGATTGTTTTGTTGTGTTTGTGGATGTATTTTAAGTATTGAATGATATGTTGTCATATTATTTTATTATTTTTGAGATGTTCATATATTTAAATTTAATTAGTTTTTTTTTCTTCATTACCCGCGAGCCCAACCCAACCCGCTCATAATCGGATTGAATTGGTTTGGCTCCTGATATAAAAATCATGGATTGAAAATTCAATCCAACTCAAATGAATTTAATCGGTTCGAATATCAAGTTTGGTAAAAAAAAAACCATTCAACCCAACCTGTGTGCACTCCTTATAGGTACTTGTTAAAGAATAAAAAAGGAAGTTTTACTTTGTCAAAAAAATAAGTTTTACCTTGAATATGAGTGAAAAGTTGTGCATTCTAAGTTCTTAAAAGTTTAAATTTTGGTGTTTTCAATATAAAGTTTCCTTTTTCGTTTTCTTAACAAGTGTCATTCCTTAAAGGCACATAAGGGCACTTGTTAGCATACTATTTTTTATATGTTATCATTAAGAATAAAATAGATAGTTTGAGTCAAATGTGAGATAAGAGAATATTATGTAAGGATGGCAGGGCCGCGGCCATTGGACGTGCGCTGTCAGACCTACAATTCAGAGTTTAAATTTTTTATATTTTTTTTAAAAATACTATAGGGTTAAAAAATATTTTAAGAGTACTACAAGGCCAAAAAAATAATTTAAGAGTACTATAGAGTCCCAAAAATATTAAAGACATGAAGATACAACCCAAATTTTAGGGCCCAAAAACAAAATGTCCAGAATCAGAATTAGATTTTAGGAAGAAAAAAAAAGGTCCAAATTTTTTGATAAATAAAAAAGAAACAAAAAAGATATCATCATATTTTTTTTTTATTTACAAATTTATTATTTTTATTTTATTTTATTGATGTTATATACAATTTAAACAAAAAATAATTTTTTGAGTTTTTTTTTTTATTAGAGATTAGAAATTGTCTCTAAAATGTTTAGGACAACCTAGATATATATAAGATTAGTTAATACAAAAATAGACATCTACGGTGTTTTTCTTAGTTGCTTTGAGTAGAGCCATCCCGCATTAAAGAGTTTATTTCTTACTAGGACCCTATAAATTTAGATTGTGACATAAATCGATCTGTTGTCAAATTTTAGTTACCCAAATTAACAAAAGAAAATTATGAATTAAAGTCTTCACCATTGAGTATAATTAGTTAGTAATGTGGGGTAATTGGATCATAATTAAATTTACTAAGCAAATATGATCTGTTTCTTGGTAAAAAAAGAATTAGATTAGCGGAAACACATCCTTTAAAAGAAAACCATTAATGTCATTGAGAATTTACAATGAAAATATACATATAACTTATCAACAACAAGATATCAATCTTGAACTCAAGTTATAAGTTATAATGTGTGAGCAAGAGATTCAACCATCTTTACCTTTAAAGCATTTTTTAACTTCTATGGAAGTAGCCTTCAAACTAAAAAACACCAGACCAAAAGCACCCTCAAAGACAAACATCCATTAAAAACAAATATAATCATCAAAATTAATATCCACGAATGAAAATTCTTTTTGTTAAATGTGTACAAGGACATAATTAAATACGCTAATAACCTAGTTAAACCTTAATCACGTGATCTTTATCTATACAGGAGAATATTAGACAACAAATATGTATATATATTCGGCTAAAAGTGCCAAATGATTAATATAATATCAATGTAGGCATGGATATTTGAAATATTTACAGTCACACAATATAATGACTTGTACAATCCTCCATCCTAACATTTTCTCCAACAATGCCCTCATCAAACAAAAATGGAGAAAAATAAATAAATAAATAAATAAATAAATAAAAAGAAACAACAAATCATACAGACATCACTGCTCAGTTGGCACCAAAAGGATGTGTATCGTTGCTTCTGTATAAACTGAGTTTGGTGCTCCCAATAGCTACCCAAACACACACTCAGATTTATATCCTATTTCACCCCAAAATTGAGGTGAGGAGGGTCAGAGTCAAGATCCTCTTGTCACTCACCATTTCTCCTTTCTATTACTAAAGTTTTCAGGTTTTTTGGGGTGTTTAAAAATATTTAAGGAGAAGATGAGAAATGGAGAGGATGTTAACTCGGTCAGAAAAATTAGAAAAAAGAATTATAATGAAGGAAACAGAAAAATGCTGACAACTTCATCTTCTTTATCATATTTGCCTTTCAAGAAGGAAAATTAGGCATTTTCTAAAATTCATCTACCCTCATTTTTCACTGCTAATGACCCCTCCTTCATCAGTTTCAGACTTAGATTGGTAAACCTCTCTCGTGAAAATTGTCTTGATGCTTTTCTCCAATCTGTTCCAGCCTTCATCATTGCAGCAAATTCCTCGTAACTTATGCTTCCATCCTACAAATTCATGAACAAAAAGATTAAAGAGTGGCTTCAGAAAAGACACATTAAACATCTACAAGCAACTTGTTTACAAATTATAATCTGATCAAAAGAATAATTCATATAGATCCATCCATATCACGGGATTCACCACAAAACACCACTAGAAAGGAACTGTCCATGTCTCGTATACATAGGTGTATCATCAATGCAGAATGACTTAAAACTTAAAAGTCCAATTTTGTCTAACAGATAGAAAAAAAGGAAACACAAGAGGAAAGTACAATGAGTTTGAAGTATATGTAAGGGAATATATAATTTAACTCATCACAAGAAAATTGATCTGATGATTTCGTCAAGGATAATCCCAATTGAAAGTAAAGCATAAACAAACATTCATTGTAAATTTTGACCAAAAGTGAAATATACTGACCTTATTTGTGTCCACATCATGCATAATTGCATTAATGACTTCTTCACTGTTTGAGTCAACCTCATCAGCTAAGGCATTACGTAACTCCTCAAGTTCAATAAACCCGGATTGATTTTTATCAAAAAATTGGAAAGCTCTGAGAAGGTGTTCGTCATGGGATATCTTTCTGAGATGAATAGATATGGCTACAAACTCTCCATAATCTAGGTAACCATCTTTGTCTACATCACCCTGTAAAAGCAGCTCCCAAAGATTAGAATTTGAAGCGATACCTTTTAAAGGGCATATAGTACCTTCATATATTACTTTCTATTACATAGGTTCGCTATATTTGGTTCTGCGGTGGCAAAAAATTGATTTTGAATGAATTGATTTCGTAGAATTGATTCTATGTAAAAGTGAGTTAAATGTAAGAATCAATTGTAGAGGCAAAGACTATAAATTCTAGCTTCAAGTTAAAATCAATTCTAAAGGAAAAATCAATTCTACTTGAACACATTCAAACATGTATATATTAATGTTATACCTCTAAAATAAAATTTTCTTCATCCAAAAGTTAAACCAAACATACATAGAACTGAGAGAATTAAGAATGTCTGCTTGTGAAAAATTATTAGTTCAAACATGACTAATACCGAGTATACGAACCAATACATTTGGAAAATCACCCAAGTTGACAATTAGTTTTTGAAAAACTACTTATTTCTATAATCAATTATGGAACAAATATAAAAGATCCCAGATAATGGGAATATACTTACAGCTTCCATAAGTATTTGGACATCTCCATCAGGAATTTGGTGGCCTAGTTTATGCAACCCTACTCGTAGTTCGTCAATGTCAATTTTGCCTTTGTTTTCTGTATCCATTACCTGGAATCCCTCTTTTATTCCAGCCACTTCTTCTACAGACAAATGGTCTGCAATAACCTGATCACATGAAAGCCCAATATAATATAATCAAAAACTTGCCAAAATAAAAGGATCATATATATATATATGGATAACATTTTTGAAATCATTTCCCATGAGATATTCAAGTATTACTGAAACATTACCCTCAATGCTGTTTTCTTAAGTTTGTTCATTACAGAAAATTGCATGAGCCTTGCTCTGACGGTTTCCCCTAATGAAACATTAGGAGCTGTCTTTGCATTCTGTAACCATGGATGATCTGCAATAAATTAAATTGACAAACAATGTTAACATTCCCACATTTCAATTATTTTTTGTAGACAAACCTTTTCATCTGCTAAGCAGAAAATATTCCACACAATTCTGTTTTACTTCATCTACCTATGCATTCTATTATTGTATGAACTGCATATTACCTAACACTTCCTGTGCAGTAAGCCGGCGCTTTGGGTCCGGATCAAGCATCTTCTTAACAAGGTCTTTTGCATTATCAGATACCTTTGGCCATGGCTCCCTTTTAAAGTCAATAACAGATCGTATAATTGCTTGAGCAACTCCCTGCTCAGTTTCTGCATTTTAACAAAGGAGATTTAGAAAATCAAATTTATCACACAGAAGAAAGCAAGAAATAATGATATACTAATAGATATTGCATTGGTGCATACAAAAATAAATAAAAATTATTACAATATCATCATTAAGTTATATCACACAAACAAATGTAAATTACAAGGTAAAAAAATATCAGTTAAGCACAAAAATACCATCTTCATCCACATAAGAAAGATCATGGTAAATGATTTTATGACAACAAGACCCTTTCCAAATAGTTATAGTAACTAAATAAATCACCATTTTCGGAACAAAAAATCACCATTTTAGGGGTCAAAAATCTAGGATGGGACCAAAACTGCAACAGTCACCTACAAGTGATAATTAGGGGACAAAAAAATCGATTTTAAAATAGGGTGACTATTTCGTAAGTGTTATAAAATAGGAGGATCAAAAGTGCAATTAAACCTAATAAATATGTGAACTCCACAGTCACCTACAAATGATATTGAGCTATTTAATTTAAGATTTCTTACACACAAAAGCCAAATACAGCATTCACAAGATAAAAAACCAACCTGCCCAAAAGGGAGGAACACCACAAAGTAAGATGTAAAGAATTACTCCAGCACTCCAGATATCAACTTCAGGGCCATAATTTCTCTTTAATACTTCAGGGGCCATGTAATATGGACTTCCAACTATCTCATTAAATTTATCTCCTGCAGAGAATGGAAAACTTCAGCTAACTGTACCAAAATGATGAGCAAGCTTCAAACAACAACATCAAGTGATTCAATAACTAGTAAAAAGCATTACCTGGTTTAAAGAAAATTGACAAACCAAAGTCAATAGCTTTCAAGGGTGATGTTTCCTTCTTGTCTGCAAACAAAAAGTTCTCGGGTTTGAGATCCCGATGTATCACTCCATGTTTGTGGCATATCTAAAACAAAACAAAATACAAAAATAATCAAAACTAAATCCCAAATTTATCATAACCAACAGAAGGAAAAAAAATCACTCAAGCACATCAATGCAACGAAAGCAAATAATCTTAGTACAAACCAAGAAACAAATTATACCATGCCCTTACATTTTAACTCCAAATATTAACGTGATATATAATATATTTGCAAAAACTTTGATGAGAGAGATCCTCAAAGCAGTTCTTTCACCAATCGAAAACAAAGTAAATGCCATTTATAATATATATCCCATAACCATGGTGGGAGAATAATATAAAACAAAACACAAGATATGGTATTCTTCAAGTTCAACTCATCATATGCAGCTTTTCCACATATGTGACCAAGGGGATAAGCTTACTAAACAAACTTGTACTTGGACTAAAGGTACTCTACTCTAATTTCATTAATCCATAAATCACACTCAATTATATGTATGAGTTTTTTAATTGAAATTTGGTTTATCACTCATGGAAAAATCCTAATAAATTAATAGGTGTTTATGAATAAGCAGCTAATAGAGAGCTTCTGAAAATTGTCGTATGAGTTAGTTGATTTAAACCTAAGAGGGAAGCTGTTAGTTAGAATGTTCATTACTAAGACAAGATCATTCCAACTTTACACTAAAATAACAACAAAAAATTACTAAAATCATTTTAATATCTGAATATTTTGCTTTGTTGTGGAAACAGCACTGTACTTACGTGAAGGACAATTAGTCATTTAATGTCGGCATTTGTCAATTAAACTACACTTAAAGGACAATTACTCATTTAATTATTTCAAAACATTTGCCTTCAATTCATAAACTCAGTTAAAAAATAGTTTCAAATTTCAAAAGACATACTTATTTGACCAGATTACTTTTCCACTCCATAAATGCTCTCACTTTCCACTAAATATAAAAAAAAAATTAAGAAGGAAAGAAAGCTGTCAATACCTTCTTAATTTTTCACCAGTCACAATTATTTTAAGAATTTAATTTAATTCATATACATCTTCAATATAATTTTTTTTACATTGTCTATTAATTATAACAATTAGATAAAAAAATGTTTGACTTTGATCTTAACTTATCTTAAAGTCGTGAATATGGTTGTGATTTGTTAGCAGACTAACCTTATTTAGAAATTAAACTCTTATATTAAACCAGTCCAAACATTAACAATTTAAGAAAGTAATTATTATGAGTAAAAACAAGAAATAATTAATACTAATAAAGATTAATTGGCATATCTTATTAGTGAAAACGTTTTAATCCATAAATCACACTCAATTATAACTATGATCGTTTTAAAAGTAATTATGATTAAAATGAAAAAATTTCAATGATGCGACGATGTTTCTTCGTGTTCAAACTGTCAAGATCCAAATAAATAAATAACAAAATAAAATAAAACTGAAAAGCAATTAGTATAATATAATAATTTAAAAAAAAAATGAGAATAGTGATTATGACCTGAACGACTTGAACGGTGGTTTTAACGACGGAAGCAGCGGCGCGTTCGGTATAATGTCCTTTTGCAACAATCCGATCAAAAAGCTCACCACCTTCACAAAGTTCCATAACAAGATGAACGGCATCGTCGTCTTCATACGTATCCTTCAACGACACAATGTTGGGATGCTTAGGCATGTGTCTCATAATCGCAACCTCTCTTCTCACATCTTCAATATCAATCGTTGTTCTAAGTTTACTCTTCGAAATCGACTTGCACGCTAATTCCTCTCCCGTTTCTTTGTCTTTGCATAGATACGTTATTCCGAATTCTCCTCTCCCTAGTTCCCTCCCTAAATCATATTTAAGCCCAATCTCTCGGCCCGTGGGCTCCTTTAATACCACCAGTTTTTTGTTTTTGTTCTGGTTCTTCTTGTTGTTCTTCGGCCCATCCTTTCTGGGCTTTTCCTTTTGCTTTTCCTTTTGTTTCTTGTTCGTAATAACGGATGGAGTCGTACAACAATTTCCCATCTAATTAAGATCCAGTTGTTTCTGGAGAATTATTTTTATTAATATTTTCGATTTCAAGATCTATAATAATAATAAGGTGAAGAAATGAAGAATGGTGTGAGAGAGTGAATTTAAAGGAGGGTTTTGGGAGACAATAGAAATTAATTAATGTGAAAGAAAGGAAGGAGATGGTCAAAGATGATGAGCAAACACGTCCATGATCTCCTTCCCTTCCTTCTTTCTCTTTGTTGTTTCTCTCTCTTTTGATTTTTCTCTCTCTATCTAGAACTAGATAAAGGTAAACTCTCAATGAGATGGTTTGTTAGTTTACCAAATTTGTCTTTCACTAACTAATGATCTCATTCGTTAAGATCTAGTTTTTAAATGTTTACTGATTTTTACTTTCTCTTTATTTTATTTTTGGCAAATGTAATTTAGTCTTTACCTTAGCTGTATTAGGAAATTTGTATTTATGGTACCTGGGACACTTCCTTTGACTACCATCTTTTCTTTTCTATAATTTCCTTATTGCTATTTTAACAAGATAATAATTTATAATATATTTCTCGCCGGTTGGGAACAACTTGACCAAAGTGCACTTTGCATATTTAGTTTCAATTTGAAGATAGAAAATATTGATTCTAGAAGCTGAAAAATAATTATTCGAGAAGTTGAAAAAAGTCAAACCAAAAACTAAGTGTAAACTTGTTGATATAAATGCTTTTAAACATCATACTGATAGACGGTTGAATTGGGAAATGGTTTGTCATTTGGATTTATTGACATTCCAAACTGTTTAGATTAAAAATTGGAAAAAACCGCTAAAGTTGAATTAGAAATAAATCGGGAAAATTGTTGGTTAACCGATTTAACATAGTTCATAAAAAAACACATTTTTTAAATAAATATCCAAAAACAAAGATTTGTTTTTTACTTTTTAAGCATTTTGAGCTTTTTACTTGATATTTTTCTTGGTAGGTGTCTGAGTTTCTTGTAGTGGTCAGTTAGGATCAAATGGTAAAATGCTAAATAGAAATATATACATATAAAAGAGAAGATCGGTACAAGAATAGTGTGTTGGGAGGTGATAAAATAATTAAAAAAATTATAAAGATATATTTGTTGTAGTAGAAAAAATATTTTTATTTTAAAATAAAAAAGAATTATTATTAATAATATCAGGGCCGGCCCAAGGGTGAGGCGCCTAAAGCCCTTGCTTTAGGCCTCACCAAAAAATAATTTTTTTTACTTTAATTTTTATACGGTATAGAGGTCCAATAATATACTATCAAAAATCTTTAACCATATATAGAAACAAAAAAGACCTCCAAAATTTTTTTAATTAGCCAACTAAAATCGATTGAACTATTTATGAGGATGATGATACTATACCGTTAGAAGAATCTTTTAATATTAAATGCATTCATTTTCACTAAAAACCATCTTATATTAAAGGCAGTGTTTTTTTACTAAAAATGTCTCTTAGAATCATTCATCTGAAACTTTTCTGTCAACACGACAAAAAGTTTTTTCACCCTTAACCCTACTTCCTTATTCCTTGCTTTGATTTTATTTTTCGTTTTGAATTTTCATTGTGTGAGTAGCTCTTGCCAGTGACCAAAACATATTAAGGTATGTGTTTTTAATTTATTCGTCTCTTTTTCATCTATAATCTGTTAAGTATTAAGAAAATATTTATATTCTAAATTATTAGTATTTTTTTCAATTGTAGCAGAGATCAACCTTTTCTATATATTTGGCTGGAGCATAAACTAGAAAAAAATTTAAATGGATTAGCTTTATTATCAATTGAAAAAGAATTGTTAAACGAAATCGATTACAATAATTTGATAAATGATTTTCCATCAAAAAAGTACGAAATATCAATTTTAAAAAAAAATATTAATAATTTATTTATTAACTTTGAAAAAGCCCTGTATGATAATTTCGCTTTAGGCCTCATAATGGGTTGGGTCGGCCTTGAATAATATTGATATTAATGATTATATTACGACTATTTCATGCAAGATTTATATTTTGTTTTTTGAAATTACATTAATGAATGATGAATCTAGGAAGGAGTGGTTGGAGGGGCTACAGAATATGTTGACATTAGTTTAGATACGGTAATATGAGGAGCATTTAAACATCAAAAGTAAGAACTACAAGCTAATAAGTTTTTATTGCTCCTCTTTCCACTTTGTATTTCAGAATTGCTGTTCCAAAACCTTTCGCCATAGATCCACATATTCCTATATAAAGCTACATCTTTTATGGATTAAACATAATGTACGTATTAATATATACATGCTGATGAGTTTATTGATTTACGAATTAGAACATGATTGTAACAACAATATGTATGATAATGTATGTATTGTAATTAGATTAATTCCAACACAATGATTCAAAACTTCCAAAAATATGTAATCGCTAAGTTTATATACAACTCTTACACTTAAAATATTTAATTCATTACTCACCGTTACCTTTTAAAAAACATTAATAGAAAAAGTAGAAATTCTTCTTAACCAAATAAAACTAATATACTTCTTTTCATCCAGTGATTTGAAATCTCTAGATTTACTTCAAAAACTTTTAATAAGAAAACTGATTCAAAGGAGAAAGTTGTTTGAAACATAGAAAAATATTTACTTAAAAGTAGAAATACATTTTTATAAAATTTCAAACTTACAACCAATATATCCTTACCACTTCTCAAATTACAAGCATGAATCTATCATTCACTTTAGGCTCTCAATTCACCAATCATATATCATTAAAAACATGATTTTAAGTTCCAACACTATCACATATATCACTTTATTCAAGCATACACAAATAAATTATCACATCAATTAATGGCAGACCATTCAAGCAACAATCGCAACAAGATATTATACAAAACATATATTTACATAGGTCACATACACAAACAACCCCACAAGGTCACCAAACACTCTTAAGTAAAAATTCATTTACCTTACTATTGTCAATGTATTCTTTGAAAGTTCCAGTACATGTGTTACTTGCCTTGCTCTGCTCCTTCAAGTCATCTAATATGAGGTTCCATTCACTTATTAAAGGAAAATTAATGAGTAAATTTTATGCACAAGGTTTAAGGACTCATAAGAACAAAGAAACTAAAATTCTGTTTTTCGTTTGACTACATAAATTTTTTGTACGAAATCTTTATATATAAAAGTTGTTAAGTTTGTTAGGCAAACTTTTTAATCTCAAATTATTGTCAACTTTGTAATTTACTTTTCTTACTTAATTATGTTTTAATTTTTAATTAAAATGATATTATTAATAGAAAAGAAATGAACTTAATGGGATGAAAGCTAGGGTTCACCGGTCCATTCATATAAAGGTTTAAGGTAACAGAACTCCAACTAAAACTTCTCTAGGATGTGTTTAGGATTTTAAATTTAATTTGAAAACGATTAAATACTTTTCTATTTCCATTCATAAATATCAATTTTCAAGTCTTGCATGCAATGTGTGTGTTGAATGTCCTATATCAAAGTTTGTTTCATGGTATGCATGTTCTGATGATTTTTGAGAAGTGACTTTTATGTTTTGTAGATTGAAATTTGATCCAGTGTTGTACCTTTGACATGTGTTACATATGACTTTTCCTTAATTTACATAAAGATTAAAGAGGGTTTTTAGAGTTGAAATGGAAAAGAATTGTGCTAAAATTCTTAAAATATAAGTCTGTATCTTGTCAAATTTGCTTAGCATATGGCTAAGTGAATTTTCCGGTTTGGGAATGAGTTCAAATTTATTTTAGATTTGCTGAGCGAATTTCACTCAATTTGTAACTATATTTTAAGTGTTTTCTTAATTGTTTTGGTTTGGTTTCAATTACCTAATGTCTTGTACTTTAATTTAGAACTTATAACCATTATCAATTCCTCCAAATTCTTTCATGAATGATCTTATAATTTGATGTTGCATTTTGTATGAATTTTATGTGATATTTGGATTAAATGAACGACTTTATTTTTGTATTTACACACGTGAATGGATAAATATAGGTTTGTATATATACATATACATGTACACACACACACACATATATATATATATATAAATACGAAGTCAAAAGAATAAGTTAATAAGTAAAGATATTTTGATGAATCATGTACATAACTTGACATTTTTCTTCAGTAAAGGAGAAATATATATTTATGGTGAGTAAAATTAGTTCCTTCAGTAAATGGAGAACTAGTAAGGGTAGAGCAGGCAGAACGCTTCTTGCGGTCATGATGTATAACCTATTTTATTAAAGACTAGTATCTCTCAAGTAACTCACGCTTGAGCGATCTAGTATACGAGTTTTTTCAAATATTCTAGACTGTTATCATATAAATAACTTTGAGCAAAGTATAGAGGCTGACATCTCAATAAGTTGTTCAAAGAATGAAAGAGAATAATTTCCTACATAAAGTGTTTTAGATTGTTAACACTTCTAATGATTAAGTAACACTACGCCAAAAATAACATTTTATACCGCTTCTTTTATAGCACTTATTAAATACAAGGGTTGTTGTATAATATTTTAAAATTAATGGAGGATACAACAGCGCTTTTTTTTTTTACAAGCGTTGTGGCAAAAGCGCTGTTGTAGGTTCATATAGGGTCACATAGCCCTTGCACATAATATTTACAACCTTTTTATAGCGCTTTTGATAAAAGCGCTGTAAATTGAAGCGCTCTCACATAATGTTACAGTGCTTTTAGAGCGCTTTGTATACAAGCGTTGTAAAATATAGTGCTCCCACCCTATGTTACATAGCTTTTAAAGCGCTTTTTGCAAAAGCGCTGTAAACTACATGCGCTTTCACATAATTAAGTGACCTATTAGAGCGCTTTTTACACAAGCGCTGTAAAAGGCTTGCGCTTTCACATAATTAAAGGACCTATTAGAGCGCGTTTTATACAAGCGTTGTAAAATCGTTCACTTTAAATAAATAAAAACAAATTTAAAACAAATTTAATACGTTGTTCTAACCCTACAAACCCTCATCTCCTCTACTTTGTGAACCCTCCTCTCCTCTGTTGTGCACCCATCTACTGTTCCTCCTTTAAAACAAATTGGATACGTTGTCTCAGGTAATGTATTTATTAATTTGTTGTTGTCACTAAAATTGATAAATTGTTACATAATAAATCATATAAAATCTATTCTTTTTTGAAATTTGTTGATATGTTCTATTTTGAAATCAGACTTGGACCTTGGTTTCCATTTTCCAATATTAGATATGTGTACTATAGATTGGTATAATGTTATCAGTAGCTTATTATCTGTGTAACTGCATTTATATAGGTCATATAAAATGGAGCGAAAATAGATATCTGCCAATCGATTGTCAAAAGAGTATGAAAATGGAGTGAAGGAGTTTGTTGAGTTTGCAGTGAAGAATGCAAAAGATCCAAATAGAATCATTTGTCCTTGTTTAAAATGTTGTTTTGGAAAACGTGTTAGAGCAGATGAATTGGAAGGACATTTAGTATGGCATGAAATTGATCAAAGCTATACATGTTGGATAAGACATGGTGAGAAAAAAAAGGAAACATTAATTTTGAGAATGGCTCGATATATGCTTCAACTGATTTCAACACAGATACATATGAGCGGGACCGAGTTGACGAGATTGCAAAAGCAGTTGAAGAAGATCTTCGGGATTGTCCTAAAATGTTTGAGTGTTTGTTGAGTGATGCAGATAAACCATTAGATAATGGTTGTACTAAATTCATAAGACTGTCGGCGATATTAAAGTTGTACAACTTAAAAGCGAGTAATGGATGGTCAGATAAAAGCTTCACAGAATTATTAACACTCTTAAAAGATATGTTGCCAGATGATAATGAACTTCCCAGTCGAACCTACGAGGCTAAACGAATTTTGTGCTCTATTGGCATGAGTTATGAAAGGATTCATGCGTGTCCTAACGATTGCATTTTATTTCGAAACGAATATGAATTACTAAAGGCGTGTCCGAAATGCAATGTCTCTCGATATAAGAAGATAGAATCTACTCCAGCAAAATTTGTGTGGTATTTTTCTATAATACCAAGATTTAGGCGCAATTATCACAGTGAAGAAGATTCAAAACACTTGACATGGCATGCAGATGAAAGAATTAGAGATGGAAAGTTTCGACACCCAGCAAATTCTCCGCAATGGGCAAAAATTGATCACAAATATCCTGAATTCGGGAAAAAGTCAAGAAATCTACGACTTGCACTTTCTACTGATGGAATGAATTCACATGGTCGTCAAAGCATCTCACACTGCATGTGGCCTGTGATTTTGTTGATTTATAACCTACCTCCATGGTTATGTATGAAGCGTAAGTTTATGATGTTGTCTCTGTTAATTTTTGGACCCAAACAACCGGGGAATGATATCGACGTATACTTGACTTCTTTAATTGAAGATTTAAAAATTATGTGGGAGACAGATGAGGAAGTTTATGATGGGTATCAGAAAGAATGTTTCAATTTGAGGGATATGTTGTTCGACACAATTAATGATTTTCCAACATATGGTAATTTATCAGGATATAACATTAAAGGTCAGTGTGCATGTCCTATATGTGAAGAGAGTACAAATTGGATGCGGTTGAAACATTGTAAGAAGAATGTATTTCTTGGACATCGTAGATTTTTACCTTATAGTCATCAGTATAGTGGGTGGATAAATGCATTCAATGGAAAATCAGAGGAAGATAAAGCTCCTTTAGCACCTACTGGATATCAAATACTTGAAAAAGTACAAGGTTTGACCAATAAATTTGACAAACCTTTTGCGGGAGAGCTGGTCAAAACTGGGTGGAAGAAAAAGTCAATTTTCTTTGATAGAACGGAAAAGTCTACCTCCAGCCGCTCATACTCTATCTAGAAAGGAAAAAATTGTTTTAAATGTAAATTTCTAAACTAAGTTAAACTTCGAGAAGGATACTCTTCAAACATTAAAAATTTAGTTTGTATGAAAGACCTCAAGTTAAAAGGTTTGAAGACCCATTATTGTCATATTCTAATGGAGCATTTGCTACCAATAGGTATACGTTCCATTTTACTTGAAAAAGTTCGATGAGCCATAACTAAATTATGTTTCTTCTTCAGGGAAATTTGTAGTAAAGTGATCGATCCTCGTTTACATGTGGGAAATTACCGACATTGCAGAGGGAAATTGTTGTTACTTTGTGTGAGCTTGAAATGTATTTCCCACCCTCGTTTTTTGATATAATGGTTCACCTTATTGTTCATCTTGTTAAGGAGACACAACTTTGTGGGCCAACTTATATGAGATGGATGTACCCGATAGAACGATATATGAAAATATTAAAAGGGTACGTAAAAAGTAGAAGTTGACCAGAAGGTTGTATTGCTGAACGGTACATTGTCGAAGAAGCTACTGAATTTTGTACTAAATATCTGTCCAATGTTGAATCCATATGGCTTCCGATGTCTCGTCATTCGAGAAGATTATCAGGAGAAGGGATAATTGGAAAGAGACTAATGACTATATCAAGGACAAAATGGGAGCAGGCACAATTGTATGTTCTGCACAATGATGATGAGGTTCAACCATATGTTACAATACACGATAATCAGTTATCTAGTTTAAACATGAATAGGAATCAAAATTGGATAACTCGAGAGCATAATCAAAGTTTTATAACATGGTTAAAAAATCACATTAACTCAAATTTTGATATTGACCCCAGATCAATTTCACAGAGATTGAGGTAGCTAGCAAATGGTCCGAGTTTACATGCCTTTTCTTACACTAGTTATGTAATTAACGGCTACACATTTTATACCAAAGAACAAGATGATCAAACCACTATGCAAAATAGCGGAGTCACTCTCGTAGCTGAAGCGATGCATATCTCAAGTGCAAGAGACAAAAACCCAATATATGCAAATCTATCATATTGTGGGGTTATCGAGCGCATATGGGAGTTAGACTACACAATGTTTCGTGTTCCCATAGCGCTTGCACATAATAAAACAAAGAGGTCTTTTAAAGCACTTTTTGGAAAAGCGCTATAAAAGGCTTTTAAAAAAATAAAATAAGGAGGTCGTTTACAGCGCTTTAGGACAAGCGCTTTAAAAGTCTTCTAAAAAAGCACTGTAATAAGCTTTTAAAAAATAAAATAAGGAGGTCATTTACCGCACTCTTTAAGAAAAGCGTTGTAATAGGGTTTTATATATAACAGTAAACCGCTTCAGTTTCCTCTTAATTACGTAATCTTCTCTACAAACTGTTGGCATTGCGAAATCTCCTCCTCTTCATTGTCCTTCTCATTGCGAACCCTACTGTCCATACGAACCATATTGCGAACCATCTCCATCTTTGTTACTATCCCTACGAACCCTCATTACGTATTTTTGCTAACCCTACTCTGTCCTACGAACCATTCGTATTTCTGCGCACTCTTCTCGTTGTGTCTTCTTAAGCGAAGCCGTAACCCTACTAACCCTACGTATTTCTTCGCACTCTTCAGGTATTGTATTTATTAATTTTTTGTTGTCACTAAAATGCATGTTGAACTTATATTGCTATGTACTTAGACTACTGCATGTTGAACTTGTTGTAGATAAATGGATTCCAACAAGGATTTAGATCGTCAAAATGAGGAAGTTGCCAACACTAAGACTTCAGAAAATGAAGTTAAACGTGGTGCAACCATTATGCAAAAGGTCATAAAAGCAAGAAGTAATGGCATTAAATTTGAGGTATACTATACTTTGTTTGCTGTTTATTTTTTATCTTTTTTGAAAGCATGTAATTACTCTATGAGTTTATTAGGTGGGATGGAATGAAAGTGGCCAGCCAATTGAGCCCAACAGTTCCATGTTGGTAAGTTATATTGGTGTTGTTGTTCGTTAGAATATCTCAATTACAATTGACGATTGGAGAGATAAGTCTTTGAAGGATGCAAAAGATATATTGTGGAATGATATACAATTAACTTTCTTACTCCACTTTTTTGTTACTTATAATTTTTTCCATTGAAATACTTTACTCAAACTATAACTTTATTTGGTTTGTAGTCTGCTTTTGATGTTGATGAGATGAGAAAAAATTACGTGCTTAGAGTTGCCGAAAAAATACATTGGGGATTTAGATCTCATCTGTCAAACTGCTACTTAAGAGATCGTGATGGAAATGTGAATGTTGAAGCTCCAAAAATATATAAACACTATATATCAAATGACGAATGGAGTGCATTTGTAGCTAAACGTGCAGACCCTGCGTTTGTGGTAAGTGATTAATTTATTAGCATTTGTGTTTTATTATTCATATTCATAGTGTATTTTAAATTTTTACACGATTGTTATTTTTTTTATATAGAGTATAAGTGCGGAAAATCACGAGAGGGCCAAAAATCCAACGCATCCATACAAAAATGATATTGAACTTATCTTTTTAATCCTACATGTATTTTAGGAGAATCTAGAACAAAGTTCTGAAAATCAAGAGGACAATAAGGACAATAAACAAGTTAGTTGCAAGGACATACTCGGTAAAGTATTTAATGTTCCTGAATATTTTGGGCGTGTGAAGGGTAAAGGATTTGGCGTAACTTCAAAAATTTATTTTTCACAAGAGAAGCGCCCAAATCCATCTAATAAGGAAGTATTAGAGAAGCTCAAAATCCTAACAGAGCAAGTGGCATTCTTGGTGAAGACGAATAAAGAAAAGCAACTTCCGAGGCTCCAACGTGAAATACAAATGGAGAGTGAAAACGCTAGTTACAACATTGGTCTTAAAAGTCTTCCCGAGATAATTATATACTTAATAAAATAAGAAATTCATTCAACCTAATTATTTCACATAGTTATGTATTAACCATTGATTTAGGGTGTCTCTACTTGCAAGCTGTATTTATCCTCCTCAACTCATCGCAAGGTTGGAAAAGGAACATTGTACAATACCTTGGGAGAAGTATTGCACAACACTCCGATCCCTGTCGGCCATGTCAAAGTATCACCCGTGATTACTTTTGAACCAAATGCACCATTGCCTATACTGGACAACGATAGAGATATGAAGTATTTGGGAGAAGCAATAGGTAGTTACGTGGCATGACCCAAATATATATATATATATATATATATATATATATATATATATATATATATATATATATATTTAATTGCTGATTTTTTCCGCTGTTAACTTTAATTTCACATTTATATAAATTCATACAAAGTCTAAAGGGAATGACAAGAAGATTCCCCGCAACGAGTCAGTCACGTCACTGGAAAAGGTTTGACATTTTTTTCATATTAACCTTATTTTTTCAATTTCAATTAACTAACAAACTGATTAACCTCATTTTTTTAGACTTCAATCAAAACCACCCGAACAACAAATCTGTCAATATAAAGCCGCACTACAACTGGATGTTCGTGGTAAAATAAAGCTGGCAAACTTCAAAAATTGGAGGGTAATAAAGCTGCCAAAATTCAAAAACTGGATCGTGGAAAATCAGTTGTTGCTCCTAAAATAAGTCATCCACGCCTTGCTCGATTTGGGTTGTGTCTTGACATACAAGCAAAAACGAATATGAAAAGCAATGATTCATGTATCATAAGCATGGAGAAAGCTATTTTCGGAGATGAGTATGAAGAATTACTTGATAAAGAGCACATAAACGAACTTCTCAATCATAAGAAGTTGAGTACTACTGTCATCAACATATATATTAGGTAAAATACTTTATTTAAGATAAAAATTACTTTTAATTGCATTTATTGGTAATTAATCTAATTTGACATTTTCTTTGAAGGTTTTTGTATGAGAAGTTGGTGCGCGCGCGCAAATTATCAGATAGATTTTCATTCTTGTCTCCGCATAAGCTTTCAATGTTTAAACTCCATCCAGTTAATGTAAAGAAATATGTTGTTGATAGCCTATTGGGAAATAAAGAGAAGGATAAGTTGTTCCTTGCGCCATATAATTCAGGGTAATTATATATTCTTTATTTATATCTTTTTTATTTTATGATACTTAATTTATTAGTTGTGTAAACAAAATTGCCAACCAAATTTTTGTTGTTGTAGGGCACATTGGGTGTTGTTTGCAATCAATGTGATCTCTGAAATTATATACTATTTAGATCACTTGCACGACCATTAGAACAATCACTCGGATATAAAGACTATCTTCGACACGTAAGTAATATTCATTTATTTCTTACATATATATATATATATATATATATATATATATAATGTATTTGTTAATGCTATAATAATCACATTTATTTGATAGTGTTTTACAAGTTTTCCGAGCTCAAAGGGGTGCTACAGTGTCGAAACAAAAGTCAAATAACATCACATGATTCCAATAAAGGTTTGAAATATATGGATTTAAAATTTCATTTACAATCAATGCACAAATATTTATTGACTTATATGTTTTATTTTATAGTGCCCTCGTCAAACTAACAACATAGATTGTGGGTACTATATAGTGCGATTCATGAAGGAGATTGTTGATATGAATCAAACTATAATTCCAGAAACGGTACGGTATTTTCATTATATTTTGATTTTCATATATAAACTATGTATATATTTGATTATAACTTATTTATGTTCAAATTTTATATCGCACAGTAATTTGACAATTCCAGTGGAGCATACTCTGAAAGAGATCTAACTGAAATAAAGGAAGACTGGTGTTAGTATGTGATCGAACTGAAAATTATTTAATTTGTTGGGAAATTGGCATACTGAAAGTTTGTGAAATTGTAAAAAGTAGTACTGTTGTGAATATGCAAAAAATATGTAAAGTTATATAGTTTTGTTGTGAATATTTAAAGTTATATAGGTCTGTTGTGAATATGTAAGTGTAAAAAACATGTAAAGTTATATAGTAATGTTGTCAATTGTTGTACATGTTTAAATGAAATTGTTGTTGTTGTGAAATATATGTTATTGGGTGTTGTTATAAACTTATTGTTGTTGTTGCTGTTTAAGTGAAAAATATTGTAATTGTGTCAATATCATGTGCTGGATGAAAATGATTTTGGAAAAAAAATTAAAAGACAGCGCTTTCTTAAAAATGCCATAAAAAACCTGTTTATACAAACAAGCGTTATTTTAAAAATTCCATTTAGAGAGCTTTTTTATAAAACTAGAATAAGAATGCACATATTACAGCGTTTTTTTGAAAAAGTGCTGTAAAACGTGCATAAGAATGCACCTATTACAACGCTTTTTTGAAAAAACACTGTGAAACTAGTACAACAAGCAGCGTGTTTTTAGAAGGGATTTACAGCGCTTTTCAAAAAAGCGCTGTAAAACGAGTATAAGAAGCGCGCAATATATCCACCTACTATAGCGTTTTTTTATGAAAAGCGCTGTAAAACTACTCTAAAATAAGTGTTGTATCTTTTTTATTTTAAAAAAAAGCGCTGTAAATTAAATGTTATTTTTCGCGTAGTTAATCATGTACTTTATAAAGCTTTCCAAAAATCGACGGAACATGATTATCTTTTCACTGCTTTGTAATGATTGTGAATGCTAGAGTTTTTCATCATATTAGGTAATAGGTAACAATTTATTGGTTGTTAAACTCTATTTTTAGTTACAATTGCATGCCTTCCCTTTTAAATTTTGTCCTTGTTATTGTTTTGCTACATGCGAATGATAAATAAAATGTATTTTAATTACTTGTGAACTATTTATTGTGTGGGACTGTTTCAATTGTTTAAAAGTTAACACATTTATTCATTTCATTTCTCTTGCATTCTAGAAGATTAAGGCGTTATTGAGTAAATTATTTAACAACTAAGTTAGAATGTATAAGAATGAGTTGTTAGTGCTTAACGTGTTCTTGTTAATATTTGGACATGTTGTAGATGATTTGTGAACATGACATGTAGTAATAGTGTAACTTAGTAATAGAAAATTTATACTTTACACAAATGAATTTGGAATTTTCAAGTTGTATCCTATAATAAATTTTCCAATTTAATGATTCCAATAACTAAGTAATCGCATTCAAATAACTTATTTATGTATTGAAAGTTGATCGATTATAAGAGTGTTTTTTGTTTTATTTTCATTTTAATTACTGTAAATTTTGCAAATTTTGTTTATTTACAAAAAGAAACAGAATTGAGTTCGGGAGTCGATTATGCGTAGGGAAGATATCAGCAACCTACGACATCCGTTAAAATACGGTTACCTATAATTAAGTTTGCAAAATTAATGTGGACTTACATCAATTTATTTCTCCTTTTTAAAATGCCAATATAATTTTTTATGGAAAGAATCTAATCATAAAAGTATATTTAAAACATATAGGAAAAAGAAAATTTTATTATTATGTTTGGCAAGAGTGCGATCTTGCTCCTACGTATCTCCCGATTCAATGGAGAAATCAAAACTACATAGTTCTTGGATAGAAAATGCGAAGTGTTGATTGTTTTAAAAAAAAAAATGTGTTTTGTTGTTGATAAAAAATATTTTGGACGAGAAAAGTTTGTTTTATTTGAATAATTGTTTTGAAATGTGAGTTTTTAGATTATCAAGTTGTACAACTCAGGTCTCAAAAGTCAAGGAGTAAAAAGATGTCACGTTTAATTTAATCATTTTAAGAATATTTTTAAAAAAAAAAATCGGTTTTAAAATTGAGTTCTTTTTTTTTTAAAAAAACCAAGTGGTATAGTTTGTATCTTAACAACTCAAAAATTAAAAAAATGTCACATTTAATTAATCAAATTTAAAAGTTGATTTGAGATTAATTTATTTATAAAAATGAGTTTTAAAACTGTCAAATTGTACAACTTGTGTCTTGACAACTCATAAATAAAAGAAATAGCACATTTAGTTAACATGAAACAGGAAAAGTGCCATTGAGAAGAGGAAAAAACTATTAGTTATAAAACATTTGTTATGAGTGTGAAGGAAGGTAAAAAACCAAAAGCGCCGTTGAGAAGAGGAAAGTTAGGAGCTCAGGAAAAAAAACGCAGAAAAGAAACAGGAAAAGTGAAGGCAAAAAAAAAAGGAAAGACTTAGAGGGAGTAGGAGAAGACCTGAGTGTGGGACCAAGAAAGAGGGGAAGAGATCAAGAGGTCGAGCACAACCGGGCCAAAAAGTATGGTTGTCGCTTTGACAACGGCGAAATCGAAGGTTTAAATTTTTCAGTTATATCTTTTTTATTTTGTTCTTCTTAATATATCTTGTTTATACTATTCCGATCAAAACATTATATTCGTATATCCAAAGAGTTTTTATTTTTTATTTTTTCATATATAACTCATCTTACATCAGAATATTATATTTGTATAATAACAAAAGATTATAATGTAAAGAGAAGGAAAAGAAAATACTTTGCCTCTTCTATCTATTGTCTATATATGTTTGTTGTTTGTTCTGATTGTTTTCTTCTTCTTCTTTTTAAGTGTTTTTCTTAATATCAGATCTTTAAAAAAAAAATAGTCATCTCTCTTATTGATTTTTGGTCTCAATTTATAGGCAAAGTGGTGAATCTGTTTGTTTATTAGATAAAATTAAGTTTTGGATTTTGTATTGTTTTGTAACAAATATTAAGCAAAGTCAGATGATTAGAGATGGCTTATTCTTTTTTTATTGAGCAGGTAGCACAAGTAATGACCTTATTAAGTTAAAAAAGTAAAAGGAATAAAAAAAAATGAAGCAAAAAAAAAACGGTTTGTAGCATGCATGGAAACAAGACAAAAGTAATCCACATAGTGGAAACAGGGAAACAAGAGCAGGAAAGATGGGCACAGGGAAAAGGAAAGGAAACGTGTAGTACATAATTCTTTTCTTCTTTTTTGTTTTATGTTATTTTATTTTTTTTGGTGCTAAATGGGAACACCTATATAAACTCATTCTAACTACTGTTTCCCCTTTTAAGAACTCACTTAGATTATTATCTCACCTTTATTTTCTTATGTATTATAACATATGAGAGGGGCTAAGGCTGATCCAAAAAAAACTAGAGGATAGAATTTTGATTTAGTGTTTTGTTAAGAATTAGTATGTATTGCAATATTGGTACATCAAAGGATCATTGTAAAATGAATACATTTTGTAGTTACAATTGATTTGAATGATTGTACTTATGATATTTTAAATGACTGCCTCTACTTAATTAAAATGTATGAATTTGCTACCATTTTCTAGATACATGGTGATGGTTATTATAGACAGAATCTCTTCCATGAACTTGGTATATGTTGGCATTTGTTATATTGCTTCTACAAAAGCAATGTTTATTTTCAATTTTTAAAAAACATCAAGAAACTGACCAAATTGTTTTCGATTTCCTCTTTTTTCAATCTTTGAGGAAACATGAGTTTGATTTTAAGCTTTGAGAAAGTCTCATTTTTTTAAACAAATGGTTCCTTTGCGTTCTCAACGGTACTATACTTGATAAGTTTAGATGATTTCTCCATCCTAGATTGTGGGTGTTGGAGCAGGGGTTATTCTGATTCCCATTGTTACCCACAAAGTTCACCTCTTCTGATTTTTCTCTGTCATTTTTATGTGCTCTTCCAAAAAATTTGCAACATGTATGTTCAAGCAATTTGACAAGAGCAACTTGAGGTTATAAGTTTAGAGTTTTCGTTCCTTTCTCTATCTCAGTGACATTGACTTCTTCTATTTGCTTTGAAATGAACTTCCCTTGAGTCATCATCTTCTCATTTGATTCCCTAATCTATATTACATTTTGTGCTTCCATGTGGATTGATAATTCAAAGAACTAGATGTTATAGCATCAAACATAATTTTAGTACTTCGCCTTAAACTGTTATATAGAAAATTTGCATTTGAGCAGTGTCGTCATAAGCATGATTGGGGAATCCTAGTAGTAAACTCTTGACGGACATCGTGGAAGGAAAGTACTGCTCGTTCTTAATAGTAGTGTCGTCACGAAGAATTTCCCCCTCGTTCTTTTTGTAACCAGAAATTTCATACTTCTTTCTAGCACACATCGTGGAAGGAAATTACTATTCCAAAAACTTTTCTTTAAGGTCATTCCATGTAGTAATGCTACTGGAGGGTAAAGAATTAAGACATTCCTTAGCATCATCTTTCAAAGATAATGAAAAAACTCTCAACCCCTTCGGTTCTTCAAAATTGCCATCCACCTTCACCGTCTCACACAAATCAAATAAATTCATGAAATGTCTACCGGCATCTTCGTTATGCTTC
Organism: Cicer chorassanicum; assembly: GCA_037974735.1. Taxonomy (NCBI): domain Eukaryota; kingdom Viridiplantae; phylum Streptophyta; class Magnoliopsida; order Fabales; family Fabaceae; genus Cicer; species Cicer chorassanicum. Next base: position 30,568,378 of record JBBPBP010000001.1, read on the forward strand.
CCAGAAAAGTGAATCTCCTTTAACTCTTTGTACAAAGCCAGACTTATCTCAAACCTTTTCACCATAACTGATTGGTTATGGATGGCTAATCGGGCACATTTTCTATCTAGATTCCCATATTCCCTAAAGGGTCATTCAGGTGGTGGTGGGTCAACCATATCCTTAAAGATGAAAATTCCAATAGATCTCCTCTTCTACAACTAAATGTATTTTCCTTTATGTACTTTCTTGAACCGCGTTGTGATTTGCTTTAGTAGTTTTCTTGATTTCTAGATCAAAAAGAAGTTCAACTAAGAACTGGCTTCACATACAAGGTTAGGCAAATTAGAGTAATGAAAATTTTCAAATAAAAAAAAATTGTTGCATAGCAAAAAATTTCAATGAAGTAACTAAGAAATCAATTCAATAGTGATTTGGCAATCCGCAACATCGGGGCCAAAAACTTGATAGTGATTTCAGCAAGTAATATTAAAATGGTAAGACCGAGTGTTGAACTCAAGGATTTTTTTATTATTAAATTGAACAAATGGTTTATGATTTGATTTGATTTTCTTGTATTTACAAATGTAAAAGAATTGAACTTTATAATAGTAAAAATGCTAGTGATGAATATCACTATGGATCCAACCTTTAGCTACAATTGAACCTAATTACCGAGTTCATTCAATAAGTTGCTACCAATTTTCAAGAGTATTCAATTCTAATCTCTTTATGAATTAAATATTGAGATTAAGTGTCTGTTATCGAAAACTATTTTTGTTTTAGTTGTTTGTATCTATCTTCAGACTATAGAGTCCAAAATTCTTTATCTTAAAGCATTCAAAGAGTCTAATCTTATTTCAAACTTTGAATCTTAAATCAATTCAAATGTGATCAAAACGATATATAGCATTAAGAACAAAGATTAAAAACGCAACTCAATTTAATTTATTCAAATAACCAAATATCAAATAAAATACTAAAGATTTTCATCAAGTTACATTCATCCCTAACAACAGAGAGTTTAGCTACTCATTCTTAAAAAATAGAAGTAAAAAAGATAAGTATTACACATGAAATATTAACAATGATAGTAAAAACCCAATTTCCTAATATGGAACTTCAAATTGGAGCTCCAAATTGCCTCCATAAGTCTCTCTAGCCTCCAAAATATCAAAACCCTAACAAAGACTGCATATTTTACTTCAACATTGTCTAGAAACAAATGCTAGTGCATTGCAAGCTTCCTCCGCACAATGCGCTAGTCAATCTGATGCACGAAACCCATCGTAGTCAAATTGTAACAATTTCAATAATGTGATTATAAAACAAGTTCGTACAGGTTCCAATAGTGAAGCTTTATTGTGTTAATATATTGTTTGATTGTTTTCTATTTCTATGCATGTTATTTAAGAAATAAATAAATACGCTTATCTTATTGTAGTTCTATGCATGTTTTCTATTAGATTCATGAAACAAAAGTATCACGATTCACGATTTTATTTTATTTTAAGAGTATGTTAGTTTCTTTCTAATTAGTATGTTGTATATATGCGCCCATATAAACTTGTGTATGTAAGCACAAACTAATTGTAAAAATTTGCACACCTATATACTTAGCAAAATAATGTTTAAATCTAAGTGTAAATATGACATTGTGTAAAACAATTTATGTCACCGATAAGATTACTGGGTTGAGTCGCGGACTAGGTCGCTCTCTTTAAGACATTTCGAGGCACTGCCCAAAGGTGCAAGGCAGACTATCAAACAATCAGTGATAAAACAATCTCCCTTTGAAAATTGAATGCTTGCGTTTTATCACTGATTGCGTTCTCCCTCCTTCACAAAATTGGGGTACCCCTTGGGGCACACCCCAAGGTACATACATCCACCTTATATACCCGTCCAAAGTGTGGTATCCCTCCTATGTGGGACTTCTCATTTTTTTAATTCACAACCACACTAGTTCATTAATGTCACCATTATTACCAACAATTCTTCCATTAATTTTTCATCATTTCCAACAATCCCCCACTTGAATTTAAAAAAGAGGTTTCAGAAGTAGCGTCAAACGCTTCTATAAGATTGTGCATAAACAAAGGTGTCGCTTGACTTGAACCTTTGCATAGTAAGTAAGATTCAGATTCAACAAGAGTGACTCGTAGTCTTGAACTCTATCTCTGACATCAAACCCACACACAACCTTTTCATTGGGTGTATTCTCAAAAGCCCGTGCATTTAAGGCCATGCACGTATATCCCAGTATAGTGAACGCTCTAGGAATTCTGCCTCGAAATTCCATAGGAAGTGGCCTCTACTTCTACATTCACATAGGTGAGTCTATCAAGAATACTCCTATAGCTAGGTACTCCACTCCACATAGAGTATAGATCTCATTAAGAGTTTCTATTATCTCATCCTTATATCGCTTCAGGAATCATGTTTCTCTCATAAATAAATAGCATGTTCATCTCATATCACTATGACTTGTTATTACCCATTGAACCTAATTCTTGGGATCTCCAGTCTTTTAGGTCGGGTTACCATCATAAGTGACTCATTGATCTATAGGCAATAGTCCCATCCTTTTGGATGTATTTAGGACTTTCTCTCTAGCTAATCCTTTCGTCAAAGGATCTGCTAAATTATCATCAGTGCGTACATGATCCACTAATACAGCTCCTTTAGAAAGTAGTTCTCTAATTGTGTTGTGCTTACGACGTATTTGTCGTCTCTTACCGTTGTAATAACGGTTCTCAATTTTTGCAATAGCCGCGGTACTATCGTAGTGGATCAACACAGCTGGTAAAGGTCTTTCCCATAAAGGGACCTTAGCTAGCAAGCATCTCAACCAGCTTGCTTCTTTACTAGCAGTAGCTAGTGCTATCATTTCAGACTCCATAGTAGACTGAGCCAGTATCGTCTGTTTCTTCGATTTCCAAGATACCGCACCACCGGCTATACAGAAAATATAGCCACTGGTTGCATTGGAGTCATCTGATAAGGTGTTCCAATCAGCATCACTGTATCCTTCAAGAATAGCAGGAAATCTTCGATAATGTAATCCGAGACTCATGGTCCTTTTAAGGTATCTCATGACTCTATCAATAGCGTGCCAATGCTCCATACTAGGTCTACTAGTAAAACTGCACAACAATCCCACGACATAGGCAATGTCGGGTCTAGTACAATCAGTGGCATACCTGAGGCTGCCAATGATGCTCGCATATTCAGTTTGTCTAACACTTTCACCAGTGTTCTTGAAAAGTTTCACACTTGGATCATATGGTGTGCAAGCAGGTTTACAGTCAAAGTAATTATATTTCTTTAGGATCTTTTCAACATAGTGAGATTGATCCAAAGAAATTCCCTCTTCTGACCTAGTAATCTTTATTCCAAGGATTACACTCGCTTCTCCGAGGTCTTTCATATCAAAGTTGTTACTCAACAGTGATTTCACATTGTTGACGGCATGAATGTTTGAACCAAATATGAGTAAGTCGTCTACATAGAGACATATGATAGTGCAAATGCCATTTTCAAACTTGTAATAAACACATTTGTCACTTTCATTCACTTTAAACTCATTCGACTAAATCAGGTTATCAAATTTTTCATGCCATTGTTTAGGAGCTTGTTTAAGACCGTACAGAGACTTATCTAACTTACAGACCTTGCTTTCTTGCCCATGTATCACAAAACCTTCTGGTTGTTCCATATAGATTTCTTCTTCTAGGTCACCATTTAAAAAAGCTGTTTTTACATCCATCTGGTGTATCACCAGGTTATGAATAGCCGCAAGTGATATGAGCACCCTAATGGATGTTATTCTAGTGACAGGCGAAAAAGTGTTGAAGAAATCTATATTTTCTCTTTGTCTAAAACCTTTGGCTACAAGGCGTGCTTTGTATTTATCAATAGATCCAGCGGGTTTTAGTTTATTTTTCAAAATCCATTTACAACCTATAGGTTTGCAACCAGGAGGCAAGTCCACTAAGTGCCAGGTCTTGTTAGACTCTAGGGAATCCATTTCATTGTTGATAGCTTCTTGCCATAAATTTGCATCCAAAGATGACAAGGCTTCCTTGAGATTTGTAGGATCCTCTTCCAAGTTATAGGCCATATATTCAGGTCCATAATTTTTAGCAACTCTCACTCTCTTACTCCTTCGAGTTTTTGTTTCGTCTTGTTTGTTGCTTTCAGAGCTTCTTATCACAGGAGCTTGACTAGGTTCGCTGCCCCCACTATTTCTCAATTTGAAAGGAAATTTATTTTCATAGAAGTCAACATCATTTGATTATATGATCACTCTAGCATTTAGGTCGTAAAACCTATAAGCTTTACTGTTTACCACATACCCAATGAATACACATTCATAGGCTCTACTAGCGAGTTTAATTCGTTTGGGATCGGGGATTCTGACATAAGCCAGACAGCCCCAAGTTCGAAGATAAGACAAGTTGGGTTGTCTTTTCTTCATTATCTCATAGGGAGATGTTTTGTTTTTAGATTTAGGGATTCTATACAGAACATAGCAAACAGTCAAAATAATCTCCCCCCACCAGTGAGAGGCAGCACCAGAATTAAGCATAATAGCAACAACAAGTTCAGTAAGAGTTCTGTTCTTTCTTTCAGCTTTACCATTCATTTCAGGTGAATATGGAGCAGTAGTTTCATGTATAATTCCTTGCGTTTTATGAAACTCATTAAACAAACTAGAATCATACTATGTTCCTCTATCACTACGAAATATCTTAATCTTCTTATTAAATTGATTTTCAATTTTAGTTACAAATATCTTAAACATGTCAAGCGCTTCACTTTTATTTTTCATAAGATATACAAAAGTATAGTCGGAACAGTCGTCAATAAAAGTAATAAAATAACGCTTTCCATTTCTGGTTAAAGTCTCATCTAGTTCTCATATATCAGAGTATATTAAGTCTAAAGGTTCAGATTCTCTAACTACTGATTTATGTGAACTCTTAGTTATTTTAGCTTGACTGCAAAAATCACATTTTTCAAAATCTTTTAAGGATAACTTTGGAATTAAGCCTAAGTTACTTAAATTCAAAATTACTCGTTTATTCATATGACAGAGTCTATTATGCCAAATATTAAAATCACACAACATATAAGCAGAAGGAAACATTTTATTGATTTCAACATTCAATTTAAACATGCCATCAGTAGCGTACCCTTTCCCAACAAAAATACTATTTTTAGAAATAGTGTACAAATCTGCCCCTATAGTTTGAGTAAACCCTGCCTTATTGAGAAGAAAACCAGAAACCAGATTCTTCCTTATTTCTGGAGTGTGCATGACATCCTTCAGAATTAAGGTCTTTCCTGATGTGAATGTTAGTTCCACATCTCCAATACCAGCAACATTAGTGGTGTGGGAATCTCCCAGCAACACTTTCTTATCTTCAGCAGCAGTGTATGTTTTAAACATAGCACGATCATAACAGACATGGCGGGAGGCACCAGTGTCTATCCATCATCCATCTGATCAACCAACAAGGTTGATCTCATTAATCATAGCAATGAATTGCTCATCTGTCAAGTTATCCTGATTAGCAGGGTCTGGCTTGTTCCTACACTTGCGTGCCATATGACTCTCTTTTCCACAGTGAAAACAGAGAAAAGGAGTAGGGCCATTTCTAGGAGGCGGTTGCTGCTTTGCAATTGGGACCTTTGTAGGGTTCCCATTCTTGTTGATGTTCTTTGAATGGTGATTCTGAATCTTTAGCTGTTTGGCTTCAGAACTGCTCCGATGAATTTCTTTTTCTTGTTATTTGCTACAAGATGAACTTCATCTTCTGGTCTTGCTTACGGGATTCTTCCTCAATTCTGAGGCGAGTTATCAGACTTTCTAAAGAGAATTCTTTTGTTTTATGCCTGAGAGAATTTTTAAAGTATTTCCAAGCAGGGGGCAGTTTGTCAATAATAACAGCAATTTGAAACTGTTCATCAAGGGACATACCTTTAGTAATGATTTCGTGAGCAATTTTCTGGATTTCATGAGACTGAGCTTCCACGGATCTGTCATCTGTCATCTGATATTTGAGGTAGCGGCTAACAGCATACTTTTTGGCTCCAGCTTCCTCAGTATCATATTTCTTCTTTAGAGCTTCCCAAACCTGTCTAGCAGTATTGCTGTCTAAACTGTAGTAATCATACAAATCATCAGCAAGTCCATTTAGAATATAATTCTTACATAAGTAATCATTATGTTCCCATTGGGTTAATTCAGCAGCTTTCTTATCCTTTTCTGTTTGTTCAGCATTTTCTGGAACAACAGGAATGTCATCCTTCAGAACGTTGGCAAGCTTTTTCGTGGTTAGAAAAAATAACATCTTTTGTTGCCATCGTTTGAAGTGACTTCCTTCAAACCGAAACGGTTTGTTGTAGTCAGAAGCAGAAGAACCTGTCCCAGTAATTTCGTCGGTAGACATGGCAGTTCGAAAACGTCTTAAAATTGTTGTTTTGGATTTCGAAAAAAACAATTTGAAAAAACAATTTATGCCACCGATAAGATTACTGGGTTGAGTCGCGGACTAGGTCGCTCTCTTTAAGACGTTTCGAGGCATTGCCCAAAGGTGCAAGGCAGACTATCAACCACGAAGTCCCCAGGATAAAACAGCCCAGATCACTGTACGGAGTTCTACTGCACTGCAGAAAATCGTTCGAATTACACCCTCAATATAGCAGTCTAACGACTACCACTCGTAATATGGCACGAAGGCCACTCAAGAAAAAGAAGAAGTAGAAGTAAGAACGGGGGGAAGAAGAGAGAAAAGCCTCAGAATCGGAGTGATTTTGGTGCAATTTATCAAGTGAGGAGAGTCCTGTATTTATAGAGGAATTTCGTAACTGGATCAGAGAAATTGGTGGATCCATCAGAGCGCTCCTGTTGACCGATCCAAATCTTGACTTCAGGAAACGTGTGCTCCAAAACCGCTGCCCACTCAAAACGTGCGCCTTTGACTTCCTGAACATGCGCTAGGGTTTTGACTTTGAATAATGACCGGCCAACAGCAGTTACGTGGCACCTAGAGTAAGGGATTTGACCGGGAAAAAAGGAAAGACTGGAACAGATCATTAGGCAGATTCGGTGGAGGGCAGTTACGTAATTAACGCAACAATCAGTGATAAAACGCAAGCATTCAATTTTCAAAATTAATTAAATAATTTTTAATTTTCATTAAAAAATAATAATACACCACAAGAGGCCGAGGCCGGGCCGGACGGACGGTGCGCGCACGTGTGTGGTGGTCAACTTTGCTTGCGTTCTCCCTCCTTCACAAAATTGGGGTACCCCTTGGGGCACACCCCAAGGTACATACCTCCACCTTATATACTCTTCCAAAGTGTGGTATCCCTCCTATGTGGGACTTCTCATTTGTGTACCTAACAAAAAATAAATACTTGTTTTTTACGATTAGTAATACTTGAGTTTTAGTTTCTTTGATTTTCCAAAAATAATATAATAAAAAGTGAAATGTATTTAAATTATAATTGTAGGATAAACAAATAGTTCATTTTAATTGAAAAAAATCAACTTTTGAATGAAGAAAAACTTAATATATTGATAAGATACTTTTTGAAAAGAAATTTAAAACAAATTCAATCATAAGGATAACTCTCTATAATTTTCAAAACTATTCCCATATTAAAATAAAATGGTCAAAAATGCGAATTACAAACATAGTAAAAAAATGACTTTTTATAGTATTTCTTTTACAGTAAAAAAATGAGAATTACTTTTTTAAAGTAAAAAAAATAGTCATTATAGAACCGCATAACTTTTTAAAAAGTTAAATATTAAGGATATGAATCAAACTAATAATTGATATTTAAATTGTTAATAACCAAATGGATATTTTATTTAAAAATTTATAATTTTAAGCTTCTTCATTTTTTAAGTTACATATTAAACAAAATTACTACCACTCATATTATATAGGCCAAAGTATGAGTCTTTAATTCGTTTAAATATGATTGTTGGTATATTATGAAATGGAAGCTCTAAGCAAAAGAAATGTCCATTAAACTCTAATCGATGTACACCTGTATTTTAGATTGATATAAAAATTTAAATATTGTCTATTAGATGCATACAAACCAAAACAAGTTCCAAATGAAATGATTTCCATGAATTTTAGTAACATAAATCAAAATTTAATTTATTCTTAAAATTTAATATAATCTTAGTCTATATGGTGAGAATATGGTATTTTTCTTTTTATGCGCAAAGAGGATGAGCTACTGAACGATGATGAGTGTATAGAGTATAGTGAAAAATCATGAAAATAAATAGATGATTTTGCATAGTTTGTTTTCAAAATCTGAAACCATAACTATCATAAAGTGATAATTGTGATTTTGGTTTTTTAGAGTATGTGGTGTATTAGGAAGCATGAGGGTATGGAAATGATAAATGAGAGATTGAGACTACATTGATTTATCGTGGTCATGAGTTAAAAATTGATTGGTGTAACGCTTCAATTTGGTCTCTTGTCAATTGTATCATATAAGTAAATTGTTTGTTGCGAATATATTATATCGAAAACATATGTCTTTAGATTACTTTTCTTTTGCTTTATATAAATTTTATTTCGTCTTTAAATCCTAACACAAATAAATGCCGGTATTATTAAGTTGGATATCTTCTTCCGAGTTTAAACTCGCGAGATCGAGATAGTTAAAATTCTAATATTTTGAATTAAAAAACATTTGCATCCATGTCTGATCTCTCCATTGATAGTTTTCATTTTTAAATAAATATAATAAGCTTTACACCCGCCCACTTTTTGGTCTAAGTATTAGTTTATTTAATTATTATTTTATATATGAAATTTAAATCCAATATTGTACTTCATTTCTATATTCATTTGATTTCACTAAACCCATCATTAATGTTGTTTACTAATAGTCAACATTTTTTTTGGTTATTACCTTTTTTCTTCCAATAATATATAAACACAAAACCTACACTTTAACTTCATAACTATACTAACTTCATAAATGTATTTAATTATTTATTACCTTTCATTATTATTGAAATTATTCACAATGAAAATGAAGCAAACATTGAACATAAATAATATGAATAAAATAAAAGAGAATAAATAAAAATTAAAGTGAAGTTGATATTGTTAAGTGACATTTACATAGTGAGAGAAATTTGATTTTATATATAAAATAGGCTAAATACCAACTGTGATCCCTTAACTTAATTTCGGTTAACGATTTAGTCCTCTACCTTTTTTTTTTCCTAATTTGGTCCTGTATGTTTTTAAATAATTTCAGCATTACCCTTTAAGTGGAATTCCGTTAAGAAAAAGTTAAAAAATCCCTCATCTAAATCATTGCATATTAATAACAATAGTATGCTCAAATTAAGCGTCTTATACATGTGCCTTTTTTGGGATATACAAATTCAAAGGAGCCATATATGGAGAATTCATTTGATTTATTCTATAAAAAGGACTTAAGAAGCCTCACAATTATAAACCAATTGGTTAAAAAAGAAATTGTTATTAGACAAAATGGAAATAAAATCATATATTTAATGCTAATATATGGACTCTAAAAATATACCTTTTTGAATAAAAGTAGAAGATATGCCTCGTAATCTTGTTATTTATACATCAGATTTTCAAACATTAAACTCAAACTCAAGAGATGGGAAATTTTAATATTAATTTGGTTGTTGTTTTCTCTCACTTGTTTCTTTCTTTTGTTGTTAGTGATCATCTATCAAGTTATGACATCAAAGGAAAAGTTCCCACCGGTCTAAACCCCGCACAATCTCCTGACCCAAATTTTGCTTTGTCGATGTCAAATGATTCTAAATTTGATCGTGAAATCAAAAGAAAAGTTCCAACAGGTCCAAACCCGACACAATCGCCTGATCCAATTCCTTCTACTGCAAGGTCAAAATATTATAAGTTTGATGGTGAGATCAAAAGAAGAGTTCCTACTGGTCCAAACCCAACACAATCTCCTGATCTTGGTTCCTTTGTGGCAAGTTCAAATGAATATAAATTAGTAAGTCAAATCAAAAGGAAAGTTCCAACAGGTCCAAACCCAAAACAATCTGCTGATCCAGTTCTTATTGTCGCAAGGTCAAATGACATCAATTTCATTCATGAGGTCAAAAGGCAAGTCCCTACAGGCCCTAATCCAACTGAATCACCTGATCTTATTCCTGATGTGGAAAGGTCAAATGATTCCAAATTCGATCATGAAATCAAAAGAAAAGTTCCTACAGGTCCAAACCTGACACAATCGCCTGATCCAATTCCTTCTACTACAAGGTCAAAATATTATAAGTTTGATGGTGAGATCAAAAGAAGAGTTCCTACTGGTCCAAACCCAGCACAATCTCCTGATCCTGGTTCCTTTGTGGCAAGTTCAAATGAATACAAATTCGTAAGTCAAATCAAAAGGAAAGTTCCAACAGGTCCAAACCCAGAACAATCTCCTGACCCAGTTCCTATTGTCGCAAGGTCAAATAACATCAATTTCATTCATGAGGTCAAAAGGCAAGTCCCTACAGGCCCTAATCCAGCTGAATCACCTGATCATATTCCTGATGTGGAAAGGTCAAATGATTCCAAATTCGATCGTGAAATCAAAAGAAAAGTTCCTACAGGTCCAAACCCGGCACAATCGCCTGATCCAATTCCTTCTACTGCAAGGTCAAAATATTATAAGTTTGATGGTGAAATCAAAAGAAGAGTTCCTACTGGTCCAAACCCCGCTCAATCACCTGATCCTGGTTCCTTTGCGGCAAATTCAAATGGTAGCTACTTCAAACATGTGACCATAATCAAAGTTCCTAGAGGTTCTAAACTTACATAATCACGTGATCCAGTGAAGCCTTAATGTTTGAATGTTTTTTATTTCAATGAATGTTGTTAAATTAATAAATAAATAAATAAATAAATAAATAAATAAATAAATAAATTTATAAATAAATAAATATGCATATCCTATAGTAGTTCTTTGATCGTTTGTTCATATACATATATATATATATACATCATGTAATAGCATTTAATCAGTATTAAAATTAGATTCATAAAACAAACATATTACGATTCTCCATTTTATTATATTTTAAGTGTATGTTAGTTTCTTTATAAATAGTAAGTTGTGTGTATGCGCCCATATAAATTTTTGGGTTTGTAAGCTCATGCTAATTATAAAAATTTGCACACGTATATTCTTAGTAAAATGATGTTTTAACGTACGTGTAAATATGACAAAATGTGTATGGTATATAACTATTGTCAGTCTAACAAAATAATTTTTTGTGTACCTAACAAAAAATAAATACTTGTTTTTTTATTTAGTTGTACTTGAGTTTTAATTTCTTTTATTTTCCATAAAATAATGTAATAAAAAGTTTGTTACCTGAACAAAATCAAGTAACTTTACAATGAAGAAAAATTTAAATATATTTATAAGATACTCTTTGAAAAGAAATTTAAAACAAATTAAATTTTAAGAAAAACTCTCTATAATTTTCAAAATATTCTCATATTTAAAGTAAATGGTCAAAAATGATAATTACATCAGAGGAGAAAATAAATGGTGATACATTAAACTCTAGTCGACACATGTATCCTAGATCTATATTGTCTATTAGATTCATCCACATCAAAGCAAGGTCCAAATGAAATTATTTAAAAAAGTTTTTATAATACTCATTATCATTATCATGTATCTAGAAAATGATAATAAAGACATACATCATAGTGTTTCAGAGGCAATTTTAAGATTGTTTATCATAATATCCTTTTTTTCAAAAACTTTACCAAATTGTCAACTTTTCAAAAAGATTTACCAAAATGCCCTACTTTTTGGGCCACGTTGTAGGTCGCTACGGGGGAGTGCGACCTCCTGAAGAGGTTTTTTTCAGGCCTAGTGGGAGGTCGCTTTTTTGTTGTTGTCTTTTTCTGTTTTTTTTTTTAAGTTTTTTATTAATTAATTAATTATAATAATAATAATAATACATTAATAATAATAATAATAATTAATAAATAAATAATAATACATTAATAAATAATAATAATAATTTATTAATTAATAAATAACAATACATTAATAAATAATAATAATAATAATAATAATACATTACAAAATTATTATTATTATTATTATTAATAGCAGTTATTTTTATTATAAATAATACATTAATAATAAAAACCTTTGAAGATTTCATTGAATCCCAATTTTTCGAAGCATAAATTTCGAACCTTTCGAGTAAGGCCAAAATTTCGAAATACAACATTCGAAACTGTCATTCAATCTGAAAGTTTCGAAATGAAAATTCTGAAATACCCATTAAATGAAATTTTCGAAACTTTCCCATTTCGAAATTTTCCATTAAACGAAATTTTTAAAACTTTCCATTTCGAAAATTTCCCATTTCGAAATGTTCCTTTAAATGAAATTTTTAAAACTTTTCATTTCGAAACTTTCCCATTATTATTATTATTATTATTATTATTATTATTATTTATTTTTTATTATTAATGTAATAATAATAATAATAATTAATAAATAACAATAAATTAATAAATAATAATAATACATTAAAAAATTATAATTATTATTATTATTATTAATATTATTAATTAATTATAAATAATAATAATAATAGTTATTTTTATTATAAATAATATATTAATAATAATAAATAAATAATAATAATAATTTCAAAATGAAAAACTTTGAAGATTTTATTGAATCCCAATTTTTCGAAGCATAAATTTCGAACCTTTCGAGTAAGGCCGAAATTTCGAAATGCAACATTCGAAACTTTCATTCAATCTGAAAGTTTCGAAATAAAAATTCTGAAACTTTTTCATTAAATGAAATTTTCGAAACTTTCCCATTTCGAAACTTTCTATTAAATGAAATTTTTAAAACATTCCATTTCGAAACTTTCCCATTTCGAAACTTTCCATTAAATGAAATTTATAAATTTTTTCATTTTGAAACTTTCCCATTATTATTATTATTATTATTATTATTATTATTATTATTATTATTATTATTATTATTATTATTATTATTATTATTATTATTATTATTATTATTATTATTATTATTATTAT